>OY728156.1:2047777062-2048977062 GCA_963277665.1 Viscum album | reverse complement strand
GTTGTTTGCCCATGTTTTTTGGGGTGGTGAGGTTGTGGTTGTTTGGACATGATTTTACGGTGATGAGGTGGTAAATTTTTGGTCTTTCTTGTAGGGAAGTGAGGTGGTGTTTTTTTGTCCTTGATTTTGGGGTAGCAAGGTTGTTTTTTTTGGCTATGGTTTTAGTGTGGCGAGGTGATGATTATTTGAATGTGCTTTTAGGGTGGTAAGATATTTTTTTTAAAATCTTCTGAGGTGGTGAGGTGATGGTATGATGGTGAAGATGGGGTTCTTGTGATGTGTGGTTAATTTGTCCTATAATCCCATGAAGTGGTTGAATAATTATTTAATTATTATTGAAATATTTGGGGTTTGGTTTTGTTAATGGGATAGAAATGATTAATGAAATAATAAATTATGTGACGTGCGGTTAAATGTGTTTGAATCTTAATAATGAAATGAATGGGATGGATAAAGAAAATTTGTTGGAAATAGGAAATGTGGATTATGGATTATGTGATATTATACATTAAGATGTGGAAGCGTAGGTGGGGTTATTGTGAGTTGGTCATTGTTTGGTTGTGAACACATAGCTTGTTCTTGTGTGTGGCTTTATGTATATACTTTTATATTCCTTGTGATTTCAATATGAACCCCACCTGTATCGATAACTATGTCCCATCACCCATATTTTTACACGGGGGGGGGGGGGGGTGTTTTCTAACATCCTGGTGAAAAGGATGGATGGATGTCTACCAGCTCTTCCCTTATTTCTCTTCCAAGAGAGTAGATATGGAAAATATATGATGGAAGGAGGTCTGTTAGTGAACTAAGTGATGAACCAGGTGTTTTGGGTAGAGATGTGATTTGACTGTACTGTGGGGTGGTGGACAATGTGTTTTTGGGTGAGATGTGATGTGAATATTATGTGAGGTGGATTATGGTGGGGATCACACATGGTATGTGGAGGTAATGGGGTTGATTTCCTTAATGTTAATGATAACCTATTACTCTTTCCATAGTTTTAATATGATGTCCCAAGTGTTTTTGGGTGGTATGTGATGTGTTCATGCTATGGGGTGGTGGCCCAGTTATTTTTAAATGTGATGTGATGTGGATGTGTTGTGGGGTGTTAGTATATATTATTCGAAATAGATGGGAGTTCTAGGATGTACAACATTGGGGTGTGAGAGAGAAAAATCAATGGTAAAGTGGGGAGGTGTACCCTATATCGATATAATTATTATTATGTTATTATACTTGGAATATATTATTTATTGATCATTCCTTGGTGAGGTTGAGAGAGATAACTAATTTTTTAGGTGCTGTTGTTTCTCTGGTTTTCTCACAAATGAATTTGTTTGATTTTTTCACATGTGCATGAGATAATTTGATTTTCCTACTGAGTATACTTATATTATCAACCTATATATATAAACTGATATTTAGGTTTATAAGAATATGTGGACTATGTTGAACAATAGTAGCTCAAATCTATGGATAGTTACTGTGTCACTGCTTCAGATTTTCTTTTGGGTATTCACTTTTGGAGACTTTTATTTTTATTAGTATTATTTATACATGTATTGTGGGATAGTTTTGGTTTCTTTTTAAATTATGTCAGGAAGTTTATTGAAAAAAAATCATCTTATCTATCAAAATTACATTATTATAATGGGTAATGCATCCCATTTCATAATATTTTTATTCCCTCAGTGCTATTTTCTAACCCGAGGTCTACTTGAGGTGGGACTCATGGGTCATTATCTCTCTCCCTTGTTTGAGATATCATTTATGGGATGGGGGCATGAAACAATGTGTTATCCATACTCATGGGAAAGAAAATTAAATGGGACATGAAATGAAAAATATTATGGATATTCTAATGTAACTCTCTAAATCTATGAAAAGTAAGGAAAACCATATTGATCTCCCAAATGACTAAAGGAAGGTAGAATTAACCATTGATTCCTTCACAAAGACACGTCCACCCTCCTTTAGTGGGTATTCTAACCCACTAAATGATGATAAATGGACCAGTAAAATATAAAATATATTTTTCATTCTTTAGTTCTTAAAGAATGATAAGGTGATATTAAATTTGTATCATTTAGAAGTTGAATCCAATATATGGTGGAATTATATCAAGAACAGAATAAAAGAAAAGAAAATTGACTTCATGGAATGGGAGGAGTTTTAAAAATTAATTTTAAATAACTAATTTTCCCAAAATCTTCACACTAAGATGGAGAGAAAATTACTAGAACTAAAGAAGATGGATGATTAATATATTAGTATATATGAGGTGAATTTCTCCAGAAATTTATGCAATGATTCTACTTTTATCATCGACCATAAAATAAAAATTGATCGATTCATTAGTGGATTAAAAATTAGTAAATTAAAATAGTTGGATATTATATAATTTGATGAAAATTAAGAAATATTTTGATGTTCTATCAAGGCATAAATGGATATTGGAGACTTCCATTTTTATCATGGTTTTTGGGACAATTATAGAAATATGGAGTTTTAAATAAATTAAAAAGAATAAAACCATTAGAGGAATGAAAATAAATCTTCCTCTATTTCAAGAAAATGGAAAGAATAATAAGGAAAATTATATCCAAGGGATATATAGATGATTTAACTATGTAAGAGAAGGTTTTTGAGCACATGAATACTTAGGATATAAGGGTGAAAATAAATCTCATCCCAATGCTCCACCCAAATACTAATGTTTTAACTATAATGAGTATTTTTTTTATGAAAAATACTTCACCAAACCATGGTTTAAATAAAAATAAATTTAAAAAATATATTAAGATAAGGGACAAAGGGAAATGCTATGAAATCACAACTAGTGAAGATGGTTATGAGAGCGAAGTGGTGAAAGCTACATGTGTCATCTATTAAATAACTAAAAATATGTTATTTTATTTTTGTTTTACTCACTATTTTACATTTAAATAATATTATAAGTGTATCCCATCACCACTTGAACGGTTAGATATTAATGATTTTGTTAAAATTCTTAATGTTATGATGATTTCACCTCAAGTTTACATATCCTATATAATAGAATTTTATATGAATGCGCTTTATGAAAATATTATGATTTTACATATAGTAAGATTTAATGTGATTTGGGAATGGATTGGATCTCGCTATATATAAATCCCATATCAATTATTGAGGAACGAAAGTCACATTTTAAATTATGAATCAACCTATGATCCTATATAATTAAAGGTATGAACATGAAATTCCTATGGAAATTATTTCTATTATATTGGTCTTGCTACCTACTCATGTGGGGTATCTAGAAAATATGGTTAAGGAGAAAACACCCATCAATACGACAGTTTCCCAATTTTCTAAAAAAACTTGAAGGGACAAACATATCTTGGAAGAATATTCTCCTACTTCCCATGTCGCCAGTGACCTAACCAAGTAAAAAACACGAAGAACGCCTGATCTCCAAGTAAAAACTCCAAAAAATGGAGATAGTGATCTCCATAACACTTGTAGTGATTCTGATCCATCACAAGATGTTGATAAATCATTTGAATATCCACCATCATCTCTTAAAATAAGATCAACCCAACTGAGGAAATATCTCCGATTTCTATACAAAAGAAGGTAAACTGACATGGGAGACCATATAATGTTATTAAAGGATACTTATTGATTGATGTCTAGTAACATTTATTATAAGAAAATTTGATTATATTTAAATGGTTATCCCATGATCCTCTGAAATACAAGACACACATATAGAGTATATTTTATATAATCTCAATTGCTCTCATTGTTTAGTTATCAGTCGGAGGATGGTATTTTGTTCTTAGCTTAACATAAGATCCCATTTCCTCCTTTAAGAGTTTCCAGAAATGAGACATTAATTAGGGGTCTCTATCCTAAATGATAGCCAATAAAATCCCATGAAACCTCATAATCTCCAAGACATAAATCTTAATAAGATCTTTAACATTATATATTCCCTTCATAGGAATAAAATTTCTTGGCTAAGTTAGAAGAAAATTAAGACCCATATAGAATTTTAACATGAAGGTGAATGAGTAAGTTCAATGATAAAATCCATGGACACCTCATCCCACTTCCAGGTAAGTATAGGAAGTTAATGTAGTAGACTCAATTACTTATGACGCTTAGCCTTCACTCCAACAAAGTAGGGCAAGGGAAGTGCCTCATTTTATAAGCGCTAAGAAGAAAGCACTGATAAAGGGTGATCCTTTATCAGGGCTAGATAAAAGCGTTGATATATATATCCTTTACCAGCGCTAATAAAAGTGCTGATAAAAGGTAAACCTTTATCAATGCTTTTTTTAGCACTGATAAAAGATTCATTTATCAGTGCTATATTTAGCAATGATAAAATTTTTCAATATTTTTTATTCAAAAATAATGTTTATTTGGATACATTAACTAAAAAATGCTTATTTATAATTAATATATATTTTTTAATAATTCAGAAATATATATATAATGTTTAAAAAAAAATTATTTCTAAGATTATAATTATATATATATATTTATATAATTATAATATTATAATAAATTTCATTAAATAATAAATATATTTATTATATTTATTATATTTATTATATTTATTATATTTATTAGATTTATTAGATTTAGTAAATTTATTAGATTAATTAAATTTATTTTTTACATTTTTTAGATTTATTAGATTATTAGATTATTAGATTTATTAGATTATTAGATTTATTAGATTTTTTATATTTAATATATTTAATATATTTATATTTAATATATAGAAATACATTTTTAAATAAATATATTAATATTGATTATTAAATATATACATTTGAATGAATTTGGTCAATAAATATATTGATCATGCATGCATATGTTATGTATCATAATGTTCATTTATACATTACAACCTTTATTATTATTCATGTTGTCCATTGATGTCTCATTTTTTATTATGTATATTTACTCGGCATATGATTAATTCATGTTACCCATATAAACTATTATGTCCTCAAAAATAATTATAAAATTATATTAAATATAATTAAATAATAAATATACTTTTATATTTAAAATTATTAAATTTTAATTATATATCAATAATTTTTAAATATATTTATTTTTAAATATAATTAAAACTATATATATAAATACTTATAAAATTAAAATAAATAAATATATTATATATATATAATTAAATACAATTATTTATAAATATATTTATTTATATTTATAATTATAACTATAAATAACTATATATATGTAAAGAATTTTAAAATTACATTAAATATATTTATTATACTACATATAATGTAATAATATAATTATATAAATATATTTATAAATTTATAAAAATATTTCTTAATAAATACAAATATTTATAATTACAATTCTTAAATGAATATAGATATATTCAATCAATTTAAAAATTACAATAAATATATTTATTATATATATTTATATACAAATATTTATAAATAAATACAAATATTTATAAATATAATTCTAAATAAATGTAGATATGTTTAAATAATTTAATAATTATAATATATATATATATATATATTTATAAAATTATAAATATATTTTTTATAATTTTATAATTATATATATATATATTTATAATTACAACTATAAATAAATATTTATTTATTATAATTTTTAGTTACAAATAAATAAATATATATTTATTAGTTATAAATATAAATAAATATATATTTATTTAAATAATTATTAATTTATAAAAAAATATATTTATTATTTTCATATATACTGTTATATATAATTAAATAAATACATAGAAATATTATTAAATAAATAAAAAAATTATATTTATAGTTATAAATAAATAAATATATATTTAAATAATTATAAAATTATAATAAATATATTAAATATATATATTAATAAAATTATGAAAATTAAAAATATTAATTTTTTATAATTTTATAATTATTTATATATATATATATATTAAATTAGAATTAGAATTATATATATATATATATTCATATAATAACTAAATATATATTCATATAATAAATAAATATATATTCATATAAATAACTATAAAAATAAATGAAATATTGTTGTATATATCTATAATCTTATAAATATATTTAATTAATATATAATATATTTATATTTATATTTATAATTATAAGTAAAAAATATATATCTATCCAATATATAATTTTATAAATATATATATTAATATAAATAAACTGTTATCATAATATCTTTATTAGCACTAAAAAGCGCTGATAAAGGTGTATTTTATCAGTGCTTTTTATTTTTGTGTTGATAAAATAGAACTTTATCAACTCTTTTTAGCTATCATGGAGAAAATGTTCACTGAGTTTTATAAAAAAACCCAAATAGTCTCATTTATTCTCGCACCCCTCAAGATCTCACAGAAGCTAACCTCGGCACCGTGACTCCTCCTCCTCCTCTTCTCCTACTGCCTCTCCTCAATTGTGAACAACACCTCCACCATGTGTCATCTCCTCCACTATGAGCCACACTGTCGTGCATCTCCTCTACCACAACAATCTCCTCCTCCATGTGTGAACCAGCTGTCATGCACCTCTCCTCCACCGTGGGCCACACCTCCATCGTGTGCCACACCTCTGTTGTGCACCTCTCCTATCTTGTGCGCCTCTCCTCTACTGGTGAGTTTTCTCCTATTTTTCATCTGTTTTGTATCATTTTCATGTAATTATATTTTGATATTGATTGTATTCTATGAATTGTATGGGATAAATGCCCCGCTGAAAATTGTGGCCGTGGGGGTCCTTGTTTGCGCACTAAATGAATTGCATTTTGGTTGGTGTTCCTCTTCATATTTTTTTCTTTTTTTTGTGACTCAGTTATGTATTTGAAGTGTGATGCCACTAGAGAATATTGTAATTGCTTTTTAATGTTGATTATTTATGTCGTTAGGGGTTGATTAGTTTATCACTTTACATATTTATGTGTTCTACAATAACGTCGATGAGTTTTAGCTTTGGTTTTGCTTGAGTGTGGTTGGTGTTTCTTTAGAATTCCCCTGTAATACGTGTTATAAATTTCTTGGATGTTTTTAAATGATTTCTTATGAAATTATAATCCTATGTTATGACTTTTTTGGGTATTAATTGTCTTGAAAATGGTTTAAAGAGTTCTCATAGGCTTATGTCACATGCCAAGTGTTTTGTAAAAGTTCTTAGTGTATTTTTTAAACAAATTTAAATATTTTAAAAGTTTGGTTATAATTTTTTTCTTTAATGTGAATATTATATTTTTTAAAGTCATGTTTTAAAAAATGAATGTAATTGACCTTCAAACTATTTAAATAGTTTTGAGACCATTAAGTCTCACGGTGGATTATGATGTTTTCAAAAGGACATTGAAGTTTAATGAAAGTGTTCTTAGTAAATATTTCCTTCAAAAATAAAAGGGTTTATTATTTTAAAAATTTATTTATAGAAAATGGTTGGGTTTCTAAATGGTATTTCTAGTTTATTTTGATAAATGGTTTTTGGATGAAATTTGAAATATTGTTCCCAAATGGGGTGAAAATGGATTTTAATCTCGAACACATTTGTAAAATACTAGTTGGTAATTTAAAGGAAGTTATTTTATAAATATGAGAGACCCTAAATGGATATTCATTCATTTATTGTTGCTATTGTGGTTTGTGACCCCATGAGGGATTATTTATATTCTTATTTTTATAAGAGGATGTGAAAGGGGTTTTTTATTGTGAGAGTATAAGAGGTGGGGTGAGGTGAAATTTTAAATTATTAAAATTATATTTGTGTGATTATCTATTATTCTTCATTGGTTACTAACTTCCACTATTGAAATTATCACGACCCGTCCTCGGGGCCCGTGCCGTGACTACCCCAAGCCCGCCTTCCATAGGCCAGGGGCTGGCGACTAGCACCAAAGGTGTAAAATCCTGATAACTAGGAAGGCATTGCCTTTATAAAAGAAAACAAGCACCAAAGAGTACAATCAGAAGCAAAAAAACTAAGTGAAACTGTAACAAGCTGTGCTGGAAGTAAAAGGGGCTAGAAATACAAGCCCAACTATAAAGTACAACTGAAATGGGAAAACAACAACTGAAAAGAAAAGCAGCAACATCAAGCCGTCCTCTGGAAGTCCCACCTGAAGGGTGGGTACATATAGCCTCCACTGCTCCTCGGGTCCACCTGACCGCTCTGAGTACGTCCCGCCCAGTGGTCCACCTCCAGGTACTCTCCTGCTCCGCACGCCTCCACCACGATCAGCGCTGTCCGTCGTCTGCAACCAACACAACGTAGTGCGGGCATAACCCGTGTAGGGATGAGTATAAGCTACTCATTAGGGACCCCGAGACCCCCGAAGGTCTCCCGAAATCCACAAAGGATAATCCACTAAGGAAAGATACAATCATGAAGTAACATCTGACACGGCTTAGGTATATGCCCATACATATACCTAAGTCATCAATTCCCGTTCAGCTCCAACGTCTAAGCCCAATCACAACCCAGTCCACACAGGAAAGCAAACGTATACCCACATAGGATAGCACAACACAATCCACAAAGGAGAGTAAACAGTAATCCACATAGGATAACTCAACACAATCCACAAAGGAGAGTAAACAGTAAGTCCACACAGGATAGCTCAACACAATCCACAAAGGAGAGTAACACATGATTCGGCTCACACATGTATACTTCTTGTATGATGATAAAGATGATCATTGATCCATCTAAGTCGTTGGACCCACAAAGGATCGATAGGTAACTAACCCCCGTAATGACCCACACAGGATCAGGCCCACATAGGACCTGTAGGCGCTGGCTCACACAGAACCGCTGAGCGCTGACCCACAGAGAATCAGACCCACACAGGATCGGGCCCACACAGGACCTGTAGAACTGATCCACGTAGGATCGCTGAGTGCTGTAGTCGTCGCAGTCCACTGAGGATCTCTGCACTGTCGTCGCCGCAGTCCACTGAGGATCTCTGCACGGTCGTCGCTGTCGAAGTAGAAGTCGCAGCCAGCTCTAGGGTTCCCGCACACAGCAAGCTCGTTCAGGAGGGTCCGCTCCATGAGCCGAGAGGCTGATACATCAACTGTCACAAAGTCCGAAGTTGATGTATCCAAAAGTTCCGTATCGTCAACAGGAACTCAACGTCGCAGACAGCGCGTCAATCGGACGCCCGGTCTGAGAGTTATTGGCTTTTTCGTCATAGGGGCCCGGTTGGTATTTAAGGCAAAACCAACCCGACCGTACTCCACCTGCGTCCAAACCTCAGGATAAGTGATCCAAAAGATCCTTCTCACTTAGAGGAATCCTCCAAAGCTGACAGCACATCAATCGGACGTCCGTAGCTGAAGATATGAGTGTTTCCGCTCCGAGGGCCCGGTTGGTTTCGTGTACGAACCAACCCGGCCGAACTCAAAGTATTCTGAAACCTTGAGTGCGATATACCGAAACGACTGTCTCGATCTAAGGATCGCGTTGCCGCTGACGGCGCGTCGTTTGGAGGCCCGTAGCTCAAGTTACGGGCATTTGACCGAAACGGTCCGATGACGGGGGGTCCGGGCCCGGGCCGACCCGGCCCGACCCGAATCGGGTCGACCCGACCCGGACCAACCCGTCCGGTCGGACCGGCCTGGCTCGGCCAGCCCGGCCCGGTTCGGCCGAGCGGCCGAGCGACGCGGGGGGGAGCAGCCGCCCCCGCGTGACACCCCCGCGGCACCCGCGGGGTGTCTCCCTGGCCGACCCGAGCGACGCGGGGGGGGGGGGGGGGGGGGAGCTGCCGCCCCCGCGTCTCCCACGGGGTGTCACCCTGGACAGCCGGACGGGGCTTCAACCGCGTCCCGCGCGCGCTGGACCCGCGCGACCGTGGGTCAGCGGGCGCCGCCGGCTTCCGCGGGCCACCGGAGTCGCTCCGGTGGTCCGATTTCGTTCCCGTCTGCGCCGCTGCTCCTCCCGGGACTCGTTCTTCACTGCGGAACCATAAAACTTCCGTTGTGGCACGTTCCGTCGTCACCCGTCAAATCCGCACAACAACGAAGAATGACATAAGGTTGTCGGGCCGTGTTCGTTTGGCCCGCACCCTCCGCGTTAGAGATAAACAACGGGAGAAAAAAATTCAACACATGAATCAATAATTTTAATGGATTAAAATTGTTCTTATTTTCCGGTTCTTCACTTTTAAAAGAAACGATCACGGGAAAAAGGAATTATTCACAACAACCCCTACCTCGTAGTCGTCGTCGTACGCACGTTCTTAGCGGATTTGTTCGTCGCAGAAGAAGGGGATCGTCGCGTCGTCGTGGAATCCGGCGTTGAGTCAGCGAACTCAACGGACCAAGAAACAACAAGTTTAATTTAATTATATATAAAATTTAATCCGTGTTTTGTTAAAAAAACACAAGGGAGGTTTAAGAGAATCCCGAAGTCTCTTACCTCAAACAGCTGATCAAAGATTTCGTTGCGGAGGAAGAGTCGTCGTAGAAGAACGTTGCAGGAAGGGAACGTCGGCGTCGCGGAACACGGCGTCGCGTCGTCGACTTCCGCGGGTTCGGCGTTCTTCATCGGAGGCTGACGTTCTTCGCGTTCTTCACGTTCTTCGCATTCTTCGCGAAGGAGGATGAAGGCTCAAGAACTCTGACAAAACCCCCCAACGAGTAATCCTCCAAAAAGACTTGTTGGTATTATTTTATTATTACGCCAACAAACAAAAAAGGTAAGTAACGACCCATCAATTCGTTTAATTAATTCAATGAAAGAAACCGCCCATTTAAATGGTGCATTAAGGGTTTAAGAAAACGCGTCAGTTGACTTTCATAATGACGGGTTTTCGCGGGTGCGTTACTTAGCGGAAAGAAACGGCGGGCCTCATGCGGACCCCACCTCACAAATATCTTACCAAGGGGGTAGGATATTTCTGGATAGCACCCTATCTATTTTAACTCAGTTTAAGTGGCTTTCAAGTGGCTTCAAGTGAAATAAAATAAAGTTGTCGAACAAATTATTTTATTTTTAAACTTTAAGCCCAAAAATTAAAAACCACACCCGAGCAAACACAACTCCGGAAGAGGCATTTCTAAGCGAATACCGGTGCTGCGATTTCATCGGTGCCCTCAGAATTCGATTTCGGGCACCGGTTCAAAAGTTAGAAAAACCCGCTCATCCGGTCACTGAACGTACCCGAGCCAAACTTCAGAAAATTATTCCGGGCACACCGGGCCTCGGAATCTGGTGCCGTCAGAAACTGCGTTCTTATAAAATTTCAAAGAAAATTAAGAAAAACATTTCTTTGAAATTTACCGGTCTTTACATTACTCCCACCTCAGGGCTTTACGTCCCCGTAAAGATACATTAAAAACAAGGGAAACAAAAGTGGGTACTGAGCACGCATCTGAGCCTCCTTCTCCCAAGTGCTCTCCTGGAGGTTCCCGTGCTGCCATCTGATGCGCACAAGTGGAATCAATCGCCCACGTAGGACCCACTCCTGTCGATCCTCTATCTCCACCGGGACCTCCGCAAAAGTCGCCCCATCATCCATGTCTAGCTCTCCATAGTCAATGATGTGCGTCGGGTCATGAACATATCTCCTCAGCTGAGATACGTGGAAGACGTCGTGCACCCGGTGCAACTAAGGTGGTAGAGCCAGGCGATAAGCCACCTCGCCAGTCCTACTGAGGACCTGTAAAGGTCCGATGAAGCGTGGAGAAAACTTTCCGCCTCGGCCAAATCTCCGCAAACCACGTCGAGGTGAGACACGCAAGAAGACGTGGTCTCCATCCTCAAACTCTAGTGGCCTCCGCCTCCTTTCAGCATAAGACTTCTTTTGGCTCTGAGCTGTCCTCATCCACTCCTGGATGACCTGGACCTTCTCTGTCGTAGCCCGGACCATCTCTGGTCCCACAAGTGCTGACTCCCCAGGGTCTGTCCAGCACAAATGAGATCTGCAAGGTCTTCTGTACAACGCCTCGTATGGTGCCATCCCGATGGTGGAGTGGTAGCTGTTGTTGTACGCAAACTCCACCAAGGGTAGGTGGTCCTCCCAGCTGCGACCAAAGTCAAGGACACATGCGCGGAGAATGTCCTCGAGAGTCTGAATGGTCCTCTCCGTCTGACCATCCGTCTGAGGGTGAAAGGCGGTGCTCAGACGTAGCCGTGTCCCGAACGCCTCCTGCAACCCCTTCCAAAGACGGGAAGTAAAACGAGCATCCCAATCGGAGACGATAGTCGATGGCACTCCATGAAGCCGTACAATCTCCTGAACGTAGAGACGCCCCAAGCTCTCCACTGAGCCCTGCTCTCTGATGGGTAAGAAGTGTGCCGACTTGGTGAGTCGGTCAACAATCACCCAAATGGAGTCGTGACCTCTGGAAGTGCGTGGAAGTCCAGTCATAAAGTCCATAGATATCCCTTCCCACATCCCCTCTTGGACCTCCAAGGGCTGTACCAAGCCTGCTGGTACCTGATGCTCTGCCTTCACCTGCTGGCAGGTGAGGCACCGTGAAACGAACTCTGCCACAGCCTTCTTCATGCCCGACCACCAGTGCTGTCATCTGAGATCCTGGTACATCTTCGCCACTAAAGGATGTACCGCCAAAGGAGAAGTGTGAAACTCTATCAGCACCTCCTCTCATAAAGCGACTGGTACCAAGGTACGTCTCTTGAAAAGGATGTCGTGCTCTGCTCCAAAGGAGAAGCCATCAGGTGCCTGCCCCGAGGATATCTGTGCACGCCACGTCTCACAGTCAGCATCCTCACGTTGTGCCTCTCTGACCCGCTGCAGTAGTGGAGGAGTGACTGTGAGAGACTGAAGGAAGGCTGCTCCATCCCTATCCACGAAGGATATCTGCAAAGCAGATAGCTGCTCTGTCGCCTCCTCAAGTAGCTGGATGCCCGTCCTCCTGCTGAGGGCATCGGCTACCACGTTCCCCTTCCCAGGAGTATAGACTATCTCAAAGTCATAGTCCTGGAGGAACTCAAGCCGTAGCCGCTGTCTCAGGTTCAGGTCCTTCTGTGAGAAGATGTACCTGAGACTCTGGTGGTCAGAAAAGACTGTAAAGTGCTCGCCCATCAGATAGTGCCGCCATGTCTTCAGAGCGAAGACCACTGCTGCTAACTCCAGGTTATGGGTAGCGTAGTTTTACTCATGCAGCCTCAACTGACGTGATCCATAGGCAATCACGACCCGCTCCTGCATCAGGACACACCCGAGTCCGGTCCCTGATGAATCGCAGTATACTACGTATCCAACTCCCTCCTCAGGCAACCTCAAGATAGGTGCGCTGGTCAATCTCTGCCTCAGCTCCTGAAAGCTCTGCTGACATCTGTCTGACCACACAAAGGGTTTCCCCTTCTTCGTCAAAGCTGAGAGTGGCGCCGAAACTCTGGAGAAGTCCGGCACAAATCTCCGATAGTATCCGGCTAGACCTAAGAAACTCCGCACCTCCATCACGCTCCTGGGTGGCTCCCAAGCTAGCACTGCCTCGATATTCGCGGGATCCACAGCAACTCCCGCCTTAGAAATGACGTGCCCCAAGAAGTGGACCTCACGTAACCAGAACTAGCACTTAGAGAGCTTTCCATAAAGCTGGTGCTCTCGGAGTGTGTCTAGTACAACCCGCAAGTGGTAGGCGTGCTCCTCCTCCGTGGTCGAGTACACCAAAATGTCGTCGATGAAGACCACGACAAATCGATCGAGGTACGGCTGGAAGATCCTGTTCATGAGGCTCATGAACACTGCTGGAGCGTTGGTTACGCCGAAGGTCATAACCATGAACTCATAGTGTCCATACCGACACCTGAAGGCCATCTTCTGCACATACTCATCTCGAACTCTGAGCTGATGATAGCCTGACCTGAGGTCTATCTTCGAGAACCACCGTGCTCCCTTGAGCTGATCGAAGAGGTCATCAATCCTCGGTAGCGGATACTTGTTCGCCAGCCCCTGTCCTATGGAAGGCGGGCTTGGGGTAGTCACGGCACGGGCCCCAAGGACGGGTCGTGACAAATTGGTATCAAAGGCGTAAAATCCCGATAACTAGGAAGGCATTGCCTTTATAAAAGAAAACAAGCACCAAAGAGTACAAGCGGACACAAAACACTAAGTGAAACTGTAACAAGCTGTGCTGGAAGTAAAAGGGGCCGAAAATACAAGCCCAACTGTAAAGTACAACTGAAAGGGGAAAATATCAACTGAAAAGAAAAGCTGCAGCGTCGAGCCGTCCTCTGGAAGTCCCACCTGAAGGGTGGGTACAGATAGCCTCCACTACTCCTCGGGTCCACCTGACCGCTCCGAGTACGTCCCACCCAGTGGTCCACCTCCAGGTACTCTCCTGCTCCGCACGCCTCCACCACGATCAGTGCTGTCCGTCGTCTGCAACCAACACAACGTAGTGCGGGCATAGCCTGTGTAGGGGTGAGTATAAGCTACTCAGTAGGGACCCCGAGACCCCCGAAGGTCTCCCGAAATCCACAAAGGATAATCCACAAAGGAAAGATACAATCATGAAGTAACATCTGACACGGCTTAGGTATATGCCCATACATATACTTAAGTCATCAATTCCTATTCGGCTCCAACGTCTGACCCCAAGCACAACCCAGTCCACACAGGATTGGGCCCACATAGGACCTGTAGCACTGATCCATGTAGGATCACTGAGTGCTGTAGTCGTCGCAGTCCACTGAGGATCTCTGCACTGTCGTAGTCGCAGTCCACTGAGGATCTTTGCACGGTCGTCGCTGTAGAAGTAGCAGTCGCAGCCAGCTCTAGGGTTCCCGCACACAGCAAGCTCGTTCGGGAGGGTCCACTCCACGAGTTGAGAGGCTGATACATCATCTGTCACAAAGCCCGAAGTTGATGTATCCAAAAGTTCCGTATCGTCAATAGGAACTCAACGTCGCAAACGGCACGTCAATCGGACGCCCGGTCTAAGAGTTATTAGCTTTTTCGTCCGAGGGGCCCGGTTGGTTTTTAAGGCAAAACCAACCGGACCGTACTCCACCTACGTCCAAACCTCGGGCAAAGTGAGCCAAAAGATCCGTCTCACTTATAGGAATCCACCAAAGCTGACGACACGTCAATCGGACGTCCGTAGCTCAAGATATGAGCATTTCCGCTTCGAGGGCCTGGTTGGTTTCGTGTACGAACCAACCCGGACGAACTCAAAGTATTCCGAAAAATTGAGTGTGATATACCAAAACGACCGTCTCGATCCAAGGATCGCGTTGCCTCTGACGGCGCATCGTTTGGAGGCTCGTAGCTCAAGTTACGGGAATTTGAACGAAATGATCCGAAGACGGGGGGTCCGGGCCGACCCGGCCGGTCGGACCGGCCTGGCTCGGCCAGCCCGGACCGGCTCGGCCGAGCGGCCGAGAGATGCGGGGGGGAGCCTCCGCCCCCGCGTTACACCCCCGCGGCACCCACTAGGTGTCGCCCTGGACAACCCGAGTGACGTGCACGGGGGGGGGGGGGGGGGGGGGGGGGGGAGCCGCCGCCCCCACGTGACCACCCCGCGGCACCCGCGAGGTGTCGCCCTGGACAGCCGGACGCGGCTTCAGCCGCGTCCCGTGCAGCCGCGGTTCAGTGGGTGACGCCGCCTCCGGCCGAAGCCGCGGCGGTTCTTCTGGCGGCGCGCCGCAGCGCCGCCGGCATCCGCGGGCCACCGGAGTCGCTCCGGTGGTCCGATTCCGTTCCTGTCTGCGCCGCTGCTCCTCCCGAGACTCGTTCTTCACTGCGGAACCATCAAAATTCCATTGTGGCATGTTCCTTCGTTTCCCATCAAATCCGCACAACAACGAAGAACGACGGAAGGTTGTCGGGCCGTGTTCGTTTGGCCCGCACCCTCTGCGTTAGAGATAAACAACGAGAGAAAAAAATTCAACACATGAATCAACAAATTTAATGGATTAAATTTTTTCTTATTGTCCGGTTCTTCACTTTTAAAAGAAATGATCACGGGAAAAAGGAATTATTCACAACAACCCCTACCTCGTAGTCGTCGTCGTACGCAAGTTCTTCGCGGATTTGTTCGTCACGAAAGGAGGGGATCGTCGCGTCGTCGCGGAAGGGCGTCGCGTCGTCGCTGAATCCGGCGTTGAGTCGGCGAACTCAACGGACCAAGAAATAACAGATTTAATTTAATTATATAAAAAATTAAATCCGTGTTTTGTTAAAAAAACAGAAGGGAGATTTAAGAGAATCCCGAAGTCTCTTACCTCAAACAGCTGATTGAAGATTTCGTTGCGGAGGAAGAGACGTCGCAGAAGAACGTTGCAGGAAGGGAACGTCGGCGTTGCGGAACACGGCGTCGCATCGTCGACTTCTGCGGGTTCGGCGTTCTTCGTCGGAGGCCGGTGTTCTTCGCGTTCTTCACGTTCTTCGCGTTCATCGCGAAGGAGGATGAAGGCTCAAGAACTCTGACAAAACCTCCCAACGAGTAATCCTCCAAAAAGACTTGTTGGTCTTATTTTATTTTGATGACAACAAACGAAAAAGGTAAGTAACGACCCATAAATTAGTTGAATTAATTCAACGAACGAAACTGCCCATTTAAATGGTGCATTAAGGATTTAAGAAAACACGTCAGTTGACTTTCATAATGACGGGTTTTCGCGGGTGCGTTACTTAGCGGAAAGAAACGGCGGGGCTCGTGCGGACCCCACCTCACAAATATCCTACCAAGGGGGTAGGATATTTATGGATAGCACCCTATCTGTTTTAACTCAGTTTAAGTGGATTTCAAGTGGATTCAAGTGAAATAAAATAAAGTTGTTGAACAAATTATTTTATTTTTGAACTTTAAGCCCAAAAATTAAAAACCACACCCAAGCAAACACAACTCCGGAAGAGGCGTTTCTAAGCAAATACCGGCGCTTTGATTTCATCGGTGCCCTCAGAATTCGATTCCGGGCACCAGTTCAAAAGTTAGAAAAACCCGCTCGTCCGTTCACTGAACGTACCCAGGCCAAAATTTGGAAAATGATTCCGGGCACACCGAGCCTTGGAATCAGGTGCCGTCAGAAACTGCGTTCTTGTAAAATTCCAAAGAAAATTAAGAAAAAAATTTCCCTGAAATTTACAGGTCTTTACAGAAATGTCATTGGTTTCCTAGGAGATTGGTACAGATCCAGATAAGTGAAATCCCGAGTGTGGAGTGCGCTACCTAGTGTAAGGACCCAGTTAGATTGAGTGAGTTTCTGGGATGTTTCAGTGTCCCTAGAATGTTTTGGAAGGGACCGGGGTTTCTTTTTATACCCTGGTAATGATATGTCCTAGTGAGTTTTATTGGATTACTTGGATATGAAAAGTTTAGTAGTATCAAGATAGGTTCCTCATATCTAGTTTAATATCTAAATACATGAGTCTTAGGAAGTTTCACACGATGGTTATATCATTCTTAGGACACTTTATAGGATTTATTTTCTTGGATGGATTGTATTCCCCTAGTTTTTTTGATTATATGGTACCATCATTTGGTTGTTTTTTGGATTATTCTTCCTTGTTTCCATAGTGTCTATGTATGATCATTATTTCACTTAGAGTGTGCATTTTCTTACTTTCAAATAGGTTGATTTAAATGGTTAAAAGTTTTACTTAAAAAAGAAAAAAATCGTTATTTTTTAAATGAGTTTTAAGAAAATGTATTTTCATTATGGTTATATATGGAAAATATTTTTTCATAAATGTTATAAAAGTGGGATAAACTGTGATTTGAAATGTCTTATATGGTTTTAAAGGCCCTCCTTCCAATTTTTTATTTTTATTTCAATTTTTTATTCATCCTCATTTTTATATTATAAAAAGGTTGGTTATTTGAAAATATCTATGTTTATTGTTTTTACACTTATTTTATAATTCATATGAAAATATATGTTATACCTTATTTCAAAACTATCACTTTATGAACTATATTATGAATGAATTCAAAGATAATTATTTACAAAATCAAACAAATATTTTTTAGCTCACACCCTACATATGAACTGGTGGATGGGAGTGTATAATTCTCTTATATGTTCCATTTCCCTATTTTGTTATTTTTCTTGATGCTCAGATTGGTCAATGGTAGGACGATGGGATGTGGTGAGTTACCAGGGGTCAATAGTGTTGATGTTGGAGTTATTTGGGTTTTGATTCCCTTTTAACCTTCCTTTTATGATATTTTAATAAGAATGATTTATGATTTTTTTAGGAATTGGGTGATTGGTATGGAGTGGGTTCTTAATCACTACCCTTTATAACAATGCTTAAGTTTCCATAAGCTAGTTATACTCCCTACATTGATAGTCTAGATATGGCATGGTAGTAGATAATACTCTCTGTGATATGGTGGAGGATTCTAATATGATATTTGAATTATATGAGATATGGATGAACTACTAACTTTAAATTTCCATCTATGATAACACCATTAAAATAGACATGGGAATATATGAGACATGACCTAAGTTGTGTAGCTCAATATGTGTATTTATATTTTCATGAGTAATACTTCAAAGATCTTAATGGGAGATTGATGAAAAAACATATCATAACCATAAATGAGCTTGGTAATGAGTATGGATTATATTGTGATATATCAGGAGTATGGATTTGAACATTTTAAGTCCATGATGGCCATGTGGTTTCTTATGGGTCAAAATAGTTGAGAACACATAAGAGAAACTTCTTAAATCGTTTCCTAGATTTTTAAATAGTAGTTCTTTCCATGAGATGTTATTGGAATAAACTAAAAAAAGTGTTTGAAAAATGTGTTCAACATACCTTTATTTGGTTTTAAATAACAACAAAATGATTTATAAAGTTTCATAGACTTAGGTTGCATGAGAAGTGTTTCTCAACTCACCTTATTGGATTTCATAAAGGGGTGTGAATGCTTTGAAAGTGTATGTAATACTAGTTTAATTTTAATAAGGGGTGTGTGAAGTTTTAAATGAAAATTTGTAAAATATAGGGGGTTGTCGCTCATTTTAAATGATTAACATTACTGAGTCATGATTTTCCTTTAATTCTTTATAAAAAAGGAATTGGGTTTCTGAGAAAATTGTTTGAAACCGATTTGTTTATTTTAAAAAGGGAGTGTTATTTTAAAGAGGAATTTGTGTAAATGGTTGGGTTTTTAATGGGATTTCAACTATGATTTTATAAATAGTTTTCAAAGGAGACTTAAATTCTATAACTATTTTTATCCTTGGTTAATTTTTATATCATCATTTTGTCTATTTATTTTCTTAATAATTAATATCACCTAATAAAATAGGATGTCAATGAATAAAGAATGGATGGATGCTAATTTTTTGATAAGAGAGTATGAAGATGGAGTGAAATAGTTCATCAAGTTTGAAAAAGATCATGTATATGACCCTTATCAAATCTTTTATCCATGTTTATGCTTTTGTTATTTAAGAAAATTTAGTTCAAAGGAGTTGGAAGAACACTTGAACTGTTATGGAATAGATCAAAGTTATAAATGTTGGAATAAATATAGGGTAAAAGAGAATATAGCTAGTCTATAGGATAACAATGTGATTTATGGATCATCTGATATGATTACAAGTGGGGAAAATGAAGAAGACCATATTGAGGATGTGATTACAAATGTGAATGATGATGAAGATCATATTGAAGAAATTACAAGGGAAGTTGAAGATGAACTTCATGGTTGGCCAAAATTGTTTGAGTAGTTAAAGAGTTGTTCAAAGAATACTTTATATGGTGGTTTCACTAAATATACAACATTTTTAGCCATACTGAAGTTGTAGAATTTGAAAGAATGCAATATATGGAGTGATTCCAGTTTTAAAAAATTAATTTCTCTCTTTAATGACAAGCTCCCTGAAGATAATCAGCTCTCGAGATGAAAATACGACACTAAACGAATGCTACATTCGATGGGTATGATCTTTGAATGAATAAACGCCAGCCCAAATGAATGTATAGTATTTCACAAGGGCCAAAAATCACTTAGTGAATTCCCAAAGTGTGGTTCATCTCGATATAAGAAAGATAAATCTGGACCTACGAAAGTTGTATGGTAATTTACAATCATTCCTAGGTTTAGATTCTTATATGGATGTGAGGAGACCACATGGAAATTGATGTGGCATGTAGACATAAGAAATAAAAATGTCAAATTACATCATCCGACAGACTCTCCTCTGTGGAAGAAAATTGATCATGAGTATCCTGATTTTGGAAATATGCCGAGAAACCTTGGTCTTACGTTATCTACAGATGGAGTGAAATTCTTTTGGTTTAAAAAGAAGAACTCACTGTACATGGACGATTATGTTGGTAAATTATAACTTTAAACTATGGTTATGCATGAAACAAAAACACATCATGCTATCTATGCTTATATCATGAATGAAACAACCAAGCAATGATATTGATGTTTATTTGGTTCCATTGATCGAAGATTTGAAATTATTATGGGATTCATGTGTTACGTTGGATGAAGATTATATAAATGAATATTTCATGTTGCGATCCATGTTTTACGAGATGATAAATTACTTTCTTAGTTATGAGAGTCTGTTGGGATATAGAATTAATGGATGTTATGGGTGTCCTGTCTACAAACAAGGTACACAATCAATTAGGTTGAAACATTCATCAAAAACCATGTTTCTATGAAATAAAAGATTTCTAACCAGACAAAATATGTACCAATCATGAATGACATCATATGATATAAGTTCAGAAGAACATAAATCACCATCTCCACTAACTAGCGATCAACTATTTGGTAAAGTAAAAGATGTGGACACTGCTTTTTGTAAACCATTTTAAAAAACCTTATGAAAACCGGTTGGAAGAAGAGATTAGTTTTTTTTGAATTACCATAATAGAATTGTTTGTATGTCAGACACTTTCTTGATGTTATGCATGTTGAAAAAATTATATGTGGCAGTGTCATCGACACATTTCTAAAAGAACCCAGAAAAACAAACGATGGAATTAAGGGTAGGTTAGAAATAGTTGACATGGGAATATGAGAAGAGTTGGTGCCAGTGAAGGGTAAAAAACATAATTTCCTTCCTCCAACTTCTTATACAATTTATAGGCAAGAAAGATATTAGTTTTTTAACATTTTGAATAATGTAACGGTTCCAGAGGAGTATTCATCAAATATTAAGAACATTGTGTTAATGACTAATTTAAAATTAAAGGGTTTGAAATCACATAACTACCACGTTTTGATGAAAGATATAATTTGTATAACATTAAATTGCATTTTGTCTAAGAATGTCTGTTATACATGAAAAAAGATCCGTTTCTTCTTCAAATAAATATGAAGTGAAGTTATAGACCCAGAGAAATTACCGATCATGGAATGGGAAATTTCTATCATATTATGTGAATTGGAAAAGTTCTTCTCACCGACATTATTTGATATGATGGTTCATTTTAGGGTTCACTTAGTGAGAGAGATTCGACTATGTGGTCCTCTACACTATATATAGATGTACCCCATTGAACGGTATATGAAGATTTTGAAAGGGTATGTCAAAAATCGAAGTTTACCAGAAGGTTGTATTGTAGAGCGACATATTGTTGAGGATGTCATTGAAATATATACCGAATACATGTATGGTGTGGAATGAATTTGTCTACTGAAATATCATCACAATGAGAGGATTTCGGGAGAATTAGTTTCTAGAAGATAGGTTGTTATAATCTATATTACAGATTGGGAGCAATCCCACCTTTACATTTTTCATAACAGTTTAGAGGTTGATCTAAATGTCGAAACCCACAAAGAAATTATTAGGCATTTGAATCCATCATGGGATGAAAAATGGATATCAAATACACATAATTGACAACATATAAAATGGTTTTAGGAAAATATATTTAAGGTGTCAGATGAAAACCTGGACTCAATTTTAGAACGAATTCAATGGCTAGCCAGAGGATCAAGTGTGTATATATTATCTTACAATTCTTATGTAATTAATTGTTATAAATTATATACTAATGAACATGATGAAGACAGTACCATAAAGAATAGTGGAGTTACACTTGTTGTTGAAATGATGCATGTTTCCGGTGCTAAGTATAGAAATTCAATTTATGCGAATATGTCATACTTTGACATCATCAAACAAATATGAGAGTTGGATTATACAAACTTCCAAGTGACGATTTTTCAATGCAAGTGGGTTGATAGTAGGAGTGATGTTAAAATAGACGATTTAGGATTCAAGAAAGTTGATTTCAGTAAAGAAGGGTATAAACATGAACCATTTATAATAGAATCACAGGTAGTACAAGTATTTTATGTTCCAGATCCTGCAAACCGAAACTGGTCAATTGTTTTGTTATATACCAAAACCACTGAAGGGTGAAACGAAAATTCAATGGAGGATGAACCTTTCATTGGGATGTCACAATCATCTCACAAGGGTCCAAATGTAGATGGAATTCCGTATATCAGAGGAGACCATAATGAATATATTTTGATAGTTGATAGAGGAGTTAAATCCCTTCAGCCTTAAAAAAGATAGTTCAATAATATTGTTATATTTTTTGTAATATACGTCATGTTACCTTATGTTATTATCTGTTTGCTGCTAATTTTTTGTAATATAAATTAAATGTTGAACAACTTATGTAGATAATGACTTCTACATGTGATGATGCCCATAATCTTGAGGCACAATAGGTCTCTCAACCTACTGCTTCTCCCAATGTAGAGGTACAAACACCATCTTCACATGCCGATGCTAGCACTCTGTAGGATCAAATTGATGATGATGAAAGTGAGGAAATGATAGGAATTAAAACACTAGTGGTGTAGAAAAAATAAAATCATTTTAGTTTGACGGTGTAATCAGAAATCTATAAGGCAATATAGAAAGGAACCAAATATGTGGTCAGGTGGAATAAGAGGGGACAACATGTTAACCCCAAGAAGACCATGTTCAATAGTTACATTAGAATCATCACTCGGAAACACGTGCCGATTGATGTGCTGTCGTTGAACCATGTTGTCTCCAGGATTAAAACATTGATGTGTAGATATATTATGGTAACATTATGATATATAATATTTTTAATTTACTAAAAAACAAAATAATGAAACATTGGATTAATCTTCATCATCCCTTATAGAGTTCATTTATAGTTGATGACTCACATAAGAAATATGTACTAAGGGTTACTAGAAGGATTCGCAGAGGATTTCACACAATTTTAATGAAATTTTATCTTAAAGATGTTGAAGGGAAAATAAACCCATTTCCACCTCCTATTTATGCACACTTGATAACCCCAGGAGCGTGTTATACATTTACTAGCCATTGTGAGGAGCAGTATTTTCAGGTACATTATGTTTGGTAATATATTGCTTGAAAATATGTGTACTCATCACTTTGATTGAAATTATTTATTTATGAAATAGAAAATGAGTGCAGAAAATTAGGAATGAGCAGCAAAACTAGCGTACACCTACCATAAAGAAAGAATGAGATACACTTCACATGATAAAAATTAGTACGTATTTTAAATATACCGTAATACTTAAATGTGGCATAAAAAACACCATAACTATGTTCCTCTATTTATATATATATTTATGAATCCAAATCCATTGTCACTTATATCCCATTCCATGTTTTATGGATGGAGGTGTGGATAAATAAAGATGGGATACTAATAGATGAAAACACACAAAAAGTGTGGGAAACATGTGTAAGTATGACATAATAAATATTTTTTTTCTTTGAATCGATATTACATAACAATGATTACTTATTTTCTTATATTTTATATTTGACATAGCCATAGGAATCATCAACACCCAAACCAGATGAAAATATACTTTTGGTGGGCTTGAAGCAGCTAAAAAAGTATGGCCACTTCAAAGGTGTTGGTTTTTGGGTGACACCCCAAACATTTTTTGAGAAAAAAAAGTGGATGATCAAAGTGCATAAATAAAATTAACGAGAGAAAGAATGACTATCCTTGAATAACATATGTAATTTTTGAGAGAGTTCATTGAAAATATGATGGCCTAGGATAAAATAGAAGAAAATACTTAAGAACAACCAGTGCGTGAAGATCCCGCCCCACCCCCAACTAGCTTTGAGGCAAACCATTCCCCTCAAAAACCTATCTTAGCTAAGGTAATCAATGATCTAATAGTTGTTTCTATGAAATTTGAATCATATAGACACTAGTACATTTCCAGTACTGATATTTTATTGGGTGAATATGAATGTGATTTATATCTATCAACACCCACCCATCGCCTTGTAGTGTGGGATACCATGTTCAATATTCAGAATGTCATGATACACAACAGACCACTTCCAACAGGTCATGTCAAAGTGATGATTAATGTATCCCATGAGCTGAGCACCAAGATACCTATTTCAATTGATGATAAAGATATTCATAAGGTTGAAAAATCACTTGAAACATTCATTGCATGGCCGTCACAACTTGTAAAAAAACATCCCGACAAAAAGGTATTCATTTCCAGTTTTTTCAAGATAAACCTTTAACATTTAATGAAAAAGGTCTGAACCAAGGAATTTTATTATAAAAAGACACATGTAAGGGGGTGAAATGAAATAATAGCTCAAAACCATCTCAAGGATCAACCAACCGATCAAACCGATATACCAAAAGTACCTTAAACACATCTGTTCTATATCCACATTTATTATCATTGCAGACTCATGTGAATACAAAGTTGAAAGATGGTGGGGTTAAAAAAATTATTTTTTATAAAAAATATGTATAGTGGGGATGATCCATATTTCTTTAGTGTTGAAAATGTTAGTGAAATCTTGTATTATGATTGGTTCAGTGGCTAAGTTGTAAGTGTATAAATGAGGTATGTTTTCATGACTTGATTTTCCAAAAGCGAATATACTATGATAATTATGACTAAATACATTTCCTATTTTTTATAGACGTATATATGAAAAAAAATTGAAGGGATTTCCCAATGATTTTTTTGGACTTCTTAGTCCTGACCTCAACTGTACAAAACAAACAGATATATAATCCAAGAAAGAGGGTGAAATAGTGGAAGGCCTGCTCAAATTGTTTAATAGTAAAATTACATATGACAGAATCTTAATAATACCAAAAATTAAGGGGTAAAACTGTATAATTTAATCATATAACACATATTTTAATTTATTTCATTAATTATTACTCTTTTTGTTTTTATCCTGCATTGGATGCTCATTGCATTCAATTTGGATACTCTGAAAGATTTATTTCTTGGATCCAATGCTTGTATATCCAACAAACCAACCACAAAGGATGGTGTTTATCAATTTTTAATACACTAAATTCAACATTTTAGAACTAATCGTCTATTAATATAATTTATATTATCTTTTAATGAGGATTATATTATGATAGGGTTGTGTGTGAATATAGTCGACATCATGAAATGAGGCATGTGGAAAAGGATAAGAAACATCACAAGTACTACAATTGGATGAAAATAAAGGTATATATAATTAGATTTCACAATACAAACACATATAAAAAAATTACATATTTTTATAAATGTTACTGTAGTTCCCAAAACAATCAAATGATAAAGACTGTGGTTACTATGTTTTTAATTTTATGAAATAGATCGTATTCCATGAACAAACAAGCATCCCTGAAGAGGTATTTTCGAAGATAATTACTATTTAATTTAAAATAATTATTAATACTTTATGTATTTATATTTTTTGAGTACTATCATGTTTTTAAAAAGGACTATTATTCAAAATATGAAATATATTTGTTTATAAATGAATGGGAAGTATACCTAGTGGAATAATGTACAGAAATAACATGAATATTTGATCGGTATGACTAAAACTATCTATTTTTATTTAAAATTGTATGTATTTTTAGTAAAAAGAACAAGTTACATACTGAAAAATGACCTAATACATTAGGATTTTTTGGATAATTTAGGAAAATGATCCATAATTCATTTTTGTGGTGTAGAAATCACCCACACCTAAATCTGACACATAGTGTGACAATTATGACATTAAGTGTGTATTTTTATAATAAATTAAAAAGAAATTTGAAAAAAGAACAAGTGGCATATTGAAAACTAATAAAAATCATTCTATTGGTTTTTATACTTTAGGAAAATGATCCATCAGTCATCTGTGACATGTAGGAATCAACCACACCTAAATCTGATGAACGATGTGACCAATATGACTAAAAGTGTATGTTATCAGTTTAAAATTGACATTTTAGCTAAGAACATTTCACTCAATAAAATCCCAAAAAACTCTCTCCAATTATATTCATAATTCAGGAAAATAATTCATAATTTATTTATGATGTGTATGAAGCAATCTCATGTTAAACTGATGCATGTTGTGACCGATATAACTCAAAATGCGGGTTTCGAGTTTGAAATGATATTTTAGTAAAAAAACACAACTGACATAATAAAAAAAGAGAAAAAACATTTTTATTATTTTTATAATTTATTTCAACAATCTATAAGTCATTTTTGACATGTAGGAATCATCCTCACCTGAATTCGATGCACAGTGCAACCAGTACGACTCAAAGTGTCTCTTTTTATTTGAAGTTGATAATAATTTTAGTAAAAAACACAACTGGCATACTAAGAACTGAGAAAATGCATTCAAATTGTTTTGATAATTTATAAAAACGACCCATGAGTCATTTTAGATATGTAGGAATCAAACCCACCTTAATAAAACACACTATGTGAATAGTATAAATCTAAATGTGTCTTTTTATTTAAAATTGACATTAATTTAATTAAAAAAACAACTTCCATACTGAAAACCTAGAAAAAATTTCAAATTGTTTTGATACTTTAGAAGAATGATACATGAGTCATTTTTGATGTGTAGGAATCAACCACACCACAATCCAATGCACAGTGTGACCAGTATGACTAAAAGTGCTTGTTATCAGTTTAAAATTTATATTTTAGCTCAAAATGTGTCACTCAATAAAAAACAAGAAAATGATTTCTGAATGTATTCATAATTTAGTATAATTATTATTAAGTCCTTTCTGACGTGTATGAAGAACCCTCACATCAAATCAATGCACGATGTGACCGGTATGACTCAAAAAGCATGTTTTTGGTTGGAAATGATATTTCAGTAAAAAAACACAACTGACATACTAAAAACCAAGCAAACGTTTTTGGATTGTTTTGATACCTTATAATAACAGTCTATGATTAATCTGTGACATGTAAAAATCAAACAAACCTTAATCCAATAAACTATTTGACCGGTATAAATCCAAATGTGTTTTCATTTAAAATTTACATTAATTTATCTAAAAAGAACAAGTGACATACTGAAAATTGAGAAAATGCATTAAGATTGATTTGATACCTTATGAAAATGATCCATTAGTAATTTTATATGTGTATAAATCAACCTCAACTCAATCTGCTGCACGATGTGACCAATATGACTAAAAATGTCCGTTATTAGTTTAAAATTGACATTTTAGCTTAAAATGTTTCACTCATTGAAAACCAAGAAAACACTCCCTGATTATCTTCATAATTTTAGAGAGTGATTCATAAGTCCTTTATGAAATGTTTGAAGCAGTATCACCTCAAAATGATGAACGATGTGACCGGTATGACTCAAAATGGGTGTTTCTAGTTTGAAATGATATTTTATTAAAAAAACACAACTATTATACTTAAAACCAAGCAAACCCATTCAGATTGTTTTGATACTTTAGAACAATAATCCATGAGTCATTTTTGATGTGTAAGAATCAACTAGACCTCAATATAAAAAATAATTTTACCAGTATAAATCCAAGTATGTCATTTAAATTTGATATTAATTTTAGTAAATAAACAAGGGACATCCTCAAAATCAAAAAAACCCATTCAGATTGTTTTGATATTTTAGGAAAATGATCCATAACTCATTTGTGACGTGTAGTAATCAACACCACCTCAATAAGACACATGGAGTGACCTTTATAACTCCAAATGTGTCTTTTTTATTAAAAATTGACATTTAATTAATGTATTATTTCATATTAATGTTTAATTTAATTGTTTATAGTATTAGTAACATAATATTTGTTTTATTATATTGGTGGAACCTTTTTCTTGAGTTGAGATAATTTGTTCTGTAACTAATACCATGGGAAGACATTTTTGAGAGAGGATAATGGTTGTAAAAGGATGAAACATTAATGTTTTTACCTATTTGTGGGATAATCATAAATGTAATTATATGAATTTTTTTTTGAAATGTATATTGAATTTTTTGCCACACCCTTGTCTGTGCTACTTTATTCTTGTGTTTATTGTGAAGGTGCTATTTTGTATAGGTTGTGTGTGTGTGCTGTGCAGGTGAAGGTGCTACTGGTGGGTGTGATGTTATATAAATAGTACACCATAGGAAGCTAGGCCTTTATCAATACTATTTTGAGTGCTGATAAAGGACACCTTTATCAATACTAGTTAGAGAGATGATAAAATAAGAATTTATCAATGCTCAAAATAACGTTGAAAAAGGGATCCTTTATCAACACTAAAATATCTCAGATAAAGGATGACCTTCATCAGATCTTTTTTTAGCACAGATAAAAGACACCCTTTATCAGCGCTTTTTTAGCACTGTTAATGGGGACCCCCCTTTTATATTTTCTGAGAATAATATAGGTTTTTAGCACTCTTATAATTTGTTTTAGAAATTATAAAAGAATTATATGTATTAGTTCATTTTCCATTGGAAAGTAAAGCATCAAGATATTAAGACTGCTATGTCTCACCTCATATACAGCCACCAGAATCACTACTTTAGATTGTAATATATATTGGTTATACCTGGGTGAAAATCCCAATGTGAATGGGGAAAACCATCATTACAACTTTCCTTGTAGATAATAGAACCACAAAGTGAATTTTGAAGTGAAATACAACTTCAAGAGATAGATACAACTCACTGATGGTATCCCCAATATTTAAAATTATCTAGATGAATTGACATTCACCATCACCTGCTTTCACTAGAATAATAAGGATGATAAGAGGATTGAAATGTATACTAGTAAGAAACACACTCGCATTTTATTCCCTTGGTTTTGGATGAATTTTAAAAAAAAGTCACATCAAACTCCATTCATCACTGGACTCCGTAAAAGGAACAAGAGGGAAATTTTTGATTGAGGGTGTCAACAACCACATTTCCCTTTCCTGGAATATAAGAAATGTTGAAATAAATTCCTTGAATATATTTTACCCATCACAAATATTAGAGATTCAAAAACATCTAGGAGAAGATATATCTCAAGATCATATGATTGAAGAAAAACTCAATACTTTTCCCCAAAATATAATGACACTAATACTTAAGAGTATGCATCAAAGTTGTGAGCACAAGTTCATGGGTTTGTTAGTTCTTTTTATGTGGCCAGAGTTGGAAAGAGACATACTTCAGTACATGGTCACCCTGCATCACAAAAGACCCCAAAATTATACCATATACATCATAATAACCATATAAAATTGAAGATCATTCAGTAAAATCTAAACTCAATATAAATTCCCTTGATTCTTTAACACATAAAATGATTCATGACACTATAGGTTCTACAGGAACTTCACCTTTTTTTGGGTAATAGCTCTCAGGGGTTATGGAAGCTCGGATAAGTCTTTCACAAACCATGTATAATATACTAGAAGGTAAATTATATCATAATATTGAATAAATTTTTTAGCTTCCTCCCAAGACATAATGACCCTAACCTTCTCAAGATTGACTGAGATACCCTATTCTAACACCACATGGATAATAAATTTGATCATTTAGATCTGTAAACTACATTTTAACAATTTATTAAATATTTAGTGATCATTCATGGTTCCCACCACAATTTTCAAGTGTATTTCATGATCTGTTTTTCATAGAGTAAACCTATATGTGATTTAAAAAAACAATGAAAAAGGTGTCGGGATATCTTTGAAACAACCAGTTCACAAGACACATGAAAACCATAAGATAATTGGTAAAATAGAATGGAATCTCAAGTCATTTTATGTGTCAATACTTTCTTCTAAAATTATTCTTAGTCACATAATTCTCTCTCACCCTCCGCTAGTGATAGCCTAAATGAAGATCGATTTTAGAAAACTACCTTTCTCCCTTTAATTGATCAAAGAGGTCATTAATATACGAGTGTTTATTCTTAATCATAACCTGTTTCAAATTCCAATAGTTGATTCACAAATGAAGGTTCTCATCCTCATTTTTTTAAAAATAACTATGGCAGGCCATGGGGATATGCTAGGGTGAATGCATCCTTTCGTTTCCAAATAATCTAATTGAATATTCATTTATTTTAACGCTATTAGAGATATATGATATTAAGGGAGACATATTTTCTGATTCCTTGAAATTATATCAATAAATAACTCCACTTCACTCTCTAGGGGTAATCCTTATAAATTATCTATGAACAATATAAAAAATTACCTTAAAAAAGAGTTATCTTAATACCAAAATTCCCTCTATTCATTTCCAATAAAAGAGAAAAAACATGGAAGTTGATTCTTCCCAAATTTTGGAAGAGGATGTCCCCCTTGGATAGAAAGTAAGTCCTATTCTCCCTAGAATACATGATTTACCCCATTGGGAATGGTAAAATTCACTCTCTAATGGTAACAATCGATATGATATTTATACTCATTTATCCAACCCATCTTAAGGATTATATCAAAAATGTATATTCCAATGATGATAAATTCAAATACCATCTCAAATTATAATAAATATATTACACATAAATGGTACCAAAAACCATTTTCTCCCTTGTTCCCAAGAGTATCCAAGAATGTTTGTGACATGTAAATTAAGGTGTGAAGAAATATTTAACCATGACAAACCATGAATAGAGATAAATGAATGGGAGGCGCATGTATAAAATAGAGTATTCACTATAATCAATGAAATAAGAATTGGACCTGTCAATATCATAGACCCTACCTCATATTCCACTCTTGTATGATCCAATACATAAAACTAATTTACCTTTGTGTGAGCATGAGGTTTTACTCTACCCTACGGCTAGGTCCTCAGTGGAGTCTACCTACATGAGGAACTCGGACTACCCTTATTACCCTGAGAAAGAGGTCCCATTTCCTGAGAGGAATCACATTTCAATGCATATTCCACATGGTTTGAAGATTCTACACCACTCTATGATGGAAGGGTGGCTCAATAGAATCTCTAGAGATAGTCGAGACACCCAGATAATGAAAATATCTAGGTTCCACTAGACATAATGATCATAAATGGGCATGCTTCCACCACTGGTAGAAAATAATATAATAACCACCCTAATTTTTTGATTATAATGGATGGTGTAGATACCTAGACCTAATACCACTACCATTTCACTGCTCATCACACATCCTATTATTATTAAAGGATCAAATATTTTATTTACCAGAAATAAGAGGAAATCCAATTATCCAATATAACTATTCCAAATAAATCACTATAATTAATTATTAATCAAAAACTATACAATAGTTATTGAGAATAAAAATGATGATCTGGGACTCAATATCACGTCACTATCCCATCTTGAAGAGTGATACATTCATCTCCTCATTATAAACAATCTCAAGAGTGAAGTTTAAAATTTTAGTAAATTAGCTCACATATTCCCTAACTGACAAATTTAACTACTAGAGCCACACAAATTATCAGGATTTATCCACTTACAAGGTGTCATGGCTGAACATCGAAATGAAGATCATTTTTAAATCCTTATACTATATATTATCAAACTAATTTTCATGAATAACTGATTCCCAATATTTCAAGATAGGGACTTCAAGAATTAAGGTAACATATTTATCTTAATAGGTTATGGAGTTCCATGAATATAAAATATGTTTTAGTCTTTTCTAGAAAATCATCTGCCACATGAGAGTCATTTCTTCTCTAATTGGAGGAATGATCATGCTTTTTTAATTCCTAAGCCAATCCTTCTCAAAACATTTATCAACTTCCTTAGCATGAGAAGATCCAATAACCACCCCTTGTCTATATATCAGACATCATATACCACTTCCTTAATTATATTACGATTAACCTATGTGATGTATAATATGAAGTTGTCCAAAACATCCACCAGTGGATTCATAGGTCACTTTTGAGGGATAATGAGGCTATATAAAATCAACTAATATAGAGAAAATATAAAAATAAATAATACCTGATCATTTTAAACCAAAAAATATATTTAAATTTACATGTACATAATAAAAAAATTAAACACAACAAACCAAAACATTATATAAAACATGGAAAGCGTGAATGATTTGCGGCCCTTGCACTCTGCCTAATAAGGATGGGTAAAACGAGGTGAAAATGAAAATCAAATGTACTATATCCTATGGTCACTCAAAGGATATTACTAATATTATTGGATAAACACTCCTTTGTACCTATTACATGGTTCATGACAATAATATCCCTCAAATAACATTGAGATAAAAAGCTCTATCTCTAATACCATTTAGTCATGACCAGATCTCACCAAGTTATGAACTTGTCCATCTTAACCCTTGGGAATATTTTGATACCTTGGTTTCCTTCACAACACACCATAGAATATAACACATAATGGTCACATATCAGCCTAGTGACAATCCACACAGGACAATAAATGTTTTTCTAGTGTACCTTTTTGTCACTCACACACACCCTGGGAAACTTCTAATGAGTTCACCCATCTTTAAACTTCTCAAAGAAAATCATACACAAGTACAATGTTCTAATTACGTAGTGTTCTGAAAATAATGTTTAAAATCGTGGACATGATTAATACCATTTATAATTTTAGGTGTCAATTTTCTAGGGGTGTTTCACATTTTTCATGACTTGACCTCCTCTGGAAAAGAACTTTATAACACCCTGAAATTCTAAGGTAAAAAATTTGTATTCTATAGCGTGTATGACACACATCACCAAGTGCATAAGGATATACAATATCTAGAGACTATACTATATATTTAATATTTTAAATAAATTAAATACATGATATAGCTTGTAAATAAAGTAACATAGAGTTATATTGCATTACACACAAGAGAGGCCTTCCTCAACAACTTATGTTACATGTAAGAGTAACCTTCGTCAATAGCTTGTGTTAGATGAAATAACGAGTTTCACTAAATAACAATATATTATTAAAATATTATTATTTAATATAATATGATATAATCTAGCCATTATGTTGGTGGTTATGAATAATATTAACTAAATTATTAAAATTAATGGTTTATATAAATATAAAATTAATTCATTGGATGCCAATTACTGAGAAACGAAAATAAGAACCAGTTGGATATAACAAGAATTATTATCATTTTTATGCTTCCAAAAGGAGTTTTGTCTCAATAAACACAATTAATTAAAATTAGTGAGTTATTTTAATATATATGTTATATATTCAATAAAATATTTTATATATTCATCCATTATGTATGATATGCATAAGATAAGAACAAACCCAACTTTACACATGCAAACCTATATTTTTATAAAGGCAATTTTACCACATTTTAATAAAGAACCTATATTAAATATTAATTTTGAAAATTTAATTTATTTAATATGTAAAAATAAGCATCATAATTGTAATATAAACATAATAATTAGTTTAGGGTGAGTGTTTGATATTTTCTGAATTTTTTTATTTTTTAATGAAAAGTTTAAATACTGAATTTTAGTTCAAAACATATTTTTCATCTAATTTATTTATAAGAATAAATTTTAATTAAATTGGGTTTAATGTTTATTTAGATCATATTTTTATCAATTATAAAAATTTATTTCATTGTAATCAATTTCACATTGAAATTGATTATAAAAACAAAGCAAACTTTTGGACATTTTAATTTTAAAAACCCACATTGTCGTCCAGCATGTGGGATTAATTTTAAATTAATTTCTGAGCATTATATGATTTTAATTTAGAAAAATGGATTAAATATATGGAATCATAATAAGATCTAATTTTTATGTTACTAAAAAAATCAGTGAAAGTGATTAAATCTAATTACAATTATTGAAGCAAAATTAATCTTAATAAAGAACTAAACCATTAACTTAAGGGACCAAATGACCAAGAAACTTGTCCAACATATATTGGATGGAAATATATATTCTGTAAACCTTTAATTATTGAGTATTTTTCTTTTTTTTATGACTTTTTTTAAGTTAATAACAAGTGTACACCTAACTTGTTTACAAAAATTCCATGTGAGTCCTTTTCCTTCCCTATAAAAGGCCACCACCTCCCCCCATTCCTCACAACTCTCAAACCACTTAGGGTCAGCCAAGATATTCCCAAATAGTTTCCCAAAATTTCTAATATATACCTTTAATCCTCAATTTGTTTATAAATCCTTCCACGTAAGCCTTTTGGTACAAACCAAAAGTTGTTACCCGATTAAGAGGTAACATATTCTCTCAAGATTTTTAATTTTATTTTTATTATCCAACCCATCATATCTTCTTATTATGTTATTGTATAAAAAAATTAACCTAAATATACTAGGATGTTTTTAGACTCTGTTTTAGACCTAAATTTATACACACTTCTATCTAATGGGTAAAGAACATACTATTTCTGTATACGATGATCTGCTGCCTCACGAAACAATGACTGTTAATTTTTTCCTTTACCAACTTTAATGGTTGGCCATTATGATATAACATATGTATATATATAACATATATTATGTTTATTATTTATTTATAATTATTTTATACTTTTATTACAGATCCCATTAGTACTTTCCCTTTTAGGTTAATACGATAACATCATTTGAGGAAGTGTGGACTACTGCTCCCCTAAAGCAATATGATTCATTCACACTATACATGGAACATACAAGGGATGGATTAAATTAAAAATAAGTGAAATAAATATCCTCTATATTATATTCATGTCATAATTATCTTTATATAAATATACAATATATATATATATATCATTTTCATTATTACCGTTCCACACACTTAAAAAGTGATAACGTCATTCCTGGACACGTAGAATACCACCTCCTCGATATGATGTGATTCCATTTACATCACAAAAATTATATATATATATATATATATATGTATATATGGTTAAATAACATGTTATTTATGATATCATTATCATTCTGCAATTATATGGTGTTACTTACCTTCTTTTTATAATGATCATTGAAATGTGGGGACATTACTCATGTGTACGTACGACCTACCACCTCCATGATCGTAACATTGAATCATTTTTCATAAAAATATTTAATGATTGATTTTAAAAGTACAATTAATGTATAAATATGATAATTATTTCATGATTATTATTATTGAGATGTTATATAATGACCCCTTTGACCATAGTTGACCTACAAAAGTTGTTTTTGATGCATGAACAGAATTTGGTCAAAATAACCAATATAAACATAATTGTTTAAGAAGTTGTATGAAAAATAATAATAAGTGAAATAAAATCAATGATTAAAACGAAAAAGGTTATCAAGATAGTAGATAATTCACATAAGTTTATTATACAGGAAGTTAAAGGACATTCACTTGAAAGGAAATCCCAGGTAAGGGATATTCGTCTCATTTTATATTCCATTGAGACTTAATTATTGTTATGCAACTAGTTTCTTTTATATGATGTACATACTTCCTTTGACATGTTATATCAAGAATATCTTTATTCTATTTATATTATATGTTTTTTTAATATTATTATTCAATGAGGCTTATGATTTAAAATGTTTTAAAGTGGAATGGGACACTTTGGAATGTTTAAATATTATTTTCAATAATAATAATATTAATTATATTTCATTGGTATTTCAAGTCGAGGAAATTATATGATCATTTTTCAATAAAACCTTTCATTTTTTCTCACTATTCATGACCATTTTCAAGTATTAGTACCATTTTCCCACTCTTTAGTACTCAAAATGTTTTATAAAATGTTTTCCATAAAACCCTACTTTATATCTCCCTTTAGTCGGAGAACCTGTTTTCTTCTAAAAACCATGTTTTTTAAAATTATTTGGTAAATAAATTTTTACCTTTTTTTCTTTTTCCAATGTTCTCAAACTAATCTTATTTTCTCTTTCCGAACAAGGAATTTTTCTCATCGTTAACCATGATAAATGAATTCTATTTTTTACCTCGAACAACTTGTATGAATTTACCAACCATAATTTATTTTAAGCTTCATTTACATGATTAAAAGTTTACTTTTTAGAGAATTGTTTTTTCAAATGTTTTTTTTCAATGAAAATGTTTTTCATAATGTTTTTCATAATAAAATTATATTTTCCTACAGAATGTTATTAAAAGATTACTTTATAGTATTTATATTCATCAACGACAAAAACCCTTATTTTTACTCCACTTGGGATATGTTATATTAATACAATGCTATTTCTTCCTCTAGATATATTTTTTTATTTATTTGGACAAGGAAAGTATTCACATTAATTACTTGATTCATTTACTAGTATCTTTTAAATATTCAATCTCCTACGATCAAGGAACATTGAATTTCTCCTAAAATATCCATTTCATTTATCATGGATATTACTATTGCCTAAATTGTATACCTATTTAAATATGGTGTCTACTTTAACATTATTATATTATTTGTGGAAATATTGGTAAATCCATATTATTTATTTAATACAGATATTCGGTAAGGCATATTTTTTATTAATTAAATTGATTACTCAATATGAAGAATGATTTGGACATGAAATGACAGGTGGAACTAGAACTTTATATATCTCCTCGACGCATCGATATGTTATAATGAGGAAAATAAGTTCCAAAATTTAAATGGGTTTCAATCTGTAGTTTTAAACTATCCAGAGGATGAATCTTGATAGTATAGGTTTCATGTTCTTGAGACAGGATGTCCACTAATTAAGCATTACCTTAATTTTGATTTATTATTTATTACCCATGATATTTTCACATGATGAAATATATGGATGCATTTCATTCTTAGTTTATTGATTAAATGGCATGTGATTTAGTTTCTAACCTTTCTATATTTGTTTTCCCTGTGTAGTTATTTTAATGGAATGTGTTTCCATTTATTACGTTTCCATACTCTTTATGCACTTCCTTCTTAGTTTATTGATTATATGAAACTTGAGTTCAGTTATTTACCATGTCATAATTATTATTCTCATAGATTCATTATTACTTTCATTATATTTTTCATATAATGAGAATTTGATCTCACCATTATCATATTTCCATACATAGGAATCTCAAAAGCATACTATGAAAGATATGCATGGATTTACTTGATGGATTAATGTTATCCTTGATGTTTTTTTATTTACAAATAAGAAAAAAATTATGTTATAATTAGTGTAGTCATTTGTAATACTATGTAACATCCCAGGTATTTATAGAATAATAAATTTTCATATATATTAATATTTTTGAATTTAATATTAATTTTAGTTTAAAGGGGACACTATGTATGATAGCATACCCGACATAGAACAACGAGTTTCTCTGAAATCATACATTGCACATAACACTGAGTTATAATAAAATATAATATCACAATAATATTATTATTTGAAATGGTAGTTAACGCCAAGCCCTTGAATTAGAGAGAATGAAAATAATTAACTATATTATGATTTTAAATATTTATTAAATGTTTTTAGATTTATCCAATTAATTTTAGATGCTTAAAATGAGAATGAATCTAATTTTAAGCATAAAATACTATAATATTTTTAAAAGGTCGTTTTACCACCTTTTGATGGAGAAACCTTTTCAAAAATTGTTTTTTTAACTTTTATATATTTTATTTGATAAAATAAACTTCTTATTTGGAAGTAGGAAATAAAAATTTACTTTAGATGAAATTTTGGTATTTTATTGATAAAATTCATATTTTTATGAATAATGAAAAATACTTCATTTTAATTCAAAACTACATTTTCATATAAATTATTTATATAGTTTGATTTTACTTTTAATTGATTTTATAGTTTAATTGGAATATTTTATTTATCATTTAATCTAATTATGTTCATTAGTATTAAATATACATTTAAATTGGATGTAAACACATGCCAATATTTTGATAGTTTTTACTTCTTAAAAACCCATTTTCTGGTTTTGACAATGGGAATTAATTTTAAATTAATTTTTAGAAATTATATTTATTGAGTTTGGAAAATTGTATTAAATATTTTGAATTATAATGTCCAAATTTTTGAAATAGGTACATTTTATTTTGGGACATTATGAATAGTAACTTCAGTAATTATTTTTATTTTCCATGGTTAAAGGGAAAATCAGGTAAATAAGGATAAAAAAATAATATTAGAATAATATAAAACTACCCTAACACATGTAATAATACTATTTAATGAGTTATGTCTAACCACGACCATCATTGGGTCAAATGTAGGACCCCATGGAGCCACTTGGGTGTGATAATTACTTTTCATAATATTTATTTTAAAGAAAAGGGAAATATAACATAAACACGTATCTCCTAACAAAAACAATTTTAATTTGGTTTATATAAATTATATCTTCGAATATAAAAATTAATTATAAATATAAGATATTTCCTACATCATGGTATTTTATTTGTAATTTTTAGACATTAAATTAAAAAATATATTTTTGACACAATGATGATACATGGATTTCCTTATTAATGAAATATTCAATTAAATGATACTATTAATATTAAAATAAATGTAATTTGAACTTTTTTATACCATCCACTAATTTTTTGGATGAAATTGAAATGTTATGGATGATTTAATTCATTTATTATAAAATAATAATGTTATTATAACTTTAACACAAATCAATTTCTAAATAGTGTCAAAATTGAGATAGATGATTTTTTAAAAAAACACCATTTTATTAAATGAAATAATAGTCTTAAAAATATAAGATTCTTCCAAATGACTTATATAATGTTAAAAATAGAATTAATTATCCACTTGTGGTTATATTTAAATTTTATAGTAACTATAGTAACCATATATTATGAAAATACTAGAAGACATGGTTAAAGTTAATGTTTTTGATGAAGGGTTAAAGCTAAAAGATAAGGTTAGTTTTTTGGCCTAAACATCTCTAAAACCTATGGGTTTTGAGGATTATAACCCATTATTATCATATATTTGACATTTATATATTTCTAAATATTATAATTCTAAAATCAATTTATATTAAAATAATATTTCAAGAATTTCCTAAAGTGTCCCCCATCCCTCTATTAAAAGGACACCACCTCTACCCACTTACTCAAACCTCTAAAGCCCTTTGAATCATCCATATTCTACTCAAATAATCTCCCAACATCCCTCCATTCATCCTAAAATCCTTACCTTGGAAATAAGGTATAACGACCCATACTTTACATACATGGTTATTACTTCAGAATTGAAGCATACTTATTACAACATATAAAAAAACCATGAAAGGACAATTAGGTATAGTGTCTTTAGAAACTGGGAAACATAAACAACTGGTTCATAAATCATCTACATTGTCTCCCATTTATTTCATCATATCTAGAGTCCCTTTTGGTATATCCTACTTAATAACCTTCTTCCTGACCCGGGGAAAGAAAAAATACAAAAGGGTGAGCTCAAATGTTCAGTAAGGGTAAACAAAGGAAATAAAATATTCAAAAGAACATAGCATTTCAAAAATATTAACCTGAAAAAGAGATCATAATATCATAAAATGGGATAAATCATAGTAGTGAAATGTAATCTCAATAATCATAACATAAAACATGAAACTTTTTGGCATACACACATAATAATATAAAATCATTTCTTATTATTCAAGACTAATTGCCAAGACTATCTTAGCGGACAAAGTCCATTTCTGAACCAAGTTCACTCCTCGTTCTAGTCCTGTATCACTGAACTGGATTAAATTTCCATTCCAGCCATGTCTATATCATGAGATATAAATCGTTTCCCAATGCATTGGAGGGAGATATAGGTCCCACCTATCTCATAATGAAACCATTCTTATGTGTGCCACAAAATCATAAATCATAGCATAACCCATGTAATAAAAAATGGATTCTTAAACATAATGCCATCATAACATAATCCATATAATATAAAAGGAAATCATAAAATTATTTCCATCATAAAATAACAAAATCAATGTAAAAATAGGGATAGAAACAGAACCCTATATTATCTTAGATGCTAAATAATTTTGATAAAACACTTGAACTCCATTCTTGAGGAAAATATCCTTTCTACTTCAAAAACATTTTCCTTTCTTAACATGTCATAAAATTTTAAACTAAAATAAGATGATTAAAAATAAACTTGAAAAATTTTAAAGGAATCTTCATCGAAATAATTTTCTATGAAATCATAAAAATCAATTCATGCTGTATAAGTTAAAAAAACATTCTTCTCGTACTTTGGCCGGAGAAGTCAAAAAGTACCTCGTACTAAAAATGAAAAAAGATTCCTTTCATATCTTTTACTAAAAACTCACCAATGGGTAAAATTGGAATTAAAAAATTGTAGGAGGATATAAATAATATTACATATTTAGGAAACATGGATGTGGATGATACATATTCCCCAGTAAATTCTGAAGTATAAACAATCTCGGATAAAAATGAGATTGTGAGATTTTCCCTTACCATACGTCTGATTTGCTTCGTACGTATCCGAAACTCCTGTATAATGATTTAAATAATGTCATTGACTTATTAAAAAATCATATTCATTGTTATGATATCATATATGGTCATATTCCTATCTTCTTATTAGTAATATTTCATTGCTACTTGTTATTCGAGTGTTCATTGCTTTATGTTCTTATGCATGTTTTGTCGAATAAATTCTTATTATTCTTTTTAGGTTATAGATAACTCATTTACAGAATGTTATTAGTGTAATATATATCATATTTATTCATTCAATTCATTTATATAATCATTATTCAATGAAGATCATGTAGAACGAGTCGCATCACATCGTGGAGACGGTAGGCCGTACGTACGCACGAGCGATGATATCGTTACCATGATCGTGGAATTGTATTGAAGTGTATGTATACTATATTAGAATCAATATCAATTTACAATAATCATATATAGTTATTATTTACACCATTATACCCATCCAAGTTTGATGGTGGTGGAAAATAGATTACACTACGGCGTGGAGACGGTATTCCGTACGTACACATGCGCGGTGATTTCGTTTTTTGTAGGATGGATAGAAGGTGAAATATGGTTGTTTCATATTTATAATAACATATCAGTATATGAGTGATAATTATGTTATTACTTAATAATGAAACAACTAAATAAGAGGAAGTAGAAGAAGAAATAAATTTGAAAGAATCGGTAACAGATATTACCTCTTCTTCGACATGCCTCTTTGAAAACTTCTCTTAGGGCACTAAATATTGTCTTTGAAGAAGACCAGGACCTCTAGTATGTTTATAGGGAAGTTGAGAAGGGAAAGTTTCAGCTTTTGGCTTAGCTTGAAGGCTCAAAGTTGTGTGAAGAGGAGAGGGAGGAGGTGTCCTTTTATAAGGGAGGAGAGGGGAACCTTAGGAAAAACTTAAAATAATATTTTATAATAAAGTCATATTCGGGTTATAATAACTCAAAATTGATTTATTTTGAAGATAAAGTGGGTATGGGTAGAAATAATCTCAACCAATAGGTTTTAAACAGGTTTAGGTTACTATTTTAACCTTATCATTTAGATTTAACTCTAGGTTGAATAATTTAACTTTTACTGTGTCTTCTTATTGTCTTACACGATATAGTTAATAAACATACTATAACAAGACAAAATAACACCAAGTGGTTCATTATTAACATATATAACCTTATCTAAGTCATTTGGATGAACATTAGATTTTTAGGAATAGAATAACAATTAATAATATAATATTTGTTTTAAAAACTATTTTTTGTCAATTTTGACAGTATTTGGTAATTGATTTTTGTGAAAATTATAAAAGCATGATTAGTTCGAATAAAGTTAATTAAATTAATACTAACATGTCATATTAACCTATAAAATTAGTATAATTCATAAAAAGTCTCAAATTACATTTATTTGGGTATTTATAATATCAATTATGTTAATATTTCATTAATAAGGTAATTACTACATCATCATTGTGTCATATATAAATTAACTTATTTAATGTCTAAATTTTTTAAATAAAATACCATTTTGTAGGAAATCGTTTTAACTTTATATTGAATATTTATAGTTGAATTTATCTTATGTATAACCCTATATTAAAAATGTTTTAGTTATTAAACTTTGATTTTAACTCTTTTAACTCTTGTTTAAATAAAATAAAAATAAATGTCCTAATCTAATACAAGTGGACTTAAAGGGTAATATTTTATCCCTAAGGTTTTTTTGTCGAATTAAACTTATCCAATAGAATTAGGACATGATTTAGGGTAATAATAATATCATTTTTACCCTTAATTACTCTATTTACTTTCAACCGTGGTAAATAAAAGTAAAAAGTTACTATTCACCAAAAATTATTTTAATCTTATTGAACCACATTTTACTTCTTGATATTAACCGTGTCTCTCGGATTTTATAAATTCCACTTACAGAAGTGGTAAAATTATGTTTTATATAAATTTTCAAATTCTCCTAGGAGGTGGGTAAAAGATGGTGAAAAGTTCAATAAAATTTTTACATGTCTAAAATTATTATAAAATGATTCCAATGAATTACATTGAAACTATATAGGTATTATGTATCAATTTTTACCTAAAATAAATTTAAATAAAATAAATAATTATTTAAATAAATGTTGGTTTTTAAATAGTATCCTAGTGTTTTCACTATTCATCAAAAATTGAAAGTTTTCATAAAAATACCAAAAATTCACTCTAGGCTAATTTCGATATTCCGAATCAAAAAATGAAGTCCATTTTGAAAGATAAAATTTATAAAATTCCAAAAAGTGGGTATTACTATTCATAACATCTAGTTTTAATAATATTTTAATAACATATCATTGTTTAGTGAAACTCAGTATTGCGTACAACACAAGCTATCGAGGAAGGATGATCTTGCGTGCAATGCAAGCGAAGACAGTGTTGTGTGCAGTGGAAGATTCCTTTAGTGTTTCATATATCATAATACATAAAAACAAAATATTTCTCATAAAATCTCAGGTGTTACATAAGGCAAATCAATAAATTCTTTTGGCTCAAATTAAAAGTATTTACCTGATTTAGAGGTAGCATCTTCTCTCAAGATCATTTCCTTTATTTTCCTTCTCCACTCCCTATCCTCTTCTTATTCTATGACTATATAATAACACCAGTATTATAAAGATACTAGTATGTTTTTATGATAATTATTTTAACTACACTTACACACATATCCATCTAACAGATACAAACATACTATTTCTGTGTATAGCGAACTAGTGCCTCACAAAATGATGATTGTTAAATTTTCTCCTAAAACCTATCATGATAGAAATTATGATGGAACTATATTTATATATGATAATTATTATATTTATACTGTCTCTATTCATTTTTAATTTTTATTTACAACATACCTTTATGCTTTCTATAATGTGTAAATATGATAATTTCATTTGAGGAAGTGTAGACTACCACCCCATCAAAGTGATATGACTCATTCATTCCATACATGAAATATATAAAGGATAGAGTTAATGAAATTATGTAATATATATAACATAGATATTATAATGGAATTATAATATACCTTTGTATCATTTTTTATTCATTCCTTTAATATGATAAAGAGATGAAAGTAGCGTTCATTCGTTTGTATGACCTACTGTCTCCATGAACGATGCATTTCATTCGTTATATCCAAATTTTATGGACTATTATAAAATACATATATAATATATATATATTATATTTAAGTCATTAATAATATTCTGTAGATAATGGACTTATGTCCACATTGATAATTTTCATCAAAACAAGTTCGTTTTTGACTTAAATACCAAAATTTGACAAAACGTCCAATATGAACTCAAATAATTAACTAATTTCAGTAACATTGTAAAAATTGATATAAAATTAATAAAAAACCTTAAAAATGTTATAAATAAATTATAAATTAACCCATGTTTATTATTCAGGAAATTAAAGAAAGAACAAGAGAAGTCAGACTCAAGGTAATGGACTTCATTTCAATCTCCTTTCATTGAAGCATTTCTTGATAATATGTACATTTATTCTTCTATAAGGTGTATATACAGACACTATGAAATTTTATATCCATATTTTATCTATACTAATTTAATTTATTAAATCATAGAGACTGATATTTAAATGTTCAAAGTGGTATGAGACACCTTGAACATTTAAATATCTAATTATCCAATCTTTTTCTTCATGATATTAAAATACATATTTATTTATATGGGTATTGAAGGAATATAAAGGAAATTTCATATCAATATTGAATTTAATTAAAATTTTTAGAAAGGAATATTTTTATACAAATCATTTTACTTTCTTTACAAACTTACAAAAGGATTGTTTTCTAACATATATGGCGACAACGACTTCTCCGCCGCCATTACTGTTTTATAATATTTGGTTTCCTCTATAATAATTAATGTATTTTATTATGAAAATAAATCCCTTATTCCTTTATTTGGGTATCTTGGTATTTAATATGGGTTTTTAAATGAAAATGTTATTTTTATACGAAAATGTTTTTCATAATGGATTAGAAGAAGCTTTCGAAACACATTTTTTTAATAAACGTGTTTTATTCTTAAAATGGTACATGAGTATTATATGAAATAGGTGAGCCCGATATAGCTTATACGAAGGTTTGAGACCCATTATATCTCCTATGTGAGCTCGATAAAACTTATATGAAGTGTTGAGCCTCATTATAACTCATGAGTGAGCCCAAAATAGCTTATAAAAAGGGTTGAGCCCCATTATAGCTCACGAGTGAGCCTGATATAGCTTATAGGAATTTTGATCCCCATTATAGATCATAAATATAGAAGTAAACCATATGGTTATTCAAATTGGAAGATATTTGAAAGGGTTTTATGTATATGATGCCCTAAGTCACTTAAAGGAGTTTTAATGTCTTGCTATTGGTTTTAATGTTTTCATCAAGAAAAAAGTATGAGTGTTATTCATGTGAAAATGTGTTGTTTTATCTGCTCAAAAAACATTGAATGGGTTATCAGGTTTAACTAGACTAATGATTTATTTCTTTATTTTTATTTCCCTTACTAGGATTTGTGTTCTCATCCGAATTTTGAAAATGTTTTTACAGGATTTAAAGGATAATATAGTCAAGGATGGAATCAAGGAAAAGTTATAATGATTAAACCTGAAAAGATACCATGTTTATTTTTATAATTTATTATGTTATAGAATAAATAGATACTATTGGAAGTGTCCACCTTGAATTTATATGTTTTTATTATGTAATATTTATGGTCTAAATCTATAAAGCTCTAAACTTGAAAAGATCCTCAATGTGAATTCTTGACTTAACTCAAGATTATGTAATGTTTAAGGATAGGTCATTATAGTTGGTATCAAAGATATATTTAGATAACTTTAGAGGTTAGGATGATGTTAGTTTCTATCCTTTAAAGGATTTTAATTTATGGTTAAGTTTAAATTATGTATCCTTTTAATATTACCATATTTATTCACCTAAACTATGTCTGTTCAGAATGGGTTTCCATAGAGGAAATGGGAAATCTATAATGGGAAGGCTTAGGGAATAAAACAACATTTCAAATAAACAACATGAGGTGGTGAGAATTGGAACTAAAAAGATTGTTGAAATTATGGAGTAGTTTACTCAGGATATAAATGGTAGTGGTGTCCATCCACGAGATCACCCTGATCAACCACATAAGAGTATGTTAGTAGTGGAACATTTTATGAAGAAACATCCCCCATCATTCAATGGATCATCTGACCTAGTGCTTACTAAAGGATGGATCAATACCCCAGAGATGATATTTGAAGTCATGGGTTGTTCGAAACGTCAAATGGTAACTCTTTCCATCTATCATTTTTAAGGTGAAGCTGATTGACAGTGGTCATTATTTAAGAATACTAGAGATAAAATGATATTGATTCCATGGAATGGGAATAATTTAAGTATATTTTCCAAGAGAAATATTCCCCTAAGGTAGTTCAGCTTAGGAGAGAGAAACAATTCATGGAATTAATGCAAAAAGATGATGATTCAATTGCCTCATATGAAGTGAAATTCACAATATTGGACAGGTATGTTCTAGATTTTATTCAATACATTCATAGTAAAATTAATTGATTTTACTCAAGATTTAAACTAGGGATCCAATGAGATTTGGCCTCCCAATGATTTAAAGGTTATGAAAAAGTGGTTTTTTGTGATGAAAAAGTGGAAATGGTGGTTTTCCAAAAATTATGTTCCATGGGATGATAAGAGTAAGAAATGTTCAAGGTGCCCGAAAATGGATAAGCAACCAAATAAGAATTTAGGAGGTATGCCCAAAACATTTTCCAAGTGTGGTAAAATACAATTTGGGGAAAGTATGTCAGGATATGGAAAGTGTTACCAGTGTGGTAAGATTGGTCACAAGGTTCGTGACTGCAAACAAAAGAGTTATGAGTATTCAAATAATGAGATAACAGATAGATTGTCTACATTAATATACTTTTTCTGCAATGATATGGGAAATTAGGAAAATAAGTGTTTGGAGTTAATTACACATGGAGGAAATTAGTATGATCGGAAATAAAAAAGGTTTGGGAAAATCTTTTTCTGCTAGTATAGTTTATGTTGATAAATCTAGTGAAGTGATGGAAGAACCTAAAATATTAGTATTTTTTTCGAAGGATAACCATAAGTTAAAGGTTTTAGACACAGATTCTGAGGTTTTATGTGATGTGATAATAAGTTATTAAGGAACTTTCTGGGAGATGTTTTAATATGGTTATATTTATGTTTGGATTTTTTTAATGTGGATGAAAGACTTTACTTTTGGACCTTAGTTTTAATGTATTGATATCCTTTATGGTTTGTGTTATATTTTATACTTGAGGTTATTCTTAAGGATGTACGTTATATTCTGGGAATATTATGAGGAAAAAGTTATTCTTATAAATTTGAAACACATCAAGTAATTATCTTTCCTTATGTTCTTAATATAGTAAGTAAATTAATTAATCAACTATATCAAAAGGATATTAAAACAAAAAATTATTCGTTTACATTTCTCAAGTGTCTTTTGACCCATTACATAATTATGATTTTTTGATAGATAACCTTTCAATGACTATGTTCTATATCACTCTCTATTAGTATTTGAGAGTTTTTTTTATTATCCATGTACATGTTTTGCTACAGGGAAAACAAGAATATGATATCTCTGGTAACCTTTGTACTTCTCTATATCTATTTTAATGTGATATTTCTATTGACTATTTTTCTGATGTGGTATTTTCAATGAAGTTTATGAGCCCAATTTTAAAATCATGAGGGCATATTTTCCAAAACGGGGAATCATGTAACATCCTAGATTTTTATAGAATAATACATTTTCATATCTATTAATATTTTTTGATTCAATATTAATTTTATTTTAAAGGTGAAACTATGTATGATATCATATTTTACATGCAATAATGGGTTTCTCCGAAATCTTACATTGCACACAACAATGAGTTATACCGAAAAATAATACAACAATAATATTATTATTTTAAATGGTAGTTAAAGCCTAGATATTTTATTAGAGGGAATGAATAGAATTAAATATATTATTATTTTACATGTTTTTTAAATGTTTTTACATTTATCCAATGAATTTTAGAGGCTTGAAATGATAATGAATCCAATTTTAAGCATAAAATACTCTAATATGTTTAAAAGGTTGTTTTACCGCATTTTGATGGAGAACCATTTTTAAAAATAGTTTTGTAACTTTTATATGTTATATTTGATAAAATAAACTTCTTATTTAGAATATAGATATCAAAATTTACTTCAGTTAAATTTTTGGTATTTTTTTTGATAAAATCCATATTTTTATGAATAAGGAAAAATACGACGTTTTAATTCAAAACTTCATTTTCATATAAATTATTTATGTAGTTATATTTTCTTTTTAGTTAGTGTTAAAGTGTAATTGGATTAATTTTTTATCATTTAATCCAATTGTGTTAATTGGATTTAATTTCACATCTAAATTTAACATAAACACATGTCAATGTTTTGATAGTTTTTACTTCTTAAAAACCCGTTTTTGGTTTTGACAACATGAATTAATTTTAAATTAATTTATACCAATTATATATTTTCAATTTTGAAAAATGGAATCCTTATTTGTAATCATAAGTCCAAAATTATGTAAATAGGTACTTTTTTTGGACATTATGAATAGTAACTTCAGTAATTATTTTTATTTACCACGGTTAAATGGTAAATCATGTAAATAAGGGTAAAAAAATAATATTATAACATTATAAAAATACCATAACATGCGTCCTAATCCTATTGGATTGGATATGTCTGACCATGAGTATACTTAGGTCTAATTTAGGACCCATTGGAGCCACTTGGGTATGATAACGACCTTTTATAATATTTAATTTAAAGAAAAGGGAAACATAATGTAAACATGTATTGTCTAACTAAAAAAAATTTAATTTGGTTTATATAAATTATATATTAATATATAAAAATTCATTATAAATATAAAAATATTTTATACATCATGATATTTTGTATATAATTTTTATACATTAAATAAATGAATATATTTATGATACAGTGATAATGTAGCAATTACCTTATTAATGAAATATTCAAATAAATGATATTATAAATATTAAAATGAATGTAATTTGAAAATTTTGATTCCATAAACAAATTTTTTGGAAGACATGAACATGTGGTGGATTATTTAATCCCTTTGTTTCAAAGGAATCAAGTTTTAATGACTTTAACGAGATTCAATTTCTAAATACTGTTAACATTGACAAAAATGAGTTTTTAAAACAAATACTATTTTATTAAATGATATAATTGCACCAAAAAATATAATATTCAGCCAACAAAATTATATAATGTTAAAAATTTCATTAATTATCCAATTTTGGTTCTCTTGTCATTTTATGGTCACTATAGTAACCATATATTAGGAAACTTCAAGAAGACATGGTAAGAGTTTATGTTTTTAACAAAGGGTTAAAGCTAAAATATGAGGTTAATTTTGTGACCTAAACTTTTCTAAAACCTATTGGTTGAGATTATCTCGACACATAATCATATTATAATATAAATTTATAACTTTTTAACTATTATAATTAGAAAATCTATTTATAATAAAATAATATTTCAAGACTTTCTAGAAGTGCCCCTCACCCCTCTTATAAAAGGCCACCACCTCTACCCACTTACTCACACCTCTTAATCCACTTGTATTGTTCAAATTATTCTCAAATAAGTTCCATAAATCTATCCCTTACTTATATAATCCTTTCCTTGGACAAAAATAAAATCAATAAATCCTTTTGGCTCAAATCGAAAAGAGTTTCCCGATTTAGAGGTTGCGTCTTCTGTCGAGCTCCTTTCCTTTAATTTCCTTCTCTACTCCCTATGATATTCTTATTCTAGGAATATATAAAAAATAGTATCATAAATATAATAAGATTTTTTTATGATAAGTATTTTAACTATACTTATGCACACCTCCATCAAATGGATACGAACATACTATCTCTTGGTACGACGAACTACTGCCTCAAGAAACGATGATTGTTCAATTTTATCCTACCACCTCTCATGGTGGCCATTATGATGGAATTTTATTTATATATTATAATTATTATATTTATATTTTCTCTATTATTATGTAATTTTTATTTATATTATCCTTTAAGCTTTCCATAATGTGTAAATACGATAATTTCATTTTAGGAAGTGTGGACTACTGTACCCTCAAACTGATCTGACTCATTCATTCCATATGTGGAACATATAAAGGATGGATTTAATGAACTTATGTAAGATATATTAAATCGATTATATAATTTAATTATAATATTAATATTTATCATTTAGTTTTCATTCTTTTAATATGATAAAGAAATGAAAGTAGTGTTCATGCATACGTACAACCAACCATCTGCATGAATGGTGCATTTCATTTCTTATCTATAGATATTATAGACTATTATAAAATACATATATAATTGATATATATTATATTTAAATCATTAATAATATTCCTTAGATAATGGAAGTATTACGACATGGATATTTTTCATCAAAATAAGTTCATTTTTAACTCAAAAACCGATCATCGACAAACCGTCTAATATGAACTAAAATAATTAACTTATTATTATAACATGGTAATAAGTGATATAAAATGAATAATAAAATTTAAAAAGGTTCTAAAAATATTACCAATTTACCTAAATTTATTATTCAATAAATTATATAATGAAAGATACAAGTCATACTGAAGGTAAGGGACTTCGTCTCAATCTCCTTTCATTATGGAATTTATTGATAATGCGAACCTTTACAATTTTATAAAGTGTATATACAGCCACTATGAAGTTTCATATACATATTTTTTCTATAAAAATTTTATTTATTAAATCATGGTTAATAATATTCAAATGTTTAAAGTTGTATGGGACACCTTGAGCATTTAAATATTTAATTATCAAATATTTTTCATCATGATATTAAATTACATATTTATTTATATGGGTATAAAAAGAAAAATAAAGGAAATTTTATGTTAATATTTAATTTCATTCAAAGTTTTAAAAATGAATATTTTTATATGAAGTGGTTTAATTTATTTATAAAAGGACCAAAGGAATGTTTTTAATGTATACGTCGTTAACAACTTCTCTACCTACGTAACCATTATTTGATATTTTGTTTACTTTATAAGACTTAATATATTTTAAAATGAAAATAAATCCCTTATTCCTTTATTTGGGTATCTTGGTATTGAAAATGGGTTCTTAAATGAAAATGGTATTTTTATAAAGAAATGTTTTTCATATGGGATTATAAGAAGCTTTCACAAAAGGGTTTTTTGATGAATGTGTTTTATTAATGAAATGTCTCATGACCATTATATGAAACGGTTGAGCTCGATATAGATTATACGAAGGGTTGAACCCCATTATAGCTCATAGGTGAGCCCAATATATCTTATATAACGGTTTGAGCCCCATTATACTCCCAGGTGAGCTCGGAAAAACTTATACGAATGGTTTATCCCCATTATAGCTCACGGGTGAGCTCGATATATCTTATACGAAGGGTGATCCCCATTGTAGATATTTAATCTAGAATTCAACCATATGGTTGATACAATTGGAATATGTTTGAAAGGGTTTTATGTATATGATTCTCTAAGTCACCTAAAAGAGTTTTAATTTCTCTATATTGGTTTTAGTGTTTTTCATTGAGAAAAACACATGAGTGTTATTCGTGTGAAAATGTTTTGTTTCATCTGCTCAAAAAACATTGAATGGGTTATCAGGATTAAATTAGACTAATGGGGTTTTTATTAATTTTTATGTCCCTTACTGGGCTTTGTGTTCCCAACCTATGTTTTTGAATTTTTTCATAGGATTTAAGGGAGAATAGAGTTAAGGATGGAATCAAGTAAAAGTTACGATGGTTAAACTTGAAAAGAAATCATGTTTCTTTTTATAAGTTTTTATGTTATGGAAGAAAAGGATACTATTGGAAGTGTACACTTTGTATTTCTATGTTTGTGTTATGTAATAATTATGGAATAATTCTCTAAATATCTAATCCTAAAAAGATCCTCAATTTGGATTCACGATTTAACTCAAGATTATGTAATTTTTAAGCCTGGGTAATTATATACAAGAATAATTTATGTATCTGGTTTACAAAGACCACTAAACTAATATATCCTTAGAGGCTTGGTTGCTTGTTATAATTCTAATGTAATTAGTAGTAGACACTGAATCTAGGTATTTTGTGTTGGTTCGCTATAGTTGGTATCAAAAGAAATTTAGTAGCAACCTTCAAATCTAGATTTATGAAAACATAGATTATAGAACATAAACTTAAGGTAGAATTTGAGGATAAGTATCGAAGAGCATATTATAAATTTTGTTAAGGTATATATTATGTGACTTTTCTTAGAAATAAATCCCTATCTGTATACTACATGTGGACATTGTTCTAGCACATATGTACCTAAGATTAATAACTCTAACAAGCTGATCCAAGCCTGGCTTGGGGTAACATGGTACACGGCCATGAGCCTTACTGCGCACATGGTTTGGCACTCCCAGGGGATATTCTTAGGATAATTCAAGTTTTCTTTGAAGGCAATTATAAATGATTCGTATATATTATAAGTAACATAGGTTAAACCTAAGGTTTTTTTAAATTAAAGATAATGTGTTATGAATTAGAAATCCTAAAAATGATATTATGGATAAATTATAGACCAAGAAAGGAACTTAGTAGAAATAATTGGATGAAGTATTTATGTATCATTTTGGTGTTATAAAACATATTTAAAAGGATATTTCATGGATCTAAATCATATTTATTTTTGGAAATAATATTATTTTGGTTTTAAAAAAGGATAACCTATAATCTGGGTAACATTCAATCAAATCTGGCAAGGCTATGGGTCTTGAACCTATGATCGAAAGATGATAAGGGTTTCACACCAAACACTGACCAACACATATCCCGGGTTAAATTTTCATTATTTTTAGTTAAATAATTTTACAAATAAATATTTATGATGAACCAGTAGTATCAATTTTGAGGATTATAGACCAATCTATGAAAAAATATTGGGTTTTAAAGACAGTTAAATACAAATAGTTAGACTTTTTAGTCTTTTATAGGCCATATGATCCTTTAAAAGATTCTTTTAGTGGTTCAAGAATAAAAAAAATTCATTATTGGTAATTAAATTCAAGTATTAAAGGAATGAATTAGAATATGATCGAATCCTAACCTAAAGTTAGGATTTTTCATAAGAAATTGAAACATATCAAGTAAGAATATTTATTAATATTCATGGTTAGTAAAAGAAACACTCAATATTAGGAAAATGAATTCGAAATAAAATATTATCCTAATAATGTAATTTCTATTGAACAAATGGTCTTTTAAATTATCACATATTTATGTCTTTGAGGAACTCAACTTTATATTTATCAATCACTTTTTTGTGATTGATGACCAAAATAACTGTCTATTAACATTACACTTTTTCTCCACGTATGTATCTATACATTTCACTGATGTTATCCTACTTAGAGACTTAGTTATATTTTATTCCATGTGACCCTTGTACTTTCAATTCTCTGTTTTCTAGAGGATGTTTTATGAACCCTTCTCAAGATGCGGGACATCAAAACATGATACATCAAAAAATATATCACCAAGATTGAGTTTAAATCATGAGTATGTAATTTAATTAATTATGGGAGAATGTAACACCCATAAATTCTAAAGTAAAATTTCTTATTCGATAGCATGTATGACACGAATCACCAAGCACATAAGGTAATAAAATATCCCTAGACTCTACTATATATTTACTATTTTAAAGAAATTAAATAAATGATATAACATGTAATGAATGCAACACTGAGTTAGATTTTGTTACACACTCGATAGACCTTTTTCAACAGCTTGTGTTACACACAAGATAAATTATCCTCGATAGCTTGGGGTACACACAAGAATGAGTTTCACCAAATGATAATGTATTATTAAAATATTATTATTTAATATATTATGATATAACCTTTCTATTATGTTATCGGTTATGAATAATATTAACTAAATTATGAAGATTTATGTTTTATATAAATATAAAATGAATTCATTGGTTACCAATTACTAAGAAAAGAAAATAAGAATCAATTAGATATAAAAAGAAATATTATTTTTTTATGTTTCAAAAAGAGTTTTGTCTCACTAAAAATAATTAATTAAAACCAGATAATTATTTTAATATATATGATGTATATTCAATAAAATATTTTTCTATTCATAAATTATGTTTGATATGCATAATATGAGAATAAAACCTACTTTACAGTCACAACCCCATATTTTTATAAAGGCAGTTTTAACACATTTTAATAATGAACCCGTCTTTAATATGAATTTTGACACCCTAATTGATATAATATTTCAAAATAAACTTAATATTATATATATAAACATAAAAATTAAGTTAGGGTGAATTTTTTATTTTTTTCTAAAACATTTCATTTTTTTAGAAAATAGTTAAAGTATAGAATATTAGTTCAAAAATGCATTTTCATCTAATTTATTTATAATGTTAAAGTATAATTTTAATTAGTTTTAATGTTTACTTAGATCATAGTTTTATAAATTAATAATATTAATTTCATTTTAATCAATTTTACTTTCAAATTGATTATAAAAACATAGAAAACTTTTGGACATTTTTACTTTAAAAACCCACATTATCATCACACCCATGGGATGAATTTTAAGTTAATTTCTACCAATTATATGATTTGAATTGAAAAAAATGGATTTTATATTTGTAATGAGCATAATTTATAATTTATAATAATAAGAAATTTGTTTTTGACCAAAAATATTGGTGAAATTGATTAAAATTAAATATAATTATTAAGGAAAATTTAAGCATAATAAATGACTAAAACATTAACTTAAGGGAAAAAATAACCTGGCCACTAGTCAAAAAACCTAAATTAAGAAAGTATATCATCCATAAAACTTAAATTATTGAGTTTTTTTGTTTTCATAACTCTTTTAAGTAAGAAAATTTGTAAAAATAACTTGTTTCAAAATATTCCAAGTGAGTCCTTTTCATTCCCTATAAAAGGCCACCACCTCCCCCCATTCCTCACACATCTCAAACCACTTATGTTTTGCCAAGATATGGCCAAATAGTTTTCCAATATCCATCCCCTATACCTTTAAGTATCAATTTGGGAATAAATCCATCCAAGGAAGCCTTTTGGTACAAACCAAAAGTAGTAACCCGGTTAATAGGTAATGTCTTCTCTCAAATGTTTTAATTTTATTTCCATTATCCAACCCGTCATATCATCTTGTTCTATTATTTAATGAAAAAAAATTATAATAAATATACTATGATATTTTTGTACTAATTATTCAACCTATACTTACACACACTTCCATCTAATGGGTAACGAACACACTGTTTCTTTGTATGATGAACTGCCGCCTCACAAAACGATGATTGTTCAGTTTTTATTTACTAACTTTTATGGTTGGAAATTAATATGTAAACTATGTTTATATATAATATATATAATATTTATTATTTATTTATACTTATTTAATACCTTTATCACACATACCATTAATACTTCCCAATTTATATTAATACGATAACATCATTTGAGGAAGCGTGGACTACCACCCCTCGAAGCGATATAATTTATTCACATTATACCTGGAACATATAAGGGATGGATTCAATTAAAAATAAGTGGAACAAAAAATATATACATTAAATTCATGATATAATAATGTTTCTAAAAATATACTATATATATATATATACCATTTTCATTATTACCCTTTGACACACTTAAAAAGTGATGATGTCGTTTGTGGACATGTGGACTACCACCTCCTCGACACGATGTGATTCCCTTTACATCAAAATAATTATATATATATATATGAATATATGACTAAATAACATCTAATTTATGATATAATTATCTTTTTGGAATGATATGGTGTTACTTACCTTCTTTCCACAGTGATCGTTGAAATGTGGAACGTTACTCATGTGTACGTATGAACAACCATCTCCATGATCATAATGTTGATTCATTTTTCATAAAAATATTTATTTATTGATTTTAAAAGAATAATTAATGTAAAAATGAGATAATTATTCATGATTATTATTATTTATATGTTATATAATGACCTATTTTACCATATTGGACATACAAATGTTGTTTTTGACACATGAACCAAACTTGATCAAAATAACCGATATAAAAATAATTATTTAAGTAATTGTATACAAAAAATTAATAATTGAAATAAATGTAATGATTAAAATGATTTTTTTTCAATCAAGTGTATAATTAACATATGTTTATTATATATTAAGTTAAAGGACATTCACTCGAATAGAAACAAAAGGTGTGAGATTTTAATCTCAATTTACATTCCATTGAGACTTAATTGTTGTTACACACCTAGTTTCTTTTTTATGGTTTATATTAAATTTATTTTACATGTTATATCATGAATCCATTCATTATCATGATATTATTGGTTTTATTAATATTATTATTGAATGATTCATATGATTTAAAATGTTTTAATGTGGTATGTGACACTTTTCAATGTTTATGTATCATTTTACTTAGTAAGAACATTAATGATATTTCAATGGTATTTTCATTCGAAGAAATTATATGAAAATTGTTCAATAAAATCATTTTATATTTTTCTCTTATGGTTATTTGTGACCATTTTCAAGTTTTAGTACCATTTTCTCAATCTTTGGTAATCAAAATATTTTAGAAAATGTTTTTTAGAAAAGTTGATTTTTTTATCACTTTAGTAAGAGAATATATTTTATTCTAAAAACCAAGTATTATTAAAATGTTTTCAAAAATGTTTTTAAAATGAATTGGTAAAGAAATTTTCACCCTTTTTTTCTTTTACCAATGTTATCAAAAGAATATTCTTGTCGTTTTCTGAATAATTCATTTTTCTAACATTAAACCTTGAAAAAGGAATGTACTTTTTTATCTTATACAAATTGTACAGATTTACCCACCATAATTTATTTGAATATTATTTGTCATGTTTAAAAGGTTACTTTTTAAAGAAAATATTTTCAAAAGTTATTTCTTCAAATAAATTTTTTTAGAAAGGTTTTTTAAAATAAATGGATATTTTCTTCAAGAATGTTCTTAAAAGATCATTTTATAGTATTTCTTTTCATCAATAACAACAACCCTTATTTATACTCTACTTGGGATATGTTTTATTGATAATATACTATTTATTACTCTAGAAAGTTTTTTATTTATTTGGGAAAGGATAGTACTCACATTCACTTCTATTATTCATTTATTAGTCTCCTTGAGACATTCAATCACTTATGATCAATTAACATTAAATTTATCCTTAAATATCCATTTCATTTATCATGGATATTACTATTGACTAAACCATATACCTCTTTACAAAAACTGTATATTTTTATAGTATTTTATTATTTGGGGAAATATTAATAAATCAATATTATTTATTCAATATGGAAATTTGGTAAGGCATACTGTTTATTAATTAAATCAATTACTTGATATGAAGAATTTGATGGACTTGTAATGATGGGTGGAACCTGAACTTTTTATAGGTCCTTGATGCATTAATAGGTTCTCATGAGAAAAATAAGTGGCACAAATTAAATGGGTTTCTATCCAAAGTTTTAAATTTCCTAGAGTATGGATCTTGACAGTATATGTTTTCATGTGATTGAGACATGATGTCTAATAATTAAGAATTGGCTTGAGTTTGTTTTATTATTTTTTATCCAAGATATTTTCACATGAGAAAATATATGGATGCATTTCATTCTCAGTTTTTTGATAAAATGGCATGTGGTATAGTTTCTTACCTTCCCATATTTATTTTTCCTTATCTATTTATTTGAATGGAATGTGCTTCCATTTATTACCTTGTCATATTGTTTATGCACTTTCTTCTCAGTATATTGATTATATGTCATGTGAGTTTAGTTATTTACCATGTCATAATTATTATTCTAAATGATTAATTATTTATTCCTCTATATTTTTCATTGACTGAGAAATTGATCTCACCCTTATTATGTTTATTTTACCAGGAATCCAAGAAGTGTACTATGAAAGATATGAAGGGATTTACTAGACGAATTAGAGTTATCCTCAAAGTTGTTTATTTAAAAAGAAGAAAAAAATTATTTCATAATTAGTGTAATAATTTTTAATAAAAGTATTATTTATGCATATAGTTAATCGGGACTACTAAAATGATCAGTTCTTAGGGTCATGATTCCTTGTAATCATGCCAATGTAATTAGTATCAGACACTAGCTCGGAGCTATCTAGGGTCTGGTCTCTACAAACATGGTCACCGAACCCTATAAAGTCACATATAATACCTTTGTCACCTTCCCAAAAAAACCATACTCTATTACCCAATGACGTCACTAATCAAACTAATGGATATCCCCAGACAACAACACATGTTCTTTTAGTGTGATTTATTATCACTCACACACACCATGAGAAACTTCAACGCCTTTCACCCATAGACACTACTCCAGGAAAATCATGATAAACTATGGAGTTCAATTCAGGTATGATTCAAAAAATAATGGTTCATTTTATTAAAATGGGTTTTACCATTTATTATTTTATGTGTCACTTTTTTTGGGGTGTTAAAATCCCACCTTTAAAATAAAATTCCCTCATTATGGACCCCCAAACTTAAAATTAGGTAGTTCCTCTACACATCTGGTAGGGTATTGGATGCGATATTATTTTTTCAAGACCCATCCTCTTTATTCTATGAACATAGTCATATGGACTCCTGGTTCTTCAATAATACCTTGGTTTCCTTCTTATCACACCACCATATATTACCCACCAGGGCCACTAATCAAACTAATGATTATCCCCATAGGCCAACACATGTTATTTTAGTGTTATTTTACCCAATAACTCACATCATAAGAAAGATATTATGAGGTCTCTCATATCGACACTTAATTAGGCCAATTTGTCTTAGATATGGAGTTATAATTAGGTAGGATACAGAAAAGGAAGGCTCTCATTATTGCATGGGTATTACCACTTAGTCTTTTAAGGGTCACTTTTCTAGAGGTGTTAATTAAATAACCATCATGAAACATAAATTTATTTTATGAACCTCATCTCTAGAGACTACACCAATAAATTTTGAGACAATTAATGTTTGATATACATCAATAAAAACCACTGATGGATCCAATCATGAAAATTTAAAATCATCATTGAAAACTATGTATTTTAATATAAGAGTAGCATTATTCTTAGTTGGTTTTTATATCTTATCCTCTAGTAATAAGAATACTATTAATTGGACCCTTATGAGACATAGTTTCAAAATATCAAATAAACATATATGTATTATAGTACCTTAACAAATATTCATACTCAATTTTTTCTTAAAATCATTCCTTACTACCCATAATAACTTTTATGGAGTTAGGGTGAGAATATGAACATTACATTTTAAATCATAAATGAGGTGAAATTGGGTGTTTATTATTGGTCATATCATTATCAAAATGAAGGGATCATCTAAGATTACCACCAAGAGCTTCAAGTTCACTGTATATTAGAATGGAAAATGATTTCTTGAGAGAAAAATCCAAATAATTTATGATAAATATTTATTTAAGATATTTAATTTTTTTATCTCATAATAAGGTAAAATTTTAAATAAAATAAATTATATTCTCAAGGCCATTCATTATAAATTTCATTTTATGAATGAAGATGAATATAAAAGTGGTGAGCATATAGAAAATCCACTATTTATGATTTAGATAAACCCTATAATGAATTAATATTTATATTAAAGATATTAAAAGATGACATATAATCTAATTAATTTTAATTTCAAAGAATAATTATATCATAGATATTCATTTTCCACATATGAACATTGAAAAAATATTCAGAACTAATAAGAAAAAACTTTAGATAAGGATTTTAAAAATTAAAATGAATTGAACATTTGACATTTATCAACAATAGAATTAAAAAAACATTTATAATAATGTAAGGAAATAATAATTTTGATTAGTTTCAATGGGGTGATACAACTATATCCATTTATCCATGTCCAAGTATTTATTAAATGATTTATATGGATAAATAAGGAACTAATTTCCAAGATCTCAATCCCCTGAATATTTTTTGTACATTAAATATGGGAATGATTGGTTATCAAAGACATTTGAAGGTATCAAACATAGATTTCATGATGATATTTTTAAACAAACCAATAAATCAGTTGATACTCAAGATTATAAAAATAAAAAGGCATTTCTAATTTAATTTCTAAAGGGTAATTTATTTATACAGATTTTTATAGTTCTTGTGTAGATCAAAATCTACAACAGAAAATCCCAACAGAATGTGTTTATGATAAAAATAAGTAAAATATGAGATAAAAATCATATGAATAAACAGAAAAAATAATTTAAATCATTACTATATTAGAATCTATTCAGATATAAATATACATATTGTTTAACCCTACTCCATAAATACAACTTTATTTCCATGTCTACATAAAAGAATGACATACTATTTTAGCTTTAAATAAAACCAAAGATCAGTTGACCAAATAGACCATTATTATTTTTACTTTTAGAAGTGAACTATGCTTAGGGAGTTGACATACTTGTGTAATATATAATAGATGTAGCTATCATGTAAAACATAATAAATCCTTTCCCTTATATGACCCCTCTTTGATCCATTATCTAATGTCCTAGTTTCACACTTATTCTAACCTAGAATATTGATAATCAAAGAGAAAATATTTTAGATGAAGGATTTATAAAGTAAAAAGTAATTGAAAAATTTCCCTTTCTTAACACTAGAATCAAAATATTGATAATACTAATGCATGTAAATGATAATTTTATTATTTATAACATGATAAAAATATGAGAAAGAAAATTATATGAGTAGGTTAAAAAGATAATTTGATCCTTTCCCACTAGATGATTAGAATAATGAATGATATCTATTGGATTGGTTCCTAATGAATAGTTATCTAAGGGTAATAATATATGTAGATATGATAACAAGACATGAGGGAAGGAGACTCAACTAAGGAGTGATATTTTGGATTGAATATGAATTTTGTGTGGGCCTAGGTAACCAGATCATAGGACCTTCTAGGGTAGAATGAGTAAGTTTATTGTTCATAATCTCTAAACTATGATTCTCGGTGTGAAATAATGATTTATAGACTAGGATTTGTGGGATTATCTAAGTGGTGAACATTGGGAAATATGATCTATGGTTATAGGGATGATATTTTCATTTGCTGTTCTATAATGTGATGATATTTGGAAAGGGATAGGTATATCATGATGAAATTTAAATTGTATGAGATGTGTTGATTTATAGTCAAGGGATATGGGTGGGTTGTGTAATTCCCAATATTATTTCTTACTTTCCCTAATGTTTTATTTAATGTTAGGTACCCGACTGAAAAGTCATGGTACCCACTGAGTGGAAATTTCACTAGAAAAATAGAAATAGTTATAATTTCCCATGACTCACATACACTTTGAAAGGGATATGGCTATGTTATCCCCTCCTATGATTAAAATTCTTATTATACACGGGCTGATGATTCATGATGGCTAGTCTCCAATTCTATAGTATGAGGGTCAATGTCTTCATACCTAAAGTCTGGTTTATTCCTATAGTATTGGATACATTATGACAATTACTTTATTTTCATGTTAAAATCTATCTTGTTAGACTATATTAGAGGAAATATTTTCTATGGTTTTATATATTTTGGAATGATTTTGAATATTCACAAATATTGGCCAAAGAAGGTAGTCAAGCATTATGATTTAATTATTTGAAAATGATATTTCAACTTGTGTGTTTTATGTAGAGTGTTATGAATTTTTAAACTACATGTAAATACACATACATATATGAATCATGACATATTTTAGGGGAATTTTTGGTTGTAATCTATTGAGTTTTTTTCACTCACATATTGAACATATACATTGGTGGGTTTGAAACCCTTATGGTTGATATATATGTTATAAAAAGGTGTCCGATGTCATGGGTTGATATGGAGTATCTTGATAGGAATGTGTAGATGGGTTTGAGGTGGGTCTGAGGAAAATGTGGTGATGAAATTACCTGGGATCTTTTTATTACATCATACCAGGCATACTAGTGAACATTTTTGGGTAATTTAGAGCTTGTATTATTGATATATTTTTTGTGATGGATTTCATTATGATATATTATGTGATGAATTGTGACATGATGTAACCAAACGAGATCGTGTTAGGGATGGTAGCAAGTTTAGAGTGCTAGACCAAGCCTCATTTATTAGGCTAAGTGTAGATGAATAGCATTATGAATGTATGCCACACAAAAATGGGATTTATTATCCAAGAGTACCTATATAAAGCACACTTATGCATAATTTATATAACAAAAATTCATACTATGATAAATGTAATAGCTGTAATATGTAAATTTGTAAACATCTATAAAGTATAATACAAAAATAAATAATCCAAGGGAATATACATGTGCCTAAAATATAAAAAAATAAACTAACCTTAAATAATTAAAAATAAATTAGCTTCCTTGAATGTATGTGTAAAGTAATACCTAGTAGGACACCCAAAAAAGATGAATAAATGTAATAAAACTCATAAATTTCAATGAAGAGAAGTGTAGGTAAAAAGGAAATTTATATATGCATAACAGATAAACCATGGATGCAGGAGAGAGTCTTGTTTTTACAACTGAGATATATGAAGATACAATGTTGTAACAAGTGCAGGGAAAACATAAATCCCAACTTTATGAAACCCATGTTACCTTTAAAACATTGTAGTGTGGGACTCACACCTTATTGAGGTATGTGATCTAGTCGATGGAGTAATAACCTAGTGGAGGAATTGCACCTAGTCAAGTAGATCAGGTCGATCAAGGGAGTATTGAATAATTTTATAGAGGAACCAAACTATTTTAGTGGAGGAATATCTTACTCAACCTATTATATATGGTACTCACACCTTTTCAGGATTAAGGGGGTTCTGAACCCATTCCAAAATATGGAGGTCCCATATCTAGATCATGTGGGGGAGTACCAATATCTATGACATATGTATCAATCCCATATCATACTATTAGACTATCACTAGGGGAGTACTACCCCTATGTTCACTTTGATCATCTATCTTGATCGCATTCATCATCCTTACAAAGATAAAGGTCCAAAACTTCTTGAATCATCTCATTTCTAGTATTTGATGATAAATAGGAACTTAATATCACACTAAATGTGAGAAAATGATCATAATGTACCATTTACTTTACCAAATAATTTAACTAGGTAATAAAATTTTATAAAACACCAAAGGTAAAATAATAAACAACATATACATAGGGGGACATGATGTGTAACCCCATTGGGAACTAGTAAAATTGTTTACTATCAGTGCCTTACTATGGGATGGTTTTCTTATATTGCATGTATGAGAGTGGTACATGACATGTAACTAGGTTTATTGGGAATTTAATACCACTAAAAAAGTCATTTTAGTGAGGTACATAACATTCCATCTATCCCACATGACATGTGAGGCTTAATAGTTTTCTAGAAATACTCCTCTGTACATGTCAAGACATGTAATCCTAGACCACATAGACTATAAAGACAAGGTACACCCTATATTATACTTATCATATATTGGAATCCCTAATCATCACTGGAATGCGATACATGATATGTGTTTCAAAAATCAAACATCACGTGATCAGAAAATCCCGATCTAGAAACCCGACCCTCCTAAAAATTACACTATAGCCACTATTTTCACCCTAAATGATGCATGAAACAATGAAATAATGATTCACCATCATCACCACACTTTTAGTGAATTTTTTTCCACTTTAAAATTCTTTCTAGTTTTCCCTTTCCTAGAAAAATTCTAAAAACTAGCTTCTCATGGAATAACCTAGATAATGATCATTGAAACCCAAAATACCTTTATAACACCCCAAGATTCTAGTTTGTGTTTTCCATTAAATAAAATATATGTGAAATATCTTATGTAAAATGAATCATAAAATTAAAATGAAATGTGATATATTTTATAATGCAAGATAAACATTAATACATTTTGAGAATAAAATGTGAAACATCTTTAAGAAAATTACAATAAAATGTAAAACTCATGTAAATAACAATAAAGTAAAAATAATTTATTTTAAATATTATTAATATTATTATTTTAATTAATAATTTTATTTTCTTAATACCAAGGAATTGATGAACTTTAAGGGTTTAATAATAAATTATTAATTGGATGTGATAAAAATCATTTAGTGTTAAAAGGTCTATTTTTCAAATAATAATATTTTTTAATATATTCTAAATTTTCATCTAAATAAATTTTATTGAAAACTATTAAATTATAATAATAATAAAATTATACAATATATATGAATATTTATTAACTATAATTTAATTTTTTATTGATAGGAAATAATATTAAGAACACTTAAATTCCTAAAATACATTTTCCTATAAAAATAGTTTTTCATTATATTTCATGTATCCATTTAAAAGTGTAAATCCTAAATTTAGACTTTTAATTTGATAAAATTAAATTACGTTTTGGATTAATAATATTAAAATTTTATTGGGGTGGGTTTTTTTTCAATTTTTTTAAAAAATGTTCATTTTTATTAAATATTAAAAAATATTTGTTTATTAAGTAAATTAAAATTAATTTTTTTCATTAAATAATTAAATTAAGTAAGTTGGAGTTCAAATTTTTAGTCATCAATAAAAAATTATGGAATAATTTCAATTTCGTTTTTGGTTATATAAATAAGTTACTGTGGTAAAAAATTAGTCACCACAATAAATGTTAAAATGAGGTATAAATGTTAAATCAAAAGGAAAAGTCTGAAAATATCCTAAATCTTCATCTATAAATGGGAATATATGGGATTTATAAACCATAATATATCATTTAATCTATAATTATAAATTTATCATCCACCATTCTAGAATAATGAATCTCTTTTTATATTAAGAAATTTATATTTACAAAAATGCCACCCTTCTCACTTATAAAAGAGATCATTCACCACCTCACTTCGCCTCACACCTAAAGATTCGTAGACTGAAAAAATATACTAAAAATCCACCATGAACATATTTTCCACATTTTTGAGGTTTTGTTCTTATGAAAATCCAAATATAAATAGGCTTACAAAGTAGTCTAAAGGAGGATATCAAAGGGAGATGCAATTGTTTTAACTGAGTTTTTTAAGTTTATTTCTTCTCCTACATCCTCCAAATATGTTATAACCATAATAATATATTGGAATATTTATATTTAGTATAATTAAATTTTATTATATTGAAAGAGTAACCATCATATACATCCCACACATCCTTTAGAAAATTAAAATGTTTCTGATGTCATGGTTGGATTACCGCCTCCATGAACGACATCTTTTATTCCCCCCCCCCCAAATAACCTGGATTATTATAAAAATAGATTTAATGAATAAATATGATATGTATAAATATAATTATGATATTTATAAAAATATTATTATTACAAAATTATAAGTTAGGAATTATATAAATAATATTAATAGTAACAAATCATATTAAATTTAATTGGCTAAAACAAGTATAATGAAATACATTTCATTATTTTTTTTGGACAACCCGTTAATATTTAATTTTTATAGTTGAGTGATAAATAACATTAATATAAATAATTAAGGATATTATTAAACTATTTGATTACCACTTTGACCACATTAAATATAATAAATTATTTTTTATGGAATTGAGTTAATAACCCCAAGCAACTGATGAGCGAAAAAAATAAATTAATACCATAAGAAGAAAAATGTATCATATAAAATGAAAAATACTTGAAAAAATATATTTATTCAAGAATATAATCAACATAATTTTCTTATTAATGAGTCTAGATTCATGAACCAATTGATTTGGGACTTAAGGTAAGGGTTCTTTGTCTCAATTTCAATTCCTTAAGGCATATTTTTTATTATGAATCAATTTTATTTTACATAGAGTAAAAAACACATTATTAAATTATTTTTTCATAAATAAATTATTTTTAGAAGATACACTTCCATTTTATCTCTTCTTTTTCATTATCCCTTTAGTCATACTTTACTGAATCCATAATGATTATCTTTGTTAACTTAATTTTCTTTTATTATGTCATAACCTTTAATCATGAACTCATCCTTATAAGTTTGTATCTTATGCCCTAATATTGTTTTTTTTTGTGTATAATATTTTTTCTAGGGTTCATTAGTCTTCATGATATTTCTATTTCCACAGGGTCACGATTTAGTGAAACTATTTCTTTTATGTGGGCCCATCATTATCTCTTATTTATAGTTAAAAAAATTTATCTTCCATATCCATATTTTTTTTATATTTTCTAATTTATTTTCTCCTATTTTAAAAAATTATTTATTTAGGTTATTTTATAATATCTTTTTATTTATTCAAAAAAATTTTAAGATAAATATTTTTTACATTTTTCACATGTGTTTGACTTTCTTTAAAAAATTGTGGAAATAAACATCATTTTTATCATTTTCCTCATAAGAAACATTTCTTAATTTTATTTCTATTATTAATTATTAGTATTACTTTACAAATTTCCATGTTTTCAAATAAAATACATTTATCATTATTCTATGAATTTATCATTTTAAATAGTGGTTAATGTTTTAAAATAATAAATAAATATAATTTATTCAACTTATGCACATTTTATTCTTCCGATAAAAATTTAAAAAAATTTACATATGTTTTGTCATGTGATTTAATATTTTAAAGTATTTTAAAATTAAGGTTTTTAATGTCTTATTTCGATAGAATTAATTGGAATTTTGAATGTGAATTAGACTATTGTCTTTAGAACTATATTAAAAAATCATTATGAAAGTATTTTATAATTTATGTTAAATTTTTATTCAAAACCCTAAGAGATATATCTTTTAGCTTTTTGTTTTATAAATTAACCACTAAATTATATAATAAATTTGTGGAATATAACACACCTATTCATAAGGGTTATATTATAAATACCTTAACCCTATTTTCATAGATTTGATTGTTACTTTACGACATTTGTACTAGATAAATGCGATTGTATACAAAATTATAAAATAGTTTAGGATTCTTGGTAAAAAATATACATTAAGGATTCAAATATTTCATTTTAAATACAAAAATCATACCATAAGAAACATGATTTCATCCATGATATATTTAACAATATCCTTCTTTATATCACAGGGAATGGAAAAAAAATTTAATGGTGAGTTTAGATTCTTTTTAAGGGTTACACACATTGGAATCTAGAATGATTAAATAATGAATAAACAATATGAAAAGTAAAATAATAAAAAAAATCTATTTAATCAATAAGTTGAGAACAAAGAATAATATGATAGGAAATAATGATGATAAAAAAATTCAATATAAATAATCCCATGATCTTGAAACTTATTAATTGATATTGTAATTATAAAATAATTACATGGAAATAAATAACTAATTACATAATGATGAAATTTATAATAATAGAAATGAGAAACATAACATTGAGGCATCATGTAAAGACATATAAAATATACGGGCAAGGCCTCATCATAAGATATCTTTCATAAAAGGGTAAGGCCTCATCCAACAAACCAACCTGTTTGGTCTCATGATACCTCTCAATGCATCAAGAGGACATGTAATTCCAGTCCCTAACCATCACATTATAATTTCAATGGATTTATCATATGACTAAACAATGAAACTTAATCAACATGCATTAAAAATAAAAAACTATCAATATTGGACGAATTGGTATACAAAACCTTAATACTTTTCAAAGTCAAAATGATCTTAAACTATCCATAGAAAGAATAGGGATGGTATAATTACAAAATCTCCCAAATTTATTGAAATTAACATAAAGGATTTTTCACTGGTGAATATAAATACCATAAAAATATCATTAAAAACTATCTTGAGAAAAAATTATTTTTCACTTTGAAATGAACTTTAAATGCTAAAAAAATATTGAATATTAGGAAAGCAATTTCATGGAAAATAATTATATATTATTTTAACGTAATATTTAAATTATTGTTTAGACATAATAGTAAGAAATTAAATTCATGATAAGTATATTAAAATAAATATTACTTTCAAATTTTCATAAAAACATCTAAAAGAACCTTATTTGTAAAAAATTAAGAAGATTCCTTTGAATTTTTTTTATAGAAATTAAATAATCGGTAAAAATAAATTTAAGTAATCATAATATAATATTAAAAAATTTCTTGAAAACATTTTAATAAAAATATGGAAATTGAAGAAAAATATTTTCGACCAAATAAAAAACAAGTCAGTTTATCTTAAAATTATTCTTTGAATCTCTTAAGTACTTAAAAAAGGAAAAAGGAATGAAAATATAATAATTTTATAAAATAAATATAGGAAAATAAATGAAATTTGGTTTAAAATAAAAATATCATACAATTCCCCAAATATATAATTAAACATAATCAATCCTAAATTGTGATGAGATAGTGAAATTAACATTTACAACTTTGGTATCCTTTGAGTAACTGAAAACTAACATTTTTATTGATTAAAAGGGAAAGACAAAAATACATAAAATTGAGAAACCAAGGAAGAGAAGAAATCACAGGTGTATAAAATAATATAGTACCAGAGCATAATTAATAAAAATCCTTACCCCTTCTTGGGGAAGATAACCAACTCTAAGGAAGGAAGATATAATCTGATTCAGTGACGCTAGAGACGCCAAGAAATCTGTAACTCGGTTCCCCTCCTGCCACATGTGAGTGATCTAAACATGATTACCCAGGTGTTGTCTGCACTTACTAATGAGTTAAGAAACATTATTAATGAGGTAATGATTATATATCATATCAAAATATAAATAAAAACACCAAATGAATGAAACAAGTGGTGAATATGGAATATGTATCATGGAAAAAAAGTGAGATAAGAAAACTCTTACCTCAGGTACAACTTCCTTTGTATGGGTTTAAACCTCATGTATTATAAATATAAATTTGTTATAAATATATTAAATATACATAACTTCCTATATAATACCACATATTATTTAATTATATCCTTTTATCACATGTTTATTAGGAATTATTTTTTAAAATCACTATTTTGGGTGATGACTGCTTCATTTTCTTGTATGTTTTCATTCAGTAGTTTTGGTCCTTGTACATGAGTATAGTACCATAATATCTAAATTTTTAATCATTATATAAATCTAAAATATATTTGTTTTATACATAGTTATAATCATATGTTAAAGGTAGATATAGGAAAGTAAATTGCAATATTCATAGAGATAGTAGGCCACACATACGCATGAACGCTGTTTTCAGGTTTTGATGGATGAATATAAACAAAGATAAATAATAATTAAGGATTATAAAATAATTTTTATATCACATATATCATATATATTCATTATTTAAATATCTATAACTCTCCCTATAATGTAGTGATGAAAGATGAATTACACTGCTATGTGGAGATAGTAAGTCATACGTATGAATGAGAAATATTTTTTCTTTTTATAGGTTGGAAAAGCGATAAAAAATGGTTTTAACCTAATCATAATATTATATAATTATAATGATTATAATTTATTTAAAATTTTATAATTATTAAAACAAATTAATAGGAATTAAAGGAAGAAATAAATTTGAAATATTCTATAAAGCCTATGACCTCTTCTTTAGTAGACATCCATTATATTCGTTATTATGGACCCTTGGAATGGTCTTTTAACAATACCATAATCTCTAAATAGTGTATAGTGAGGTTAATAACATGAATGGTTATGGGTATCTTGAGATATGTTACTCAAATTGCTGTGATGAATTGAGAGAAAGGGGTGTCCTTTTATAATGGAGGGAAATGATACACTTGGAACTTCAGAAAAAGATTAAAATATAATTAATTTATTCTTAAGAAAAATTCTCTAAAATGGACATAAATTCAATGAAAAAGAGTAAAAAGTTTAAATTCATGCAGAAAATTAAAATTATAAGGATTTTGGTCTCATTTTAAACCATATATTTTTGTTTAATCCCTTTATTACCCAATTTTAATCTTAATTATAACAATAACTATTTCCACCATAAAGGGTTTTAATTTTACTTATAATTTATAAATTATCTCATAAATAGAAAAATTATAACATTTTGCACTATTTTTAATCCTTTTTTTCTCATTAAATATTTTTTATGATTTTAAAATAAATTTATAAGATAATTTTATCATAAAATACTATTAATGTCATTTTTAGAAAAATTAAAATAATTTGACTTTAAAAAAAACCCGAAAACAATGGAATTTGAAAACAAAACATTCAAAAATATCTAATTTTATATTTTTATATAAAAAATTCATGGAATACCATAATTCACAAAAATTGTATCACTTTTAGTATTTTTTAAAATTATTTATTTTTTTCTCTTAACCGAATAAATACTCTGTTGTTGTTGTGTTATAATTTAAGGTAATTATTTAATCACTAAAAAAAATAAATAAATCACCCTAAATAATATATATTTCATAAAAACATTTATAATCAAACTTATCCTCTTTTTTATCCTTAGGTATACTTTTTTGAGTTATTAAATTCAAGAGAGTGGTATTTTTTATTTATTATTTCCTTAAATTAATATAAAGGAAAAAATCAAAGGAAAATGGAACCATCTGGCCATATATTATAAATATGTCCATATATTGTAGTAATAAAACCATAAAATAGGAAAAATTCATTTTTTGGGTTGATTTGGAGACCATATCTCAAAGTTTAAACTCAATTTTACACATTTTATCCTTATCGAGGTGACAAATACTTATTTTGGTTACTATTCATAATGAATGAAAAAAGGGTCATATTTACCAAATTTAAAACTAATAATTAAAACTAAATTACTTATCTCTCAATATTAAATCATTATAATTTAAATAATCAATTTAAGATAAAAAGGTAAAATTTAAGAAAAAACCATATTTCAGAAAAATGCCTTTCTTAGTATAAAAACATTTTGGTACTAAATTAAATTATAAAATTGATTCTAATGAACATAATATTATTAAAAATAATACAACAGAAATAATATTTTTTTGAGACCATTTATAAAAAAAATATTTTTAAATTCATGAAAAAAATATAATTTTCAATAAAAAATCAATATTTTTAACTATTCACAAAAAATTCAATATTTTTAGAAAATTACCTAAAATTCACCCACAATAATTTTTATATGTTTATTAAAAAATGATATCATTTTAATCAAATAAAATTTCTAAATGTTCTTGAAGTTTGTTATAATATTCACTCCCAAAAATAAATAAAAATTATTTTTGAAGAAAACATATTTTTGAATAATAATATGAATTTACTAAAAATTGAGTGCTTATATACTATGAAAAATCAATATATTTTTATTTATTAGGTAGTTTATATATATTTCATAATTATTTTATACATAAAAAAGAGTTTGAAACCTCAAAATTTGAACTTGTTATATATAATAAAGGGTTTTAAATTTGAAATTGTCTTTTTTGAAACCTATATCTTAAAAAGTGTTAATCGAAATTCCTCTTAAAATTGGGAAATGGAAATACAAATATACTATGGAATAACACATTATTAGTTATATAAATAAGATAAAATTAGTTGGAATTAAAAATGTGGACATGGAGGAAAAATAAATTTCTAAATAATGATGGAGAGTTATAGAGAACATTGATCACGTGAAAGTGAATGATAATGAAAAAGTCAACGACTAAAAAACCACAAATCAATAAGGTGTAAAAAATACCATTGATTCATATAAAATTAATGTAATAGAATTTTTTTGGTTTAATTTTTTTTGGATTTTAGGAATGAATTTACAATCTATAATGAATTAATGAGGAAATATTCTTACTTGACAAGTATAATTTCATCATTTAATCATTTTCCACCAAAATATCATCTATTTCTGTATTATATGAGTATTCAAGGTGAATTTTTCATTTCTGAAGTACTAAAATCAACTTATAACAAATCACATAATCCAGAAATGTATATTAAGCTATTCCTTCAGTATTTAAATATCAATAAAAACTGAGATAAATATCACAATGAAATATAATATACAAAATGTATGAACCTTCTTATCAAGAAATAATAAATTTTAATACAAAATTTTCACAATAACAGAAATGTTTAAAATTTGATTATTCCAAAAATAGATAACTATATATCCAAATTAACCTCAATAACCTTAACATTAAAGAATGTTATAACCCCAAAGGTGACCTCATACCTTTTTAACTTACATATCCAAAATTTGAATTACATTATTTTAAAATAATCCTTTATGTTAAACCACATGTCAAATATAATGTTTACATATATGTCAACCCAATTAAACATCCACAAAACTAATATTAATCACCATGATAATTCACTATATATTATTGTAGTGGAATCTACAAAAATACAAGGGAGAATGTTTATATACTAACCTAAAATAAAATTATTATCTTGATGATAAATATCTCCAAAAATATCTCCTTTTCAAAGAACATATTTTTAACCACAAATCTTATATATATCCCACTATTAAATATATTATAATTAACTTAACACCAAATGATGTACTAACCCAAAGGTTTATTTAAACCTCAATAGAGTATTATGTATAAAATCTAGTAAAAGTTTCAAATTACCTCAAAATCCCTTCACTTAATACCTCAAAAGTGGAATCTTTTTTTTAACTTGTGATTATCCTTAAACATATAAACCCATAATGTTTTCCAAAACTCTTAATTTTGCCTCACATAAAATCATATATGCTTACAGAAACTTACACAAGCCTTATTCCTTAAATAAAATCAAAAACTATTTCTACAAATCCAAAATGGAAATAATTTTTTTCATAGATGATCTAAATAAATTTATCATTAAATCATTTACCGATTTCAAAGTCACCAATACTATCTCATTTACTTTATCAATTTCAATGATAACTTTTACCAACTAAAAATTATTATATTACCACTAAATAAATTTTCTTGTTTATTGGAATCTTTCAACATATGTTTTCAAATACTTAAGGAATATTTTTTAAGGAACAATCCTTAAATTTATCATGAATTTTATATCTAAAATATCATTTATATTACAATTATATAAAAAAATTCTAAAATACTAATATATAAAAATGAAAATTCTTACACTTCAACAATTAGAATAGCGTAGGTCATTCCATGTTCTAGAAGTTTACCCTTAGATTAAAGTGTAGGATTGGATAATTCCCATATTCCCCCCAGAAAAGGTATTAAACTATAAATGGAACCTTTGAATAAAGTTTATATCCATTTAATGAAATCTTTATTTCTCCCTAAAAATTCATGGATCTGTGCACCTTTTCCCACACATAAAATTTTTTACCATTCCTTTGAGGCATTCTCTAGGGTTCCTCTTTCAACATTTTTTACATTATGGAAATTGATCCCTATTCCATCCATGGTCTCCACCACCAAAGAACTTAAAAAACTCTATTTTTTCTATTCATAGGTGATTCTGAGAGACAATTATGTTGTATGTTGTTAATAATATATCATTATAACTAATTATTAATAATCACAATATATGTCACTGCAGCCATCACTGAATTTGTTTTTTTAAAAATCACCATATTTCCCATTAAATCTAGTTTTAACATTACTTTTATAATTCCAGACATTTAGAAAATCAAAATAATAGTATGAGAAACAATAATCCTTGTGGTAAACCACATAATCATGAAAATAATTTATTGGATATAGAAATCATGACACCTTCATTTCAATATAAGTCACCTCAGGTTTAACCAAATCTATTCATAGTCATCATATATTAAAATAAATTATAATGTTTTAAAAATAAAATGTGAATTGACCCAATAATATCCTATGTGAGTGTCGAACTAGGTGTGTAGTAAGGGAAGAATAACTATTCACTAGAATTATTGATGGCATATACTCAACCAACTTTTTTCAGAGTTATTACCTCTAGATGCATCTATACCAAAAGAACATCCACATTTAGTATCCATATAGACATGTATAGCTAGAAAACCATATAGACACTACCCTAGTTTTTTAGGATATATCCTTTGCTTATAGGTATCCTCAAGGCTTTTTATAGGGTCACATTCTACAATAAATGTTTTTCTAAATCAAGTTCCCAAGGTTTCAACTAAACAAGATCTAAAACCAACTGTAAAGACCCCTACCCTAATATCATAGAGTTGGTGGTTACATTATTAAATTTTTAATAGATATAACTGATCATATCCCAAGTGAACCGAATATTATTATAGTCTTATTAAACTCCATATATACATGATTATTATACTATATTGAAAATATAAAAAACATATAAAAATAAATATTCCTGCATATTTGATATCTTTCACAAAATTATTCTTTATATCTCAGGGAAAGGAAAATAAATAAAGGCCGAGATCATATGCTTAGTAAGGGTTATGTACAACATAAGCTAGAAATATTAAATAAGGAATAATAAATATGACAAGTTAAATATCTGAAAACATATTCTATTTGATCAGTAACTTGAGCAAGAAGAAAAATATAGAAGGAATAAATGATAATAATATAATTCCATATAAATAATCACAAAATATCAAAACAAATATGTGGATATCATAACTATTCAAATAATCACATGGTAATTAATAAATGGTTTCATACTTATAGAATACATAATGATGAAAACCTGAAACTTTTTTTATAGGCCTTGTTTCAAGAAATTAAATACATACGGTCAAGGCCTTGTGCCAAGACATCTTACATGAAATTTTAAGCCCTCATCCAAATACCCAACATATTTTTTCCCATGAGACCTACTAATGCATCAAAGAGATATGAATGGGAGAAATCAATCAATAAAATCTTTATATAAAAATTTGGGGTTGAGGAGATATTAATGGATGAGATAAGAGAAATCCAAGTTTGGGGTTGAGTTTTAGACCTTATTTCATTTTTAACCATATTTTACCCATTTTAACCTTACCAACTTTCTAAATATTTACCATGTTTAATATTCATCATGGAAAAGGGGGAATATTTACCAAATATAGAAATAAAAATTCCAAATATAAAATCGATCTCTAAAAATTCAATCCATATAGGTAGAGGAAATTAATATAAGATAAAAAATTAAATGAAACAAAAAATAGTTTTTTTATAAAGATGCATTTTTAAGTATAAGAATGTTTATATATGAAATTCAACCATAAGATTTATTAAAATGAGATAATTGGGTTTTTAATAATATAATAAAATTAATTTAAAATTAAAACCATTTTAAAAAATTAACTTTCTAAATTCTTGAACTAAAAATAAAATTCTCAATAAAAATCGATACTTTACACCATTAAATGGAAAATCAATATTTTTAGAAAAATACTAAAAATTCACTATAATCTATTTTTTTACATGTTGATTAAAAAAATTATATCATTTTATCAAATAAAATTTCTATTTTTTTAGAAATTAACTAAACTATTCTCTCATAAGAAGAAATTAAAACCATTTTTCAAGAAAACATATATTTATTGAATAAAATGACTTTACTAAAAATCGAGTTCTTATTTTCTAAGAATTAATCAATACACTTGTGTTGAGTAGGTCATTTATATATGTTTCATAATGTGTTTAATCCTATTCATACCCTCTAATTCAATGGATAGATTATAACAGCAATATTTAAATAATAATATTTTATCGTCTCTTTAAGCTATGTGTTGAAAGTTATATACGCTATCGAATATAGTGTTCTTTAGAAATATCAGGGTGTCACATATATTCTATATCACTATTTATCTCTCTCTCTTTAATTTATTTTCTTCTTTGTGTTCATATTATTTAATTTTGTTGAAATATTCTATATCAACTCAACTATATATATATATATATATATTTTCATGTATTGATTTAATTATATACTCATTAATCTGTACGTTGTTTTTTTGAGGTGTGTTTACCAAGAAAGTAAATTTCATTATTATCCGGGGAAATATTAACAATATGTAAAATTTTTATTTTAATATGGATATTTATTGATTATTAAGGCATGTCAGTTACTTATTGTAATGTTTATTCATTCCTTCATATGATGAATGCATAGGATTTACTTATTAATGGGTGAGACCCAAAAATTATATAGCACATTAATGCATTATAAGATCTCACGAGACAAACTAACTTGGGTATTTTATATAAAAAATACCCATTTATGTATGACGTATTATCATGAGGCCTTTATTACATGTTTATTATTTCATACATTATGCATTCCATTACTATGAAATTTGTTATTTTTTCTGATGTGATTATTTACATTATTAACTTATACATGGATATATCATATTCTCAGGTTATAATTTATATGTAATTTTTTGTTATTATTTATTCCAATAATAATAATCATGACATATTAAATTCATGAAAGATTTTATTGTAAGCTACCTCTTATTGTGCATTTGAGATCACCCTTATTATGTCTCTGTTCTCCCATGTTATGAAGAAGAATATTATGTATGAAATGTTAAGATGGTTTTCAAGTTTTGAGGATTTTGTGGGAGGTATTAAAGTCTTATTATTAAATAAGGACTCCTTGGTTTAGAGTTTACAATTCCAATTTTATATAAAAGACATGAGTTTTGACAATTGAGAGAATTTCCTAATTATCTATAACACTAAACCTAAAAGGTTTTAGGGTATGTAACTGAATCAATAAATATTATTGGTACTATAACTATGGATGGGTAAGTTTGAGTTAATTTAGTAGGTATTAAAATTATATAAACATAATATGTTTTTAGAACCATATTCTGGAGTGTAGGCCAGGGTGTGATTGTTGGTATCAAAGATTCAGTTAGATAAATTTAGTTGTTAGAATGAAATTAGATTCAGATAATATAAGAGTGTTGGATACCATCATGGGTTAATAATTTTATGGTTTATAACAAGTTTAAAGGATTAATTACACTTTTAGGTCTTATTTGATTGAATTTTAAGGCGTTTAATGATATTTTCAGAGAAAATTATTAGATTTTAGGAAGATTTCACGATCTGCTCCTACCAAAGATACTGAAATGAAGGGAGAGAGATAATACCCCTCTAATTCATGCCTCATGTAGGTCCCGATTTGGAGAATATAACCAAAGGTAAAAAAATATCATGAAATATTTTGCATTACCCTCTATAATATTGTAGGATTAAGAGATAAGATGAATAATCTACTATAAACTTCATGAAATAATATAAAAAGAAACCAAAACCATCCCATAATGAATGTATAAATAAAACTGATAGAAATAAAATTATATAAATTAAATACCAAAATAAAATCTAAAGGAGTTAGAAAAATCTATAAAAATATCCAATCTAGTAATGTTCGTCACATTCCGTACTATCCTCCTAGAAACATGAAAATAAATTTTTATACACAGGGTGACCATACAAGTTTAATTAGTAAGAAATAAATGTCTCTTGTGCACATGTAAAACAAGAATTCGAAAGCATCCGTGAGTAAAAAACAGAACCAAAAACACCTAAACATGTCATCAATCCATCCCAACCTCACCAAGTAACACTCACTAAATAATGAAAGACAAGTATAATAAAACAACAATAATCACATTGATAATGGGTACCCCACACTACTTTCCCAATTATTTTTGGCTCTCATGCCCCAACGTCGTACGTATTGGCACTCCCATATCTTCCAAATAACATGTACCATTTCCCCACTACATAGTCACTTCACATCACACTTGAAAACACTTCAGGAACAATACCACAACACGATCACATCACATCTCGTCTAAAAACATATGGGCCACAACTCCATAGTATGGTCACATCATATCTCACCCAAAAACACACAGGCCATTACCTATTGCACTAATAGACCAATGTACATCACAACCCGAGCATATCTACTCAATTATAAGAGAGATAGGGGAAGAATGGGTATCCATTCATCTATCCTCATCACCATGATGTTGGAAAAAGCACCTACTATGTGAAAATATGGGTTTTATCACATAGTGCTCGGTGCAAGTGGGGTGCATATAGAAATCACATGTAATATAAAAGTATATAAATATGTCCAGACATTGTCCCATCCAATGGGTTCATAACCAAACACTGGCCAAATCATAGCATCCCCACTTTATCTACCACTTCTAAATTCATAACACTACATAAGACACAAGACACATTTCACATTTCTAAACAATTTACATTATCCAACCCATTCATTCCATTATTAAGAATATCCTCTTTTAACCACACAACCTATAATTAATTTGTTCACTAGTATTTTTAATTCCATTAACCAAACCAAACCCACAACTTTTCAATCATTATTAAATAATTATTCCATCACTACCTTTGTTTCTAGAACACATGAAGATAAAATCACAAGCATCCCATCATCTACATGGAACCATCACCTCACCACTCTAAAAGAAGAACCAAACAAACCACCACCTCACCACCCTAAAAGCACAACCAAATAACCACCACCTCACTTCCCCAAAAGAATAAACAAACAAACACCACCTTGCTACCTCAAAATCTTTCCAAACAATGACTACCTCACCTCATAAAAAGAACAACCAAATAACCAAAAAACCACCACCTCACCAACCGAAAATCATGACAAAAAAACCACCACCTCACCATCCTAAAAACTCAAACACATCACAACCATTATCCCCACATAACATAACAACCACAAATCACCTCCCCACAAGCATGAACACAGATCACAACACATCAAAGAACAATTTATGTATTTATCATATGGGATTTTATCATATTTCACTTAAATTTAGGGGTGTTATCACAAAATACATAATCCGAGGGAAGCCATCTCATTATCCAAATATAAGTGGTTACCCAATTTACATTCTTGGGTCATATCACCAAAATAAAAATAGAAATAGTCATCAGAAATAAATTTTATCAAGTAAAAAAATCCCCTAATGACCATTAATTTAATTGGGGCATCAAGTCCATACAATCCATCATATCACAATAATATAAGATCCACAAAAAATGTGAATCATTACCCTTTTACCCCAATAAATTTTAATTACCCCATCTTTTTTATTCCAATAATATAAAAAATATATAAAATAAGAGTAAACCCCTCCCACATGATTCAAAATAAAGATAAATTAGGGATTCACTTCCTCAATGAATATTTTACAACTAAGTACACACTATAAGGTAAAGAAGAGATGCCCAAAAACCACAACCGAACCATGATAAACTATAGATCAACCTACACTACACCCGAGGATCATCAAAACACATCCCAACTCACACCCAAACCAAAATCACACCATTGTAGTAGATCCTTGGGAGAACAATAGCAGAAAAAAACCAAAATTAGAGAAGGGATTACCATCATTCATCAATGAGGATCCACCAGAACCAATAGATCAATGTTGGAGGAAGGGTCTAGAAGATCTTTTTTGGGTGCATAGGGTTCATCTACAATGATAGGGGAATAATACATGATCAAATGAATAAAATAAATTGATAAAAATTACTCAAAATTCTATATCCCACCATTTTCATGTTGTGCAAACATGACATGGCATGTAATCCATAGGTTTTATGAAAATTACCATTTTTCTGAAAGTCATATTTCCTTGGATTGAATTTATTACATGTTGTGAATTCCACTTTCTCAACACAAATCCATCTCACATAGATCCCTTTTCCTATATGTAATCTGGAATCTAGTTGGGTATACAAGCCATAAACCACCATTTCACATCACGTAAATAATACATAATGTGTATTTCTTGAAGAAGCTATTATGCACCTCCAACCACCATGGAACCTCCTTAACCATCCTCTGAAAAACCTAAAAAAAAGTAGAAAAGTTATATTCTATTAAGGAATGCATCATTACATAAAATACATATTAAATGATTTTGAAAATCAAGAATCCAGAATCAAGTCCAGAAAGGCATCTGAAAACTACCCCTTGAGTTAACTCTCAAGGATCTTGTCATACCATAAATGATAACCCAACTTAAAACAGAAAACTAAATGGCCATAAAATATCTCACACAACCTCATCACCAAACAACCACATCACCAAAACCACACAACCTCTATAATACTTAAACTAACAACCATCACAACCAACAAACCACACTTCCCCAAACATACAAATAAGTAAATTCTATCCTCCACGATAGGATATCAAGTTATTAGGGTTTAACTAAATCACCCTAATGGGTTTAATCACTTCACAGTTAAAGCCTTTTGATTAGAAATCATGACCTCCATTTTTAATATGTTAGGTCTTTATCACACATCATACATCAAGGAAAAGAGTATATATCATAAAATAGAAGGGTCCAAACATCACATCACACAAACATAGTGCAAATAAGAAATAAAAACCTCCAGGTATTGGGCATGGATCTGTGTCTCTCACTCCCAAGTACGCTCTTCTAAGATACCATGCCTTCAGAACACAAGAACAAAAGGGATTTTATATCTATGTAGTTCATTCTCTTAGAGATCCTAGATCAATACTGGACGCTCCATGAATATAGAGTTATCCTCAATATCCAAATATCAAAAGTTAAGGACATGAGATTCACTGTGAGGATACCGACAGAGATATGAGATGTGGAAGATGTCATGGATCTTCTCTATCTGTGGTGGAAATTCCAACTGATTTTCTTCCCCACCAACTCACCACAACACCTCAAAGGGACCATTATATATTGGATAAAGCTTACCCCCCCTTCCAAACCTTCACTTCTCACATCAATGGTAAACCTTTAATAATACATAGTACCCAAACATGAACTAAAAAAACATACTCCTATGATTGACATAACACTTCTTCTAGTCCAGTGCTACTTTCATAATCTCTCAAAAAAACCAAGCCTTCCCTATTAGGTTCTTCACCACATTAGGACTAGGAATTACTACCTCATTAACCTCTATCCAGCCCAACAGAGAATGACATGGTCACCTATAAAACACCTCAAATGGAGCCATGTTAATGGATGAGTGAAATGTTTTGTTTACATTAACATAATCAAAGCTAGGTGTCACACCCAAGATCTACCAAAGTCCAAGACATGTGCCCACAACATATCATTCATCTTCTGAATATTCCACTTTATAAGACCATTTTCTAAGAGTGGAAAGAACAGTCAAGATGTAACTGAGTGCTAAAATCATTCTATAAACCAATCCAAAATTAAAAGGTAAAATTTGAATCTTGGTATTAGAAAATATACATAGAAAATCCATGAAACTATACCACCCAACCCTCACACCCCATATCTAAATAATCAACTATTTCCAACTCCTTGATCTCAAATAAGTGTTCCAATTTTGTCAACCGATCCATGATCACCCATATATCATCAAAACTTCACTAGGTTTGGGGTAGCCCTATGATGAAAAAAATTGACATTTCATCCAATTTACACTTGAGAACATCCAAAGGATACAATAACCCACTAAGAACTTGATTCTTAGCATTTAACTACTGAAAAATCATACCATTTTCTACAAAGGTGTTATATGAAATTCTCAAAGGACTCCCTCACACTTCACTACCATAATAAATAACTGCCCAAGAAACAATATCTGATTCCAACCATCCTCTGACCATCCTTTCATAGCATCACCTTGAACAATATGATCACACATCACCTCTCCACTAAGTCACCCCATATATATTTGTCCACTTACCGAATAAGCGATGAATACCTTATTATATGAAATAAACAACCTATACCATCAACTATCATTGAATTTAATTGAAAGGATTACAACCCATTCATTTCTCTGCAAGAATCCACAGACTTCCAAACATCATCCTTCTATGACTTCATGCAAAAATGATTGGCCACAACATTCCCCTTCTATGAGGTGTAAGGGATCTCAAAATCATAATTTTTAAGAAAATACATCCATTTATGCTACCAAAAATTAATATCACACTAATAAAATACATACCTCAAACTACTATGATCTATGAAGTCCCCAAAACACTCCCCAATGAGATAATTCCACCACAACCTTAGCAAAAACACAACCACTGCTAACTCCAGATCATGGGGGACCTAGTTATACTCAAGGGGACTTAAATACATAGACTAATAAGAGATAACTATCCCTTACCACATCAATATGCATCCCAAGACTATATGTCAAGAATTGAAAAACACCCCAAACATGCACCCTCCTCTAGAAATTGAAGTAATAGATCACCGACCAAGTTCCCCTTTAGGTAAATGTATGCTATCTAGAATTGATCAGTACAAAAATAATGATATTCCTTTATTTTTAATGCTATCAATGAGGCTTTATCTTGAGATAAATCATGAAAAAATCACCAATAATGTTCCATAATACCAAGGAAGCTATGAAGGTCAGACACATTCTTGGGTACTACCAATGAAACCGCCTTGAACTTCAACGAGTCTACTACTACACCCTACTAAGACACCAAAAACATGGAGAAATTCACCTCTAATTTCCAAAACATACACTTTGAAAAAATTACATATTCTTAGTGACATCTAAGAATATGCAAGAAAAATTAGAGATGATCAACATTCACCACCTCTGATTTTGAGTAGATCAAGATATCATAAGAGAATACAATAATAAACTAGTCTAGAAACTAAAGAAACATAGATTTTTTAATCCCCATGAACATAAGAGGTGTGTTCATAACATTGAATGATATGACTACAAACATGAAGTTCCCATACCAGCATTTGAAGGTAGTATTCCAGATTTTCCCCACCATTAACCTCAACTGGGGATATCCATATCATAGATCGATATTAGAAAAAAATCCCTCCTAACTGAAAACAAAGAACATCTATCCTTAGAAAACGGTAATGTTTTTTGACCATCACCAAATTCAACCTTCAGTAGTCTATGTGAAAATGTAGACTACCATCCACCTTCTCGGAGAAAAACAATATAGAACCCCATGATGACATGATGGGATCGATAAAACCCATCTTCATTTGATCATGAATACGAATAATCAATTACTGCAACTCATAAAGACTCACCTGATAATGAGCCATAAAATTCGAAGATGTACCAGAATGAAAGTCTATCCTGAACTCAAAATCATGATAAGGGGGTAAAATCACAACCTCATTTAGAAAATCATCTAAAAACTCTAAAATAACCATGTGAAAATAAACTTCCTAGAGTCCACTGATTCCACTAAAAACTCAGCTAGCACAGAAACAAGGGGCTACACAGTAAGATTTACCACATGATGAACCTACTCTCCAATGAAATACACATGTTTTCTTTCACTATATGAGAGTACATATGACTTCTAAAAGAAGACAATAATATCAAACATAGAATAAAAATAGTAAATTCCTTGAATGAAATCATATGGATACATCTCTAGAAAGAGAATACCCTTACAGGACTAATGTGTCCCCATCCTCAGTCTACATCTCAGGTACACATAAAACAAGCTAGTTCAACCTCAAAATACCATAGTAAACACAAAGTGAATAGAAATCCACTCTATGAATAGTCCTAGAGAATGAACTAGAGAGAGTTAAAAAATGGAGTGTGAATATCTTGAATCAAACAAGTCACAAACAAGGGTACTAATTAAATTTATCATACCTCTAACGATATTTGGGCCCTATGGTACTATTTCCACCACTGTGTGAAAATAACCAAACCCAGATCCTATAAATCTATGATAATGAACATATCCATTACCACAATTAGGTAATGGAATATGAACATGAAGAATATTTAGTGGCCAACCACTTCTAGATCCATCTCTCCTTGGAAGAGCATAATACTACTGCCCCTAATGCTAAAATGGTCTCACTAGAATCTTTTGTTGAGAGTGGTGCTGAACCTATCCGCTAAAAATAAACTAAGATATGGGTACCATTGACTGGTTATAGAAATGGAAATCGACCATACAATCAAAAAACATTGGCCTAATATCTCTGAAAAAATCATGGAAACAATTAGGGCCAGAAGACAGAAAGTGAAACTACTAAGGTAAACTCCCCACCGGTCAAAATCTTTATTTCCCTTTCACCTGAAACATTTCACTATAAACTCAGTTCCTCGAGGAACCATACTATAAATTCCACACAAGTGAATCCAATAAATCACCTTCATATTCTTTTGATCCTCTAGATATGTTGGAAACATAAAATAAGGAACTGCATACTAGACATAAGGATGAAGTGCCTCTTTAAGACATCTCTCCTGAGAATCATCATCTAGAAAAAAGTTCAGGAAAAAATATAAAAGGTCCTTGAAATTGATTCCCATATATTTCACTAACACACTCACCTGATAAAGAGAAATAAGCTCTTGTATCTTCACTTCCTTCATGGTTGATGAAAGGAACTCTAGCTGAAGCTCATTCTGAAAGTCATTCCATGAAAATTTTTCCTCCACTCTCTCTCAAATATAAAGTGTTCACCACTAATGTAAAGATCCCCACATTTGAATAACTGTGAAAGGGTCTTAGTATCCCATTGGGGCCCAAATCATAATAAAAGTATCTTGAGCTTCTCTAGAAAACTCTCTGACTCCATATATCAATCACTACCCTCATACTTCTCCAAACCCTACCTCTGGAAAGACTAGAACATCCTTCACCACTAATCATCCTCCTCAACTGGATCAATTGTCTGGTGATCAACCAGATCTAGTTACGGAATTTTAACTACCTGATCCACACATGAATGATTAACATAATCCATAACTGAAATGGAAAAAATAATTTCTAAATCTTGTAAGTATGAAATTTTTTTAGATTCATTTTAATTCACTATATTGATTTTAACCATCCCATGAAACCCAAATAAAAAAGGAACCCAATTCAAAATGATACATGTACCTCTGATAGTTTTATACCCTGTAAATAGGTCCACCTCACATGGTCATTCGATAAGCTCAAAGTTTGTGAACTATATAATAGGGGTCCCAAAAATCCCATGTCCTAGCTGGTATCCCTGAGTTAGGTCACGCACCAAGGTAAATTAACACTGTTTCTATACTGACACATGCATTCCTCACTATTCCTAACTTTATAATATATCATATATATCAACCAACACCATTGAGTCCACTCTATCACAAACCCTACCACCAATGATACCACAATAAAGGGAGAGAGATAATGACCCCCTGAGCCTCACCTATACTAGGCCCCAAGTTGGAGACTAGCACTGTGGGAATAAAAATATAATAAATGGGAGGCATTAACATATATAATAATGCAACATTGGATAATAAGATGAACCATTCACAATAAAATCAATGACATAATATAAAAAAAAACCAAAACCATCCCAAAATTCATGTATAAATAAAGTTGATATAGACAAATGTCTCCAATGTAAACAACTAAAAGAAAATATAAAGTACCGAAACAATATCTATCTAAATATATGAGCTATTATAGTCCAAAACTTTCCATATAGTCCTCCTAGACACATGAAAATACGTCTATATTCTTATGGTGATTATTCAAGTATATTAATTAGGAAACCCAAAGTCTCTTGTGCTCATGTGAAATAAACATAAAAATGAATCCATGACAAAACAAAAAAACCAACAACACCAAAATAGGTCAACTATCCACCCCATCATTACCAAGACATGCCCACCAAATCACATTATCCATGTATAATAACATAATAAGAAGTATATCGTTCATGGGTACCCCACACCGCTTTCCCCCTAATTTTTATCTCCACCATCCCAACATTGTACGTACTAGAACCACCATCTCTTTAGAATAACATAGATAACCGCACAATAGAAAATTCACACCACACTATTCTTAAAAACACATATTCCACCAAACCAAAACAAAATCACATCACATCTCACCTAAATCACAAATGTCACATCCCCACAACAAGGTCAAATCACATATTTCCCAAAAAAACATTGTCCATCAGTTAGTGAACTAATAGACCTATAACAACCATAGCTTTTGCATATGTAATCACATGGAAGAGAGAAACGAGAATAGTGGGTAGCCAACCATCCATCCTCATCATTAGAATATTTCAAAAAACACATCCCGTGTGAAAATATGGGTGTCAACACATAATGCTTGACATGGGTGGGGTGTGTATAGAAATATCAAGGTATAAAAAATTATATACATATATCCACACACAATCCCTACCAATGGGCCAAAAACCAAACAAAAACCAACTTAGAACATCCCCACTTTTGTTACCACCTCTAAATGAATTACACCACACATCCTATAAGCCACATCTCACATTTCCTTCCAATATAAATTATCCAAGCCATTAATTTCATTATAAATAATCCTACAAATTTAACCACAAATATCATCATTTATTTTTTCATTAATAATCTCCATCCCATTAACCAAACCAAAATAAAACTGTTTCAAGCATTAAAAAATAATTTTCCCATCACTACACAAGATTCTAGTTTACAGAATCCCCACATCACAATCAAACCATCATATCCATCACACTATCACCTCACCACCCCATAAGCATGAAAAAAAGATCACATCACTTCCCCAAACGTATGATCAGATAACCACCGAATTACTACCCTAAACACCCAGAAAAATAATCACCACCGTTATGTACCAAAATCATGACCAAACAACCACCACCACACTACCCCAAAAGGAAATCAAAAAAATCACCCCCACACTACCACAAAAGCATGGGAACATATCACCCATCATACCTACATCACATCACAACCACACATCGCCACACCACATTCATGACCACACATCACAACACATCAAAAACCATTTTATATATTTAACAAGGGGTATTTATCACATGTTACTTCAATTTAGGGGGTCTATCACACAAGACACTATCCTGGGGAACAATTTCATTACCCAAATATAAATGGTTAGCCAATTTTTATTTTAGGGTGATAACAAAACAAATCATAATAGACACAACAATAACACATCATATTTTCCGGTATTGAAAAAAATCTCCCAATGACCATAATTTTTATTGGAGCATACATCCCATACAATTAATCATATCATAATAATATCAAATCTTCAAAAATATGCAAATCAATCCCCTTACCCATTTCAATTTAAAAAAGAAAATTATTGACCTCTTATTAATTCAACACAACCATCTCCCATAGATAAAAGAGAGTAAACACATCTTGAATGATACATAATAAAGAGAAAATTGGGATTCCATACCTAAAATAAGCTTTTCCAACTTGCTTCACACCGCATGGTGAAGAAGAAACTCCTAAAATATACAACTACACTCTGAGAAACCACATATCAATTTACACTGGACCCAAGGATCATAAAAAAGAAGACAAAATGACACCCCAAACAAAAAATTTACCACCATAGTAGATTCCCAGGTGAAGAAAATAAAAAAAACAAAAAAAAAATATAATGCCTTACCACCAATCTCTGACGAGCATCCAACCGAACTAATGGATCAAAGTGAGAGGAATAGAGATAGAAGATCCTCAAGATTTTCCTTGGTTTTTTATAGAAGGATAGGGGGATAATCCAAAACCAAATTAATTTAAGAATATTAGAAAAATGAATTTAAATCTTAGATCCCATCGTTTTGTGTCGTGTAAACCTTACATGATGTGTAATTCATTGTTTTTCTAAAAATTTCAACTTTCACTGATAATCACATCATCTTGGATTGAATTGATTAACAATTTTGAATTAAAATATCATGATGTGAATCTTTATCACATTGTCCCCCCTCATCTCATATATAAGATATGAACCAACCTATTATACAAGCTGTGAACTTCCATTTCATGTCGTGTAAACAATACATGACATGTATTTTCTACAACAGCTCTGTTGCACCTCCAACCACCACAGAACCTTCTCAAGCCTCCATTGAAACACCTATAACACCAAACGTTGTTAAATTAATAGTCTAATAAGGACCATTTAGTTACATAAGAGTTCATTATCAAGGTATAGATAGCCCATAATATTGGTATAAAATTTGATGTTAAGAAAATTAAATTAATATTGATAGAATATTATATGATTTTAAAAATATATATGGTGAACGTATATACTAATTGGTATGTGATTAATGTTGTTTGAGAATAAAGGTTAAGCATATATTTTGAAATCCTAGGATTCCATGAAAATTTGGATTATGATATAGTAATAAAGATCTTGATTTAATTATTATTGGGAATTAGAAAAAGAATTTATTTAGTTGAAACCCTAATGATAAATCTAAATATAGTAAAATAATATAAAATTTTGGTATAAAATGCGTGGTTTCATAGAAAGAAAATCCAAATTTTGATATAAACAAGTTTATTTAGTATTTGGATCAAATTATTCTAGGGGGAATGACCTCAAAATATTTTGGTTGGGTATTAACTCGATCTTCACTTGGTGCACAACAAAAATGTCTAAATGCACATAGGGTTTGAAACAAAGATAAGTTTCAAATGAATCATAATATTTATATAAATAATTATGATATATTTTAATTAATTTTTATATCATAATTCATGACTATATTAACAATACCTTTATCCCTTTTCATCGGTGAGAGAAATTAATGTTATGATGATGTAATTAATTTAAGTTGGTATAATGTAAAACCCAAATATTCAAGTTTGTGTTTTCTTATAAATAAAAATTATTTTGAATATCTTGTATAATATACTACACTAAACAAAAATAAACAATTTTTTTTATAATTCAATATAAACATTAATATATTTTGAGAATAAAATGTTAAATATCATTAAGAAAATTACAAGAAAAGTAAAACCTCAAGTAAATAAAATGATTTTCAAAATAATTTATTTTACATATTATAATTATTTTTTTGAATAATAACTTAATATTTTCAAACAAAAATTAATTTAATAAATTTAATGGTTTAAATATAAATAATTAATGGGATGACATTAAAATCATTTAGTGTTAACATGCCTATTTTTAGAAGAATTGTATTTTTCAATATATTTTGATTTTTTATATCAATAAATTAATTTGAACATTTCTAAAGGATTATTATAATAAAATATTTCAATTTATAATTAATTATATTAAATATCATATTCTTAATAATTAATAGAAGAAATATTAAGAAGATTTAATGTTTAAAATGTAATTTTATAATAAAAAAAATATTCATTACATTTCATGTTTCCATTTAAAAGTTAAATTCATAAAATTTAGAAATATAATTTCATAAAAATAAATAATTTTTTTATTTATCATTTATAAATCTTCATAGGATTATTTGTTTTCTAAAAAAAGTTCATTTTTAGTGATTAGTAGAAATATTATTTTTATTAATTAAAATATAATTAATTTTTATCACTCTTAAAAATGGAATCATGAAAAATGAATTTCAAATTTAGAATACACATTTAAATATTAGGTAATAAGTTCGATTTCATATTTTTTCATAAGAAAAAGTTACCAAGGTAAAATTTAGTCACCAAAGTAAATGTTTAAATGAGTTAAAAATGAAAGTGAACAAATAATTTATGAAAATAAACAAAAAACTCATATATAAATGAGTGTATGTTGTATTTATCAACCATAAACTATTGTTTTCTTTTATATTTAAAATTTTATATCCAAATACCTTAAATAATGTGTCTCTTTTTATATTAATAAATTAATATTTAAAAAATTTGACCCCATATCCTATAAAATTCCATCTTCACAACCAAACTTCTCCTCACAAATAAAGATTTATAGTTTGAAATAAATATTTAAAAATATATTTAAAAGTTATTATAAATTTATTAAATCTTTTTATCTCACCAAAATACCAATCTATGATGGTTTAAGGTGTTTCCTAAAGGAGTATTTCATAGGAAGAGGTAATTGTTTTTACTGAGTTCTTTCAGGTTTGTTTCTTCTTCCACATCCACTAAATGTATTATAACCATTATAATATATATTTACATAATTATCATGAGTATAATTGAATTTTATTAGTTTTAAAGAATAAATATTATCTATATCCCTTCCATCCAATACTAATTGCAAACGTCTCCCATGTAATAGTCGGATACCGCCTCCATAAACGACATATTTCATTTTTCATAATAAAATAATACGTCTGGTTTTAAAAAATGTTTTAATGAATGAATATTATATCCATTACATGATTAAAATTAAATAAATATAAATTATGAATTATTTTAAAACTATTAATAATAAATGCTCATTATAAATTTAATTTCTTAAAAAAACATCCTGTGGCACTTTTTTTAATTTTAATCTATTTTTGAAAAACTATTAGACTATTTTAATTTTTTATGACTATATGGATAAAGAAAATATATATCTAAAATTATGAATATTATGAAACTATTTTTCAACTCCATCAACCATGATAAATATAACAAAGTAATTTTAGATCTATCAACCTTGATAAACACACAAACATAATTTTGGAAGAACTTCCCGAACAACCCTAAGTGGGCGATGAGAAAAAATACATTATAAATGATTTAAATATGATAATAATTCTTAATTATAAATAAAATATCCCTCACAAATTTTCTTAATAAATTATTTAATAAAATTTATTTTATTATTCATGAGGTTTGATACATACACGATGTGATTCAGGACATGAGGTAAGAGTTATTTGTCTCAATTTCAATTCCTTGAGACATGTTTTTTTATCATTCTCCAATTTTACTTTATATAGTGTAATGAATATACTATTGATTTATTTTAATTAATTTTTATTATAGGTAGTTAAAATTAAATTTTTTTCTCTCTTTTTCCCCTGGTCTGTCGATTCAATCATTACTTAAGTTGTATGTATTTTTTGTAAAATTAATTTACATTCATAAGATATAACATTTTTTATTGAACTTAATCCTTATATATTTTTTATCCTCCACCCTATTATTGTATTATAATTTAATCACTATTTATTTTCAAGGGTTGAAATTTTTTCTTTAAATTATGCCTCTATTTGGTTAATTTGTTTTACCAAACTATTGTTTTTATTTTGACTCGCCATTATCTCTTCTTTACAATAAAAATTATTTCACTTAAATGTCCATATTATTTACATCACTTCAATATTTTTATTATATATACTGAAATATTTATTGAGTTTATTTTATACATTCTTTGAATTTATTTAATTTTTTTTAAATTAAATCCTTGTAACATTTTCTATAAGGGTAATTTTTTACATTCTTTATAAAAGTGTGAAAAGAATATTATTTTTTAATATTATCCACATTAAAAAAATTTCTCTCCATTATGCATATTTTTTATTATCAATATTACTTTCTATGTTTCCATGGTTTTTTCAAAGAAAATTATATTCCCTTTGTTCAATAAATATTTTTTTAAATAAAGGTGAGTATTTCCTAAGAATAGTGGTATTTCATTCCACTTTTTCATATTTTTATCTTAAACCACACATTTCATATTTTTAACATCAATTATATTAATAGTTTAAATATTTTTTTTTAAATTAAGGTGTTCAATTTCCACTATTCCCCCCATTAAATAATCTTTTGAAAATGACTTAGAAGTTTGTTTTATACTCATAATAAAAAAGTGTTACAAAAAATTACTTTTATGATTTCACTTACATTTTCATCTCAAAATCTAAAATATCTATCTCTTTTGGAATAATGTTTCAAGAAATAACTTATAAATTTCTTATGAATTTATAGTTTATACCTCACTTTATTTATAAGGGTTATGTTATATATTACTCTTCCTCTCTCTCTCTTGACCTTATTTTATCTTTCAATTCCATATTCTATAATTTAATGGAAATATTATATAGGATTTACACAATTTATATATAATATTTTATTATATTTACTAATTATATACCAATTAATCTATGCTATGATATTTTTGAGGGAACTTACTAATAAAGTTATTCTAATTAAGGACTTGAGAAATATTAACAATATTTATACTTTATATTTCAATACAAAAGTTAATAGATTTTTGAGACATGTTGGTTATGTGTTGTGATGTTTATTTATTTCATAGTACGATGAATGAATTGGACTTAATTAGTGAAAGGTGGGGCCCAAAATTACATATCCCATGTATTTATTCGTAGTTCTTATGAGACAAATAATATTGGGTATTTTTTATAAACCATACCCATTTATGTATGATGTCTTGGAATGAGGCCTTAACAATATGTTTATGATGTTCGAACTTATGTATTCCATCACTATGATTATTATCTATAGGATTATTTACATTGTAATATTACCCATTGATATATTGAATTCTCATGTTATTAGTTATATGAAATTTTTAATTATTATTCATTCTTGTACTATTATTTGTTACTTGGTTACTCTATAATATAACAAGTTATATTCTACCCCTTTCTTTTTGTTTGAGGTAAACTTTATTATGATTCAATTTATATAGGTTATAAAGAATAATATTATGTATGAAATTTATAGATGAGTGTCACGTGTAGAGAATTTTTTTACGGTTGTTAAATATTTTTTTTAAATTAAGTGTACTTGGTTTACCGTAAAAAATTCCCATTTGTCAAGAAATATATAGGTTTTTTCAGTTACATGTTTTTATAACTATTTAAAAATCTAAACAAAAAAGTTATTAAGTATATAATTGAGTTAATATTTTTTATTAATATTATAATTATGAATGGTTATGTTTGGTCCACTTTAGTTAGTATCAAATCAGTATGAAAATAATATATTTATTCTCACTAAATACAAGAGTGGGGGGTTAAGAGTGTGACAATAGGTATCAAATCAGGGTTTTGATAACTTTATATTTTTGGAAATTATAATACTAATATAATACAATAGTTTGAGATACTATCATGGGTTAATAATTTTAAGGATGACAATAAATGTAAATAAATAGATACCCTTTTGAGGTCTTTTTAGATTTTATTTTATGGTGATTAATAATATTTTTTTATACATTTAATGGGTTTTAGGAAGAATAAAATATCAAGTAATTGGTATATCTTAGGTTTGGTGTTTAATTTTATGTTAATGAAATTGTTATTATTTTGGATAATTGTTAATATTGTTTTTGGGTATATATACAATTAAGGTATATATAGTTTATTGTGAAATTAATGTTATATAGGGATAAATGTTATAATTAAATTCTAAGAGCATGGTTTTCCATGAATTTTGGATTTTGGATTTATAAATAATGATCTTTATTTGATTATTATTTTGAATTATTACAATAATACATTAGTGGAATCCTTAAATATAAACTTGAATATAGGAGAACATCATAAAATTTGGGTAAAATAAAGAGTGTGTGGCTTCTTAGAAATGAAACCCCATTATAGAAATAAATAAGTGTATATAGGCTTTATATAAGATTTACCTAGGATTGATAACCCTAAAAAATTTAGTTGGGTATTAAATCAATCTTCACTTAGCACACAAAAAAGGGATTCACACATGGTTTGGAACATCTGAATGATGTGATTTAGATGATTCAAAACTCTATACAAACCTTTATGATAGATTTTAATACATTTTTTATATCTTGGGTCAAAAAATATTAATAATACTCTCATCTATTTTAGTTAGTGAGAGAAATTAACATTGCGGTGATAAAATTTATTAAAGGGTATAATGTAACACCCAAAGATTCTATTATGTATTATCCTTTAAATAAATATTATGTTGAATAAATCATATAATACATAAAACCCAACTAAAATGAACCACGATATATTTTATATTGAAATATAAACATGAATATATTATGATAATAAAATTTAAAATTTAATCAATTAAATTACAAGAAAAGTAAAACTTCTAGTAAGTAAAAATATTGCAAAAATAATTTATTTTACATATTATAAAAAAAAATCATTTTTTTTATATTTTCTAATACTGGTAAATTAACTAAATTTAATGGTTAAAATATTAAAAAAAATCATGGGGTTTGATTAAAACAATTTAATGTTAAACAAGTCACTTTTTCGAAGAATTTTATTTTTCTATATGTTATGTACTTTACCTCAATAAAATAAATTAAAATTTTAAAAGTATTATTCTAAAAACATGTTTCAATGTATAAAACATAGATCAACACTAATTAAATTAGTATTTGATATGGAATAATATTAATAAAAATTAAATTTTAAATAGCCATTTTCTTATCAAATAATTTTTTTCATATTTTATATTTTCCTTTAAAATTTAAATTAATACATTTTAGAATATTAATTTGATAAAATAAAATTCATTTATTAATTTATCATCCCAAAATTAAGAGTTTTTTTTGTATTTTTCAAAAAAAAGTGTCATTCATTGTGAATTAAAAAAATATTATTTTCATTACTTAAATTAAAATTAATATGTATAAATTTTAAGAATTTAATCTAGTAAAATGGATTTAATATTTTGAATAATCATGAAAAATATCTAATAATATGAATTTTTTTTATAAAAATATTTTATGAAGGTAAAAATCATTCATCCCAATAAATGTTTAAATGGGGTTAAATGTTAAATCAAGGGGTAAAGTCCAAAAATATCTTAAAAATAATATTTAAATGGATATATGAGTAATTTATTGACCAAAAAATATATTTTCAACTCGAATTATAAATTTTGGATGTAATATCCTTGAATATTGAATCCTTTTTTGTGTTAAAAAATTTTTATTTTAATTTTTTTTTCCTATCACCTATAAAATGTCCCTTTCACTACCCCACTTCTCCTCACACCTAATGGTTCCTAAATCAACAAAATTAATCAAAAATTCCTATAAAAATATATTTCTCATAAATTTGATTTTTTATAGTGACCCAAAATTTTCTTACATGACTTATATCATTTTTATGATAAAATAATAATTGTGATACAATCCTAGAATTTTTAGTATCTTATGGAAATTAGCGTCACAAAAAACTAGTACACAAAAAAAATCATTTAAATAATTATCCTTTATCATCATGAAATATCTAAAATTTTATTTATTATATGTAATCACTAGAGTATATACTTCAAATAAATGGGTGAGTTAAAATCCTAGTAAGCTGAGAAATATCATGGGAAGAAAAGGGATATGAATTAATAGTATAAGGGTGAGCTTAATCAACACCATCATATTATAAAATCTTCATCATAATCATGAGTGGAACATTTTATAAAGGATTGGAGTGTATTATATTAATAATAATTAAAAAATATTACAATGTGATCAAATACCACATATAATTGTGTACAAATATAGTATCATGTTCACTTATAACATATTTTCATAAATAGTAACCACATAATTATAAAAAAAATCAAATATCATTCGCACACACAATACACATAATCTTATTATATATATCACATTAAATTATTAATTATAGAGATACATTTTTTCTAGTCCCATTCATTATATCATAAAATGCTCATAATCTTGCATGTCACATTGAAAGAGAACATATAACAATGGTTGTTATGAAATAAACCCATGTAAAGAAATGGGTTTCATAAGTGTGTTATCAATAATAATTTAAGTAATAACCTTTATGTTTCCTAAAATATTCTTGGAAATCATATTTTGGAATCAAAGTTTTTTTTAATAATGAAAAACTTAATTGGAGTCAATAAGATGCTTTAAAAAATAAATTCATTTTCAAAATATATTTATAATTGGATTAGAAGTCATCTTGACAATGTAAAAAAATGTATATATACAGAAAGAAAAGGGAAATAATTTTTAATGGAAACATTAAAGACAATATAAGAACATCCATTTCGAGAATAATTTTATAGAGAACATAACCCAAAAAGAAGGAATTAGGTTCTAGAATCCCCACACATTAAATCCTGGTTTATTCAATCAATTTTCTATCTCATGAATTATAAAATTAGGTTTATTAAAAAATTGAACTAAAATTGAATTATATTCATTTTTTTATCTTGAATTTTTTTAATCTTTTAAATGTATTATTTAATTTTCTTCATTAAAGGTTAAACATTTTTTTATAATATTTTCCTTTAAATATCCCATCTAGATTCAATTTAATAATATTTTTTAATTCTTATTTATAAATTATTAATAACAAATTTATAAGACTTATATTAATATGTTTATATATTATAAATAATATATTATGACTGTTTATAATGTGTGTTATAATTAGAGAGTTGGTAGCATCCTCACAGGCGGTTAACCGACTGTTAACGAGACATTTTCGAAAGAGGATGAAAGAGAAGTATGAAATATAAATAAATCATAAATATAACCATTAAAATAGGTTAATATGATTAATATAATTTTAAGAAAATACTTAATTAATCTTATAATATTTGGGTTTGAAAGGAATAGAGTCAATGAGGAAGAGAAGAAGGAAATGAGAAGAAGGGTTGATGAAAACAAATCCTCTTCTCGGTGTTGGTTCTTTTCTATGGAACTAGACTCCATGAATTCATGGAGTTTGTTAGTAAAAAAATTACTGAGGATTCTAAGGGAATTGATAGTGGAGAATTTTGATTATATTTCCCTTTTTATGAGTGATTTAAGAGTGTGTTTCCAAAGAAGAGGTGAAAGGTTATTTATACTCTTGGAGTGGGGTATTTTAAGGATAAAATATCAAGTAAATTATTACATAAAAGGTAAACCTTTAAATAGTAACATTTTTGACATTATGAAATATATTTTCACAAAATAGAAAGTTTTTAGAAATTTTAATCACTTTATAATTCTAAATTATTAGTTTAATAAAAAAGAATGAAGAAAAAAGAAGAAATGTCTATTTAAAGGGACACTTTAAACTTTTAGAGTTTGGAAAATAATTTTATGATTTGTAATTTTAATTTAATTGATTATTTAAATTATTAAAAATTATTTATTTTGAGACTAAAATTATATAATTGATTATGTCATTATTACATAATTAATGATTTACATTAAAATACATCAGTTACGAAAAAACTAAATTTTCACAATTCACATAAAATTGATGTATTTTAAAAAATTACAAAAAATTTACCCATAGAAAATTTAAATGTTTTGATTCTAAAGATGAAATTAATTTTATTAAAACAAATTAACATGTGTAGTTTTAGGTTTTAATATAAAAAATTCTCTCTTTTAATATATATATTTAAATACCATTTATTAAAAATATGTTCTTATAGTTTCATTGAGTTTTCAACAATAATATTTATTTAATGTTTATATTTTCCTATATTACACAAGATACATATTATTTATTTTAAATTTTATTATCTTTATGTCAAATTAATAATATAATAGTTTGGTTTTTTTTAATGGTTATGTTACTATTCCTAACGGCCAAAATACAATTTTAATGGCCAGATCACTGTTACAATTGTCACATTACCTCCTAAAACTACCACTTAATTAATTAATTAAAAATTGATTGTAATTTATCTCGATGTTTTATTCTTTATAATTCTAAAATTTCTATTGGTTTAATAATATTTGGTTTCTTTTCTATAGTGTTGTTCACAGGGGAGATAATCCTTGAATATTTGACTCATCAATGTTCTCAAATTATTTTTTCACAATTTAATATTTTTCCCCATTGTAATATTTTTAATTTTCATGATTTTATTTTCTAATTAATGTAAATATCCCTTTTAATGAAATAATGTTTTTTATTTTTTCTATGTAATCTATGTGTTTAATGTTATGTTATATACCACACATTTATTCAGGAACCAATATAATTTAAAATTATTGGTCGTTAAATTATCCCACTCTTTAGAAATATCATCCCAAAAATTTAAGCTCATATTATCGATTCTGAATATATGAGGGTACTTTTATTTCATCATTTTATCTAGTTCCCACATCACCTCTTCATATTTATGGTTTCTCCACAACACTTTTACAGGGTGAGTTTTCTTATCGTATAGAACATTCTCTCTATAGTATAATATCTTCACGGATTGATCCTCATATGAGAGACTATGCTCTTATTGTACCGCCTATATATTTAGTATGTGTGAGGGAACATGTATGTTCTTCCTCATGAGATATACATGTATCACATCATGAAATTAATTCGTTATTGGTTTAACTGCTAACCGATAGGCCACTTATCATTTATGATCATTGATCTCAAGGGGACCAAGGTTCCAAGGGATAAGATTTCCATTATTTTCAAACAACATGAATCTCTTCCATGATGATATTTGAAGAAAATATGTGGCTCTAACATCAAATCCCTAGTCCATTATATGTTTATTAACATATATTTTCTAGAAAATTTGAGAAGTTTTTAGATGATCTTAGACAGATCAAACCATTTCTATAATATCTTACAAAATATCAGGTCCCATTATCACTCATTCACTAACATCATCAAAACAAGAAAGAGTTAAACATAACTTCCCATATGAAGCTTCATATATTTCCATTTGAATACTATAATGGAAGTTTTTGTTGTATGTGAACTCAAAAAATGAGAGATATTCATCGCATTTACCTTTAAATAACATTATTTAGGCTCTCATATGTTCCTTGACTATCTGAATAATCCTTTTAGATTGGACATCATTTTAGTGGTGATGGGTTGTACTAAAATTTATTTCAATATTCAATGAATGTTGAAGACTTATCCAAAATTTATATGTAAACCATGAATCATGATCAGAGATTATTTAATGTTGTTACCAATATAACATCATCAATTCCTTTATATATGTCATATAAAGTTATTCAAGTGAAAAATATTCCTAAATATAGATGAATTGGGCAGTCATGTTGAGTTGATCCACCACAACCCATATTGAATTGCTTCCAGTGGATGTCTTTGAGAGACCAGTGAAAAAGTCTATAGTGATGTTCTCCCATTTCCATGAGGGTATGGGAAGTGGTTGCCTCATCCCCTTATAATCTTGTTTCTATGTATTAAATTTTTGACATACCAAGCACATGAAGGTGTACTCAACAATATAATTATTCATGTTGTCCCACAAGATGTGATTTCAAGGATCATGTTACATCTTGGTACTTCCTGGATGGATAGAGAAATATGAGATATGCTTATTATCCAACAGATCCTTCTTTATCTTAGGTGATTTGGAAACAAAAATTCTAGTTCATAACTAAATAAAACTATCTTAATCAATGTTGAATTCATTAAGCATCAATTATTTTATTTCTTCTAATTTTTTTAGAGATTCAGATCACCACATTGTATCTCCTTGATCTTTAATAGGATAGATTGTTGGTTATTCATTTGGGAAAGGCTGGATATATTACATATTGTTATGATTTCTAGATCATTCCATTATATATCAATAAATATGGGGACTTTATCAATCTACATCATGGTTAGAGTAAAGGTTCTTTTCTTCTATGATCATATGAAACCTTTTTTTCCTTTCCATGATGGTCATGAATAGATCAATCTTAGTCCTTGGTCGTCTCTAACCATCTTCATTGATGCAAGTTAAACTCTTTTTGTGTGAATATATACTTTATACATTTTTAATTTTTATATTTGTCACACTTATAACCTTATATGTAGTTCTTCCAAATCTTCAAGGTGAAGATAACATCCACTAACTCTAGATCATATATCAAGATGTTATTCTCATAGATCATCAACTTTCAGAAGGAATTATCTATCAATTTTTCATTCTGTAGGATTACAAAAACCTATCAGTTTTTTTTTAAGAATTACTATATATGACAAAAAAATATCCTATTGATGGTAGTGTGAGTATAATCACAATGATTATCCTCTTATTTACCTCCTTAAATCATTCCATAAATTCATTCATCCAGACATAATTTACCCCTTATTATGTTAAATTAGTCAGTAGGCTAGAAAAATGTGATAAATTTATCACAAAATGTAGGAATTATGTATTTTAGTAAACAAAAATATATATTTATATGACACATGAGGGTATATAACATTCCTATAAACATGTAATTTTTTTCTTTATTAGACTTTATAATATTTTTATCTATATTTGCAGAGCCATTCGCTGAGATGAGATCCAATTCTGTGGCCTGATGCTCCCAATATTTATTTTATAAAAATATTTTATATATTTTATATTACTCATATGTTGTTTATTAGATAAAATTGGATAACTCTAAAATGGAACATTAGAAAAAAAATATCATTCCATGGTTGAGTTAAGAACATAATGATTACCCTAGGTGTGACATAAAATAGATTGGTGTGGGTGTTGAAATATCTTGACCATTGGTGGGTGAGTTTTAAATTAAATTAATTAGGTAATTTAATTCTTTAATTTAAAATAAACTAATTTTTCTTCAATAAATTCTTTTTTATAGAAATTTTCCTAGGGTTAGCCTCATAACCATAGAATGGGAAAGCGACGTTCTTCCTCTTCTTCCATTGGAAAATCAAAATTATATGATGATTATACTCTAGATCATAGAAGTTTGGGATGAAAAACAACTCAAATAAAAATTGAAATCATTGGAGAGAACATTGTTGAATGAAAAATGATCCAATATGGAGCTAGGTCTTGTCATGTTTTTTATTACAAACACTTTGATTAAATTTATTGAGAATAAAGATCTCCTTCTTTGATTTACACTAATTGTGGACAATTTCATATGCCCGCGTATTGAAATTATATCAGTTATTCAATTTGGTTTAAACCCCAGTTATCACTGTTCTTGATAATTGAAAAAATACTTTAAAAAACGATCGATACACATTTTTTTGATTCCTTTATCCCATAATTTCTTCACGTTAGTCATCATTGGACCATGGAGTCGCGATTTGACATTTATTGGTGGTACCGAAACTGATCAAACACCCATATTTTCTAAATGTTTCATGAGGGATAGAGAAATTAATGATCAAAGATGGATGTAAGGATTAATCTTTATATAATTGGTGTTTCCTTCTATAGTTATGAGATACAAGATCAATAATGGAGAAAAAATGCATGAAAGACAATAGTGGATCATGTAGATAAAATAAGAATATATTTTACAGGAAACGATGACTGAAAAAATGAATCTTGGGATTAACATTTGATTTGGGGTGGCATGTTGAAGAGATACAATGAATTTGACACTAGATCTGGAATCACAAAAATAGATTTGAGAATCTATGAAAATCTTGATTGTACACCTTATAGTTCAAAAGAACACACATAGGGTATCCCCTATGATGCAACAACTAGGGTTAGAAAAAAAGATGAGGATGGAATGGTGTGTATCCCCCAACTCTATGGGTATCCCTTTACCCAAGTGGATGATCCCTATGGCCAAGGATACAGGTATGACCCCATGTGTATGTACTCAGCTAGGGGTATGCCGTGTATTTTAGTACACATACATCACCAAGAAAATGTGTGAGAACCTAAGTATCTAGGATATGCTGTGTAGACTCCCTAAATTTCTTGTAAAGCTACATGTTTGGTGATATTTGTTCCTCTAGGGACACAAAAAAGAAGAAGAGAGGGATGACTCACCATGTGGGTCCCCTACACACTATTTACCCATAGTTTCCTTTTGAGTAAACTTCTATCTCTCGCATATTTTTTGTTTGGACATAGATTTTGGTTTGCGAGTAGTCTATGATAGCTATTTTTGCACTATAATGTGATGGCTCCCTCCATTGTGGATTTTGGGATATGATGTTAGATGTTAGAAGATTGAAGCTTATTGAGGTGATTCATGACAACAATAGTGATCATGCATGACCACCAGAGGTTTCTTTCTAGGTGTAACCCTCCAACATTGATAAGCATGGGTCCTCAAGAAGATAGATTGGCACACTCCTGCGATATTAAAGCATGGGTCTTGGACCTTTCAAGTGGTATCCTCTAGCCAAACTTGGAATGGGTCCTCAATGACCTGGATGGAAGCCTCCTACATTATTAGGGAATGGGTCATTGAACTTCCAAGTGGAACCCTCTAGCAGATCTGGGCATTGGTCCTCAATGACCTAGAGTTAAAGACTCCTATGATATTAGGGAATGGGTCTTAGAACTTCCAAGTGTCACCCTCCATCCAATCTTAACATGGGTTTTTGATGACCTAGAGTGGAAACCTCTTAAGATATTAGGGAATGGGGCCTTGACCTTATGAGTGTCACCCTCCAGTAAAGATGGGAAGGATTTCTCGATTACCTAAAGTAAAACCCTCTTACAACATAAGGGCATGGGCCACCTCTAGCCTATAGAGGCAACATCATGTAGTTTTGGATTGAGCCCTGGTTATGGTTGGGTCATGATAGATTGGTATTAGATAAGTTCATTTACTAGGATGGTGTTTAGAGTGTAGTCCCCTTATGATATTTTTTTTGGGATTTAGGGAAATAATTTCAAGGTGTCTCGAGTGTGGATCTCAGGACAGGGGACCCAGTGATGGCACAGTTAGCTGATGCATCCATTCACCAAGACCTTAACTACCTTCTTGTCAACATAGAATACAGAGACATTGGTTGTAGGGATCAATGATACATGTGTCATAAAGAATTGAGTCTTTGACTATGCTTCATGATCCAACTCCCCATTATATATATATATAATAATCTGACCATGGTTCGAATTGATTAAATTTTTAGGATTCCTCCACAATTATAGGAATCCAAGTTACAAGTAACAGATCATGAAAATGATCTTATGAGTGAAGAGGCATCAGTTTAGGGTCAATCTGGTGAGATACTTCCTCTAGTTGGGTAGGTAGCAGTACCCCCACTTATTGATTAGTAGGTTATCCCAATAGAAAAAGTTGAGGAAGCACGCATGCTTATCACACTCCACAAGTTGCAGTACTAGAGGTTGTTGAGGTTCTACGGCAAGCCGAGTACCCATCTACTGTATGATTGGACAAATCCAATGGTTTTTATCTTCAGTCATATATTAACAACAAAGGATGAAGTGGTTTTAATGGAACATATGATTTTTCAGAGAGCATGCATAAATTGGTGGAGTCTTGTTACCCAGATGCACGATGAGTCGACACTCTCATGGCATGACTTCCAGCAGTTGTTTTGTGAGGTGTAATATCCATCCTATTTTCACTCAGTTTATATTTAGGATATTATAGAGACATATAAAGTAGTTATGATGGTATATTAGTATTTAGTGAGGTTCATAGACATTATGCGTTACCCCCTTTACATGAATCGAAATGGATACTTTTGAGCATAGAAGTTTGAGATGGGACTACATTGAAAGATCTGTATCAGCATAGTTCCCTTTTTCATACCCACATATGATTTTGGGTTGGAGATCACACTAGTGATAGATATATTCTTGTTAGAGGAACTCCAATGAGCTAGATCTAGCACTAGGTTTTACAGAGATGATTCATTTGTAGCAGTTAGAAGATGTCAGATGACAAGATCTTGGTATAAGAGGTCTTTATAGGTTTAGTATTAGGAATGTGGTTATGGGTAGAATGGAGTTCCATGATATCATAGAGATTTTAAGTGTTATTCTTGTGGTTTATGAGGTTATATATCACAAGAATACCTAATGATACATGTTGAAGAGAACAAACATATGGCTGACAGACCGCCACAGTAGAGATAGCATTGTGATCAAGGATCTCCTAGGTGAGGATAGAGTGGTCTCCAAGGAGGTAGTGCTGGAAGATGAGTAGGAGAAGCTATGGGTTGTGGATGATGCTATGATATCCTTCCACCACCTCTAGTAAGAAACCCATGTTAGGATTTGGGTGCAAGAGGTTGGGGCTGCAGATAGCTGTAGTTTATGGATGATTATGACCAAGTGGAACATGATATGATTAGAGATATAATATGTGTATTTAATACACTTAGTTTATCATTACTAGACATAGTTTATATTTATTATTTTATAAATACACTCCTATTGTGAGATATGAATCACCTATTAGAGGATTTATACAAGAAGATTCATATTGAGGTTTCTACAGGGAACATTTCTTCTATATCTTTTTTCTCCTTGTAGTACGAGATATCACTTAGTGGAGAGAGGCTCATGTGAGACCTTATGGTCATCAAAATGGAACCATGTGATGTAGTCTTTGGTATGTATTGGTTTTCAATGGTCTGATCCAAGATTTACTATCACTGTAAGTGATCCAGAATCCTTCTCACGGATGGGATGAGATTATACTTTATGGGATAGAGAGATCTCATGGTTTGGCAAGTGGGTATTGTATAAAGGATGCTACAACTTATCACCCATCAATTAGAGAGTGTATCCCTTGTTGAAACCTGAATGTCATGAATCTGTATTCCTTTAGTTTTGGATTATTTCATTGATTTCTTCCCCGATGAAGTTCTAGGTCTACATCTTAGGAATGAGATTGGGTTTTCTATCATTTTGTATCCTAAGATTTCTCTAATTTCTTATGCGGAATATTAAATTTCCCCTACAATGATCATGGAGATGTAGTTATAGTTATAGGACATTTGAGAGAAGGGTTTTATTAGGCCTAGTGTGTCCCCCTTAGAAGCTATGGTGTTTCATATGAAAAAGGATGACATGAGATTGTGGACATTCAGGGATTATTGTCACATGAACTAGGAAACGATAAAGAAAAAGTACCCCTTATCAAGGATTGATGACATATTTGACCAGTTATGAGGCATGGAATGGTTCTCGAAGATCAATATCTGGTACGGATACCACCAGTTGAGGGTTAATGAGGATGATATTCTGAATATGGAAATTCAATGTTGATACAGACACTATGAGCTTTTATTTATTCCCATTGGTGTGAGGAATTCCCCCATCGTGTTTATAGATTTGATGTACCAGATCTTCTAGCCATACTTGTGTCATGACCCGTCCCCCGGGTCCCATGTTGTAACTACCCCACGCCCACCTTCCATAGGCTAGGGGCTGGTGACTAGCACCAAAGGAGTAAATCTCTAAACTGGGAAGGAATTTACTTTATAACAACAAATAAACACAACCATAGAACAAGTGGAACAAAACTATAAGTAAAAAATGAATATAGAAGAAGTGATGGAAAGTACAAGGGACAGAAATACAAGCCCAACAGTAAAGTACAAGGAAAGGACAAACAGGTAAAACTAAAAAGAAAAACAGCTCGAAGGTGACTAGCAGCTCCTGGATCATCCACCACAGATCCTACCTGAAGGGTAGGTACAAATATCCTCCTCAGTGCTCTACATCTTTCCATCTTCTCCAGGTACAGACTCATCGTGAGGTCCACCTCTGGGTACCGTCCAGTCCTCTTACACTCTTCCTCGGTTAGCGTTGTTCGTCGTCTGCATCCAACACAATGAGGTGCGGGCATATCCCGTGCAGGGGTGAGTGTAACAATACTCAGTAGGGACCCAAAGACCCTCAAGGTCTCAAAAAATCCACAAAGGATAAACCACAGTAGAAAAATAAAAACACGAAGTGTCAACCAACCCTACATTGGTATATGCCCATACATATACCTAAGTTATGAATCACAGTCCAAATCCAACTCTTGAGCCCAAGCACAAACCATTCCAAAAATTAAGTAAGTCAATCACCACACTGATAATGGTTGAAAGACATGACTCAGCTCACATAGGTATACAACTCACGAAGAGGGGTAGAGATGATTAGATGTATCCTCTGAATCATCTCCTCTGTCGAAACCACATAGGATCCTAGAAAAATATCAGCGTTGTTGAATCCATGTAGGATCCTGGCACAGAAGTCGTCACTGTCAAACCCACATAGGATTCCGGTATAGTAGTCATCGCTGTCGAACCCAAGTAGGATCACGGTATAGAAGTTATCACTGTCGAACCCCTGTAGGATTCCAGTATAGTAGTTATTACTGTCAAACCCACATAGGATCCTAGTACAGAAGTCATCACTTTTGAACCCATGTAAGATTCTGGTACAGTAGTTATGGCTGTCGAACCCACGTATGATTCCCTCATCTCGGTCGAAGCCAGCAGTAGGGTCCCCGCACATAGCACGCTCGATTCCGGGAGGGTCCGCTTCTCAAGACAAGTGTTGATAGATGAACTATCAGGAATTACTGAGTTGATGTATCCAGTAGTTCTGTCTCATTATAAGGAACCCAACACGACAGACGATGCTTCAATCAAACGCCCGTTCTGAGAGTTATAAGCATTTCCGCTCCGAGGGGCCGGTTGGATTTCGAGTACAATCCAACCCGGACATACTAAAAGCTCATCCGAATCCTATGTGGAGTATTCCAAAAGAGACGTCTCATCAAAATAAATCCAACTTAGTTGACGGAATTTCAATCAGATGTCTGGTCCTTAAGTTAATAGGGTTTCTGCTCCGAGGGCTCGATTGGTTTTGGGTTCAAACCAACCCAGCTATACCCAAAATTCTCCAAAACCTTGAGTGTAATATACCGAAACTACCGTCTTGATCCAATGAATCCTACGAAACTGTTGGTGCATCGATCTGAGGTCTGTAACTAAGGTTATGGGCGAAAAACCAAAAGTGGTCCGAAGATGGGGGTCTGGGTCCAGTTTGACCCGGCCCAACCCGCCCTGGGTCGGACCAAAACGGATCAACCCGACCCGGATCCAGGTCCGGCCCAGTAGGGAATGGCCCAGCCTAGCGAGCATGGACTAGCCTAGTGGCTACGGCCTGACCCACGCGAGGGTGGCCCGACCCGCGCGACAAGCGGCCCGGCCAGCACGACTGGTCGCGGCTCGGCCCGGCTGGCCGAGCGCGTTACGTGCAAGGTGCACGGGGAGGGGGGGGGGGGTGTCCATTAGCGGCGGTGCCAGCTGGTGCCGCCCAAGATTTTCGGAACCCGTATGCGGGTTCCGCTCAACCGCCGTGGCCGGTGCCGCGACAATTTTCCATCGGAGGCGCACGAGGGGCACTGCCGCCCCCAGGCGGCCGGTTGGTTCCGATCGCCGGCACCGCCGCACTTCTCCACGGGCCACCTGAGTCATTCTGGTGGTCTATTTTGCCTCTCGTCTGCGCTTACAGCCTCCTCGGGTCCTGCTCTTTACTACAACGACATCAAATCAGGTTTTCCCTTCCATTCACCTATCACCCATCAAACCGCGCATCAAGAACGAATTGGCGGAGGGTTTAGACTTGTTCATTAGCCCGTGCCCTCTACATTAGAGGCTCAGATAGTAATCTAGCATATAATTATACCAAAAAAACCCCCAGCTTAATCTCTAACCCATCCCACAATCAAAATCCGTTCTGCAGATCGACATGTTCGGGGGGTCGATCGGTGGTTGCTATTTTTATCCAAGGGAAAAGAAGAACATAAAAAAAGGAATTCAACCTAGAATTCAAAACCCTACCGTGATTGTCTTTGACCATTGACGAGTTGCGAAAAATGGACATCGTGGAAGACGGGCGTCGTTCCATCTATGTCGGAAGGAGTAGAGCCCAGTGTATTCGATTTGAGTCGACACTGTCGGTGTACTTCATGGGCGGTGATGCTTTCCTTCCTTGCTCCAGTTGAAGAAGGTAGAAGGTGTTGCTTCATGTTCTTCATGACATAGAGCGTTCTTCATTGAGAGATTAAAAGTTCTCCTTAGTTATTCTCTTCCTCCGTTCCACCAAAAGAATTCCAACCAACTTAAAATAATAGGCTCCCTATTATTTTAATGTGCCATGCATTTCAAATAAATTCAAACACTCGAATTAATTAATGAAGACATTATTTAATTGCATTGGCACACTTAATGGGAGGAGGAAGGTGGAGAGTTCACCTTTATTAAAGAAGAGTGTTGGATTTATTAAATTCAAGGGAGTTTAAGGGGTTCAAGGGGAGTTGAGGGGTTAGGTGCTCATGTGGGCCCCACTACATAATATCCCCCATGGGAGGTTATGTGGGGCTGGGCCCCACATCCAACTTCCCTTTGGAGAAATTAACCACCACATATTTAAAAAAAATATGCTACACATATTTTTTTATTAAATTTAGGAATCCCCCAAAAAAATTAACTTCCACTCCCGATAAAACGAAACTACGGTGAAGGTCTCCTTAAATGATTACTGGCACTGCGAGTTTATCGGTGCCCTCAGATTTCAATTCATAGCATCAGTTCAAAAGATATAAAATCCTGCACGTACGTTCACTGAACGTACCTGAACAAAACATTAGAAATTGATTCCGGGCACATCGGGCCTCGGAACCAGGTGCCATCAAAAACTACGGACTTTTAAAATTCCCATGTATTTATGAAAAAAATTTCCATAGGATTTCTGGGTCTTTTCAACTTGGATCAGTTTTCGGTGGTCTCCATTGATGACATACTCGTCTACTAAATGCTAGAGGATGAACATGGATATCACTTGAGTTTGGTCATAGATTTGTTTTGAGATATTAAACTTTTTGTAAAATATCTACATTCTAGTTCAAGATTCAAAAAGTTCACTTTTTGGGGATTCAAATTTCTAAGCATGGTTTATCCATGGAACCAAAAAATATCAATGTAGTACTTGATTAAGACCCAACCAAAATCATGTTAGAGTTGTGGAGTTTTGTTGGCTTGGTGGGGTACTACCATTAGTTTTTGGAATACTTCTCCAAAATAACAACCCCTTTGACCTCCCTGACATAGAAATCATTTTCATATACCTATTCTAAGTAGTGAAAAATGGAATTAAAAGAGTTGAGGATGAGTCTAAAGGCTAATATTGTCTTAAGACTACAAGATGAGTGTATGGAGTAGAAAGTGTATTTCGATGCCCCAGGAGCTAGGATCACCTGCATGTTGATGTAACGGTAGGATGTTATTGATTATGGTTTGAGATATTTGAGTCCCCATGAGGAGAAATATGTGAATAACGACTTAGTGCGGGAAGTGTTAGTATTCTACCTAAGAATTTGGAGGCACTATCTGCTGTAGAGCACTTTGTGGTATACTCAAACCATCAGAGTCTTAAGAACATCTTTATGTAGAGAGACTTGAACATGAGACATTGGAACATGTTGGAATTTTAAGATAGTCTACACTTTAGTAATGGAAAATGTGGTAGGAGATTGTGTTAGTATGAAGTCCTAGGATTTCCTGGTGTAGGAGGTTTTTGAGAAAATAGCCTTCTTGCAGCTGACCCTGAGGAAACATGAGGGTGTAGTTTTTCTTCAGCCGAGGGTGCTTACTCCTCCACTTCCCGAGCATGTGAGAGTTTCCCAGCTAGTATAGATTGGATACGAGGTATTTCATGAACAAATAGAAATTCACTAGGTCGATATTCTAAATGGTGGAATCATGTCATCCTTTTCCATGGATGGACGGTGGTCCCAATCACGATGCGAGAGGAGGTGATGTCATATTTCCACACATCTCTTTTAACTGTACAACTTAGTGTGGGGAACATGTACATAGAAATTTAGTGGTGGTTTTTGTGGTCTGAAATTTGATAGAGTATGGTTGTGTTTGTCTCATGGTGCCTCACCTATGAAAAGGTGAAGTTTGAGCACTAGTTTCCAGTAGATTTGTTTTAGCCCCTTGATATCCCGGAGTGGAAGTGGGACAACATTACCATGGACTTTGTGATAGGAATTCCACCCACTATGAAGGGTCATGGCTCCATAAGGTTGATATTTGGCCGACTCACGAGGTTAGAAAAATTATTTTCTATCAGGGATAAGAGTTTGGTAGAGAGTTTGAGGTAGATGTATTTATTGAAGTTTGTTCATCTTCATGGGGTTACCTCGACTGTTGTCTACAATCATGACGTGCGGTTTACATCACGATTATAGAGAGGACAAGAGAAGTAATTCAGGAACCAAATGAGGATGATTACATCCATTCAAACCAAGATTGATGGGAATACATATATCACTATCTAGGTGTTAGAAGATTTATTGAGGTTTTGCATGTTAGAATTTGATCGGAGCTGGGATGATCACTTTACATTGGAAGAGTTTGTGTATAACAGTATATACCACTTTACTATTGGCGTGGAATCATTCAGGGACCTTTATGAGAGAACTTTGTAGGTCACCCTTGTTCATGATAGATATTATAGTGACATCTGTTGTGCATCTAGAGTTGGTGAAAGCAACAATAGAGAAGGCCCAGGTCATCTGTGAGTGGATGAGGATGACCTAGAGTAGACAAAAATAATACGTGGAATACAATCATAAGACCCTATAGTTTGAGTAGGGAGACCATTTTTTCCTGAGAGTCTCCCTATGATGAGGATTGTATAGGTTTGGCTAGGGTGTAATGATAACCCTATGGTTCATAGGGCCATTTGAGATTATGAAAAGGGATTGCGAGGTTTCTTTCGTCCTCGCCCTACTCCGACAACTAGAGTGGGCACACATCATCTTCAAAGTGTCGCAGTTGAGGAGATATGTGTATGACCCTACACATGTTATCGACTGGGGATAGATGAACATAAAATATTTATCCACCTTTTCAGAGAACCTAGTGGTGATGAAGGACTGATAAGACATATCGCTTCATGGATAGACCATCCCCTTGGCTCACAAGTTGTAGCAGCATGGGAACTTGTAGAAGAGATCCTTAGAGTGGGAGATCCAGATACATGATCAGTATACCAAGTTTTTTGTGTATTTTTTATTTTTAGGGATGAAAATATTAAAGGATGGAATGATGAAAAGACATAGTTTTTTCCATGTAAATCTTTGTAATATTTATACATATATTTTTAAATCCCAGTGCTAAGACGACATGCGATTCTGAGGCCCTTTGTACCCAAAATTATTTTTATAAAAATACTAAAAATATTTTATATTATGAATATGTAGTTATTTAAATAATATGATATAACTCTTAAATGGAATCTCAAATCATTAATCCCAGAAAAAAATTGAGTTCTTAATGCGATGTTTACCCTTGGGGCGACCTGAAATATGTTAGTGTGCAGATTTCAGATATCTTGACCCATGGTAGGTGTGTTTCAAATGGAATTAATCCATTTATTTAATTTTTTAATTTAATTTTACCTAAATATATTCTATATAAATTTCCTATTATGGAAATTTCCCCAGGGATAGACTCATATCCTTGGAATCACCAAGTGACATTATTCCTCTCCATCCATTGGAAAATAAAAATCAAACGAAGGAGAAACTCTGAATTAGGGTAGATTCATATGTTGAAAAAATAACAACTTAATTAAATCTTTGGAAATAATGTTCTCTAAAGTTTTTTTTATCCAAAATCTTGGCATAAATCATAAGTTTTTTTTATTAATCCCAATTTGATTAAATTTATCGAGAAGATCAATCCTTTTATTTGATCTACGATAATTATGGCCAATTTCATACACCCATCTACTGAAATTATATTGATTATTGAATTGATTTAAAACCCATGTGATTCCAATTATTGATATTTAGATAAGAATTATTGTAAAAGATCAATATTTTCTTGATGTCTTTTTCTCAAAAATTCTTTGTGTTATTCAACATTGGACCATGAGGTCACAATTCAATATTTTTTGGTGCTACCAACCCTGATTGGAACCTTGGACTCACACTGGTTTCATGAGATATACAAAAATAAATGATCAATAAAGTATTTTGGGATGAGTCATTATAGAATTGGTGTTTCCTTCAATATATTTGAGATCCAAGATCAAAAATAGTGAATGGAAGCTCCCGGGACAATGGTGGATCATGCAGATAATACCAGAATATCATTTATTGGAAATGATTAATGGAAAAACTGAATCAAGGGATTCCCGTTTGATTTCGAAGGGAATAGAGGAAAGATAAAAAAACATTGGATGCTAGATCTATAATTATAGAAATTGATTGGAGGATCTATGAAAATCCTGATTACACACTGTGTAGTTTATAGGAACACACAACATGTATCCCCTTTGATGCTATGGTGAGGTTTTTCAAAAACGAAATGGATAACACAATATTTATCCCTACTACACATCATGTACACATTTCCCTAGGTGGAAAAGACATGTGGCCAAACACACAGGCAATACCCAATGTGGATGTACACGGAAAGGGGTATGCAATGTACAGAAGTATAAAAACATGAACAATCACATTGGTGGGACCCTAAGTAACTATAACAAGCCATGTAAACTCACTGAATGATTTTTTGAGAAACATGGTTGGTGATTCATATACCTCTAGAGACACAATCTGGTGGAAAATCAAGGACCACACACCATGTACCCCTAGCTTCCTTTTGAGGAAACTTAAATCTCTTATATATCCTTTGATTGGACTCATATTTTGGATCAGGATTAGCCTATACTGTGTGTTTTTTCCATATATAATATTATGGTACCATATTTTTTTAATTTTGTGATATAATATGTGATTTTCTAGGAATGAATATTTTTGAATAAATTCCCAATGATGATAGTGATCTAGGAGGATCACCAGAGGCTTATTTCATTACAGTTCCCTCTAACCAAGATAGTCATGGGATCTTCATAACCTAGAGTGGAAACCTCATATGGATCAGGGCATGATTACTCAACATTTGGAGTTGAACCCTACATTCGAGCTCAACATGGGTCCTCAATGACCCATAGTGGCACCCTCCTTTTGTAGCAGGGAATGTTTCTTCGACCTTTTGAGTTGAACCCTCCAACCGATCTAGGCATAGGTCCTTGAGGACTTAGAGTGTCACCCTACTATGGTATCAGGTAATGGATCCTCAAACTTCATAGTGGAACCCTATTGATGAGCTAGGAATGGGTTTTCAATGACCTATAGTGGAACCCTCTTGCTAGGTTTTTCATGAGTCCTCAACCATAAGAGTTTTACCCTCCTGTGGTACCAGGGTATGGTTCCTCCACCTAGATATTATGGCCCCTCAGCTGTGTGACATAGTGGTGAGGTGATTCTTGAATAAGATTTTTTTTCTAGGAAGAAACATGATATGATGGGGAACATTGATAAACTTCTGGAACTTTAGAGGACTCATTTCGTGGGCTGGGCTATGAGATGGAGATGCCCTTCTCTCTCAATTGGGTTTCACTGGTTTGAATATATATATATATATATATATATATTTGAATGTCTATTTTTTTACTCTCTAGATCTGGCATGATATGTTTACTATCTATTCTTACTGTGTATCTTTATGCTCCCATTCAAAATTAGGAGTCTCCTAATTGGTATATATACACACAAATCATTAAGGGATTTTTCTTGCATGTGTCATGTCTTATGCAGATGATAGATAAGATGATAGGGATCATTAAGGAGATTATGGATTCTTAGTTATTTGGGCCGTGTACAGTGGTAAGATCTTATAGATTAGGATTTGGGATCTCTCAATACATTTAATTTTTAGTTTTTTCAGGTTTAGACATCTTTTAGTCGGGTGTGTATTTTACCCCTTTACTTTTGAGTTTTCACAGTCATTCTCTTGTATATCCTAGAGGTTTTTCACAATTGGTTTAATACTATATGTTTAATATTTCTATCACTTACCTCTACACATGTACAATGATATGGTCAGGTTTTCACATACAGGTACATAGGAAAATTCCTCCCCTTTAGGATACTCCTTTTGGTAATATTGCCACCCCTTTACCTATAGAGGTGGGATTGGGGTATTTTTGCCTTGATCCCTGGTTACAGTCAGGTTGTGACAATTCCTCAATTTCCTTTTTATTTCAAGGGTCTATAGAAATTCTCACAATTTTAATGATATTCTACAATAATTTGAATCTTTTCATCCAAAAGTAACACTTTCTAAATATAGCACACATTTTCACATTTATTAATATCACCAGTATAATTCTTATATTCTCTTCATGTTCCTACTTTCTCATGGAGTAAGTGAGAATATCACAAATAAATTCAACCAAAAAATTTCATGTTAGACTATAAAGGATCTATTCAAAAAATCCATTAAGATTGTAGTGGGTGTTGTAAGTCTAAAATGAATTACTATGAACTCATAGTGTCTATACCTTATACAGAAGGCTATCTTATGAATATATTCCTTATTTAACATTAGTTGATGATATCCAGAACAAAGATATGCCTTTGAGAATTACTAATATCCTTAATGTTTTTTGAATATGTGAAACACACGGATGATTGTCGCCTATCAACCGGTCAAGGTTCCGGTGCTCTGTTAATGTGTATAGCAGCACTCGGATCGAATCCTGAGTGATGATACTTTTTAACAGTCGATTGTTCTTAGATGATTGTATTTTGATTGGGGGGTTTGTTTGTAGAGCTTAAATGAAATGATTGATTGATTAATATTGATTTAACAACTTGATAAAGATTTGGGTGAGTTTATTATTATGGAGTTAAGCTTGTGATATCCTTGAGCTTTTCTTTATATTGCATTTAAATTAACACCCACTTCACAAGTTGACGTCGATTAGAATTCCTAAGTGTTATAGCTTTAATCCAAGCCTTAACTTAACTAGGATTCTAATCTAAATCAATAATTTTTTATGGTAGTGTATTTATGGTTCCAATAATCCATGGAAACCACATGTTAAAAAAATATGTCATTAATCCATGACATATTAAGTCTAACATACACAATGTTAATTTAACAAATAATCATTGAGAAAATACACTCAATCACTTAACATACCTAAATTTTGACTCACCCCAATGAGATATTTACTTATACATTTGGGTGTTTAATATCCTGGTTATAATAATTTTGATGATAAATTAAGAATAGAAGAAAAATAAAGGGATTATAATAGAGTGGTACGTCAAACACACACACACACGAACAATGATGATAATTAAAAACAGATTTTCGATTGAATGAGGAAGTAGAAGAAGGGAAGGGGATTCAACTGAATTTAAACTATTTTAGGGAAATTAATATTAAACTACATAAGGTGGAACATAATAAGAGATATTGAAGAAGAAATTTTCTTTAAAACAGAATTACAAAACAAACACTTTCAAGATTTCAAATGAAGAAGAACACAAAAGTAAATGAAATGAAAGAGAGGAGGAAAGGTATCTCAAGTGAAAACATGAGTATGGAAGGTCCTCCCCAGACTTTGGAAAGGCTTTGGTCGTGCCAATATGATATCCTATCTTCTGAAATTCCAACCCCATGCAAGAAGAGGAGGGGGTGTATTTTTATCCCAAGGAAGTGGACTGTTTGCATTTCCAATCTGTCTCTCCACTTGGCTCGACTATTTGGACATTAAGACAGCTGAATCTCAAGATATATCCTCCTTCAAAGTTGAAAATAATAATGTTGACCGACTAATAGAAAAATTTGGAGTCATTTGGACTTAAGGAGACAAAGTTATGGCTGGTTTATTAAAAAATTATAATCTGTCCATTTCAATACAGTCTTTTTGAGGTCCAAAATGTGAAAGGGTTTTGGAATAGGAAGATGACTTAAAAACCAAATTATTTATTCAAAAAAGTCGACTGCCTATATATCCTATTTCACAATGCAAAATATCAGCTTGATTGGATTCTTACATCATTAGATATGTCAAGAATACTGTACTGATTTTATTTCTCGTCCAGAATGGTGGGATGGACTTAAAATCATATGTTGGGCCCCTTGTTTTTGGATTTGGGCATTGAAATTTTTATCCAAGACTCCTTACATTGCCCCCAAACTTTTGAGGATAATTAAATAATTTTAACCTCTAGATTGAGCCAAGTAATTCAATCTTCATGGCTGGTCCAGTTTCTTCACAGATTCTATAGGCCCTCTTGTGTGGTCCATATGAGCCTTCAAATGGAGGAATTAGCCCGTGATCCCTTCTAATGAAATATTGTATATTGAATTAGGAATCCTAAAAAATAAGAACCACACAATTTTGATCATTAGGGATATAGTTATAAAGAAAATAGTAAACTGACTCAATTGGACTAAAATGATCAATAATTATACTTAGTATTAAAATATTAATATTTCACACACATTATGCACATTTCATATAAAATCTGTAAAGGGGGTATATAATAAGTCATGAAAATATTAATAACATCAAATCCCCCACACTTAGTCTTATGAATATCCTCATGTGAAAAAAATATAAAAACATAACAAAATCATTTTCACTCACCAACAAATATTAAAATTTTGTTTTCTCCAATCAGGGGAAGTTTAGAATATTTCACTCATCCATTTTGAATTCCACCACAAGTTGTTACAGAAACAATGTTCCAAAACTAATTCATTTTTTCATGCTCAAAAATAGAAATGTAAAATGTGGACACTCAAAATGCACACCTCTCAAGATGATAAAATTCATTTGTGGAGGTTCACTCGTTCACCAACCAAAAGTGAAATTGTTAGAGTTTGAAAAATACCTCAGCTTCCAATACCTATCCAAAGTGCATAAGAATCAATAGGTCTTTTTAAGGGGTTTTATGTGGCTATGGGATGGTAGGAATATAATGTCCAAGAGAGAGAAGAAGAGGGTTAAAACACCAACATAGAAAAAGCAATGCAGATTTTTTTGAAATAAAACATGGAAGGAAATGAAAACACATATTTAAAAGGGAATGATTATGTAAAGAAAGACAGAATAGAGGAAGAAAATATAAAGGTAATGAGAAGATGGAATATCTACAAAACACAAAACTTATCCCAATAAGAAAATAATGCAAGTGTTCTTTTTTTTCTTTTCCTTTTTTTCTTTGTTTTTTCGAAAGTTGACCTTGAAACAGATCTCACAATCATATCCCAACCCATGTTTAATCTCCTCACAACACTAATTGTAATAGTTATAACAAGATCAAAAGGTTGAGTAAGAGTTATTTTTGACCAACCCAAGACACAACACATTTTTTCAATTTTTTTTGATTTTTTTTCAATTTCATCAATTTTGATTTTTTTGAACACTTGTCAATAACATTTACAAAAATACCTAAATAGAAGTACATTAAATTCCCCAAATCACACTGAATGAAAACCTCTCCCCACACTGAAATGGATGGTTGACCTCAAGCAGATGATAACTCGCTGAAAATAAATAATAGGAAACCCAAACAATGAAATAAATTCCCCCCACACTTAAATTTCAGAAAGATTATGCAATGAAAATCCATGTTGATATTGGGTGGGAAAAGGTATTGGGATTGTAATGTGGCTATCAAAGAAAAGGTTTTCATAGGCTCAAAGGGGATTTCAAAAGGAGGATTAATGTAAGGGAAATGGGAGGCTATTTGGATATTGTGATTCTCATGTGGTTCATAAAATGCCTCTATCATATTAATTCACACTAAGGTAGGAGATTCAGTTGTAAGGTCCACAAAATCAAAACTCACAAATGGGGGTGAAAACACACATTTTAGAAAGATGGACATAGGTGGCCTTGGCGTGAAATCAAATGTTGTTCCTCACGGGTGGGGAAATTCATTTTCCAAATCAAAAATTGAGCATTCAAAATGTATTTTTATTGACAAAAAATTATTTATCCAAATATATGATAAAAACAAAAAAAATTGAGATGAATCCATGTATTTTGAAACCCAAAAATGGTTGGACAAAATTTGAAAATTGACGGTGAGTAAGTATGAATCTTTTGGTTTTTGTTTTACATTTTTTAATTTTTTTTAGTTTTTTAGTTTTCTTTAAAATACACACCCCACAAAAAAGAGAAAGAGAAAAAGAAAGGGTTCAAAAAAGAAAGTGGTAAAAAAATTAAAGAGAGAGTAAGAAGAAGAAAGAGGTAGAGAGAGGAAGAGATAAAGAGATAGTTAAAGGGAAAGAGCTACCCCTGGCTTGGATTTGGTAGGTTTACATCTCCATCTAGTGGTCGGTCAATTGGATAAGTTGGGGATCTAGTGGAAGTCAATGATGTTCCAGGATCATGCATCCTCTCATGGTGATGCTTTAACCGATTTTCATTAACCGTGAATGTCCTTTTGGAAGAGGGGTCTTGGACTTGCACTACACTAAATGGGTAAACATTAGTAATAAAAAAAGGACCTTCCCAACGACAATTAAGCTTACCTGGGTGAACCTGAAATCTATAATTGCAGTGCATTACTTTATCACCTTCATGGAATACCTTTCTCATGATGTGTTTTTCATGTAGTGCCTTGTATTTTTCTTTATAGAGATTATAATTCTCATAAGAATCATGTCTAAGCTCCTCCAGTTCAGCCAATTTCAAAAATCTTTCTTCAACAGATTTTTCACAATCAAAATTACAGGTTTTCACATCCCAAAAAGACTTATGTTGGATTTCAACTGGTAGATGACATGCTTTATAAAAAACTAGCCTAAAAGGAGACATCCCAATGGGTGTTTTATAGGCAGTTCGATAAGCCCAAAGTGCTTCACCAAGTCATTCAGGCCAGTCTTTTCTGGTGGGTTTTACAATTCTCTCAAGCACTCTTTTCACTTCTATATTAGAAAGTTAAGACATGCCATTTTCTTGGTGGTGATATGTAGTTGAATTTTTATGTACAGCCCCATTATTTTTCAAAAGATATTCCATGGTTCTATTATAGAAATGAGTTCCGAAGTCACTGATCAAGGCACGAGGCGTGCCAAATCTATGGAAGATGTGTGTCTTTAGGAACTCACTAATAGTATGCGAATCATCCTTTCTAGTGGGTTTGGCCTCGACCCACCTAGAAACATAATCAACTGCAAGAAGGATGTATGATAATCCATTGGAATGGGTAAATGGTCCCATGAAATCAATCCCCCAAACATCAAAGATATCGCAAAAAATTAAAGGCTTTTGGGGCATTTCATTTCTCTTAGAAATTGTGCCAAACTTTTGGCAAGTGGGACATGATTTACAGAACTCATGTGAGTCCTTAAAGGGTAAAGGTCAAAATAATCCAGAGTTTATAACCTTACAGGAGGTCCTTTGTGGTCCAAAGTGGCCACCACCAGGCATTGAGTGACACAATTCTAAGATGGAAGAATGTTCATTTTCATCAACACATATCTTTATTACCATGTCAGCCCGAGTTTTGCAAAGTTTATTTTCTTCCCAAAAATAGTATTTTGAATCAAATTTCAACTTTATTTTTTGTTATTTTGAAAAATATTCAGGAAAAACACCAGAAACCAAGTAATTTACAATTGGGGCATACCATGGTATTTTTGGAGTGAGAGATGAAAGGTGCTCAGTGGGAAATTCAGGATCAATGATTTCAGAATGAGAAGAATTAGAAATTCTACTCAAGTGATCATCCACAAGGTTTTATTTTCTTGGTCTATCTTTTATTTCAAGGTCAAACTCCGAGAGCATTAGGATCCATCTTATTAGCCTCAGTTTGGAAACACTTTTCTTGAGTAAGAACTTTATTGCAGAATGGTCTGTGAACATGATGATTTTGGAACCTAAGAGATAGGGTCAGAATTTATCTAAAGCAAAAACCACTTCTAAAAGTTCCTTTTCAGTGACAGTATAGTGAGATTGTGTTTCATCCAATGTTTTTGAGGCATAATAGATTACATGAGGAATATTTTCTCTTCATTGACAAAGAAAAACCCCAACGGCTCTATCAGAAGCATCACACATCAACATAAAGGGTAAGGACCAATCTGGGGGTTGGATTATCAGGACAGATGTAAGAGTAATTTTGAGTTCAACAAAGGTTCTCTTGCAAACCTCATCGAAATGGAAAGTGACATCATTTTTGAGAAACCGAGTGAGTGGGAGGGAAATTTTACTGAAGTAATGGATGAATCTATGATAGAAACCGACATGACCAAGAAATAAACGGATGTATCAAACAAATTTGGGTTAAGGAAGATATTGGATCACTTCAATTTTGGCAGGATCGACTTCAATACCATCTTTTGAAACTATGTTCCCTAGAACAATCCCATTTTCAACCATGAAGTGACATTTTTCAAAATTTAACACATGGTTGCACTTGAAACACTTTTAGAGGACTAGAGAGTCTGAATTCAAACAAGATTCAAATGACTCGCCATAAATGGTGAAGTCATCCAGGAAAACTTCCATGCAGTGTTCAATGAATTCAGAAAAGATACTCATCATACACCTCTGGAATGTTGCAAGAGAATTGAAATGTCCAAAAGGCATTCTTCTAAATGTATATGTTCCAAAGGGGCATGTGAAAGTAGTATTTTCTTGGTCCTGAGGTGCGATTGGGATTTGGAAGTAGCCGGTGTATCCATTAAGAAAGCAATAGTGTGACTTTCCGGCTAATTGTTCCAGCATTTGATCAAGTAATGGAAAAGGGTAGTGATCTTTTCTTGTTTCAACATTCAATTTCCTATAGTCTATGCACACACACCATTTGTTATTTACTCAAGTTGTGACTACCTCCCTATGTTCATTTGTGACAATAGTTATCCCACCCTTCTTAGGTACAAATTAAATTGGACTAACCCATTCAATATCAGAAATTGGGTAGATAATACCAGCTTGAAGAAGATTGGTGATCTCTTCCCTAACTACCGCAAGGATGAGTGTATTGAGTCTTCTTTGTGGTTGTCTTATTGGTTTGGATGATTCTTCAAGATGGATGTGATGCATGCAAAGAGGAGGGTTGATTCTGGGTATGTCATCTAGGGTCCAACCTATGGCCTTTTTGTTTTCCTCTAACACCTGAACAAGTTTGTATTCTTCGGTTTCAGTAAGTGAAGAAGAGATAATGACAGGATAAAAGTGATCATTGAAAAGAAATGTATATTTCATGTGTTCAAGAAGAGGTTTTAGATCGGTCTCATCTTTTATTTGTGGGTTAGAAAACTCAATAATAGATGAAGGGCCTTCAATTTCTTTAGATTCATTCTTCTTAATACTTTCCAAGGTGGATCAGTAGAGATCAGAGTTGATGTGGGATTCAATAGAGTTTTAATGTTCTTCTAGATTGATGCAGTATATGAATGAGGGGTCCACATAAACATCACTATTTATGACTTGGTTAATCATGGTGCAGAATTCAAAAGATTCTTTGTCATCAGAAAAGGATGAACATGATGGAATGTGGTTCAATTGACTCTTAGAAGTGTCCTCAGAAGCATAGATTGAGAATAAAGAGTGATCCTAAGATGGGTATCGCATGGCTTGGTAAATATTGAACTTGACTAGTTGGTCACCTAATTCCATGGATAAGATGCCTAAATGGACATCAATATTGGTTCTCACAGTCATGAGGAATGGTATTCCGAGAATTAGGGGAGATCAAGAAGAGTTCGTCTCACCTTCCATGTTAAGGACATAGAAATCAGCAGGGAAGATAAGATCATTGACTCAGATAAGGACATTCTCAATTATTCCCTCAGGACTGGTTGTGTTTCGATTGGCTAATTGAATGACAACACCCATTGGACGTAAGGGACCTAGAACAAGGTTGGAGAAAATGGATTTGGGCATGAAATTAATTGAGGCTCCTAGGTCTATGAGTGCATCATGAAAGTTGGAACTTCCAATTTGGCATGAGACCGTAAAGGTACCTGGATCCTTGAACTTTATGGGAATAGACTGATGGGTGGAAACATTTTCAAAGGTCCTAAGTTGCCTCTTGGGGGTACACAATTCCTTGAAAAACTTGGCATACTTAGGAATTTGTTTTATGGAATCTAAGAGAGTAATGTTAACTTCAAAACGTCTAAACATGTCAAGAATTTCAGGATCTGGTTCAAATGAATTATTTGGCATAGAGACAGCTTGTGGAAAAGGAATTAGATTCCTAAGTGGAATGGAAGGAGGTAAAGAAATGGATTCAGATTCCTTTTCAAGTTTCTTTTTATTTTAATTTTCTAGGTCAACATTTAAAGGGGGGTTTGAGGACTTATCTTGAGGCATAAAAAGTTTCTTTCCTGATCTAAGTGTTATTGCACTTACATTACCCTTGGGGTTGGATAATGGTTGAGTTGTAAGTTGGGAATAATTAGATGGTTGCTGCTGACTATGGTGGGATAAAAGTTGACCAATTTGGGTTTCAATGTTCTTGAGACTAGAATGGGTGAAGGAGGAAAGATCTTCAACAACACTTTCCCATGGTTACTTGGAAGAAGAGGCTTGTCCCAGATTGGGATTACATAGATTTTGGTTCTTGTGAAAGCTATTGTATTGGTTTTGGAATTGGGAAGGCTCACTAGGATAATGGAATCCAGGAGGAGGATTGTTCCTTTTAGGTTGAGGAAGAAAACGATAAGGTTATTGGAAGTTACCAACACCTTGACAATATTGGAATTGGTTTGGGTTTTGAGGAGGGAATTGAGGGGGATGAGATATGGGATTACCATAACTAAGGCCTTGGTTATAGTAAGAAGAGAAGGCTCAGAGTGAGGTTGGTTGAAGTTTATAACAAACTGACCTGATAGTTGAGGGTTGGTGTTCCACTGAGCATATGTTGCATTGAGCTCCATTGGTCCAGATGAATCAGATTGATCCTCTTGAAGTTGTGGACATGTGTCTATTGGATTTGATGAAGAGGTGTAGATTCCACAGTTTTTGACAGGTCCAGGAAACATTTATTGCGAAGAAGATGAGGTTGGGTATTTGGTTGCCACAACTAGTTGTCGCACAAGACCTGTAAGTTCACTCATCCAATCAGTCATCTTGTTCAGCTTAATTGATTGATTATCTTGGGCTTGTTTGACTTGAGCATGTGCTCGAGTATGAAATTGTTGTGTGTTCGCAGCCATGTTACTTATGAGATCTCTTGCTGCTGTAGGAGTTTTATCCACAAGAGAACCACAACTTGCGACATCAATGAGAGTTCTCTCCATAGCCAATAACCCCTCATAGAAGTATTGGAACAAGAGTTGGTCAGGGATTTGATGTTGTGGACAGGTTTCCACAATCCTTTTGAACCTCTCCCAGTACTAATGGAGTGATTCACTTGGGAATTGATGTATACCACTTATTTCCATTCGGATAGAAGCATTACGAGAAACAGGAAAGAATTTCTCTAAGAAGAGTCGCTTCATGTCATTCCATGTGGTTATGGAACCAGAAGGGAGGTAGTAAAACCATGACTTGGCAGTGTCAGTTTGGGAGAAAGGGAATGCTCGGAGTTTGATTTGTTCCTCAGAAACCCCTTGAGGATTCATGGTAGAGCACACTACTTGAAACTCTTTAAGGTGGAGATGTGGATCCTCACCGGCTAGCCCATGGAAATGAGGGAGAAGATGAATCAAACCTGATTTGAGTTCAAAGTCAGCCTCTATGTATGGATATTGAATACCAAGAGTTTGGTAATCCATATCAGGGGCAACAAGTTCTTTAAGGGTTTGTTCCCTAGGATTGGCCATTTCTAATTCAACTGGTTGGACAAGGACTGGTTTTTGAATTATTTGATCATCTCTTATGTTCCTCCTAAGTTGGTGAAATGTTCACTCAATTTCAGGGTCAAAAAAATCTGAGGGATTGTTTGAGAGGATATGGGGAATTCAGAGAGATTTTGAAAGAAAGAGGAATATGGATTTTTCTTTGTTTGTTTTTCGTTTATGATTTTTATGAGAAGATGGGGTTTTCTTTGTGTTTTTTTTCAATTTTTTTTTAAAATTTTGTTTTTTTGTTTATTATTACAATAACTAGAAACTAATGACTACTTAAAGCACCATCCATGAAAATGGAACCATTTGAAATGCATGGATTATTTTCTCGTATAGATAGGTCATGGTTCCGGTGTTCTGCTAATGTATATAGCAGCACTCGGGTCGAATCCTCGACGATGATACTTCTTAATAGTCGATTGTTCTTAGTTGATTGTATTTTGATTGTGGGGTTTGTCTAAAAATCTTAAATGAAATTATTGTTTGGATTAAGATTGATTTAAAAATTTTATAAATATTGGGGTGAGTTTATTATTAGGGAGTTAAGCTTGTGATATACTTGAGCTTTGCTTTATATTGCATTTAAATTAACACCCACTTCACAAGTTGACGTCGATTAGAATTCCTAAGTGTTAAAGATTTAATCCAAGCCTAAAATTAACTAGGATTATAATCTAAATCATTAATTGTTTATGGTAGTGGATTTATGGTTCCAGTAATCTATGGAAACCACATGTTAAACAAAATATGTCATTAATTCATGACATATTAAGTCCAACATACACAATGTTAAATTAACAAATACTCATCAAGAAAATAATCTCAATCATTTAACATCCCTAAATTTTGACTCACCCCAATGAGATATTTACTCATCCATTTTGGTGTTTAACAGTCTGGTTATAATAATTATGATGATAAATTAAGAATAAAAGAAAAATAAAGGTATTAGAAAAGAGTGGTACGTCGAACACACACACACACACGAACATTAATGATAATTAAAAATGGATTTTCAATTGAATGAGGAAGTAGAAGAAGGGAAGGTGATTCAAATGAATTTAAACTATTTTAATAACATTAATATTAAACTACAGAATGTGGAAGAGAATAAGAGATATTGAAGATGAAATTTCCATTAAAATAGAATTACAAAACAAACACTTACAAGATTTCAAATGAAGAAGAACATAAAAGTAAATGAAATGAAAGAGAGGAGGAAAGGTCTCTCAAGTAAAAACATGAGTATGGAAGGTCCTCCCAAGCCTTTAGAAAGTCTATGGTCATACCAATATTATTTCTTCTTTTCTGAAATGCCAACCCCTTGCAAGGAGAGGAGGGGGATGTATTTATAACCCAAGGAAGTGGACTGTTTGCATTCCCAATCTGTACCTCCACTTGGATCGACAATTTGAACATTAAGACATCTGAATATAGAGATATATACTTATTAAAAGTTTAATATAATAATGTTGGCCGACTAATCTAAAAATTTGGAGTCATTTTGACTTAAGGATCCAAAGTTATGGTCAGTTTATTAAACAATTATAATCTGTCCATTTCAATCCAGTCTTTTTGATGTCCAAATTGTGAAATGGTTTTGGAATAGGAATATGAATTCAAAACCAAATTATTTCTTCAACAAAGTAGGTATCATATATCTCCTATTTTACGCTGCAAAATATCAGCTTGATTGGATTCTTACATCATTAGATATGTCATGAATACTGTACTGATTTTATTTCTCGGACAGAATGGTGGGCTGGACTTCAAAGCATAAGTTGGGCCCCTTGTTTTTGGATTTGGGCCCTGAAATTTTTATTCAAGACTCCTTACATTTTCCCCCAAACCTTTGAGGAGAATTAAGGAATCTTAACTTCTATATTGATCCCAGTAATTCAATCTTCATGGCTAGTCCAGTTTCTTCACAGATTCTGTAGGCCCTCTTGTGTGGTCCATATGAGCCTTCAAATGGAGGAATTAGCCCATGATACCTTATAATGAAATGTTTTATATTGAATTAGGAATCCTAAAAAATAAGAACCACACAATTCTGATTAGTAGGGAGAGATTTATAAAAAAATATTAAACTGACACAATTGGACTACTTTAAAAAATGCTCAAAAATTATACTTAGTATTAAAATATTAATATTTCACACACATTACGGACATTTCATATAAAATCAGTAAAGGGATTATATAATAATTCATTAAAATATTAATAACATAAAAAGGTCATCAATACTTGGTAGGGTAGTCTTGTTCTTTATAGTGATATTATTGTGTTGATGGTAACTAATACACAATTTCATTGATCCATCATTTTTTCTTAACAAAGAGAACTAGTGCACCTCAAGGTGATGCATACAGGAATATGAACCATTTGTCCAAATTCTCTTACAATTGGTTCTTTAACTCATCAAGTTCAATGAGATACATCCGATAAGGGAATTTGGAGATAAAAGTGGCTCTGGGAATAAAATATATTGAGGAATACACCTCATGAACTGGGGAAATCTTTGGTAACTATTTGGGAAATACATTAGTGTATTCCCTTAAAATGGTATCTTCTTCATGGTTGAAACCAAAACTTGAATCAACCATTTGTTAAATGGATTCCAATTCAATGGGTATGAACACAAAAATCCTTGAGGGATTTTCCAAAGGAGGTTCATGATCATATTTTTATTTTTATAGGAGCATGAGATGGTTTAGATTATATATATACATTTTCTTTTCCCAATATTTTATGTGAAATCTATTTAACAAGAGCCAATTCATTCCTAGTACAACATCAAATTCCACTAATTGAAGGATTATGAGATTCACTATAAGAATCATCAAACAAATTATATCAATATAATTTTCCAACTCTTTGGTTAAAATGATCCCATCACTAGCTAATTTTATTGATATATCTACTTCATGTTATTGGTGTGACAAAACAATTATAAATTTTTTTGGATATAAATTAATGTGTAAAACCATAATAAAACAATAGTTACAATTCATGAGTAAAAATAATGTTTAACTTATATGACTTCATTTTCATTTAACACCTCAATGGTAGTGATGGAATAACATTCAATTTCTCCTTTGGATTTGTTGATTTCTAAAGTTGATTACCTATGATGAACCATGATTTAGAGAATTGACTTTAAGAGGTCCCTTAATCTATATAGTAGAATAATTTCACCGTGGGTGGTTTATTGGGATAAAAATTCCTTTCCTCTATCGTGTTCGTTAGCTTCTTCATGTATCATCAATATTCACGAGTTTGGTGACCATCTATGTTGTACATCAATAATTTCCATATCTATTTGAGGAAATTACCATGATGATTTTACCATATTTTTGACATGTGGGTACTTGGATATTTATTCCACATTTTTTTGATCAATTAACTTTAAATTAAATTATTCTCCTCTTTCCTCCATTCCCATGGGATCATTCCTTAAATTTATCTCTACTTTTAGAGGACATCAAACAAATTCTTTGTAACACTAAATGTATCTGATAGATAGAGAATTTCTGAGGTGTGGTTTTAAACCACAGAAGAATATATATATTTTTATATCATTAGTGATAACAAAACCTGAGGAGTATGTCACAAGACTTGTGATATTTTCTCACAATTCATTACGGATTCACCCTATTTTTTCTTAATCTCTAGTAATTCTCACTCCATATTTGTTTGAAGAGTTTGATGAAAATAATTATTATGAAATAACTTCTAAAATTATACCCACTCATTTTAATCCATTTAAACCTTAATATTTATATTATTGATCAATTCTCAACATTGATCAGACTATCCATATTTAAAATATATTACAATGGTAAGATTTTCCTTTTTAGAATAGTGTAGAACATATAAGTTTTTATCTATTGAGTTAACCCATTGTTATGTGAAAATTGAATCGGAAGATCTGTTATATATTGGTGTTTGTTTATTCATAAAGGAATCGATGGCTAGTTGATCCTTCTTGGGTGAAGGTGGACGTTTCACATGGTTTAGGTTATTTTTAATATCCTAATATAGCTGGGTGAGAATCTCCATGAAGTATTGAACTCCACCTCCAATTTGAATGGGAATATTTTCCAGAAAATAATTACATATTCTGGAACTTGGGTTATTGGTCTAGTTTCTTCTAGTTCCCACTATTTTACAATATATAAAAGGATTAAACAAAACATAAGTCAAAAAATCATGAATAAATTATCCTTATGAGAAAATTAATTATAAATTCATATATTACAGGATACCTTTGTTTATATTTTTTTGTAAAATATTTTTCTTGAGTCACATACTCTAATTATTATATAACATAAAATGAAATAATTAATTTAGATATATATCTTTAATAATAGTGTGTGTAGTATATATTATTAACCAAATAATATCTTTTGGGTGTGTCATACCAAGTGTCTAAAAAGGCATATATGTCTTGAAAAAAGTGAAAATCAAGTTAATACCAAATATATAACAACCCACACTTTTCAGACATAATTACAAAGTCATGTTATATTAATAATAAATACATAAAATTACAATCCAAGATAGATCCATACGTTTTTAGTTCATTTAGAAACACTGATATATAAAAAATAGTTCATAAAACATCTTAATTGTGGATACTTTCCTTTTTAATAGACAACTTTTAATTACATTTTACATTCAGAGGATCTTTAAAGTATAGTGTCTTGGAAATTAGGAACAAAAAAATTGAATACAACATAAAACATTATTCTAATCCACTTTTAAGGCTTCATCATGAGATCATCCTATGTACATTTACTACCTTTAATATCCTGGAGACATACATCAAACGAAAGGGTGATAAGAAGGCCGAGTAAGGGTAAACAAGGGAATCAATGTACTTGTGATATCAATAAGAACTTGAATAACAACATAAAGATATGAACAATGTAAGTATAGGCATAAAATAAGGAAAAGAACTTGAAACATAACTTGAATATGTGGCTGCAACATTTTAGATAGACATTCATGAACATATCACCAATGTTCATCCCCAAGGTGTCAAAAAAATTACCAAGGTTATTCACCAAGGTATCATGAAACTTGTCATCTTTAGAGAATAAATATCTACCCAATGCATTAGAGTGATATCAGGGTGCAGCCTTAATATTTATTTACTTTCATGTGATCCACATAGATCATAATCAAACATTTCATAAATAAACCATGGAGAATAAATGAAATGGGTTTCATTTCAAAATCGTGACGTTTTAAAAGCTCTTAAAAATAAGATCATTATATCATTTATAACCCATGGAAAGGGAGTGAGGGTTATATGTATGTCAATTACTGAATCAAATATATCATATTTATATATTTATGAACACCCATAGAGACAAAATAGGTCTGTATATTCACATAAATAAACAAGGTAATTTCTTGAAATAAAGAGATATAAATTTTGAGCCTAAATTTCTGCAGCATAACGGCTATATAACATGGTTTCAGAAAACTTTTAAAAGAGAGGTAAAAAGGGTCACCCACTCATAAATAATTCATAATACAGTTTTTTTACTGAATAAGATTATGGTATAAATATTTTAATGACATACCACATGAAAAGGAAACATGAAAGAAAAGAGAAGATGTGATTTCTTTTACGAGAAATTCAGCAGCCTAACAGCATCACTTAAAAATTTAGAAAACAAATTGATGAGAGAAAGAAGGGTCTATCATCATTTGGAAATAAAATGGACAGTAATAAGAACATATAAGAACATACCCTCAACATAAAGAGATGGAAAATATAAGACACAACATAAAGGAAGTCATGACTTAAAAGAGGAGGGTGAAAGAATCCCTTACCTTGAAGAGTAACTTAGAAATCTTGAGGGTCAGGTCCTTGGGAGGCTTGAGGAAACCTTGGGAGGACTCTTTGGGAGGTAAAGAGACCATAAATTCTTTGAGAAGGATTTTTAACTGGAAAGAATGAGGGAAAGGCTTGGTATTTATAGGATAAGTGAGGGGTCAAGTCATTAATGACCTACGGACACCTCGTCGGTGGCATTGAAAAAACCATGGGGTTGAACATGGTATTTGACCATGGTATTGGCCACTTGGGACACCTCATACCTTCTCTTACTCTTAATAAGTCTACTAGAAACATTAAATAATTATTACATCCTTAATGATGTCATTAAACACCCGAAACTAAAAATTGTATTTTCACTATTCACCGAAAATTCATTTTTTTAGAAAAATCACCTTAACCTAATATCGATGATCTGAATTCAAAAATTAACTCCATTCTACAAAAATAATTTTCTAAATAATTTTAATTTAATTTACAATTAAAAAAATATTCACCCGAAAAAACTAATACTTGACTAATAATTTCTGAAACTGTTATTTACCTATTTTATTGAATCAAATTACTTAATCAAGGTGCATAAATTATATTAATGCTTTCTTTAAGTGATATTACTAATCCATTTGGTTACATTACTAATCCTAAGAATAAAATCACTATTCATAATTTACTATTCACAAAAATTTAAGTTGATCATATTAGATTCTAAATTTCTTACTGAACACGTTTCCAGAAGACCATTTTTTGAAAATAATTACACATCATTAATTATTTAAGTTTTACATAAATATTTTAAAATATCCATTTTTTCCAAATTTCATCAATATACATCCTATAGTTATTCAAACATCTGAAAAAACACACACTTCACTATAGGAAGAGATCAAAACTTTATTTAACTCAAAGGATTACACAAAGTAGCTACAGTATTGTTACATAGCCCCTTATAACCCCAGCATAAGACCTAAGTGTAAGGTGTTCTAAGGTGAGAGAATCTGAGGGTGGCTCAACCAACATTGCCCGAGTAGCGATTTCTAAAAGCTTGAACTTTTCCCAAAGTAAATTTCGCTCCAGCTTCACATGATGAAGTTCAGCTTGGGTTGTCCAGAGCCAAGCCCAGTGGTGCTACCTTCTTCCCAAGTTTTGTTAGATGGGATTCGATCATCCTGAGACTACTGGATGAGGTCATAAAATCTTCTTTCTGTATTAATTAACCAAGATCAGTTGTATTTAGAGACAACAATCACAACATTTAGTTTCCAACGGTCATACTGACCAATGATCATATAACGGTCGAAACCCAATAGTCTCATTTTAATTATACATGCATCATTAATTAAAGAATATAGTTTTGCTAAGTATAAACTAAAATAACACACAAAATTAGGAAACAAAAATTCATTCAAAATTTTGGATCATTACATTCTTCCCCCCTTTAGAAATTTCATCCCTGAAATTTTAACTCATATCCTCAGAAAAGAAAAGGTGTGGGTACTTCTGACTCATAGACTCCTCTGGTTCCCAAGTGGCTTTTTCATATTTATGTTTTCTCCACAACAACATAACAAGGTGGGTAGTCTTGTAGCGTAGAACCTTGTCTCTACGATCCAAGATCTCCACCGGATCCTCCTTATAAGTGAATTCATGTTCCAGTTGTACCACCTGTGGGTTTAGTACATATGAAGGGTCATGTATGTACTTCCTCAAGAGGGATACATGGAAGAAATCATGAACTTGTTCTAGATTTGGAGGATGTTCAATCCGATAAGCCACTGATCTCATGTGATCAAGGATTTCATAGGGGCCAATGTACCTAGGGCTGAGCTTCCATTTCTTACCAAACCTCATGACTCTCTTCCAAGGTAAAATTCGAAGAAAGACCTTATCACCGACATCAAACTCCAAGTCCCTTTGACGGTTGTCAGCATAGCTCTTTTGTCGACTCTGAGCAGCATTAATGTGTTGTTGGATGGCCTGGACTTTTTATGTCATCTCTTGTACAAGGTCAGGCCCAAGAAGAATTATCTCACTAGCTTGATCCCAAAAAGTAGGAGTTCTACATCGCTTCCCATTTAGAGCTTCATAGGATGCCATTTGAATGCTCGAGTGGAAGCTGTTCTTGTAAGAGAACTCAACTAAAGGGAGATGTTGATCCCATCCACCCTTAAATTCCAAAGAGTACATTATTAGCATGTCCTTGAGTGTTTGAATAGTCCTTTCAGATTGGACATCATTTTGGGGGTGATAGGCCTTACATAAATTAAATTCAGTGCTAAGATCTTTTTGAAGACTTATCCAGAATTTTGATGTGACCCTTGGATCATGGTCAGATATGATAGAAAAGTCGAACTCCATGAATCCTTACTTCTTCCTTCATGTAAATCCTTGAAATCTGATCAAGAGAGAAATCTTCTCGGATAGAGATAAAATGGGTAGTCTTGGTTAGACAGTCCACAATAACCCATATCACATTATTTCCATTGAAAGTTCTCGGAAGACCAGTGAAGAAGTCCATAGTGATATTGTCCCACTTCCATGTTGGTATGGGTAGTGATTGCAATACCCCTTTAAGAAGTTGACACTCTGCCTTCACTTGCTGACATACTAGGCACCTTGAAGTGTAGTCCGCAATCTCCCTTTTCATATTATCCCACCAATACTGATCATGAAGGTCCCTATACACTTTTGTGCTTCCAGGATGTATAGAGAATTTAGAGCTATGAGCTTCATCCATCAGCTCCTTCTTTATTTCCGGAATGGATGAAACACATAGCCTTGTACGAAATCTCAGTACACCTTCATGATCAATATTGAACTCAGGAAACTTTCCATCCTTTTCAGCATCAAACTTCTCTTGTAACAGGGGATCTTCTTCCTGAGCCTTCTTGATCTTCTCTAGTAATGACGATTGAGAAATCATTTGGGTTATGGTTGATGATGTCCCTTTCCTTATAATTCCCATTTCCAGCTTTACTAGGTCATTGATCAAAAGATCTTTTTGAATCCTCATAATGGAAATAACAACTGGGTCTTTCTTTCTTAATGCATCAACATCTTTGTTTGCTCTTCCAGGTTAATAATGAATTGAACAATCATAGTCTTTAAGAAGTTCGAACCATATCCATTGTATCATGTTAAATTAATTTTGTGTGAAAATATACTTCAAATTTTGATGGTCTGTGTATATATCACATTTCTCCCCATAAAGATAGTGCCTTCACATCCTCAGAGCAAAAATGATCGTAGCCAGCTCCAGATCATGCATAGGATAATTCTGATCATGAATCTTCAACTGTCGAGATGCATAAGTAATGACCTTATAATTTTTCATAAGGAATCACCCAACACCTTTTAGAGATGCATTACTAAAAATAACGAATCCTTCTCCACTTGAGGGCAGAGTTAACACGGGTGCAGTAACCAATCTCTTCTACAGCTCTTGGAATCTTTCCTCACACTCCTTTGTCTAGATGAACTTGACCCCTTTTCGAGTTAACTTTGTTAATGGATTAGAATTCATGAAACGTTTTTCACAAACCTCCTATAATATCCTGATAATCCAAGAAAACTACGAATCTTAGTTATTGTTGTAGGTTAAGGCCACACCTCTACATCTTTTGTCTTTGCTGGGTCAACTGTGATTCCTTCATTGGTTACAATGTTCCCCAAGAAAGTGACTTGTTGTAACCAAAAATCACATTTACTGAACTTTCCAAAAATCCTCTCCTTCCAAAGATTTTGAAAAATAACCCTTAGACGATCTTCATGCTCCATTCAACTTTTGGAATATATCAGAATATCATCAATAAAAACTACCACAAAGTTATCAAGGTAGTTCTTAAAGAATATATTCATCAAATCCATAAAAATAGCAGGTGCATTAGTTAGTCCAAAGGGCATATAAAAAAACTCATAATGCCCATATCTTGATTAGAAGGAAGTTTTTGGAATATCTTCTTTCTTCACCCTCAATTAATGATAGCCAGATCAAAGATCAGTCTTAGAGAAGAATTGATCCCCACGAAGTTGGTCAAATAAGTCATCAATTCTTGGAAGAGGTTATTTTTTCTTCACAATGATCCCATTATATTCTCTATAATCAATGTATAGCCGCATCGATCCATCCTTCTTCTTCACAAAGAGAAGAGGTGATCTCCAAGGAGACACACTTGGTCAGATAAACCCCTTCTCCAGAAGATCATGGAGTTGTTTCTTTAATTCCTCCAGCTCCACATTTTCCATCCTATATGGGGTATTTGATATCGGATGAGATATAGGTATGAGTTCGATGGATAACTCTACCTGTCTTTCCGGGGGAGGTCTAGGCAACTCCTCTGGAAATACATCAACGTATTCCAAGAAAATGGGGACATTTTCTATCATCAAACTCTCATCTCCTTCTTCTTCTTCACCGATCAACTCCATAAATAAGGATATAGGGGGTTATTTTAGACAAATATGAGGTTGAGATATCTCTCTTTGGAAGATAACTGTAGGGTTTCCTTTCAAGACTACTGATATTTCCTTGCTTCTGTAATTGATCTTAGCATTATACTTTGAGAGCCAGTCCATCCCTAGTATAATGTCGAATTCTATCATGGAGATGACTAATATATTTGTGATAAGATTGTGCTCACTAAAGTAAATACTATAGTTTCTAAACACTGACGATGCTTGGATAGTCCCACCATGTGTCTTGAATGAAAACTCTACTTTTAGTAATTCAGTGGTTGATTCTAAATTCCTTTCAAACTTGGAGGGAATAAAGGAATGTATAGAACTAGAATCAAACAAAGTACTTACTAGCTTTGAGAGGACAACAAGAGTACCTGCTACCACATCATTCAGAGCATCGAATTTAGCTACTGCGATAGAAAAAGCATGACCAGATCCCTAGGACTTTGCAGAGGATGATGGTGGTTCCCCTCCACTGCCCTCAGATTACGACAGTTATTGGCAAAGTGCCCACGTTGTCCACACTTAAAGAAATAGACATCAGGTAGGGCCTACACCATCTTCTCCTTGTCATTTGTGTTTGTAAGTTGAGGTTTCACCTCTCCAAGACAATTCCGCGCAATGTGGCCATCTCTTCCACATTTGTAGCACTTCCCACTCCCGATCAGGAATTTCCCCAAATGCGTCTTCCAACATTTATTACACGTGGGAAGTTGCACTTGCTTTCCTCCTCTTCCCTGATCAAAAGTACTCTATAATATGGAATCCATCGATCTCTTATTGTCGTTGGATTTATGAGACCACTGCAGCTCACCAAACTCTAGCTCGACTTTCATTGCACTCTGCACGATCTCCTCATAGCTATCATAATCTCGGTTGGCTAGATTCTTTCACAGATAAGGTCTTAGTCCACCGAAGAATCTATCAACCTTACCGTTTGGATCCATGAAAAAGCTAGATGTATATCATGAAAGCCTTGTGAAGTTCATCTCTTAGCTTCCCACAAATTCATTCTCCTTCTGCTTTAGATCGAGAAACTCCTTCTCCAATTGGTTCTCATGGAACGAGGGACGTACTTACTGAAAAAGATCCCTATGAACTCTTCCCACTCCATAGCTTCAACTTCCACTCTTTGCCTCATGTTTTTTTATCAATTCCCACCATGGATCAGCTTCTCCCTCTAAGTGATAGATATCCAGGGTGACCTTCTCTTGCTCTGAACAATATAGCACATAAAAGTTCTTCTCTATAGAGCTGATCCATTGCTCAGAAATCAATGGGTCAGTTGATCCACTGAATGTTGGTGGTCGTTGGCACATAAAGGATTCATAAAAATGTTGTTCGCTTCATGGCGAGATCATCCTCTCAGCTTGATTCAAGTTATTACTCATAACTTGAGTCAGTTGGTTCATCATTCACATGAATGTTTCCATTCCGGCTTCCATCGGAGGGCTGTCAGCGCATGGTCCATTGTGGTCACCATTTTCACAGTTCCTCCTACTTCCCTCCATTTTCTAAAAGAATAAAATCTTAGTGGGAAAATTATTTCATTTATGAATCTTTTAACTATAAATGATTCTCGGTATTAAAACTTCATGCTTAAACAATTATATTTTTCAATAATTCCTTCATAATGATTCATAAAAATCACGCGATTAACCAAACATATCCCCTGGGAGTGTTGTAACCAAGAGAGCATCAAGGCCCGTTTTCATGCACTAGTTCTCATTTGAGTCTAGCTCAAAGCAGTGTTTTTGGGTTTTACCCCTATATACATCTGTGCCAGATCCGCCTCTACCTGTTCGTATCTGGACATGGATGTATTTGTTTGATAAACCACTTACTCAATACTCACCAAAATACCAGGAAGTTTTACCTATATTCAAACTTTTCTATAAGGTTCTTCCTAAAGTTTTCATAGCCAAATTTCTATAAATAACTAAACTATCCATTGATACCAACTGTGGAAACCCGCCTTTTTAATACACAACTTTCCATTACATTTTACATACAGAGGATCTTTAAAGTCTAGTGTCTTGGAAACCAGGAACAAAAAAACATGAATACAACATAAAAAATTCCTCTAATCCACTTTTAAGGATTAATTATAAGATAATCCTAAGTAAAATTTCTGCCTTTCATATCCTGGAGACATACATCAAAGGAAAGGGTGAGTAGAAGGTCCAGTAAGGGTAAACAAGGGAATCAATGTACTTGTGATATCAATAAGAACTTGAATAACAACATAAAGATATGAACAATGGAAGTATAGACATATCATAATGAAAATAACTTGAAACATAACTTGAATATGTGGCTAAAACATTTCATTTATGCATTCATGAACATATCACTAAGGTCTATCCCTAAGGTTTCATAAAAATCACCAAGGTTATTTACCAAGGTATCGTGAAACTTTTCATCTCTAGAGATTAAATATGTACCCAATGAATTAGAGTTCTATCAGGGCACACCCTTAATATTTCTTTACTTTCATAGGAGACACATAGATCATAATCAAAAATTTCATAAATAACCCATGGAGAATAAATGAAATGGGTTTCACTTTAAAATCATGACATTTTAAAAGCTCTTAAAAATAAGATCATTAAATCATTTATAGCACATGGAAAGAGATTGAGGGTTATATGTTTGTAAATTCTAGAATAAAATATATCATATTGATATATTTATGAACTCCCATGGAAATTACATAGGTCTGGGTATTCACATAAATAAACAAGGGGATTTCTTGAGATAAAGAGATAGAAATTTTTAGATGAAATTTCTGCAGCATAATAGCTATATAACATGGTTTTAAAAAACATTGAAAAGTGAAGGGACAAGGGTCACCCACTCATAAATAATTAATAATACAGTATGGTTAATGAATAATATCATGGTATAGATATTTTAATGACATACCCCATGAAAAGGAAACATGAAAGAAAAGGGAAGATGTGATTTCTTTTACGAGAAATTCGACAGCCTAACAACGTCACTTAAAAATTCAAAAAAAAATTGAAGAGAGAAAGAAGGGTATCTCACCATTTGTACATATAATGTATAGTAATAAAAACATATAAGAACATAACCTCAATATAAAGAGATGTAAAATATAAGACACAACATAAAGGAAGTCATGACTTAAAAGAGGACGGTGAAAGGATCCCTTACCTTGAAGAGTAACTTCGAAAGCGTGAAGGTCGAGTACTTGGGAGGCTTGATGGCACCTTGGGAGGACTCCTTGGGAGGTAAGGAGACCAGAATTCCATTTAAAATTATTTGGAAATAAAAAAAAATGATGTAAAGGCTTGGTATTTATAGGAGAAGTGAGGGGATAAGTCATTAATGGCCAAGGGACACATCATCGGTGGTATTGGAAAAACCATGGGCTTGCCCATGGTATTTACCCATGGTATTGGAAACTTGGGACACATAATAACTTATCTTACTCTTAGTAAGTCAACCTGAATGATTACATAATTATTACATCCTTAATGATGTCATTAAACACCCAGAAACTAAAAACTGTATTTTCACTATTCACTGAAAATTCATTTTTTTCAGAAAAATCCCCAAAAATCACCTTAACCAAATATCGATGCTCTAAATTCAAAAATGAACTCCATTTTATAAAACTAATTTTATTTAAAAATTTAATTTAATTTTTAATTAAAAAACACTATTCACCTGAAAAAACTAATACTTGACTAATAATTTATGAAACAATTATTTACCTATTTTATTGAATCACATTACTTAATTAAGGTGCCTAAATTCTATTAATACTTTCTTTAAGTGATATTACTAATCCATTTGTTCACATTACTAATCCTAAGAGTAAAATCACTATTCATAATTAACTATTCACATAAATTTAAGTTGATCTTATTAGATTTTAAATTTCTTACTTAACACATTTCTAGAAGACCATTTTTTGAAAATCAATACACATCATTAATTATTTAAGGTTTACATAAATATTTTAAAATATCCCATTTTCCAAAATTCATCAATATACATCCTATATTTATTCGAACATCTGAAAAAATACAAACTTCACTATAGGAATAAATCACAATGTTATTTATCTCAAAGGATTACATAAAGTAGCTACGGTCTCGTTACATATCCCCTTATAACCCCAGCATAGGACCTAAGTGTAAGGTGTGCTAAAGTGAGATAATTTGAGGGTGGATCAACCAACATTTCCTGAGTAGTGATTTCTATAAGCTTAAACTTTTCACGAAGGCGATTCGGCTCCATCTTTACATAATGACGTTCGACTTGGGTTTGGTCCAGAGAAAAGCCCAGTGGTGCTACCTCCTTCCCATGTTTCGTCAGATGGGATTCGATCGGCCCGAGACTACTAGATGAGGCCATCAAATCTTATTTCATTATTAATTAACCAAGATCACTTGTATTTAGAGACAAAAATCGCAAAATTTAGTTTCCAATGGTCATATTGACCAACGGTCATATAATAGTCAAAACCCAATGGTATCATTTATATTATACTCACATCATTAGGTAAAGAATATAGTTTTTTTGAGTATAAACTAAAATAACACACAAAATTAGGAAACAAAAATTCATTCAAAATTTCAGGTCATTACATTAATCATCTTATACTTAGTTCCTTTTTACTCACACCCTTATTAGACACATCATAATTAAAATATTTTTTCTTATCTTAGGGAAAATAAAACACAATAAAGGGTCATCTAAGATACTTAGTAAGGGTAAATAATGAATATATAAATGATCATTTAAACATAACATAAAAATAATGGGTATGAGAGAAAGAGATTAACCTTTGGAAATAATACCCAAAAAATCTTAGATCATAAACATGATTCATGTAATTATTATTGGAAGTTAATAAGAAATGAATCATAAAGGGATCAAAGAACATGACCTCTAAGAAAATAATAATAGAAAAATATTGTTTCATAAAAGAGTGGTGTTAATTCTATCTTAATATTAGTCATTAAAATATTACATCAATAATACCCATGAATACATTCATAATATGTTTGTATTAGGATAACAAATCATGTACCAACCTTGAGGTTTGGATAACCTCCCGTGTACCCTCTTTCAGGATTGGGATAACCTCTCATGTCACCTTTTTTATCAGGCTTGAGATGACGTCTCGTGTAACATTTGATCTTATAGAATATTAATCCATACAAAATTAATTTGAGGGATATATCATATAAGGAAAACCCATCACATAATCACAAAATTTATTCATATGTATTCCATAAGATCATAAAAAACATTCATCATAACCTAACATGTTGAAATGAAAACAGGATTCATCAAAATTTCGTCATCATAACCAAAACAATCAAGAGAAAGAATAAATATGGTATCATTGGATTATAACCCCAGTAAATAATAAGAAATATCAATGAATGTTGTAATATATTAAAAATTATTTTATAATCTCATTTAACTATTTCATGAGAAAAATACCCCTTTGATTTTTAACTATATATTAAAATCTAAAAATTTCCCAAATATTAATGAAAAAGTTTCTTTGAAAATAACCTTGTAAAAATTTAAATAAATATTTAAATCATTGATTGGATTTGGATGTAGATAATCCTCTTATTTTTCTATACATAGAAACATATATTAATTTAACATTTTTAGTAAAATGTCAAAAGTACCTTGTTTCAAAAATGAAAAGAAAATTAACTTTAGACCATTTTTTAAAAATTTAAAAAATCCGTAAAAATTAATTTTAAAAATAATATTATAATATTAAAAATATTATATAAAACAATTCTCGAAATCATGGATATAGAAGAAAATGTATTTTCATATGAAGAGAGAAATACATTTGATCATCCATAAAACTATTCATTCAGTATCTTGAGTAATTAAAGTGAATAAAATGAAAGGGAAACATGTATTATCAAGAAATAACTATAGGAGAACAAAATTCATGAGATTATTGATAGATATATCATGGAACTTCATTATCATAAAAAAAATCATAATCAATCTTGTTAAATAATTATATTAATTACAATATAAACACCTTACCTCAGGTTTGAATTTCTTCAAAAGAAAATTAAAACCATTTATAAAAAAATTTAAATTTATTATAATTATATAAAATATTCATTTACATAATCATAATATCATATATTATCCAATTATAACTTTTCAACACTGATTTATTAATAATTCATTATTAAAATTATCATTTCTGTGTGTTAATTATTTCATTTTTTCATGAGAATTTATGTTTAGTAGTTCTGGTTTTTATACATTTATCATAGATCCTTTATCATTTTATTAATGATATAAACATAAAATTTATTCATTATATATATTTATAATCTTTCTTAAAATTTTGATATAGAAAAATCAATTACAGCGTTCATAGAGATGGTTGGTCATACATACACATGAATGTTGTTAACACTTTTCAACGGATGGAAAAAAATAACAGTAAAAAATAATTAACCTTTGTAAAATAATTATTATATCATAAATATAATATATATTCATTAAATATACCTTATAACAATCTATGTAATTAGAAAATGAAAAAATGAATCATATCGCTACATTGAGGTGGTAGCCAACACATACGCATGAGCAATGTTATCATTTTACAAAAGATAAGAAGGTAAGAAAGTAGATATGATATTATAATTAAATAAATATAATTATTTCTTAAATATAATATATAAACTTTAAATCCATAATAATAACCATTCATGAATGTTGGTGATGGAAAAGGAATAATATCTTTACGTGGAGACAGTTTTCCACACGTACACATGAGCAATACTTTCACTTCCGATTTGGTGGGAAATAGAATCGATAATTCTATTTATGTAATAATAATAAAAATTTATTTGTTTTTTTATACTGAAGATATTAATTTATGATGAATACCATATAGTTAAATAAGGTAGAAGAATAAATAAATTTAAAGTGTTCTGGTAGGTTGATTACCTCTTCTTCGAAAGGAATCCTTTATATTCCATATCAAGGGCCCTTGGAATGGTCTATCAAGAAGAAGAAAACCTCTAATTAGTGTATATAGAAATTTATAATATAATTGGGTATGGGTTGTTTGAGATAGAATACTCATAATTATGTAAATAAAAGAGAGAAGGGGTTTTTTTTTGAAGGTAGGGAAATGACACATTGGGAATTACTAAAATAATAAAATATAATTAGGTAATTTTCAAAATAAATTCTTCAAAATGGTTATATATTCAATGAAAAAGAGGATAATTTCGATATATGATCATTTAATGAAATTTATATTATCTTTGGTGTCATTTTAAAAATTTTATTTTGGTTTTACCCCTTGGTTATGAAATTTTAATATTAACTATGGTAATGAATTTTTTTAATATGACATTGTTATAATTTTACTTATAAGGTAAAAATTAGATAATAAATGAAAAATTTAATAAAAATTTTAACCTTTAATACCATAATTTTTCTATGGGATTATATTTATGTCTTTCTAATTTTTTAATAAAATAATTTTGTTATAAAATACTATTAATGTCATTTTATGAACTATTCACATAATTTGACATCAAAATAACAGTACAATTATGGAATTTGAATATAAACCTATCATACATCTATATAAGTTATATTAATCTATAAAATCCATGGGAAACTTTAAATCACCCAAATAATAAAACTTTTAGAGATTTTAAAAACATTTTCAACAATTTTCTACTATTTTCACAAGCATTGAGTCTATGTTGTGTAAGAAATTAAGGTAATTATTTTATCACTAAAAATTAAAAATAAATTTATATGATAAAAAATCATAAAAATAAAAATTTATAACTAGAATTAACCCTTTTTTAATCTTATATAATTTTTTTTGATATATTAAATTGAAGAGTGTGTTATTTTGGAATTTTATTTACTTAAAATGATATAAATTTCATTATTAAGTGAATTTGGCACCAAAATGAAATATATTATAATTTAGGGTGTATATGGTAAAATATATCAAATATAATGAAATAATGTTAGGTTTTGTGTTTATTTTAGGATTCATATCATGGTTTTAACATAATTTTACCAATTTTACCCTAATACAGGTGAATTTTTTTAACCATAGTTACTATTTAGAATTACAAAAAATTAAAGAAAAATATTTACCAAATTTTATCCTCATGCTTCCAAATATTGTATACATTTTTCAAGATTAAATCACTAGAAGTAGAAAAAAATAAATTTTAATATAAATGCATAAAACAAAATTAAAAGTAGTTTTTAGAAAAATACGCTTTTAACCCTAAAAATTAACTTATATCTGCAGTATGAATATTTTTTTATTTAAATAGGATTAATTGGATTATTATAAATAAAACTTACTATATATCACTTTGATAAAAATTCAATACATAATGATGCCATAAAATTACTTTATTTAATAAAAATAAATGATATTGTTTTAAAAAACTTTATTTTTTCACCTTTAATTGAAAAATCAATCATTTAAGAAAAATCATAAAATTTAATCATAAGTAAACATTTATAAACTAATTTAAAAATTAAATCTCATTTTTAAATAAATTTTATTAAATTGGAAGTAATTAATTTTATTATTTTTTCATAAAAACCACAAATCCATTTTTGATGAAAAATAATATAATGAATTTAATATAAATTGTGTTATTATTTATAAATAAATTTTATTTATATAAAAAATTTATACATAATTTTAAAATTTTGGTTAAAGTTATTTACTCCATCAATTTAATTCCTGGTTACTACGATATAAAATAATACAATTCATTTAGATTCGGAATTTCATGTATCATAAGATATAAATGAAATTAAATTTATTTAAAGAGAAATATATCATAAAATCTCAGTGTGTTACATTCTTCTCCCCAAGAGGCTCATTTTAATTTCTTATTCCTCTAGAAAAAATTAACCACATGATAATTCTTATTCCTTATCACTTTTTCTCTATTGTAAAGACCTGAATTTCTATGTAAATTTGTATTTATTTATATGGAAGTTTACGAGTCTGTGAAAATTTACGGCATATGAATCCAATGTCCAGTGTTCCTAGAATTAATTTCTAAACTTTTTTTAAGGTACATTGAGAAATTGCGAAACTATATTTTTCTAACATTTGAACCGATGCTTTGATTAAAAATTAAAGGGAACCGTTGAATCCAAAATGCTGATATTCATGTAAGGGAGACTTTAATTTGACCACAGTAGGTCCCGAGAAGAAGTTATGTTTTGGGACATTTAAAAGAAATGAAATAAAATAATTTTATCATTTTATTTTCTTTCTTTTCCAGCAATGGAAAAGCGGAGTGTGGGACCCACGGCGAGTCAGCCAAATGAATGACTTGACTTGCCAAATCCTAAGTAATGACATCGTTAGAGAATTAGAAAGATTCTTAATTTATGAGCCCCCATTAACTCCCAACGTCGTTACTTACCCTCCCCCTCTCCTACAAATATAGTGCTAGGGGAGGGGTATCGGACAAGCTTCGCCAAGTAATGAAGTTATTTTGGAGTGCCCTATTGCCGGGCCCTTAGAGGACGGAGTCGATCCCAACAGGAGGTGACATGCGACACTGAAACCCAGAACCAGAGTTTAAAGTTCGAGTGGTGGAGAGGGTGGCTTGTTGCGAGGACAGCGAACAACGAGACTCCTTAAACCGTGAGCACTCTCCAACGTTTCAAGGTAGGGGGTTGTGATGATTTATTTTGGTTTTCCCCGCAATTTTCTTACTAAAATGGAAAGAACGTATCAACTCTTTAAGAAGTTGATTCGTTAAATGATATCCATATGTGGGAGGGCGTGTTTCTTTCTTTTTTGGGAACAGTTTTGGAATTAAGGCATGAAATCCCATTGACCCTTTCCCCGAAACTCCCCCGGATTATATCTATCACGGAGGGCGTGAGCCAACACAAACAAGGCCTGAGCCCCTCCGTTCGTGTGTTATTTCTAATTGCCCATTTTGAAGTTGGAAACAAACTGAATCAGGGCATACTGCAATGAATAACATGATCCCAGGAGGTCGTAGTCATAGACGGCGTAGGAAATAGGGCCACCGGTGCATGACTGACGGCCCGACGAACACCCTGCCATCGTCACCAGCACCGACGACAGCACACAGTGGCGCAACAGTGGCACGCGGCGGTGCCGGCCGGCGTGTCCGGAAGAAGTCCGTCCACAGCTCCAGGCGACGAAAAATCAAAGGAGGGGCACACCCACGCAACAATAGGGCTATAACATGCGATGGCCTTGGCGGGATCAGAGGCCACCAATTCGACCAGCAGCCGGGGGATAGGGCGGGCACTAACTGCACACCCGGCAACCGAGCTGCGACCCGTCGGTCTTGGCGTGGATGACACGTGGCGCCATGTGGTGCCGTGTTAGGTCAACTATCGAGGGTTGACCCACTGACGTGGCCCTGCACCACCTCAGCCCTACCCGGACGCATCATGTTCGGGTGTCCCTACTGCCACGCGCCGCCAGGCGGGTGGCACCGCCAGGTCAGCTCAGAAGAACGACCCACCGCCTGGTGGGCCGACCCGCGGCCTGGCAGGTTGACCTGTGGCCCAGCCGGGTCGGGCCGGGGCCAACAGATCTAGTGGACTTGGGTACGGTCAGACCCGAGTCAAGATGGGTCAACCCAGGTCAATCCGGGTCAGCCCATGCTGAACCGGGTCAGGCCAGTCCGACCGAGGTGGACCGGACCCGGACCCAGTACCGACTTGTTACACAAAACATGCAATAACTTTTAAATCGAATGTCCGTTTGTTTAACCGACTATGACATCGATATCCTTATAATGGGTCAGTAATTTTGAGATACTCCGCTGGATTTTTGGTGAAATTTTTGTTACGGCCGGGTTGGATCGATTACAAATCCAACCGGGCCCTCAGCACCAAAACACTCGTATCTTGCAGATAGCGCACCCGATTGGCATGCTGTTTGCAGATTTGGGATCCCCTTTAGAAGAAATATTTTATGGAATACATTATGGTGACTTATATGGGTATCAAGATGTGGTTAGTAGACTAAAGAGTGGTTCTCCCAAGTGCACTACGTACGGATCCCTATGACTGGCTAAGACCTGATGACTACTGACTTTTCAACTCGGAGTGACTCGATGGCCATGGTACGCATTGGGGAGGAGTACCTCAGAAGGCCATGGTGGGGAGTGGCCACAATAAGCGATGGGGAGGATTACCTCAGAAGGCCACAGTGGGGAAGGGAGGCACTGTGTGACCCAAAACACCCACGGTACGTGATGGGTAGGAGTACTTCAGTAGTTCAAGGTTAGTGGAGAGAAGCTCTATGTGACCCGACATGCCCACTTTACTCGATAGAGGAGGATTTCTCCAGCAGCCGTGGAGTTCATTGATGTTATAACACATCTACCCTTGACCTAAATTGATACCTGGTGTGAGATGACTTGTGTTGTGTCCTTATGCTTCATGCTTTGTGTTTTTTCTTGTGTGGAACTCTAGGAGACCTACAATGGTATTGGGGTCCCTGCTGAGTATCTTTATACTCACCTCTTCATGGGATACTCCCATACATTGTTGTGTCTCATGAAGATGATGTACATTTTTGATCAAGGCCGAGGGAACAAGGACTGGGCGGTGCTTGGAGATAGACCTTTTTGGAATGATGTGAGAGATGGACTATAGATCGTGAGCTATACCTACACTTTAGGTAGGATCCATGGTGGAAAATTCATGATTTTCCTTTCACTTTGCATTTGTTTTGTACTTTTTTAGTTGTTCTTGTACTTTTTCCAGTTGGTCTTGTATTCCGTCCCCCTTTTCTTTCCACACTCTTTACTACAACAATTTACTTCACAGTTTATTTTGTTGCGTACTAGTCTATGTGGTTGCCTCTTTTTGCATTCTACTCTATGATTTTGTACAGGTTTAAAGGAAATGCATTCCCATCTTAGGTATATGCCTTTCCAGTGCAAGTTTCCATCCCATGGCCTATGGAAGGAGGGCTTGGGGTAGTCACGACAGGGGCCCTGGGGTACGGGTCCTAACAAAGTGCTATCAAAGGTGGTCAGTTCTTCCTCAGAGACCAGGAGTCTTTGTTTTATTTTAAAGCAATAGTGTTGAGTGTTTTGAGTTCGACCTTCAGGTTCGGGGAGTCTAGGGTTGGTGCGAAAGCTGACATATCCATACACTAAAACCCTGAGTCAATCTCTTCGTCTCAATGCACAAAAATATTGGTTGCATTTTCATTTTGTGATTTCGAATAAAAGTCAGCTCACCAGGTATAATGTCCTAAATGCGGAACATCTTGATTTATCTCAGGATGCCTCAACGTGGAAGACCAGATAAGATCCATATGGATTAGGACATCCCTCTCAGTGACAAGGCGTCTGTCCAAGGACCAGTGTTTGAGATGGCTCCACTGGGTGGTTCCCTTGGGCTACCACCACCCAATGGTCAGCCACTGCTACCGGCAGTTCCAGTAGATGACGTTCAAAGGCTTAGCACCCTACATGAGTTTCATAGGCAGATACCTCCTAGGTTTAGGGGTTAGATAGACCCTCGATTCACTGAGTACTGGCTAGAGGCCATGACATGGGTCTTTCACATAGTGAGGACACTAGTCGACCAGATGGCAATCTCAGTGGTGAGCCTTCTATAGGGATCAGCCGGGAGATGGTGAAAATTGACCATCCAGGTTCATGATGAGGCGACCCTCACTTGGGTTGAAATCGATAGTCTTTTTTAGGAGGAGTTTTCCCCACGAAATTAAACCCTGTGTGCATTCAGGAGTTGCTTCACCTTCAGCAGAGCAGCATTACAGTGGCTGATTACTCGGTGAGGTTCATAGAGCTTTCCTGCTACTATACGGATATGGTGCATGACCCTTTCGTTAGTTCTCAGGCCTTCGAGAAAAGGATTAGGAGGGAGATCAAGGCTTCAGTGGTGACCCTCATCATCTCCACCCAGGCAGGCGTACTAGAGTGGCCCCTTCTTGTAGAGAGCTTCTTATTAGAGAAATTGACAACATCTAGAGCCGACAACAGACCCCAGGCAGAAGAGTCTTCAGTTGGTAAAAGGAATCAGGAACATGGGCCCAAGGGGTCCAGGTATTTCAGAGCATGACCCCAGGACTCCAGGTCGGTAGTATGAGTCTCCCAGTCCAGAGGGAGTTAGCAGGGAGCCATGTGGTGTTACACTTGCGGCCGGTAGGGTCGTATGGCTCGCCATTGCCTGACCAGTCGGATGGATAACCAATAGATAGTCAAGGGATCACTGAGTTAGAGGCAGAGGTTCGAGCAAGGAGGTTTGCAGGCTGGTTGATGTGGTAGAGTTGCTGGCCGTGCATCAGGCAGTGGGAGGAGTTTCGAGGTTCTACTAGCACCACTGCTAGGTGGTCCACCCTGACCATAGGGAGCAAGAGGACAGGGGAGAGCTTAGCTCCACACAGCTGAGGCCTATGACCACGGTGCTCTGGATATGATTAGAGGTACTATATATTTATACTATACCCTAGGTGTAGTTCTTATAGACACAAGTTCCAGTTACTCTTTTATTTTCACGGCCCTCTTTTGGAGCTCAGAGATTCTGACGGATCCATTGGCTCAATCCTTATTGCTAGAGACTCCTACAAGAGTGGATTTGATGATTACACACTGGTACCATCAGTGTGAGATTACTATAGGAGGTGATAGATTCAACCAAGATCTCCTAGTAGCGGCTTCGAGGCCTTACGATGTCATTTTGGGTATGGACTGGTTATCCATAGTCCATGATCCGATTGACTGTATTAGGTGCAATGTGCAGTGTGTCTGCACTGATGGGACCAGGTTTTCCTTCACCGGTGAAAAGGTAACCTTTGCACTATAGGATGAACTTACCCGGAGGAGGATGCAGTCGATCACTTATCAGTTGGCTATCTTTACCCTCAGTTTAGTTGATGTTGAGAGTCCGAGCTATCCTATATTGGTGGACCAGTATGCTGATGTCTTCCCTGATGATGTCCCAGGAGTACCTCCACACAGAGAGGTAGAATTTTGCATTGAAATGTACCCCGAGATGACACTGATATCTACACCAGCATATCAGATGGCTCCCGTGGAGCTTCGTGGGTTACATGTACAGTTGTAGGACTTATCGGGAAAGGGGTTCATAAGACCCATTGTTTCTCCATGGGCATCCCTGATTTTGTTCTCCAAGATGGAATACAAGAGTTTGAGACTCTGTGTGGACTATCGGTGCCTGAACTAGGTGACCATGAAGAACAAGTATCCACTTTCAAGAATTGATGATATTTTCGATCAACTTAAGGGAGCTCGTTGGTTTTCAAAGATAGAAATCAGATCAGGCTATCATCAGCTCAAGGTATGAGATGAGGATGTACAGAAGATCGTCTTTAGATGTCGGTATGGCCACTATGAGTTCTTGGTTATGCCATTTGGCATGACCAAAACCCTAGAAGTGTTCATGGGACTCATGAACATGATATTCCATCCATACCTCGAATTGCTTTATGGTGGTCTTTATCGACAACATACTGATATACTCAACAATTGGGGAGGAGCATGCCTATCATCTACGGATAGTTATGGATAGACACCGAGAGCACCAGATTTAGGTAATCTCCCAATGTTCCAGTTCTGGATATAAGAGGTCCACTTTATGGGACCCGTTATCTCTAAGGTTGGAGTTTTAGTGGATCCAGTGAAGATAGAGGTTGTACTTGCTTGGGAGCCACCCAGGAGTGTGACCGAGATGCAGAGTTTCATAGGGTTGGTTGGATACTACCGGAGATTCACGACTGACTTTTCCAGAGTAGCGGCACCCTTGTCAGCATTGAGGAAGAAGGGATAGTATATTTTATGGAAGAAGAGATGCCAGAAGAGTTTTCAAGAGTTGAGGTTGAGACTGACGAGTGGTCCCATCTTAAAGCTACCCGAAGAGGGTGTCAGGTACGTAGTCTACTACGACGCATCAAGGATCCGACTTGGGTGTGTCCTGATGCAGGAGCGAGAAGTGATCACCTATGGCTCCCGACAGCTAAGACAACATGAACAGAAATATGCTACCCATGACCTGGAATTAGCAGCAGTGGTCTTGGCCCTGAAGATATGGCAGAATTACTTGATGGGAAAACCTTTTATGGTCTTTTCTGATCACAAGAGTCTCAGGTATGTCTTCTCCTAGAAGGACCAGAACCTAAGACCCCAGAGATGGCTAGATTTCCTCCAGGATGATAAATTTGAGATAGTCTATACTCCTGGGAAGCGGAACGTGGTAAAAGATTCACTAAGCAGGAGGTCTGTCCTACACATGCTGAGTGAGGTGACAGAACAATTAGTTATGTTGTAGATATCCTTTGTGGATAGAGATGGTGCATCTTACCTCTAGTGTATGACTGTCACTCCCCCGCTTCTCCAGAGAGTTAGGGAGGCGCATCTTGGGGACATTTACTGAGAGGCTCGACGTACTCAGATATTCTCAGGACAAGCACCTAACATATTTTCTGAAGGTGGGGATCACATCATCCTCTTCAGAGGACATACTGTGGTACCAGTGGCGCTAAGAGAGGAGGTGTTGAGGGAGTTCCATACGTCCCCTATGGTGGTACATCCTGGTGTACTGAAGATATACCAAGACCTCCGGTGTTAACACTATTGTCCAGGGATGGAGAAGGTTGTAGCTGAGTTTGTTTCTCGATGCCTTACTTGTCAGCAAGTGAATGCCGAAAATTAGGTTCCTACAGGCTTAGCACAACCACTAGAGGTGATAGAGTGGCAGTGGGATGTGATCTCCATAGAATTTGTGACTGGGCTTCCATGTACGTCTATGGGATATAATTCCATTTGGGTGATTGTTGACTGACTCACCATGTCGGCCCACTTCCTACCTATCCGAGTACAGAGATCAGTAGAGGGATTGGGATGAATCTACGTGAAATATATTTTCCGAATTCATGGGGTTCCATCGATGATCGTCTCTGACCATAACAAACGTTTCACTTCCTTGTTGTGGAAGGGATTGTAGGAGGAATTTGGGACCCAACTGCGTTTGAGCACCACCTTTCATCCCCAAAAGGATTGTTAGATGGAGTGGACCATTCAGACATTAGAGGACTTGCTTCGTGCATGCGTCCTAGATTTTGGCCGTAGTTGGGAGGATCAATTTCACTTGGCGGAGTTTGCATACAACAATAGTTATCACTCCACCATTGGTATTTCACCATTCAAGGACTTGTACGATAGACCTTGCATATCACCTCTATGCTGGACTGACCCAGGGGAGTCAACACCTATGGGCCCAGAGTTGGTATGGGCTACCACAGAGAATTCTCAGATCATCCAAGAGTGGATGAAGACTACACAGATTAGACATAAGTCATATAATGATAGGAGGCGAAGACCTTTGGAGTTTATGGAGGGGGACCACATATTCTTCTAAGTCTCTCCTTGATGGGGATTACAAATATTTGGTCTAGGCAGCAAGTTATCACAGAGGTTTATCGGACTATTTCTGATACTTCGAAGGATAGGCGAGGTGGAATACCACTTGGCACTTCCACTTCAGTTGGAGAGGGTGCACAATGTCTTCCACATATCTCAGTTGAGGAGATACGTGCTCGACCCATGTCACATCATCGACCATGGTGAGATGGACTTGGATGATGGGGCGACATTTATAGAGGTTCCAATAGAGATTGAGGATAGATAGGAGGAGGTCCTTTGTGGTAGGTCGATACCTCTGGTATGCATTCACTGCCAGCACATGAACCTCCAATAAAGCACTTGGGAGTGAGAGGCTCAGATTCATGCTTAGTACCTTCATTTGTTTCCTTAGTCTACATTGTGGATTTTAGGGACAAAAATCCCTAAGGTGTGGAGAATGTGAAGACCCGGATTTTCTGTGTATTTTTTTTATTTATATGGAATTTTATAAGTCTACAAAAATTTACGGCGTGTGAATCTGAGGTCTGGTGTGCCCATAATTAATTTCTGAACATTTTTTAAGGTACGTTTAGTAAACACATAAATGGTTTTTTCTAACTTTTGAACCGGTTCTCAGATTAAAAATACAAGGGCACCGTTGAATCTGTAGTGCCGAGATTCACTTAAGGGAGACTTTACTTTGACCACAGTAGGTCCCGAGAAGAAGTTATGTTTTATAAATTTTAAAAGAAATTAAATAAAATAATTGTATCATTTTCTTTTCTTTTTTTCCACCAATGGACAAGCAAAGTGTGGGACCCACTGTGAGTTAGGCCAATGAATGGCTCAAATTTAAAAATCCTATGTAATTACGAAGTTAGGTAATTAAGAAGATTCTTAATTTTTGAGCCCCTATTAACTCCCCGTGTCATTAGTTACCCTCCCCTCTCCTACAAATATATAGCTTGGGGAGGGGTATTAGACAAGCTTCACCAACCAATGAAGTTCTGTTGGAGTGTTGTAATGCCGAGCTCTTAGAGGATAGAGCTGATCTCAATAGGAGGTGACGTGAAACACCGAAACCCCGAACCAGAGTTTGAAATTTGGGTGGTGGCGAGGGCGGCTTGTTGTGGGGAAGACAAACAACAAAACTCCCTCAACCGCAAGCTCTCTCCAATGTTTCATGGTAGGGGGTTGTGTTGATTTATTTTGGTTCTCCATGCAATTTTAGTGCTAAAATAACAAGAACATATCAACTCATTAACAAGTTGATCTCTAAAACGATATCCATATGCAAGAGGGTGTGTTTTTTTGGGAACGAGTTTGGAATTAAGGCACGAAATCTAGTTGAACCTTTCCCCCAAACATCCCCGGAATTATCTCTAATGTAAAGGCCACCGGCTTACCCAAACAAGGCCTGATCCCCTTCATTCTTGCATTATTTGTGATTGTCCATTATGAAGTTGGAAACAAACCGAACCAGGGCCTACCACAGTAAAGAATGTGATCCCAGGAGGCCGTAGGCACAGACAACATAGGAAAGTGGGCCACCGATGCATGACCGGTGGTCCAACAAACACCCTGTCACCAGCACCGGTGCCAGTGGTGGTGCACCATGGAACACGGTAGTGCCAACTGCATGTATGGCAGAAGACCGGTCGCCGCCCCGGGAGACGGCGGAGCAGAGGAGGGGTGCGCCCCTGGTGGCGCGCCCACATGGCAGCAGGGCCATGACATGCGATGGTTGCAGCGGGAGCAGAGGTCGTCGGTTCGACCGATGACCGGTGGACGAGGCGTGTGCCAGCTGCATGCTCGGTGGTAGAGCCGCATCCTGTTGGAAATGGCATAGAGGACCCGCGATCCCATGTGGCACTGCGTTGGGTCAACCCCTGAGGGTTGACCCACTGACGCGGCCCCGTTCCACGTTAGTCCTACCAGGACGAATCACTTTTGGGTGTCCCTGGCGGCCCACGCGGCCAGGCGGGTGGCACTATCGGGTTGGCCCACTAGACCGACCTGCCGCCCAGGGGGCCGACCCGCGAACCAGTGGGCCGACTCACGACCGCGCGGCCAGACACACGGCCTAGCCGGGTTGGGCCTGGCCTAGAGGGCCGGGTTGACGCAGGTCCGGTCAGACCTCAAGTCGGTCTGGGTCGACCCAGGTGGATCCGGGTCAGCCCATGTCGAACCGGGTCGGGCTAGTCCGACCGAGGCAGACTGGACCTGCACCCAGTATCGACTTGTTACACAAGACATGCCCTAACTTCTAAACCAGAAGTCCATTTGACGAACTGACTACAGTATCAATATCCTTATGATGAGGCAATCCTTTTGAGATACTCCACTTTCATTTTGTGGAAAGTTGCGTTATGGCCGGGATAAATTGATTACAAATCTAATCGGGCCCTCGGCACTAAAACGCCTGTATCTTGTAGGCCACACACCCAATTGGAAATCTGTTTGAGGCTTTGGTACCCTCTTGAGGAGACAGATCTTTTGGAATATCTTGTGGTTAATTCTATGGATATAAATATGTAGTGAATAGATTGAGGAGCGGTTCTCCCAAGTGCATTACGTATGGAACCCTGTTATTGGCTAAGACTTGAAAACTACTGACTTTTCGACTCGGAGTGACTCGACAGTCACAGTACGCGATGGGGAGGAGTACCTCAACAGGCCATGGTGGGGAGATTCCACAGTACACAATGGGGTGGAGTACCTCAGTAGGCCATAGTGGGGGATGGAGGCTTTGTGTGACCCAGCAGACCCAGGGTACACGATGGGGAGGAGTACCTCAGTAGTTAATGGTTAGTGGGAAGCGACTCTGTGTGACCTGGAAAGCCCACTTTACTCGATATTGGAGGAGTTATACAGTATCCAAGGAGTTTATTAATGTGATAACCCATCTAATCTTGACCTAATGTGATACCTAGTGTGAGATGACTTGTGTTGTGTACTTATGCTTCATGCTTTGTGGTTTTTCGTATGTGGAACTCTGGGAGACCTACGAGGTTCTCGAGGTCCCTACTGAGTATCGTTATACTCTACCCTACATGATATTTTCATGTACCTTGTTGTTTTTGGTGTATAGTACGTACAGTGTTGATCGAGGCTGAGGGAGCTAAGACTGGCCGATGCTTGGAGCTGGACCTTTTTGGCGTGACATGACGCAGGGACTACAGATCGTGGGCTATACCTACCCTTCAAATAGGATCCATGGTGAACAATCCATGAGCTACCTTTCAATTTTCAACTATTTTTTTACTTTTTCAGTTGTACTTGTACTTTTTCCAATTGGGCTTGTATTCCGACCCCCTTTACTTTCAAGACTCTTTCCTACAGTAGTTTACCTTACAGTTTCTTTTGTTGTGTTCTAGTCTGTGTGGTTGCCTCTTTTTGCATTATACTCTATGAGTTTGTATAGGTTTAAAGGAAATTCCTTCCCATTTTAGGGATATTCCTTTCTAGTTCTAGTTGCTAGCCCCTGGCCTATGGAAGGTGGGCTTGGGGTAGTCACGAAACGGGCCCTAGGGGACTGGTCGTGACATCTATGATATTAAATTTCTACTACTTATTCATTATAATATATATATATACATATTTCCTTAGAGGTACTAGATATGAGTTTGTTACATGTGATGGATAATTTATGTAATTTTTCATGAGATATACATGGAACACATCAAGATCATGAGATAGGTTTGATGGAATCCCCAAGTTATAATCTACCATCTCTAATAGATCAAGAATCTCAATGGGGAAAATATAGTTGGGGATCAACATTATTTTCTTTCAGATTCTCATAAAAATTGTTCATAAATAAATTCATAAGAATACCTTCCCACCAACTTCAAATTCTACCTTTCAACAATGATTATTATCATAATGTTTCTATTAAATATGAGATTCCATGATATGCTACTAAATCAATCTGAATTTATCCTCCATTTCCTCAGCTAGCTCAGGTCCCAATATATTTTGTTTCTATAACATCTTCCCAACAAATGGAATTATGCACTTTTTTCCAAATAAGGCTTCATATAGATCCATTTAAATTATCAAGTGAAAGTTATTATTATAAGAAAAATATACTAGGGGAAGGTTTTGATCCCTAAAACCTTTCAAATCCATAAAAAAGTTCTAAATATATCTTCTAGGGTATTAATGGTTATATAAAATTGAACATTTATCCAAGGATTATGAAAATTACTAAAATTAAACTCTTAATATAGATATTATTGAATAATTCACCATTTAATCAAGGTAAAACATCAATTATAATCAAATATAATAGAATTTGGTACTCCATGCTACCATAAAACCACATTGATGTATATTCTGGAAATAATATCAAGAGATAAATCTTCTCTAATATAAATTAAGTGATCAGACATTATAAATAAATCATATAAAACTAAAAAATTAATCATTGAATTTAAGTGTTTATGGGAGCTTGAGGAAAAACAGATGTTGATGTTTTCCAATTTTATTATAGTAAGGGTAATGGTTGTAATATCCCCTTACAATTTATCTTTAAAACTTAACTTCCTAATATACCATGCTCTAAGATAAATACTCTACAATATCTATCTTAATGTCATCCCATTATAAATACTCATTCAGATATCAATACATGTTCTTACTTTTAAGATGAATAAATAGTGATAAACCATGGACCTCATTAAAAAAATAATTCTTCAAATTTTAAATGGATGGAACACATACAAAATTTATGAACCATATCAATTCATCACAATGAAGGTTGAACTCAGGACCCTTTCTATAATTATTTTTTAGTTCCATATATTCCATTTGAACTTATTTAATCCTCACAAGGATAGATGGTTGAATATACATTTTATAATGTTAATATTTATACCATTACTTTAAGATTTATAGATCCATATTTTTAAAATCAATATATATTGATTATTTTTGGATCATCATAATTGATAAGTTAACAAGATATTTTCAGACTGAAAGTATTAAAAAATTTATTTGGTTTTCCATGGTTGTAATTAATTAAGCATTAATAATATTTAATAAACTATAATCATGTTTTATGGTGCATATTCAACTCTTTTTGATTGAATACTTGGTTTAAAATTTTATGATCATTATATATATCACAAATTTCTCCATAAAGATAATGTTACCATATCACTAATGAAAAATCAATGCAGTTAAATACAAATAATGAGTTGGGTTATTTTCCTCATCATCCTTCAATTGGAATGTGACATAATCTACCACCATATTATTCTGTATGAGGATGGATCAAAGTCCCATCTTCGATGCACCATTATAGATAAAAATCACTTCTCTACTATAGGGTAATTTTTGAAAAAGTGTGAAAAATAATCTTCCCATTAGTTCCTTAAAATTATCTTCATATTCATATGAACATCAGAAATTGACTCCCATATGAGTTAACCTGGTGAATAGATTAAATAGTCATGAGAAATTCTATATAAACTGTTGATAGTATCTAGATAAACCAAGAAAATAATTGATCTCATTCACAGCGGTTGGTTTGGGACAATGTTCAATAAAATCTATCTTTGATGGATCCAGTAATATAGACAAACTTTATATTGTCTATTTAACACCCAAAGTTTTTATGAATTATTATTTTTGAATAAATTAAATTTACTTGTTGGATTATAGTACATGCTACACTAAATTATGAATTCATTATGCAGAAAACCAACTTAATATTAAACTATAAACAAAATTTATATTATCCTTCAGTAAACACAACACTATGTTTATCTTGTGTTACAAACAATTCCTAGTCCCTTTGATCGCTTGCGCTACACGCCTGACTGAGTTTTTTAAAGAACAATATACTATTAATATTATTATTAAAATAATGTTATATTTATCACTTAGCTGTTAGAATGGTAGAGATGTATAAGAATAAATAAATTATAATACTATGGTTAATTTTTTTAATAAAATTAATTCTTTAGTTATAAATTAATTATAAATTAAAATAGAAACCAATTGAACATAAATGATGTGTTTTTATGAAAAAAATATATTTATGCCCACAAAGGAATTATATCTTAATAAATTAAATTAATATCTCTTATTGATAAATTTTAATTAAATTTATATATTATTAAATAATTTTTTTTAAATTCATCCAATATGTTTTATTGGAATTAAATAAGAAAAAATCCAGTTTTTGGCATAAAAAGCTATATTCTTCTAAAAGGCTGTTTTGTCACCTTTTAATGGAAGAGTTGTTTCTAAACTAGCATTTAAGACATATAAAATTTTTATTTGAAAAAATAAATTTCTTTTTGGAAGATAAATATAAAAATAAAATTTGGATGGGTTTTTTGTATTTTTCTGATAAGTTTTAGTTTTTTATGAATATTGAAAAACCCAGAATTTTAATTGAAAACTTCATTTTTGTATACTTTATTAATATAGTTAAATTATATTTTATATAGTTTTTATTATATATTTATATCAATTATACATATATTAATACAATTTATATCATTTTAATAAATTTTACAATGACATTTGATATAAAAACATTTCAAAATTTTGAACTTTTCTGCAATAAAAACCAACTTTCACAACATGACCACAAGAATATTTTTTAATTAATTTATACCGATTATATGATTATAATTTGTAAAAATGGATTAAATATTTGAAATAATAATAATTTTAGATTAATAATAATGTAAAATTTATTTTTGAACAATGTAAATAGTTAAATAAATTAAAATTAATTACAATGATTAAGGTAAAAATGATTTTACTTAATGACTAAAAATAGAATATGAGGTGTAAAAATGACCCTAAAATTTTCAAAAATAATTTTTATGGAAATATTTATACCTTAACCATTAATTTTATTAATATTGTGTGTTATATAATCCTTTTTGTTGGTAAAAACTTTGGGAGCACACAATTGTTTAAAAAAAATTCCAAGTGCGTCCTTTCCCAAAATTATAAAAGGGAACCCACCCAGTCACTTAGTCACACCTCTAAAGACCTTTGGATACTAAAACCAATTCCCAAAAAATCTCCCAAAATCCCAACTCTCATACTATAATCCCAAATTTGGGAATAAATAATACCAAGTTAGTCTTTTGCTGAAAACAAAAAGAAATTACCCGAAGAATAGGTAATGTTTTCCCTTGAGAACTGTCGTTTCATTTATTTCTCCAACCCCTTTAATGCCTATTATATCCATATTATATAATATACACAGTATAATAAATATAAATATTTTTTTACGTATATTATCTAAAATTCCATACACTTCCATTAAATTGGATACACAATCATCGTTCGTGTGTACGACAGACTACAACCTCACAAACATATTTCATCTGTTCTTCCATTACAAACCCTAAAGGTTGGTAATAATGATATAATTATTATTTTTATATGATATTTATGATATTTATGATGTATTTATTTTTATTTAATTATTATATACCACATAACTTCGTTATTTCTATTTTATGGGATTATGATAACTTCTTTTGTGGACATGTGGACTATCGCCTTCTCAAAATGATGTGATTTTTTCATGCTTTACATGGAATGTTTTTAGCATAAGTTTAATAAATATATTTGAAATATATTAAATAATAATTAAAATATAAATAATATATATATATATATATCATTTACTTTTATTTCTTAAAAAAAATGAGAATAAAATGGAAACAACATTCATTCATACGTCTGACCTACCGTCTCCATGAACTGTTTATTTCATTTCATTTTCCCACAATTTATATATTATTATAAATAATTATATAATTATAATTTGTAGTATTTAAATCAGGTTTTAAATTATTTAAATAAGTAAATACCAATCTAACTAATATGAAAAAAATAAAATAAAAAGTGAAAACATAAATGAAAAACAAAGCGGTTATTACTCGAAATGTAACATTAACATGAAATTATTTATAAACAAGTAACATGAAGTCATTATAAAATCATACATGGTATGAAATATAATAATTGTAATATTTTTTATATGTATAATAAAATCATAGTTTTTATATAGTATGTTTTAACTTGTAGGAAGAAAGGCAAAACTTAAGGTAAGGGTTTTCTCATCTCACTTTTATTTCATTGAGATATATGCTCTATTCACCACTTATTATTATTATGTAGTGTATATAATTCTCTATGAAATTTTATGTCATTAATTTACTTTATTTAATGATATTACAAGTTTCTATTGATGGTATGCTTTCACAGATATCATGATTTAGGATTTAATCAGGTAGTAACGGGATTTATTGTCTCACTTTTATTTATGCGAGACTTATGCCATATTGACCACTAATTTATTTTGTGTGGGGTATATACTGAAAATTATTATATAATTTTATCATTATCCTTATTTTTATTGGTATTTACATATTAATTTTATGATATCTATTTCATGGGGTTTATGGTTAAAAAGTTACCAAATCCGTAAGGTAATTTTGACTCAGTTTTGCTTCGTTGAGACACAACTGATGTTGTGAATCTATATTGTTTTAAGAGGTTTCTATAATTCCATTTTACAAGTTATATCATGAATATAATTAATTTAATGATAATTTAATCTGCATTTAATATTATTATTAAATGAGTATTATGATTCATATTACCAAATCTGTAATAGTTTATTGATACAATCTCACAGTTTATTGGGTTTGTTAATGATCATGCTTTCCTGGATGAAATATTATGATACGTCTCTTAAGAACTATCATGAATTTTATTATCCTATATTTTATCATGATTTATTCATATAATGGTACCATTTTCTCCACTATTTGATACTTAATATAATTAATATTTTTTTAGAAAATATTATTATATAACTCATCGGTTAGAAATTTTTTTTCATTCAAAATAATGTTTTAAAATTTTTTTAAAAAAATATTTCACTATTATCCTATTATTTTTAAACTAAAATTTCACCAATGTTTTTTATTTTTCAAAATTCATTTAAAGGTAATATTGTTTTCGTTTTCTGATCAATGTAATTTTATAAACATTTTACAGTGCAAAAATAATGTTCGATATGTATGGATTTAATTGCCTTCATGACTGAAATTTACTTGAATATTCATTTTTATGTTTAAAAAGTTATTATTTAAAAAAATTATTTTTCTAATATTTTTGAAATTCATTCTTTTAATTTGGTTTCAAATAAAACGTTTTCAAAAATGTTTTATGATATAAAAAGATTTTTCAAAGAAGAAAGCATTTTTTCCCAAGAAATGTTGTATGTAATATTTAAAAATTATATTCTACCCAAGATGCCATCTATTGATGTTACCTTTTAATTACTAGGGTTATGATCCAAGCATAACATTCAAATTCTTTCCCTGAATGGTTTGTCTTTTGATGAATTGTTGTTTATGAAACCCATTTCTCTTCCATGAGTTATAACATGATAAATTCTTATGAAATGTACTTTATTTAATGTGGTATTGTAGGATTAAATGATTATAAAACCTATCTATTTTACATAGTTTATTATATGATGAAATTTTTAATATACACATTCTATTTCATGGGTTATGATATGATGTTTATGAAACCAATCCCTTTTCATGGTTCATGGTCTGAAAAATGTTTTATTATATTGTGTCACATGTATTCTTGATTTCATTATGTGATAAGTTAGGATCTATATATATCTATAATTAATTGGGTGGTGATAAATTCCATTAGAGATCATAAAAAACATGGGTTGTATACCAAGACTAAAAAATGGTTATACGGGTTGTAGCCCAAGCTCGAAAACAAAAGGGTACATGGGTTATAGACCATGCCTAAAAACAAGAGAGTATGGAGGTTGTAACCCAATCCTTAATAATAAAGGGTACATGGGTTATAGCCCAAGTCCAAAAACAAGAGTGTACATTGGTTGTATCACATTTCCTAAAATAATATGGTATATAGGTAATATCCTAATACAAAAAACAAGAGGGTAGATGGGTTTTTAGCTAAAATTTGAATGTAGGTATGTTATTGGTCATCCCAATCCTAAAATGTTATGAGGTTATTGGTGACTATCCTTCAAAAAATATTTTCTATTCTTGTATGAATACAAATAATCTATGTAGTATGCATTTTTATCAACTCATGGTATATGTACTTTGGTTACCTTATGATTCATTTCCTGTGATCTTCAAAAATATATTCCATAACTCATGTAAATCATCTATTATATAAAGGGTATGATCTAGAAATGTTATTCTCATGTTCTCATACCCATATGATTATGTTATTCTTATTTATCTGTTTTATTTACACTTAATGGGAATATGAGATCACCATTTCTTATATTTAATTTCCTAGGTTATGAATAATGGTTTTAAGTAGGAGTACTAAATGGGATGATCTTTGTGGAAAATATTGATGTTATTTCACCATATTAGAATATTTTGTTTTAAGTTTCCAAATACACAAAACTATTATGGTACTCAAACTTGTACATTTTTAATGTTCTGAGTATTTATCTAAAATTATTTAATATCCATATATGTTAAAACTAGGTCAATATTGTAGGTATAAAAAGAAATTTTAATTCATCCTGTGGAAAATAGGATGATAAAACTTTAGTGAGATACCTAGGGATATTTCTAAATATTTGTCTAGGGATGTCACTAAGGATAAGTCTAAGGATGAGTCAATGTATTGGAAAATATCCTAGAATTTTGGTAACGGATAGAGTGAATAGTTTCCTAGAAATACATCCTAATATAGATACTATAAGTCTAAGTTTCTCTATAATAGAATTACATAGGGATAACAACCCGAAATACACCATATTAAGATAGACTCGATCGGGAGCTGGTGCATGACAACATGCCTTACAACCCACATAGTTTGACACTCCCTAGGTATATGCATTGGGAATTCATAAACTCTTTATGAACCATCATTAATAATTTAAATATAAGATGATTATGAATAACCAATGTTAAGGATAAGGTGTAATAAAACTAAAATAACGTGTCATGATTTAGACACTGTAAAAGTATTTTTCCATGATTATGTGTTTTTCCATTATGATAAGTATTTCTCAGGATATGATTCCTAGATTCAGTTAATGGATAGAATATGAAGGAAATATGATATCGTTGAATGTAATGGACAGTGAAATGATTCTCCTCCCAAGACACCAAATTTTATGGGAGATGGAATGGATAATATTGTTTTTTTGTTCACACAAATTTACCAGTCTATGAATCATGTTGAACATCCAAATGAGCAATGGAAGAAACAATGTTTTATTGCATCCTTCATGATATAATGTCCACCTTCCTTTAGTGGTTCCACTGATTTAATAGTTATTGAGAAACATATCAATAACATTGAGAATATATTTTCCATTCTTCACTATTTAGAGCATCAAAAATTCATTCTGATTGTTTATCATTTGGAATGTGAAACAAATGAATGGTGGAACCTTATTAAGAACACGATGGGACAAGAAGAAAAAAAATATATTAAATGGGAAAATTTTAATAAATAATTTATCAATTAGTACTTACAACATATTCTAATAACAAATATGGAGAAGGAATTCCTAAAGCTTAAACAGAAGAATGATGAATTTTTTGGTGCCCAGGAAGAAAATTTTGTAATACTTACATGGTACTCCTCAGTTATTATCATTCATCCTGAAATTAAAGATAATAGATTTTTCAATGAACTGAAACTAAATCATTGAAGGGAGTTAACCAAATAGAATTTCAGATGCAATAAAAATATTTTTTAATGTTTTATTATGGTGGAAATGGGGTTGAAGTTATATATCAAAAACATGGTTTTGATAAGAAGAGATAAATGGAATTTGAAATAAAATCTAAAAACCTTGGAGAGAAGAAGATGAGCTATCCGTTATGCTCAAACTGTGAGAAGAAACCTGGAGGGAATTGTCTTAATTGGACTAGTAAGTTTTTTAAGTGTGGAAAGGAAGGAAATAGAGAGGATTTTGCTAAATTTATTTGATAAAGTTATCTAATGATGCGAATAATAGGAAATCACTATAGAATTAACATCACACTCCAATGTTTCAATTGCAGGGAGTTTGATAATTTTGATAAAAAGTTCCCAAATCCAAGGGTTAATAAAATTGATCAACAACAAAAACATATAAAGATATATTATTCAGGTAAATTATATGAAATCAAAATAGATTATGTTAATCATGATAATTAAGGTACTCCATAGTGAAAAATTTTATATGGTATTCTGAAAAAGTAAAATTATGAAAATTGTGTCGTTCATCCTTTAGTGGAACATGATTTGATTCTAATCATTGATTATCTCCATCTATATGAATTTTGGATTAATGAAATCATATTAATATTCTATAAGTTCAGGGATGAACCCAAGCTCCCAAATTAAAAGTTTATTTATAAGTTAAGAACCTATATAAGGAATAAAGGGTGAATTATATTTTGAAAGCATGTATGTTTTCAATAATTATTTATGGAAATATAGGTTATTACAATTTTTCAATAGAATACGTGACGAATGTATTAACTTTTTTAGTATATGAAACTAGATAGTGACTTTTTGACATATGGGGGATTGATTTTACATTTATTTTGAGAAATTTAGATACATCCTTTCTAAATTTTTGGATTTTCATCTTTCAAAAGGGTCATAAGGTTAACCATTTTTGGAATGTTTTATGTTAAACTTCAGATAATGTTTTAGATATTACAATATTATCTCACCACATGAGGATTTATGCATATTGGATAACTTGTGATAGCTATTTTTCTTTGATGACAACTAAAGACAGATGAAACGACTTATCATTAATTATGGATCTTATGATCCATTAGTGCATCATGAAAAAAAAATCACCAATATTTTTTTATTAAGAGATAAAGTTGAAATAGTTCAAGGCACAAAAAATGATGAAATTATAATGACATCAAGTTTTCATATCTTATTGTGAAGGTTTCATTAACTTTAGGAAAAGGATCTTGAAAACAAAAATGTCATCCTAGTACCATATTTTAGATGAATAAATTAAACACTTAGATCATTATAGATTTATGGATTTGTGGTAATAAAATTTCTCTTGACCATGTTCTCTATCACAATTAATCATAACTTGATATTTATATTTCTATTTCATGTATATTCTCGCACTTTCCAACTATTTTCTCCTATGTGGAAACCTAGTAATGCGTTACTTATTTAACCATTACGTTTTCAAATTTCCCTTTTAAAAGGAATTTTTATTGTTCTTTTTATAGTGTGGGTTTCTATAAAAAATCTTTATAGTATTAAAACTTTGATAATCCAGATGAATTATCAGTGTTAGATTCAATTTAATGGGGGAATAATGTAACACCCTGAGTTTTTAATGAATTTTTTTTGAATTAATTAAATTTCATTGATTAATTTCATTTCACGCTACACTAAGTTATGATTTCTTTATACAAAACATGAAGTTATGATTTAACTATATTAAACACTTATATTAGATTAGGTTGCATGAAAAACTATGTTTGTCTTGTGTTACACACAATGCTGAGTCCCTTCGATAGCTTTCTTTACATGAAATACTGATTTCTATCCAACTAAAATATATTATTATTATTATTAGAATATTTTTATATTGATCACCTAGCTATTAGAATGAGAGATAAGAATAAGATTAACTAAATTATAAAAATATGGTTTAGAAATTTTTATAAAATGAATTAATTGTTTATAAATTAATTATAAATGGAAATAAAAACCAATTACGTATAAAGGATGTGTTTTTATTAAAAAACTATTGTTATGCCCACAAAGAAATTTTATATTAATAAATTAAATTAATATCCATTAGTTTGAGATATTCATGAAATTTATATTTTAGAAATTAAACAAAATGTTTTTACATTCATCCAATATGTTTTATAGGTATAAAATAATAATAAATCCAATTTTAGGAAAAAAACTATATTTTTATAAAAAGGTAGTTTTGCCACCTTTTAATTGGTGTATTATTTTAACAGTAATTTATAACACTTTTAAAATTTTTATTTGAAAAAATATACTTAATTTTTGGAATTGCAATATAAAAATTTATTATGGGTGATTTTATGGTATTTTGTTTTGAGAAGCATGATTTTTTGATGAATGGTGGGAAACACTGAATTTTATTAGAAAACTACATTTTTGAATAATTTATTTTTATAGTTAAATTATATTTTAATTTTTTTTAAAGTATATTTAGATCAAGTATAAATAAATTAAAAAAAATTATGTTATTTGATTCTATTTTACATTGAAATTATATTAAAAAAACATTTCAAACTTTTGAATGTTCGCTATTCAAAAACCCGCTTTCGTGACACCATTAAAGATTAATTTAAAATTAATTCAATCCAATAATATAATTAGAACATGGAAAATTGGATTATATATTTTTGATAATAATAATAATTTTTAGTTTTTAATTAGGTAACATTAAATTCTTATGAAAGTAATTTGTCAAATTAATTAAAATTAATCATAGTGATTAAGGTAAAAACAAATTTACTTTAGGACTAAAATTAGAATATAAGGTGTAAAAATGAACCTAAACTTGTATAAAACCCATTTTATTACCATATTTTAACCTTAATAATTAATTTATCTAATATTTGTTTTATTTAATCCTCTTAGTCAGTAAAAATGTTGGGAGCACATAATTATTTTCAAAATTTCCAAGTGCGTCTTTTCCCCCACTAATAAAAGGGATCCCACACCCCACACAATTATTCAAACCTATAAATACATTTGGGAATTACAAAAACTATGAAAATTATCTCCCAAAATCCCTAATCCAATCATATAATCGTCACTTTTTTATAAATAATACCAATTTAGTCCTTTGGTGAAAACTAAAAGGAATTACCTGGACAAGTTGTAACGTTATTCAATGAGAACTTTTGTTTCATTTATTTATACACACCCTTAAATTACTCTAATACATTGATTATACAATAAAAACTATATCATAAATACAATAATACGTTTTTATGTTAATGTAATTACATACACTTTCACACACTTCCATCAAAAGGGAGACACAATCATTGTTCATTTCTACAGTAGACTACCACCTCACGAACCGATGTTGTTCGTTCTTCCATTATAAACTCTCAAGGTTTTGAATAAGGGTATAATTAATATTTTTATAATATATATATATGATATTTATTATTTATTTAATCTTATATAATTATTCTATAACAAAAACCTTCATGATTTCCATTTTGTTGGAATACAATAACTTTGTTTGTAGACGTTTGGACTACTGCCCACTCAAAGTGATGTGATTTGTTCACCCTTTACATGAGATTTATTAAGGATGAGTTTATTAAAAAATATGTGATATATATTAAATATTAATTCTACTATAAATAATATATATATATATATATATATTTTCTTTTCTTTTTAAAAAAATACAATAAAAAAATGGAAACAACGTTCATGCATACATACGGCCTACCGTCTCTATAAATGATGTATTTCATTTCATATTTATATATTTTATAAATTATTATAATTAATTATATAATTAATATATATAATATTTATATCATGTTTTATTTCTTTAAATAATTAAATCATGATCCATGTAAAAGGATTAATAATAACAAGTCCAAACAAGATTGAAAAACAATGCGGTTAATATGCGAAAAGAAACATTAATGTGAAATTGTTAATAAACGGGTAACATAAATTAATAATAAAATAATATATTGTATTTATATATATATATATTTTAATTTTTTATATTTATAATAAACTTATATTTATTATATAAGAGGTTTTAATGTGTACAAATAAATTTGGGACTGAAGGTAAGGGTTTTCTCTTCTCACTTTTATTTCTATGAGATATTTGATATATTCACCAACTATTCTTGATGTTTGGTGTATATAAATACCTATGAAATTTTATATCATGAATTTAATTTAATTAATGATATTAGAAGTTTCAATTTATATTAATATTTCACAGATCTCATGATTCAAGAGTTAATCAAGTAGTATGGGGATTTCTAGTCTCCGTTTTATTTCTATAAGGCTTATGCCTTATTCACTACACATTTATTTTTTTGTGGTGGATGTAAGAAAAATTAATGTATTCTATTATTATTATCCTTAAATTTATATATATATATACATATTCATTATATTATATCCATTTCATGTTGTTTAAGGTTCAAATTTACCAAATCAATACGACAATTTTGTCTCAATCTTCATTCTTTGAGACACATGTTAGATTATGAAACTATATTATTTTATGAGAGGTATATACTACCATATAAAATGTTTTATAATGAATATAATTATTTAAATGATATTATAAGCTTCATGTAATTTTATTTTTTTATGATGATTATGATTCTAGTTACCAAAGTTGTAATAATTTTTCGATATAATCTCATCATTTATCAAGATTATTAATGATTATTCATAAATTAATCAAATATTAAGATCCATATCTCAATAAATCTCATTTATTTTATTATACTCAAGTTATTAATGATATCTTCTTGTAATTGTACCTGTTTTCCATTCCTTGCTACTTAATGTAATGAATTGTTTTAAGAAAATCATACTTTAACTATCACTTCAGTTGAAAATATATTTTATTTAAAAACAATGTTTTATATAAATGTTTTAAAAAATATTTTACTCTTATCCTATGATTTTAAAAGATATTTTTACCCATATTTTTACCTTTTTACAATTTTTTAAAAAGTAATCTTCTTGTTGTTTTCCAATCAAGGAACTTTTATAAACATTTCACGGTGCAAAATGGTTTTTTATCATGTATAGATATACTCACCATCTTGACCATTATTTCTTGGAAACTCTCTTATATAGTGTAAAAGGTTATTTTTCTAAAAAAATGGTTCTATTAAAATTATGAAAATTCATTGTTTTTATCTGGTTTCAAAAAATAATTATTTCAAAAATGTATTATGATTTAAAAAGAATTTTCAAAGAGGAAATGATATTTTCCTCAAGAAATGTTTTAAAAGATATGTTAAAATTATTTTCAATATAAGATGACATAAACTAATGTAACATTTTCATTAACGGTGTTATGATATATGGATACCATTCCTTTTATTTTTCTGAATGGTTTATTATATTGATTACACGTTGTTTGTGAAATCCATTTCATTTTTTATGTGAAATCCATTTCATTTCCATGGGTTATACCATGATAAATGATAATGTAACACACTTCATTTCAAAGGTTATTATAGGATTAATTGATTATTAAACCTATCTATTTTACATAGGTAATGTTATGATGAACTTTTTATGATACCCATTTAATTTCATCGGTTATGATATGATGTTTATGAAACCCATATATTTTTATGGGTCATGATATGATGAATGTTTTATTATCCTGCAACACATGTTTATACAATTTCATTATGTGATGGGAGGGACCTATATATAAATTTAATGAATTTGGTAATGATAAATGTAATATGATCTCAGAGGGTACACATGTTTTAGCCCATGCCCAAAAATAAGAGTGTACATGGGTTCTAGCCCAAGCCCAAAAAAGAGGGTACACGGGTTATAACCTAAGCCTGAAAACATGTGGGTACATGACTTATAGTCCAATGCCAAAAAGGAAGAGTGTGCATAGGTTTTACCCCAATACCCAAAACAATTGGGCGCATGGGTTTTATCCTAATCGGAAAAACAAGAGGGTAAACGGGTTGTTAGACAAAATATAAATGTAGGTACATGATTGGTCATCCCAAGCCAAACATGTTATAAGGGTATTTATGAATTTCCTAGAAATATAATTTTCTATGCTTGTATGTATAAAAAAAATCTGTGTAGTATTCATATGTTTCACTCTCATTGACCATTTACTTATATTACCTTATGTTTCATGTCTTATGATTCGAAAAATTTATTCCATGACTCATGTTTATGATCTTTTATATGTAGGGTCTGATCTTCAAATGATATTATCATGTTCTCATACACTAATGATTTTTTTTATTTTTACATGTATCCTTTATTTACCCTTACTAATAATTTGATATCACTCTTTATATTGTTTTCTTTCTCTATGTTATGAAGTACGGTTTTACATAGGAGTAAAAAATGGGAAGATTTTTGTGGGAAAATTAAAGATCTTTCTCCCTGTTTGAATATTATGTTACATGTTTCCAAATACACTAAACTGTTATATTACTTAGGCATGTATATTTTAGTGTGATTAAATTTAATATAAAATTATTTAATATCTATATAGGTTAAGCCTGATTCACTATAATATGACCAAAGAATGAATATTTTTGTGGCAAAAATTCACACATTATAAATTTTTCATACATATTTTCTTCAATTTGGGTCATTTGTAAAATTCTAAAGTGATATTTTTTACCTTCCTTGGTCATTGAATATATAAATACATTATATATAAGAACTACCAAAAATTGATCAAGGTAATATCTAAAGTCTATATTCATTAAATTTGTAATGATAGTGGGGAAAATAGTAAGACCAAATGGAATCACTATTAATTTATACAGTCCATACATTGTGTGGAATTTTGTATTGGGTATATTCTCCTTCCAAACCCACAATTGATGATATCTATAATTAAGGAAAATCTTGTAAAATTATTGACATCTATGTTGTTGATCAGATATATCATCAAAATAGGGTAGAATATATTTGTTCATAATAGTGATATTGTTATGTCCTGTTGGATCGAAGAGTTTATAATAGCTAAAATAGAGGGGGGGGGGGGTTATTGTTTTTAAAAAATTAAACTAATTAAAAAATAAAAACTCTTTATTAAGAGTTTTTAGCCTCAAATATCATAAGACAATCATAGTAACTATATCAAACACATAGTATGTCAGAAAAATCAATGTTTATAAAAGTTTTGTAAAATTAATTTTATTTATTATTGCAAAGTAGAATTATTAAACTTGTATAAACAATTAAAATAAATTTTTAAAGTAAAAGTAATAATGAACTACAAAATTAATTATAAAATATTTTACACTCTTTAACCTTGAGTGTTATAGAAGTCCAAAACTCTGACTTTGTGTATCCCTAGTTTTCAACCCAACTGTTAGATCTGTATTTCTACATCGGGAATACCCTTGATCATACATATTATAATCAGGTCTCTATTCCCATCCTAGGAAGCCCTAAATCAACCTAATCAAAACCAACAGTCTTCTTATCCCTCAAATCACTTGATCTAAACCAAAACTATCCACAAAAAATAGAATTGTAAAATGTAATAAGGAATTTATGATCCTCACTATGATTATTTACAACAACAACTCTCAGACAAATTTACAAATCACGAGTACTAAAGATGTTATAGAAGAGAAAACTTCATATGGGTTGAGTCAAATTAGAATCAGCTCTCATGCAACACCCCAAAATTTTTCGAAAATATTTTCTTTAATAATTTGATTATATTTATGTCTTGCGTTATACGCAAAACTGACATAGCTTTCGTTACACACAACATTGAGTTTCAATAGAACACCATTTAATTATTGTAATTATTTAAACATGAAAATTATAACCTAACCATTAGAATTAAAGGTATGAACATGATTAACTGAAATATGAATATTGTTTACACATAATTCATTGACCAATTAATTATAAATGAATATAATTTTTTTAAAATGAAATGAAATGTTTTCTTAAGAAATTTGTTAAATATCCATAAATGTGTTTTATAAGAATAAATAAAAAAATAACTCTTTTTGGACTATATTGATTAAATATATATATAATATTAGATATAATTTTTTAATAATCATGTTATTTATTTTATAGAAATGTTATAAAAAAATCCAATTTTACACATAATAGAGGTATTTTTTGAAAAATGTAGTTTTTGGACCTTCGGATGGTGAACATGTTTCAAATATTTTTTACTATTTTATAAATTCAATTTTAAAAAATAAACAATTTTTTTGAAATTTGAATGACAAAAGTAACTTTGTTTGAATTTTTTTTATATGTTTTGATTTTATTAAATAATAATTAGGTAATTTTTTTTATTTAATCCAAGGACATTGTAATGAATTTAAAATTGAAATTAGATATAAAAACGTGGTGAACTTTTGAATTTTTTAGTTTAAAACCCCATTTTCTTATTCGATCAAAAAGATTAATTTATAAATAATTTATCTAATTTATTCATTTTGAATTTTAAAAAATAAATTTAATATTTGGAGTCATAAGGTAAAAATTTAGTAATTAGGTCCCTTTTATTTTTTACAATTTGAATAATAACATTAATAATTTTTTTGTAACCATGGTTAAGGCTAAATTGGGTAATTATGGGAAAAATAACATTATAAATATTATAAAATTACCCTAACACTTTTTCTAATTTTATTATAAGAGTATTTTTCATCCTTAATAATTAATGGATAGGTTATGAGACCATTTATTGTCTTTTGGATGAGAATATAAACTTTATAATATTTACTCAATGGAAATTCAATTTTTCATACTCCTGTTTTTGTAAGAGAAATATCTTTAATATGGGGTTATATAAGAGATATGTTATATGAAAATATTATCTTAAAATATAAAATGTTTAAATACATCATGGTACATTATTTATAAATTTAATAGATAAAAAATTACCTAAAATGGAGACACAATGACAATGTAGTAATTGTTTTATTAATAGAATAATTAAGTAAATGATATTAAAAATACTAAAATAAATATAATTTTATATAATTAATTTTATAAAAAAAAAATTGGATTAATTTTACATGTTTGTGATGTTTTAGAATATTTTTTAAAGATATAAAGTTGTTATGATATTTTTAAAATTCCAAGTAATGAATAGTATAAAAATTGACATTAATGTTGTTTTAAAATCAATATAATTTGATTTAATTAATGTAATCATTAAATTTTGTGGATTAATTTTACATGGTATTAATGTGTTAGAAAATTTGGATCTAATATATTATATTTTTATGATATTTTTAAAAATTAAATTAATGAATAGTCTCAAAATTAACATTAATGATATTTAAAAATAAATATTATTTTTTAAATTGATATAAAATTCATAAAATCTAAAATTCTAAAAAAAATATTGGTATTTGTCTCAATATTTCTTCAATTACTCATTTATTGGTCTTTTTTAATTTCATACCAATTATATTAACCCTTAAATTTTGAATTACATGATATCGAAGTAAGAATTAAAAAGGTTAAATAGGGGTTAAAAAGAAGACAAGGAATAAAAAACAATAAAAACCTGTCTAATTTTCATTTTATGATTATAATTTTACAAAAAATAATCCTATATTCTAAATAAATTATTTTGGATCCATTTTAAATATAAATTTAATTTAAATTAATTTAATAATTTCAAGAATTTCAATGGTCCTCCTCCCCTCTCCTATAGAAGGGAACTCATTATTATCTTATATTCACACCTAAAAACCATTTTGGTTTGGCCAAAAACTGTCAAAATATCCTAAAAACATACCTTAACTCATCCTAGAATCCTGAATTGGAGCAGAAATCCATCTAATGGAGTCATTTTGTGAAAATCAAAAGGGGATACCCAAATAAGAGGTAACATTTTTCTACGAACATTTTTTATTTTATTTTTTCTTTATACCACATATTTATTTTTATTTAATGTTTATATAATAAAATCAATATAATTAATATACTGTGATGTTTTTATGTAAAGGGTTTTACCTATACACTCACACACTTCCATCAAATGGTATACAAAATCATCAGTTGTTTATACGGCGGACTACCACCTCGTGAACCAATGTCGCTCGTTCTTACATTTACACCTTCCAAGGTTAGAAATAATGGTTTAATTTATGTTTTTATATGATTTATATGATATTTATGATTTATTTTTTTTCTTATGGATTTATTATATATCACTTCTATTCATACTTTCTATTTTGTGGAAATATGATAACTTTGTTTTTGGAATCATGGACTACCGCCACCTCAAAGCGATGTGATTCATTCACACTATATGGAATGTATGAAGGATGGTATTAGTTATATTATATTGTGTATATTACATAATAATTATAATTTAATTATATTATATATTTATATATATGTGTATGTAATTTAATTACTTTCTTCCAATACGACATGAAATGGAAGAAACATTCATATGTATGTACGACATACTGTCTCATTGAAAAATGTATTTAATTTTCCAGTTATATATTTTATAGATGACCATAAATAATTATATAATAAATTAATATGATATTTATATCATTTATATCATTCTAGGTATAATGAAATCATAGTTTATGTATGAGGACAATGAATAACAAGTTAAAACATGTATGATAAACAAAGCGGTTATTAACCGAAACATAACGTAAAAATTGAATCGTTAATAAGAGGGTAATATAAAGTCACATGTAAATTATATATGGTATTATATACGTGAATATGGTTCTATAATTTATTTATAATGAACTTATATTTATTATACTGGAGGTTATCTTGATTACGATGAGAGTCAAGATATAATGTAAGGGATTTTCGTCCCACTTTTATTTCCATGAGATATAATCTATATTAAAAAAATAATTATCTTGTGTTCTGTATATAATTACAATAAATGTATTATATTATCCATATCCTTAAATTTATGAGAATTTACATATCCATTATGTGATATCTCTTTTATGATGTTTACGGTTCAAAAATTACAAAATTGGTAAGGTAATTTTGTCTTAATTTTTCTTCTCTGAGACACATGTTATTTTATGAACCTATATTATTTTACGAGTTGTATAAACTACCTTTTAGAATTTTGATTAATTAATATCCTTATTTTTTTATTATATTATTTGTTTCCTGTAATTTTATTCTCTCTTCGATAATAAATCTGTGTTCCTACAAAGAAATATTTTTGAAAAATGTTTTAAATGTGTTTTAAATGATATTTTAAGAATTTATAAGGAAAAATGGTTTAAAATTAGTTTAAAATAATTTTAAAATATTATTTTATATATTTTCAAGGTTATTTTTAATGAAAATGGGTTGATAAATGTTTTATGATTTAAAAAATCATTTTTTTCAAATGGAATATATATTTTCCTCAACAATTATTTTAAGGGATCTTCCAAAATAATTTTCATTATAAGATAATGTTATTTTATGTTACTTATGTTTTACTAATTATATGACCCCAAGTATACCATTATTATTATTTATATAAGTGTTTTATTTTTATGATGGATTTATCTTTATGAATTTTGTTTATTTTCCATGAGTTATGTTATGATGAAATATTTATAAAACCCACTTTTTAAGGGTTATGATATGATTTTTATTGTTGGGGAACATAAATATATGGTTTTAATTATGTGATGGGTGGGACCTATATATACCTACAATTAATTGGGTAAATATTTATGTCTCATTAAATAATGATGGAAACAAGTTGACGGGATTGATGCACTATAGAAGATGAGGAAACTCGATCCAATATGGGATGATGGGAAAACCTGATCCACTATATGAAGATGGGGAAACCCAATCAAGTATGAAAATATGGGTAATCCTGATCTACTATGGGATTATGGGGAAAGATAATCTACTATTAGAAGATAGGAAAACCTGATCCCTTACGAGGAAGGGACTGCGAATTGGGATGGTGGTGTCTCCCCCCAGTAGTTGTAGTCCCCATGAACTACCTTGTTAAATTTACGAAATATGACTTGACTTATAGGTAATAATATTACTTATTTGTGTGTCTCCCCAAAATTCCATGTCTTATTCCTTTGTGGTGATTTCATGGATTATGCTCTTAATTTTCACATAATTCATGTATTATGAAATACAAATATTTATTCCATGACTCCTATATATTATCTTTGATATGAAGGGTATGATTTTCTAATGTTAAGATCATTTTACCATACACTTATTATTATGCACATGTATCTGTCTTTCTTACCCATACTGAGAATCTGAGATAACTATTTCTTATTTTTACTTTCCCCAGGTCATATATAATGGTTTTAAGTACGAGTAATAAATGGGATGATCTTTATAGGAGATATTGAATAACTTTCACCAAATTAGAAATTTTGTTCCATGTTTCCAAATGCATTAAACTATTATGATACTTGATCATGTGTTAGTGTAATGAAATGAATATTTATATAAAAATATGTAATATCAATGTTATTCATTAAATTTGGTTTCAGAAAAAAAATTTAGTCAACCTTTGTAAAATAGGACGAGGAATATTTAGTGAGATCTCTAGACATATTTATAAGGATATTTCTAGGGATGTCTATAAGGATAAGTCTATATATAGGTTACAATCTTAGAGATTTCATAATAATCTTGAATAACCTTGGATTAAAACTAATGTGTCACATATTAACATATTATAATTAAATTTCCTTGATTATATTATTCTACCACTATGATTAGTGTTTCTTACCCTATGATTTCTGGTTTTAGTCAATGGATAAAACCTAAAAAAACCATGTTAATGTGGAATGAAAAGGAAATTACGATGGTGGCCCTCTTAGGAAACCCAATTTTATTTAATATGGAAGAAAAAACATTGTTTCCTTGACTATACACCCTTATCAAGATGTGAATCATGCTATGCTTCCAAATGACCAAAGAAGGGTACACCATATTCTTGAATCCTTCTTAAGGAAACAACCTCTTTATTTTAGTGAAATTAATAATCCAATAGTTTTTTGAGAAATGTATATATACCATTGAAAATATATTTTTAATTATCCATTTTTTAAAACATGAAAAAGTCAATTTGGGATCTTATCTTTTGGAAGGTTAAGAGAATCTTTGGAGGAAGTTAATCAAGAATACAAGGCAAGAAGAAAAAATTGACTCCATAGATAGGGATGAGTTAAAGAACATATTTCTCAGTATGTACCTTCCCTAAATTCTTTTTACAAAAATGGATAGTGATGTTTCCCATCTATCGCATGGTTATAATATGAAAATAATGATGTAATTCAAAGGAAACTATAAAATTTATGGGGAAAAAAATATTAGATTTACTTTATGCTCGAAGTGTGGAAGGGAACAGAGATGATATTATATTAAGGGGAATGCTATAAGTTTTATGTGTGAGAAATAAGGTCATCAAGAATTTGAAGACTAGATTAATGGGAATAAAAATAAATCTCAAAATAGTTTACCTCTTATAATTCAATGATTCAATTATAAAAATGATAAAAATTACATTAAAAAGTTCCACAATCCAAGGACTAATGTATATGGTAATCCAAAAAACCCTTTTAGGACAATGGAATAAGGTAAATCTTATACTATCACTATGAATTAAGTGAACCATTATAATTGGGGAATACATATCATCCTCTCCTTTTTTGGGAATTTCATGTTTTATTTTGAATGAATAAATCCTATAAAAATCTTATTGTTCATCCATTAGTGAAATTTCATGTGATTTTCTACTTTGATTTAGGATTAATGAAATCACATATTTTATTGGTACAAGGATGAATCCAAGGTTCTAATGAAAATGTTTTTGTATAAGAAAATATCTTATATAAGGAAATGAATAATAATGTGTGTGTTCAATACAAAGTAACTTAGGTTATTACCATGTTTTAAGAGAATACATGATAATGTTCTTCAAATGTTTGGTGTGTAACAATTAAGAGCTACATCATGTTTTTTGGGGGAATAATGATATGTTAATTTTGTAAATTTAGTAACCTTATCTCAATATTATTTGATTTTAATCTTTTCTAAGGTTCATAAGGGTAACTATTTTTGAAATTTTTTATGTTGAAAATTGGATGAGGTTTTATAGATTAATTGTTTTTATGAATATTGGATAACATGTGATAACCAATTATTTATGATGATAACTTGATAAAAAATGAATAACTTATCATCTCATTAGGGATCTTATAATCCACTATTTCTTTTGGAATTATAATTTCAACCTCATTTCCTGGAGTAATAAATGATGTAGAAATTGATAAAGAAACAACTGATGGATGAGATTGTGCTTAAAAAATGGAATGAAATCAAGTAAGTATATCTTCTTGTGAAATTTATTCAACTTTATAAAAAGTATATTGAATGAAAATTTTTACCCTAACACCTTCATTTTCAATGAATCATGTCATGAACCAAGATACGTCGCCATTCGACCCACCACCCATCCTGGTATGGGGAATGTCCTGAAGGGAATTCTGGATCCCCATGGGCTAGCAACTAGTGACTGGGAATCAAAATTATTCCTTGATAATGATTTCAACCATTTATGCAATCAGAAATTAGAAATTAAAATATAAAAGACGACAATAAATAACCAAGCGAAACAAGGCCCAATAATCTTCTGATAAGTTGTTTTACAATTTTCACACAAAAAAATATCCAAATGGAGAGAACACCAAAAAGGTATAAGAACCTTTACATGAAAAGAGGGTCCTCACCCTTGAGCGACCACCACAAAAAAATATGCATGAGAGGAACTTGAGTAACACAAACCACCAACACAACACAACTTGCCTTTACCTTCCAATAAACATAACAACGGTCTACAAACACCAATTTTTGTATATTGGGTGTGATCCAAATCCCAGTAGGATTGCACCTAATAAAATAAATTCCATGATATAAAATTTAAATAAAATTTAACACTCTCATGTAAGTAAATTGCTTTGAAACATTTCCAGGAAAACATTTCAAAGATTTTTTTTTCAAAGGGGACACCTCCAAATAAAACCATTTCAAAAAAACATTCTTCAAAAGGTAATTATAAAGATAGACACAAGGTCTTCCATATACTGATGGTTGGAACTCTAATATATATGAATCATTTCACAAAAGAACACTATGGGTAAATCCCTAGGGTAAATCTTGATCCAGTGGGACACTAGAACCTCATACCTTAGGAAAACATTTCTTTGAAACCATGGATAATAGAGTTATAATGCATGATCCATTTAAGAGAGGACACCCCATGGGCCTAGTGGTATGCAATCATCATCATGTTTGAGTTAGTGTTGTAAGAATCAATGCAAATAAGTGAAACCAAGACTTTTCCACTTCCAAATCACTAGCATACTAGAACTAGTCAGCACACCTTAATACCCGAAATTACCCTTTTATCATGTTCATGTCCACACATCACACTTTACAGTAATTTCACAATCTAATGCCACAAATTTTAAGGAAATCCCCATTTTTAATAAAACATGCCATTTTCTATTATACTTACACCAAAAAACATTTTTAAATACATTTACCATAACTTAAACAATTCAAAAATTCCTATATTTATAAAACACAAGAAAAACATACAAATGAACAACTAATTTCATAGGCCAAGCCCCATTTTAAGACCATAAGTAAAAAAATTCCATCCTAAACATGCTTTACAACATATAAAAAAATTCACATTTTAACTAAAAGTTCACAACAAAGTAGACGTCATTCCACAGAGACCCATTTCCTTTGAAATAATAACTTTAAATAAATTATTTCCATAAGATCATTGAGAAAAAAGTCACACCTTCTATAAAAAGAACAAAACCCCTTTCAAGAAACATCACAATGAAACACAAAAAAAAATGTAACTATTTTCTCTTCTAAAATCCATTTATACCACATATACATGCCAAAACCAATCAATAATATATTTCCCACCACATAAAAAATTAGTGGATCACATTTATAAGGACAAGAAAGCATATTAAAATAATTTAATAATTTTATATCATGGAACCGCACACCTAATATGAATAAACTTTTGGAATTAGCTGCGAAACCTCAATCATACCTCAAACACACCCTAGGGAAGAAAGATAAAACCTAAAGCTTCAAGACCGAACCATACATATTAAAATCTAACCCTAAAATAGGAACCCTAATAGCTAGAAAACTGAAACCCCAAAGAAGAGGAAGAAAAATCCTAGAATGAAAGAGAAATATTGGGATATAAGGACTTATATAAGGATTCCTTGGAGTTTCCAAGACAATACCACCATGAAAGTGGAGATCTAAGGGAGACATGGAAGGGGGAGGATGTGACTAGGGTAGATGAGACCAAGAGGGTCGAGAAAAGAAGGATAAAGGGGTTCAAATCCAAGAGAGAGAAAATGAAACCCCAAAATTTTAATGTCCTAGACATGCCACACGGTTAGTCTACATGGTTTTTCAAATCATGTGGTGATTGTGCGACCGCCTATGCCAAGGTGAATACCTAACACATGATTAATCTGCACTTCCTAACTTATCATGAAGAAGCCATGTGGTTGCATCTAGCTATGAACCTGACCTAATACATGGTTCCTTGGCCAAGGTGTATGAATGTGTACTGGCCGTGCGGTAGGTTCTATCGTACCCATACATCAACCACACAATTACCTGGGTAGGATGCACAATTACTATTAATCGTGTTCCATAGTCTAACCATCCCAAAATGTTCATTTTCTCTAGGAATTCAAAGGAAAACCAGGGGGGAATGTTAGGCCAAAGATAAAAGGAAATAACAACCCAAAAATTAAATCCTTTCACACTTGGTTCTATATAAAATAACAGAGAACCCGATTCGAACCAAAACAAAGGTGAATTCAAAAAACTGGGTGTAGAAATTCTCCCCACCATAACGCTTTTTTCCCCATAAATACACTCTAAGGTTGATCCAAAAGAAAATTTTGATACTCTTTTAAATCTCAAGGATATTTCCAAAAACGTTTGAATGAAAAGAATACTATAACACTACCCATAGAAAAATAGAGATATAAGTCGAACTTTAGAGGCCAGAATGGACTCCCTACTAAGTGACACTCACGCCCAAAAGCTTAAACACCTCTATTTGATCAATCATTGGAAGAAACTCCCACAATATAAAGTCTATAATCTTGAATAAAAATGCCCTAGACATTACTAAATAAAAATTAGGTCACCTAATACATGAAAAAAACCCAAACCACACTTTGAGGAACACCTCCATAGACTTATTCCAACAAAAACATTAGATGAACTCCAATACCAAAAATTTATCAAAAAGGGGACCAGAAGTAAGATAGCTCCAAAAGAGACTGTCTACTACCCATCCAACATAGGTAACTCATCTGAATTCTCAACATAGGGAGTCCCAAACAGGCTTCCCACCATAAGAGTCAAGCTAACATCAATTCACTAAAGGGGAACTTCAATGAGACGATGGTGGGTCTCCCCAACTTAAGAACCAACCATATTGTCCAGCTAACACATACCAACATGAGATACCCAAAACAGATCAAATATCCACCAAAAGGGGTCCAATGAAAGAAAATATAAACAAAATAGAAGCAATAAACAATCCACTAATCCCACAGGATACTATCAAACATAGATAGGACCAAACAAAAGATGGGATCTTTTCACAAGGAAATCTATTCAAGGGATATCAAAAGGATACTGACACTTAGTGAGACATAACCACTAGGGATTTAAGAAAATGAGATGATCACACCCATTATAACCATGGAGTATCTCTTCCACCCATGCAGTCACAACGTGGAAATGAGGTCCCCACACCTCTTTTCACCAAAATGGGCCATTCAAAATGAAACAACTATATTGGAAGATTGAACTGAATCCATTTACAAACTGAATAGTGAAGTCAGACCAAGAATCCTTACACTCCTAGGGTTCCGAACTACACTCTAGAATTAATTTGGGACCTATTTCTAGAGCTCTGATGATTGAATCATCTCCTACCTCACAGTTAGGCATTGAAGACCCTAGAACAAAACATACCCTTCTTGTGCCACAAGCAACCACAACACAATCAAAATAAAACAAAACACACCATAAGTCCCACCTTACTCCAACATTAATCTATTTCTAAGATCAGGATGTAGAATGTGCACACAAAACATTCATTTCACCCCGAACAAAAAACAACGAAAGAAAGGCCACCCGGAATGCACCTTCACATAGAAAATAGAATTTTAGAATCCCTAAAATAAAGATATGCCCCTGTTACAGTAGAAAATCCCAAAATGTTTCCACCATATACACCTTTTCATTTCAATGAGAACACCACACTACCATACACTTCCAAACATGACCATTGAAACCTAAGGGGATTTACAAGGAAAGAGATTTTAAACTGAGAATTGAGTTACTCATGATTTATGAAAAGTCCATAAAAAACTATTATGACCAGATTTTACACACTGATGGCCTAGTATTATCCCATGCTTTGATGAAATAGACAAAAAAACCAAGGACCTTTTAAGGCATTATCCAACACCAAAAAACAAGACTGATTTCACCTTTCCTCACTGGAATTCCATTCAACTCTTCCAGATAGGACCTTTAAACATGGAGGTGAAATACATCACCTTCAAAGACTGAGGAAATTTTAGAAACTATGGTATCTCTAAATTCCTCCTGCATCCACTATCCCACTATGAGAGGATCTTATTAATTGAAAAATAAGAGAAGTTGATTCAATCACAAAAATCCAGGAATAAAGTCCATACATTGATCAAGTGGTGGGTTTTCCGATGAGAAACCACCCACAACCACAATTCAATTATGAACCAATTTTTTATGGGGGGAGGGGGGTCTTACACAGGAAATCATGAAAAACCTATGATCAAATCAGATTGGTCCATTTTCCAAAATTTACAACAATTAAAGGCTAGACACACATAGGTAGCCTACTCAAAGGCATCCCAGAACATTATTTTCCAAAGGAACCCACTAATCATTCTTTAAAAACTAACCCACTAATAAGAACTAATATCGGAAAAAACTAATTGAATATAAAGAATTATTAGGCCCAAAATACCTTGTAAATACATTCCCAAAATTCAAAGAGACAGACCACACCACCACAAGCTATAGAAACATTACATTTTCAATTAAAATATTTTTTTAGGAAGAAAATTGGTTTGATGGATTGTAGAATCACTAATGGTATCCCACAGATCCTCACACAATCATATCCTCATGCCATACTAGGAACCCATCCCATTTCCCACACATATCTATGAATGTGGTTACTCATGGAAACCCCAAAGTCCAAAAAAGTTTTTATAGACAAACATTTTACACACACTTCCATTCCAAATCACAAGAATCCTCCTTTAAAAAACTACTATCCACAAAACATGAAACCCAATTAGAATATCACAAAATGTTTTCTATAAAACACCAAATATTCAAATAAAACAAATTTTAAAACTCTGAGCATAAATTCAAATACATTTCATCCCATTCAAACCATTTCTCAAATACCAATTTATCCTATTAAAAACACTTTTCAATAGTTTAACACATCATATTTAAAACAGAATTCCCAAACCCTCTTTAACATAGATTATGATTTCCAAACTATTAATTTCAACAAACCCAATTTTATATTATGAAAATATAATCCTGATAAACTCACCCCCATTCACACAAAAACATTTCATAAAAAATTATATTTCTAAATATTAGTTCAGAACTATTATGAAAACTTATTTTCTACCCTTTTGAAAATAAAACCATCTTCACTTTAAAATCCATATTTCCTTAAATTTTACAATGGTTTTCAAGTTAATTTTTTTTTCAGATTTCAGGGAGACACAAGGTAATACAAGAGGAAATTAGTGCCAATTCGTGACTTGGAAATATGGTTAGTGGTGGTATTCCAATCAAATACTGTCATAAGGAGTGTTCTTAGACAATGTCCTTAGATATACATGACTTTCCAGGTCCTGTGAGCTCACTGAGTACATTATACCAACTCTTATTTCATTTACCAAACAAAAAACTACCACAAGGTCCAAATGACTCAGATGGAACCATAATTCCCCTGAAGACTTGAGTTCTTTCATAAGGAGTGTTGTCTAGGTACCCTACTTGTAACCAAAACGTTAAGTCCCGAAAAACCTAGGTCATGTCTACCCAGACTATTTTCTAAGGAAAATGACCCCAAATTGCATAACCTCCTTTGATACAATTTTACGACGAAAAAATCTAGGGCTCCATCCGACCCCATGCCCGAACTGGTCCATGGAATGGCCCTAAGGGTGTTCCAAATCCCCACAGGCTGGAAAATAGTTCATGGGTTTCAACATTATGCAATGAGAATAATTTCACACATGTAGGCACGAAAAAATAAGAATCAAAAATAAACAGGACAACAATAAATAACCAAGGAAAATAATGCCCAAAAAATCTCTAATACAAGGTTTTACAATTTTAACAAAAAAAAATACTAAAATTGACAGAATAACATAAAAACAACCCACATGAAAATAAGGTCCTTACCCTCAAGACACCAACACTAAACAATATGTATGAGAGGAACTAGAGGAACCCAAACTACCAACACCATGCACCATGCCCTTACCTACCAACAAATATAACCAAGGTCCACATACACCCAATGGTGTATGCAGGGTATCACTTAAATCCCATAATGATGACACCTAGAAAAATATATTCCATGATATAACATCTAATGAAAATTAAACACGCTCATGTAAGTAAAATATTTTGAAACGTTTCAAAGAAAACATTTTAATGAAAAACCATTTCAAAGGGAAAAATTCCATGTAAAACCAATTCACGATAGAATTATTCAAAAATGAGTTTATAAATATACACACATGGTCTATTGCATTCCAATGGTTGGAAGCCCACCATATAAGCATCATTTCATAAAACAAAACCACAGGTAGATCCCTAGGGCAATCTATCTCGAGTGGGATACTAAAAGTTTATACCTCAGTGAAACGTGGCATAAAAACCATGACTAACAACATTCTCATGCACGAGACACTAGGTGGGGACACCCCATGATCCTAGTGGTGTCTAATCATCATCATTGTTTAATTAGTTTTGTAAGAATCAATCTAGCTATGTGACATTAGAACTTTTCCAATTCCTAATCACTAGGGTACTAGAACTATCCATCTCACCTAGATACCCGAGATTCTCTTATGTGCATGTTCATTTTCACACATCACACATCTCACCACTTTCACAAATCAATTCCAACAATTTCAAGGAAATCACCATTTTCTATAAAATTGAAAATTTCCCATTTTACTCAGACAAAAAAACACTTTCAAATACATTTACGATCACTTACACAAGTCAAAAATTCACATTTTTACAGAACACAAGAAAAACATACAATTAACTAACCAATTTCATGGGAAATCCTCATTTTTAGATGACACATAAACCAATTACGTGTTAAACATTCTTTATAACCATCAAAAAATTACAAATTAGCTATAGGTGAACAAAAAAGTACCCATCGTTCCATAGAGACCTAATTCCATTGAAAAACACACATTAAATTCCTTATCAACTTTTGTGCCTTGAGAAACACATTTCACACCATCCACATAAGACAAAAACCCCCTTTCAAGAAACATAATAATGAAACACTGAAAATTTTTAACTATTTTCCCTTATAAAATCCACTTTTACAACATAGACATGCCAAAACATTTCAGAAATATATTTCACACCACATAAAACATTCATGGATCAAATTTATAAAGACAATAAATAATATTAAAAGTATATAAAAATGTTAAGTCCTGGAAACACTTAAATCATATGAAGAAACTTTCAGAATCTGGTTCTAAACTTCAATTATAGCTCAACCACACCCTAAGTAAGAAATATCCAACCTAAAACATCAAGATCGAACCCCACATATTAGGATATAACACTAAAATTGGAACCCAAACTACTAAAAAAACAAATCCTTGAAGGAGAGAAAGAAAAAACGTAGAAAGAAAGAGAAACTGAGGGAGATAAATACTTACATGAGGATTATTTTTATTTTCCAAGAATAAACCACCATGAAAGGGAAGAATTGAGGGAGCCATAGAAGGGGGAGGAGGCTCATAGGGTGGATAAGCCTGAGAGGGTCGAGAAAAGGAGGAGAAATGGGTTAAAATCAGAGATAAAGAAAATAAAAACCCAAAATTTTAATGACCTGGATAGGATGAATGGTCAGTCTGCAGAGTTTTTCAAACCATGTAGAGACCATGCGATCACCTCTTCCAAGGAGGATACCTACAACACAGTTAATCTTCACGGTACGACGTACCATGACCCAACTTACCTCATGGTTCCTAGGATAAGGTTCATGGATGTGAACTGGATATAGGGTAGGTTTTGTCTCACCTAGAACCCTATAACATGGTTACTTGGGCAGTGTGCACAATTACTACTAACTATGCTCAAACTGTGCGCCATGGTTTGACAATCTCATTTTTTTCATTTTCTCCAAAAATTCAAAGGAAAACCAAGGGAGAAATTTTGGACAAAGATAAAATGAAAGAATACGCAAAACATTTAAACCCTTTACACTTAGTTCCTGATAAAATAATAGAGAACACGACCCAAAATAGAAAAAATGTGAATTCCAAAACCTAGGGGTGACAAATTAAATGATCCCTTAGTTTATCCCAATTTGTCATTATGTGATTATCAACTTTATAATGACCATGTTCTCTATCACTCTCCATCTAGACATTATAGTTAATTTTCTCTTTTATGTCTATATTTTCACTTGACACATATATTCTTCTATGTGGAAATATAGTTATGAGTTACATTGGGTAACCATTAATTTCTGATTTTCTTTTTTTTTAAATGAAGTTTTAGTATTCATTTTTATGGTGAGGAATTCTATAAAAGAAACATTCAATAATGAAACCCCTAATAACCCCGAACAATTTTGTGGGTGAAATTAATTTTAAGGGGGTAAAATGTAACACCTTGTGATTTTGAGGAAATAGATTCTTTAGTAATTTTATTTCTTTAATTTCTTGTATTATACGCAACATTATCTTAGCTTGTGTTATGCACAACACTGAATTTCTATAAAACATCATTTTGTTATTATAATTATTTAAACAAGACAATTATAAACTAGCAGTTATAAAAGAATATATAAATATGATTAACTTAGTTATGAAATTATGGTTTACACATAATTATTTGACTAATTAATTGTAAATTAATGTAAAAACTTTTTTTAAATAAAAATATTTTTTTAGGAAATATTATTTAAATATGCACAATGTGTTTTATAACAATAAATAACAAATCAAACTTGTTGGAATATATTAATGAAAAATATATATAATATATACAATCTAATGTTTTAAATTCATATTATAGTTTTTTTCTATACATGTCATAATAAAAAATCAAATTTTATTCATAAAAGAAGTATTTTTCTAAAAAGGATGTTTTGTGACCTTTTGATGGGACACTTGTTTTAAATATATTTTTTGAAACATTTATAAATTAAATGTGAAAAAACAAGCCTCTTTTTTGAAACAGTAATATAAAAGTTATCTTTGGATCAATTTTTTTGTACTTTTATGATAAGTTTCATGTTTTGAGGAATAATAAAAAGTATTAAATTTTAATTGAAAACTTCTTTTTCATCTAAATTATTTATATAGAAAATTTATATTTTGAATTATTTTTAAAGTATAATTAGATAATTTTTATCATTTAATCCAATTTAGGTCGTTGGAATAAATTTCACATTAAACCTGGACATAAAAACAATATGAACTTTTGAATGTTTTTACATTAATTTTTTTCCTCGTTCAGTTAATAATATTTATTTTTATTTAATTTATGAATTTTTTGTATTTTTAATTAAAAAAATATTTCTTTTTTTGAATAATTATTTAAAAACTTATTAAACATGTATCTTTTATTTTTGATCAATTAGAATAGTAACATTAAATTTTTTTTGTTACCATGGTTAAGGGTAAATCAGGTAATTATGGGTAAAAATAATATTAAAAGGATTCTAAAATTACCCTAAAACTTATGATAATTTTATTATATGAGTATCTCTCATCCCTTATAATTAAATTATTGGATATGAGACCATTTATGGTATTTTTGATGAGAATATAACCTTTATAAAATTATATTCAATGGAAAGTCAATTTTGTCATAAATTTATTTTAACAAGATAAATATTTTTAATACGGGGTTATATAAGGGATATGTTCAAATATAAGTATCTTTTTAAAATATAAAATTCATATATATATCATTTTAATTTATTTATAATTTTTAGCAACAAAATAATTACCATAAATAGAGACACAATGACGATGTAGTAAATGTTTAATTAATAGATGAATTAAATAAATGATATTAAAAATATTAAAACAAATATAATTTGATATAATTAATGTTATAAAAGAATTTTATGGATAAATTTGACATGTTAATGATATTTTAAAAGAGTTACTTGAATATCTAAAGTTGTTATGATATTTTAAAAAATCCATGCAATGAATAGTGTCAAAATTGACAATAATGATATTTTAAGATAAATAATATTTTATTAAATTATCTATTTCTGATAAAAATATAAAATTCATCCTAATATTTGGGATATGTCTCTAAATTTTACATATAACTCATTTATTGGTATTTTTTTTTTGTTTTTAGTAATTACATTTACCCTTAAATTGTAAATTACATGATATCACAATATGAATTTAAAAGCTTAAATACGGGTTAAGAAAAAAATATATGGATTAAAAAATAATCTGAACATGTAAAATTTTAATTGGATGAATTTATTTTGACCCATAAATAACTTATATTAAAATAAATTAGTTTTGATCCATTTTAAATAAAAAAATTAATTTATACTATTTTAATAATTTGAAGAATTCCAAGAGTACCCCTCTCCCCTACTATAAAATGGAACCCATTAATCTCTTTACTTTACAAATGAAAACCTTTTTGGTTTGAAAAAAATCTATCCAAATGTCCTAAAAAACTCCTTTCCTTGATCCTATAATCCTTAATTTGATAATAAATCCAACCAATGGAGTTTTGTTTGTGCTAATCAAAAGTAGACACCCAAAGAAGAGGCAAGGGTCATCAACAGACGTTTTTGTTTTATTTATTCCTTAAAACTAGTAAATTATTTTTATTTAGTATTTATATAATAACCTCATTATCCAAAATATTCTTATATTTATTTATATTATGTATTATATTTACATTCACATACAATTCCATCAAATGGGATACAGAATCATCGTTTGTGTGTATAGCAGAATACCATCTCGTGAACCGATGTCACTCGTTCTTCCATTGACACCTTTCAAGTTTGTAAATAATAATGGAATTTATTTTTTATAATATATATATATATATATATATTATATTTATGAATAATTTTTTTTACTTAATTATTATATAACACATACCTTCATACTTTCTTTTTTGTGTAAATACGGTAACATTGTTTCTAGACGTGTGGATTACCGCATACCTAAAGTGATGTGAATTGTTCACAAATTTTATGGAATGTATTATGGATGGGTTTAGTGAAATTATATTATATTTTTGACATAAAAATTCAATTTTAATGATATTATATATATATGTATATATATATGTCATTTAGTTACTTTCCTTCAATAAAACATGAAATGAGCATTCATGCGTACATAGGCCTACCGTCTCCATGAACGGTGTATTTAATTTTCTATTTATTTCATTTAATGATAAACATAAATGAATATATATTGAATATATATGATATTTATATCATGTTTATCATTCTGTAGATGATGAAATCATGGTATAAGTACAAGGAACAAGAATAAAAAGTTAAAACTTGTACGAGAAGCAAAGTGGTTATTACGGAGAACACAACTTAAACTTAGAATTGTTAATAAGTGGGTAATATAAAGTCATAATATAATCAGATATGGTATTATATAAATAAATTTGGTTTTTTAATATATTTATAATAAAATTATATTTATTATATAGGAAGTTTTCATGAGTACGATGAGAGTCAAGATATATAGTATGAGATTTCCATCTCACTTTTATTTTCCATGAGATATAAGCCATGTTCTAAACATTTTTCTTTTTTGAGGTGTATATAATTCCAAAAAATTTATTCTATTACCATTATACTTGTATTTATTATTATTTACATATCCATTTTATGATCCCTATTTTATGAGATTTATAGTTCAAGAATTACCAAATCGGTAAGGTAATTTTTTTTCTCATTTTTCCTTCTTTGAGACACATGTTTTGTTATTAAACTATATTATTTTTCAAGGTGTATATAATTACCTTTGACATGATATATAATGATATATCATTCTTTTCATTATATTATAATATTTATGAAATTTTATTTTCTCTTCGGTCAAAAATATGTGTTCTTATTAAAAAATGTTTTCTAAAAATGACATAAGTGATATTATGAGAATTTTTAAGGAAAAAGGATTTAAAAGATAATAAAAATAGTTTTTAAATATTATTTTATATGTTTTCATGGTTATTTTCAATTAAAATTTTTTTCTAAATGATTTATGATTTAAACCAAATTTTTTCAAATGGAATGGATATTTTCCCCAAGAATTATTTTCATTTATCATTCAAAATCATTTTCTATCAATGAAAATTTTATTTGATGTTACTTATTTTTTAATAGGTTATGAACCAAGGATATAATTATAATTCATTTTTGGATGGTTTGTTTTTATTATGGATTTGAATTTATGATTTTTTTCTTCTCAATGTGTTATGTTATGATTTAATGTTTATAAAACCCATTTTTTAAGGTTCTAATATGATTTATATTCATATGGAATACAAATTGAATGTTTTAATTATGTAATGGGTGGGACCTAAATCTCCCACAAATTCATTGGGTATATATTTCTCTAATGAGATAACTATAGAAGTAATTTTATGGGATTGATCCACTATGGATTATTGGGAAACCCAATCAACTAGGGGAATATGGGGAAACTCAATCCACTATAGGAAGAAGGGGAAAACCAATCCAATATGTGAATATGGGAAAACCTGATCCACTAAAGGAATATATGGAAACCCAATCCCTTAAAATTAAAGTGATTATATTGGGGATGGTGGTGCTTACCTTATAGTTGGTGTAGTACCCATGAATGTCCCTGTTATGTTTTGGAAATGTGCCTTGACTTATAGGGAATGATATTACATTTTTATTTGTCTGCCAAAAATTCCATGTCTTATTCTTATGTTAAGATTTAATGAATTATACTCTATTTTTGTATAACTAATGTCTTATAAACTGCCATTATTTATTCCATGACTCAAGTATATGATCTTTTATATTATGGGTATGATTTTCTAATGTTAAGTTCATGTTATCACTCCCTTATGATTACACTTACATTTCTCTCTTGCTAACCCTTACAGAGTATATGAGATCACCCTTTCCTATATTTCCATTTCAAAAATTATAATGAAATATTTTATGTATGATTAATAAAGGGGAAGATCTTCATGGGAGATGTTTAAGATCATTAACCAAGTCTGAATAATGTGTTCCATGTTTCTAAAGGCACTAAACAATTACGGTCCTCAGGCATGTGTTTGTGTAATGGAATGAATATTCATCTAAAATGATAAAATATTCATTTATAAAAATATTAATTTGTTACATCTAATATCTCTAAATGCACCTATTATTTATAGGCCACCTCTAATGGTAATATTCTATGATAATGATATTAGATGAGCTCCATCTTGACAGATCAACATTTACATTTCTATCCGATGTAATTTTGATAGTACCATTAGAATGATATTAAATGTATTTCATCCAGTAGAAATTATTCCCACTATTTTATTATATAAATTATCATTCTTATTTAATAAAAACATGGTAAGCTAGATAGAATAAACATAATCACAATGATATACTAACCTTATTCACACCAACATACTAAACTCAGATACACTGATAAAATATACTTCATCACTCTAATGGTCTGTATTTTATTATTCCAATGGAATAGACTTTAGTCAGTACAATGATTCAGAATTTATTCATTTTAATATATCATAATTATTTCATTCTTATGGTAAATAATTCTGTGTGGAAATTTTATATTACTTAGTTTAGAAATATTTATGCATCCTGTATAATAAATGGGTTTCTACAAAAACCTTTTAAAATACATAGTAAATATAAAGTTAGTAAAACATAGTTTTTAGGAAAGTGTGTTGTTATTTTCAATACAAAGAATATAATGTTCAAAAAGATAAACTTTATCCTCATGAAATATCTACATTTTTGTAAATCATATGATACAATAATTAAAGATAAAAACAAAAAAATTTGAAAAATATAAAAACCCATTATTAATTTATGAAAACTTCTCCCCAAGTCATTATTATCTACCTATATCATTATAAATCTATTATCCCATAAAATTTATCTGAAAATATTGATATAGTTATGATAAGATATGAACTTATAAAAAAACTCTCCCCAATAATCTCCAGCAAAATATTCTTCCCCCAACAAAAAACTTATTAAATAACTTCTCCCCTATTGTAATTTTCTAAAAAACATGGTAGGTTGAAAGTTCCAAAATTTTAGAGAAATAATACATAAAAAAAGTTTAGTTTATATAAAAATTCAATAATGAATATATAAATACATTAATCCAAATATTATTAGAAAAATTCAAACAGAATATGTGTTGAATAATTCATCCAAACATATATTCGTTAAAAATATTGGTTTTTTACATCAAGAGTCTAGAAGGAATAAAAATTTTTCTTCTTCTATAACTTTTATAAAATAACATTATTTTACTAAATTCAACCTCATTATTTTCCACCTCAGCTGCCATTACATTATCATCAGATGTTTCTCTGTATGATTTCTCAATTAATTTTTTTAACTATGGCATGAAGACTAGATTCATTCTCGAGATGGTTTCTTCACTTTTAAAAGATAATTTTTCTCCCATATAAACTATCTAATTATTGATTGTCATTACTATAATGAATTTTACCAACATCTTTTCAATGAAAAATGAAACAAAAAGATTATTTATTTCATTGAACTCTTCTACACTACCTCAATTGATAGAAAGAAAAACATTACTAAGTTTAACATCTTCATGTTCATCAAGATGTATAAAAAAATATATTCATGAACTTAAAAATATATCTATCTTCTTTCCTAGGAATAATATATCCTTTCATCTGTAATTATATTACTCTTTAATCCAGTTTCAGATAATATATTTTTATTATATTCTCATAGGTTGAAAATAAATAAGTCTCATCCTTGGTATTATTGAAAGGACCAAGTTTATCTAGAATCTTGTAGTTTATTAAATAATATTTCCCTTCTAGTAGAACATTAACCAAATTTTATAATTTATGAATATTAAGTTTATAACACTCATTAATAAGATTAAAATTAATTACCTCTAAATCATCTTCCATAATGAAAACAACTGATGAATAAAACTACTTCACTATTAAAGGACATTGAAGATCAAAATATTCTTTATCAACACAATGTTTCCTCCATCCCTAAAAATTTATAATTTATTTTAGTAGAAAATTTATTTTATCATCCATTACTTTTTAGTAGATAATTATTTTTACTAGAAAAATGAAAAAAGACTAGATTGGAAAAGAATTTAAGCGTAGATGGTTAAGAAAAATCTAAATGTTCGATGTGGGATGTGGTTACCTACTCTCATATTTGTAGGATTTGGGGTGACATTTCAACTTAATAATATCTAACAGATCAAAATAAATCCCATGTCTGATCTGATGGTTGATATTTTATCCTCAAAAGAATTAAATATATATGATGAACTCTTTGTGTTTATTTAAAATTTTTAGTTTAAAATATTATTTGGAATTAATTGGTACCAAGTTTTATAAAATCAAATGTTTTTAACAACAAAAATTAAAATTATACAAAATATAGTAAAAACTAAAGACTAAAAATTAACTCTTAGGGTAAAAATTCTACTTTATTTGATAAATTCTTTCCAGTAACTATTCTTCTTGTTTTACAAAAAAATAATTGACCAATAAAACAAATTTTATATAAAAATAACATTTTTAGAAAAACTAAAAATATCAAAGAAAAAAAAGGTTTATGAGAAACGAAAATTTTTAGGAAAACCAAAGTTTTTAAAAAAAATTATTTTCAAGAAAAAATTATTATTAAAAACTAAAAATATAGATTTTTTTTGAAAAATAAAAAGTTTTTAGAAAAACTGAAGATACAAAACCACGATATATGTAATAACTATGTATAATTGAGTTCATTACTATAAGGATACGGATAAACAAGGAGTATATATTAATAATCATTTCATATTGACCATTTCTTTTTTATTGTTTATATATTAAAATATATCAAAATTAGAGAGTTTAATAAATATATCAAGAAGTTGTTATTACATCATGATGAATTGTAAAATAATATATCTTCTTTTTATGATCCTGAAAGAAATGGTTTTATATAACTGTGTTTTTTGATCATGAGTGATGTGCTATTTTTTAGTTAACGGATCTTTTATTATTATATTAAATTTGGTTTTTACTAAAAATCAATCCAAAGTCAGTGAGTGTGTGTTTCGTCCCAAAAACATGCGTGAAAAAACATCAAACTTTCACATATTATGACTCAATAGTGGAAGGAGATACAAAATATTATTTCTTATAAGGCCAAGAAACTAAATCTTCTCTTATGAAGTAAAAAAGTTTAATATATACATCTTCTATCGATTTTACATCCACAAAACCCATCATCAAAAAAAAATTAACTCAAAATAATTTCTTCAAGAATAAAATAATCCTATATCAATTGTTCCCTTAATATAATGATTTTTATATAGCCATAATAGGGTACACTTTTAGTTTATCTTTATATATCTCTCATAGTAATAAAGAAGTAATTAAATATGGATGACTAGATATTAAGTGTAGTAAACTAACAATCATTCCTATAAATATATTTTGATCAAATAGTTTCATAGAGCCATAAATATCTGAAATATTTGAGGTTATGGTAGGGGTATTAATACATTAAGTATTATCATATAGAAATTTATTAAGAATATATTATATATATATATTTTATATATAATATCTATTTTTGGTTTTTATAAAATTTGAAAACCAAGAAAATAAGTAAGTTCATCGATCTTTCTCATTTAAAATTATATTTAATATATTATTTGAAGGATTATATAAGATAATTTTGAGTAGAACCAAGTATAATTTCATTGAGATAAACTTTAAGAATAATGGTAATTTGAAAAAAAAAAATCAAAAAAAAAGTGTTGGATTGGAATCTCCCTTAGAAAATCTTATTTTTGACAAAAATAAAATTAATCTATCATACTATGATCTAAGGGATTATGTAACTCCATAAAGATACATAGTAAGTCTAGATACATGTTATAGATAATTTTTATTTTCAAAATCATGAGGTTGTTCTATATAAACATCCTCATATACATATCCATTAATAAAACAACACTTAACATCCATTTGAAAAATATTGAAATTAATAAATACTGCAAATGCTAAAAGAATATGAATAACTCGATATCTAGATACTAGAGAATAAGTTTTCATATTTTATTTCAAATTTTTATAATAATACCTGTCAATAATTCCAGTATTATTTATTACTATAATTCCATTTTCATTACACTTATTCTGAAAAAACCATTTTACACAAATTATAGTATTATATTTTATTTCATTCAAAAAATTCCAAACAAGATTACTTTTGAATTAATTGAGTTCATATTTAATAGATTTTATCCAATCTTCATCAAGAAAAGCTTTATCATAAGTATTAGGTTCAAATTTTGATAAAGAAATTGTATTTTAAAATTCGTTTCTAAAGGAATTTCTAGTTCTAATATGTTGATCTACACCACCAATGATATTATCATAAGAATGATTCTTAAGGATCAATTGATTCCTTTGGTTTAAATTTTTTCCTTCAACAAAAAGTTGAAATTATTCTAGAGGTAAAACATTATAAACACATTCTTCAATTTTCTATCTCATCAGAAGAACCTTCCAATATTTTTTGAGAATTAGTACTTGAAATAGCATCCAAATATGTTAATTGAGGGTTTCAATAAACAAAAAGTATATTTTAATCAAATTTCACATGAAATATTTCTTCATCATAACTTGTGTTCTTATTAGAAACTATATAATCCATACTATTTATAGAATATCCTAGAAATATTCCTTCACCATATAAAGAGAAAATTTACATAAATCTTATTTAGTAATAAAAATTAACGCTTGGAATCCAATTTTTTTAAAGTAATAAAGTTTTGGATTCCTTTCGATCCCCAAATCATAAGGAATTTTACAAATAAAATATCTTATTAAGAATAGATTTATAATATAGAAGGTAGTAGTAAACGCTTCAAACCAATGTGCACTAACTATAAAGAATCATAATTTGAGACTTTTTTAATAGATTTAAAACATTTCTTTGGTTTATTTCAAAGTTAACAAGGGAAATAAACTTTAGAACAATCAAACATAAGTTCTGGTATATCATTAACTTCTCCTTTCATGGATAGTTTGGATAAAGTTCTAACATTATAGTGTCCTAATATTCTATTTGATAACCAAGATTGGTCTTCCATTTTACTAAGGAAAGTTATATCTGGAATCCTACTGAATTCTATGTAAAGTGCATAATCATTCATATTCATACTGGTAGAAATAATAAATTCATATTTTGAAAAATGAACAATAAATTTATCACTATTTAAGTTCATATGATATACCTCATCACATAATGGACTTATGATGAAAATTTTGTTCTTAAGACCTAAAAAGAATAAAAAATTTGAAATTAAAGCTTTACCAAGAGGAAAATTTTTCTCTATATCAATATATTACCCATGAGCATTTACACCAAAAGAAACCTTAACACTTTTTATTTTAATAATATTCTTGAAAAATCATCATTTCCAGTCATATTCTATTAACAACCACTATCCATGTACCATATATTATTTGGTACACTTTTTATTTTACTAAAAACTAAAATCTCGTATTTTGGAATCCAAACCTTCTTAGCTCTAAAAGTATTAAAAAATAATATTTTATGTATCCAAATCTTCCCAACATTACTATATTGAGTAATTGTGAATTACACAAAAAAATTATTCTTTTTAAAAACCTAAATATTGTACTTTATTTAATGAATATCTTTTCATAATATGTCCTCTACATTAAAATATTATTCAAAATAGGGATATCTATGGAAGAAAATAGTTTTCATAAATAATTTTTTATTAGTAAACCCCATTATAAATACATCATTATGAGGTTTTATTTGTATGTAATTGTTATAAAAAATTTCTTTACTATTATTAAAATATTTGGTAATATTTCAATACTTGATATTTTAGAATTGATTTCAAAAATAAAATTTTATCCTCAAAAGAAGTTACAATAGAATTAATTTGTTCTATTTCTTTTAAAAAATTACTTTTTTCAATATTAGAGTTCTCTGGATGTATTTAAAAACAATTTTGATAAAAATTATATTTTTATAACTCTATTGTAGGATTAAAAATATTATTAGTTATTGTAGATATTCTTGAATTTCTTTAGCTTTTTTTTCCATTGCATTGTCAAATTTTTTAAAAATTTAGAAATTTTGGTTTTCTGAAAGTTTGACAAATCTTGTGACTTCCTAAAAACTCTTTAAAGTATTTATTTCTTATGACGAACTAGATTCATCCTATAACAGTATAGTATTATTTTTATTTTCACAATCAGGATAATTCTCATTTAAATTAATATTTATTAAGGTGTTATAAAATGCCTTATCCATGAAGAAAATATTATTTTTCAGAATCTCAGTATAGAAACCAATATTATTATGATATTCAATTTCATCATATGATTAGTTTTTTGACATAATATCACCTCCAATGGTGCTCCACGTGTATAATTCATTTTGAATTTTCCTACTCTTGTGTTTGTTGGACTTATTATAATTCTCTTTAGATTTTGTGTCCTTCATTTCATTATTTTTAATCTTGGGAAAATCTGGTATTACATGACCATCCTTCTTTCATTCATAAAATATTACTTAAGAATAATATTTTGTACCATTTATATCCTTATAAATTTTCTTATACTTGAAAAAAATATTTCTTCCCAAAAATTATTATTAATCCTTTCTGATAACTTAGGAAGTTCATTCTGACATTTACTATTTGAGATACTTTTTTGTATCAACTCTAAAAAAATTTCTTCAATGTTTTTGAAACATTATTCATTGAGTTGAATTTTTAAAAAACATGTGATGTCGAACCATAAGAAGATACACCATTCTTCATTTTCATTTTCTCTGCATCTCTCTTTAGTCTACCCTAGTGTTATATGAGAGTGCATATAAGTTCATCCAGTTTCAAATATTTAATTCTTATAGTATCATATAAATCTATCCTTTTAGACTCCCATTCTCCAAGAATGATTTCAATGATATTTTCAAATAATATATCATTTTTAATATCTTTATCCTTGAGATAATATAAACTATTAAAAATTATCATAAATCTCTGATGCAAGTTAGTAACAGATTCACCAGGTAGAAAATAGAAATAATGATAAACTACATGAAGCATTACTATCTTGGTTATATCAGTTTAGAAGATCCAATATGAGTTATTTAAAAATTATTACATATAATTTTTGAATATTCACAATAATATATTTTATTATATATATATTAATTTTTTGAGAATAAATAAACGTATTATTTACATGATAATTCAACTGATATTCCAAATATTTTTTATGGGTAAAAGTAGAATATTACTTCATAGGATTTTGATAGTTTCTAATTCACATCATATAGTTATCAACTCTAGTATTGATAATAAAAGTATTCATTATATCTCTCAAATATTCATATTCATCACCATAAAATAGTGGTGGTATTTTATCATTTAAATTATCAAGAGTATCAACATTACGAATTTCCGTCTTATAAAAGAAAAAATCATTCTACACAATACACATTAGTGTAATAAGAGTACAATAAAAACATTAAAACTGAGAACTTTATTGATATAAAAAATTTAATACTATTCATGTTTAAATAGTATAACATTATAAAATACCAATTTTTGGTTAAAGATTTATCATAGATATAATAGGTGGTGAATTATAGTTAAAAAAATTAAAAAATTTAAAAACTAAAACCTATTGAATAAGTATTATTTGGATTAGATATTTTCTATTGACCAGAGTAACTATACAAAACACAGAATATATCTGGAAAATAAATATTTACTAAAGTTTGGTAATATAAAATTTATATATTATTTTAAATTAAACATATTAACATTTTAGAAGTAAGGAAAATTAAAGATTAATGTAAAATTAAGAATTACTTAAAGATAGAATTATAATTTATTTTACACTCTTTACCCTTAAAATTAATGGAATCCAAGAACTATGAATTTTAGTTTTTTTTTGTTTTTAACAAAACCATAAGTTTGATATTTCTACAGAAACAAATCCCTTGATCATAAAGATCAGAATATGCTATGTCTTCTTATCCTTAGAATCCCTTGATTAGTATGATTAAAATTAGTAGTCTTACTATCCCCAGACACACCTATATTTATTAGAAGACCTCAAACAATCATATTCTTTGATTCTTGATATTGGTTGTAATGACATCAGATGTGATTGAACTTTATAGATCAACATGAACATATTCATCTGATGCCATTTTAACAATATCAGTATAATGATATAAAAAATATTTCATCTTGAGTAAATAATTATGATTATCTGATTATAAAATTTAATATCCCGATAGAATAAATTCTTTGTTAGTATAATAGATTAACTTTAGTCATTCTGATGGATAAAATATTAGTCATTTTGATGTATCAAAAATTATTCAGTCTGATATAATAAAATTTCGTGTGGAATGTTTATATTTTTTAGTTTATAAATAATTTTTCATCTTTTATAATAAATGGTTTTCTATAAGATATTTTAAAATTCATGGGAAATTTAAATGTATAAAACATAGTTTTTATTAAAGTGTTTTGTGATTTTCAAAAAATGGGTATTAGAAGTTTAGAAAGTAAAACATTAAACTAAAAAATCTCTCGATAGTCAATGAAGAGTCACATTGATCTATATTTCTTCTTAAAAAAAGGAAAATGTGGACACTAAGGTGACACAATTTTTATAATTAATACCTTTTTAAGATTTTCCTAAAGTTTCTTCTTCAATTCCTATAACTCAATTAGGTCTATTTTATATGGAATCATTGAAATATTACAACACCAAGTATGAGTTATATTGGAAAACTAAAAATCACAATTTTGTAAAATACTAGGAAGCTATTCTAGAAATACATCAAAAAAATAATTAACAATTGTCATATCTTTGGTTTTGAGTGTCTCTCAAACCATCTAAGATAAAAACCATTTTAAGTAAGAACCAATACCCATATATTAGATGTGATTTACATCATAAGATCATATTTATCACCATAATGATATAAAATCATAGTGTGGTTTAGAATATCAAATTTGATTTCCCTTCCTTAGAAATTGATGTGACATTTTTTTAAATAAATTCAATAAATTCCTAAGATAACATCAAATTAAATTAGAGACATAATAATGATATATTCAGAAAGAAAATTCCTACAAATATTATCTGAAGAAGAATCACATAACTGAGATGTGATCATCTTACCATTAGGGGTTTTTAAAACTTATTCAATTTCTAATCATTGATGTTGTATTTTGATACCCATATAATTTTATTTATATATATAATAGTTGGTAAATCTATAAAAAGTATGAAATTATCAATTCTAGAGTCGATTATAAATGGCCCTTTCTCCATTTCGTTATCATACCCACATTGATAATAGTGATTGCATAACATTTACCATTTATTCTAGGCTTAAGAGATTACTGGAATTTCTCATTAGAATTAACCTTCAGATTTGATAATTGGTTGGAAAAAATCTTATATTTAATGAATTTTTTGGTGATTTTACACCATCATTAGCTAACTTATTCCCATCAATTTGGTCTCTGATTTCCTGATAACCTTCATTTAAACTCTTAAATAATTTAGTAGTCCCCTTGAGAAAAATTCTTCCATGTATCCTTCTATAATTTGATCATAATGAAAGACTCATATTCTTCTCTCTTTAATTTTTATTATCATAATTTCTTTTTAATTCAATTTTTATTTTATTATCAAGATAATAAGATTGATTTGTAACCCTAATCTCAATTTTTACCTTGGTAACAAAAAAATCATTTATTTATATCCACCAAAGTCCTTTATAGATAAATCCCTTCAGATAATTTTTTAAGCCATTGAAGAATCTATTAATATTATATTCTTGTTCAAAAATAATACCAAAATAGTACCATGAAAATCATGTATAATTTTCCTTATATGCACTAATGGATTATGCATCCATCAACCCTAGATCAAGGAATTCCTTATCCATTTTCATATGAAAAATAAGAGGAAAGTACTTGATGAATAATATCCTACCAAAACTCAACCCACTCCATAGAGTAAATTTATTCTCATTGCCTCATGTTATTTATGTGATTCCACAACTAATATACTTCCCCTTCTAAACAATAGAAAACAAAATGGCTTTTTTATGATCCAAACACTGGATGAAAATATATTTTCATGGGTACTGATCCATTACACTGTAACTAGTGCATCAACGGATCCACTAATGTAATGTGAATGTTCTATCATGAAGGAATCAATGGAATATTGTTCCCTCATATGCTCTTTTGGATGATTAACCTGATTCATTACTTGATAGGCTCTATGAGTATAACAATGAGATTTTTCATTACATATCCAAAAAATTAGTTTCTTTGGAGGAATATTATTTCATTTTCCATCACATTCAACATTGATATAATATTATCAGGTTCTACACATCAACCAAAACAAAAAATAATATCTTAAAAAATAATAATCATAGCGAGAAATGTTATAATCATGAAAGATAATTTATAGTGTGTCTAAATTTTGACACCTTTATTTCAGTATATAAATCCTTAGGTTTCACCTAGGACATCTATGATCATCATCTATTCAAATCCATCAAGTTGGTTTATAAAGAAAATGTGAATTAATGCAAGCATATCCCCTGAGGGTTTTAAACAAGGTATATAGTTAGGGCACTATCACCATACACAAGAATGATGATTGAGATATAGTTGTCCAAATATTTTTAGGGTTTTTACCCCAAGATATTTCTATATTAAAACCATATTCACTTGTATGGATATTTTTTGAGAAAGCAACACTCTTTTAATTATAATAACTTTGGACGTTCTCATGTACATCAAATTATCCAAAATGTTCTCACTATTTTTTTCTCATCCTTGTTCTCAAAGGTAACTAAAACATATTATGATACCAAATATAGAGACCCATAATTTTCATACATAAATATCACATATTATTAAGTTAATATTGAATACATAACATTATTATACATGCCAAAACCATAAAGTTTTAATGTATTTGGAAACATAGATACATAAAAAACTGGTTCACAAAATATCTACATCATCTCTATCATAGTTCTTCATGACTATAACTATTCTTATACATATCATACATTAATAATTTTTAATATATCTAGGAAAATAAAACATAATTAAGGGTGATCTCAAATGATCAATGAGGGTATACAAGGGATATATAAATGATCGTTTAGTTATAAAGTGAGCAAAATGGGTATGAGAACATGATATAAATTTTTTAAAATCATACACATAAATTATTAAATCATAAACATGATCGATGACATAAATATTAGTAGTTCATAAGACAAGAATCATAAAGGGATCAATTAACATGATCCATGAGAGCATAACATTGGAATAATATTATGTTATAAAAGAGTAGAATAAAGTTTGTAACAATCATAGTCATAAAAATTTTAGGTCTAGGATACCCCCAAGTCATTTATAACATGTTTTTATTATGATAACTTACTATGTATATAATTTAGGGATTGAATCACCTCATGTTACCCTCTTTCAATTATCAGATAACCACCGGTGTACTATCTTCTTCCAAGATTGGGATGATCTCACATAAACCCTTTGTTCTCATAGAACATTAATAATTACCTAATAAATTGGAGGGATATATAATTTCTATCCCATAAATCAAATAATCATAAATCCATTCATACATATTCCACAAAATCATCAAAAACAAATCATAAAATAATTCATGGAGAAGAAAATGAGCTTCATCAAAATTTAATCATTATAAAAAACAATCTACAAAAAATAATTATTATGGTATCATTGGATCATATCCCCAATAAATCATAAGAAACGCTAAATTATGTTATCATATTTGAAAAATCCCTTTAAAATATCATTAAAATAATTCCTATGGAAAATACAGTTTTAATTTTTAAGTCAAATGTTAAAATAAAAAATTACCAAATATTAAGGAAATAAATTTCTTCGAAAATAATATTTGAAAACTTTAACTGAATATTTTAATAATATATTGGTCATGATTTTGGGAATTTTTTTTATGTCAATTAATTTAAAATTGAGATCCCTTTTACACATTTTTAGATAGTCAAAAGTAATTCATTAAAAAAATTATAAGAAAATTAATTTTATTTTTTTAATATTAAAACCCAATTAAACATGAATTTAAAAAATAATAGATGAATAATAAAAAAATTCTTTAATTTTTTTTAGAAAACATGGATATAGAAGAAAAAATATTTTCGATTGAAGCGAGAAATAAGGCAAGTTTTTCATAAAAATGTTATTTGAGTCTATTTAGTACATAAATCGAGAAATATCTAATGAAATATTGTATTATTTAGAAATAAACATAGGGTAAGAAAAGTAATCAGATAATTTAGAGACAAAAAAAGAAATTTCATAATCAGAAAATCAATCATAAACAATCATTATAAACAATGATATTAAAACATAAATCTCTTACCTCGAGTTCTACCTGCTTCAAAAGAGCTTTAAAAAACTTTATAATAAATATTAATTTATTATAACTATATACCATATTCATGTAAATACTCATTATATTATATAATATCCACTTATAACATTTTTACACCCTTTTAATAAAAATTAATTATTAAAATCATTGTTACTGGGTGTTAAATGTTTCTTTTTTTCATGAGAATATTTTTTTAGTAGTTAAGGTCCTTATACTTTGATCAAGGTTAAGTCATATATAATTATATTTTTGATATAAATATCACATTTATTCATCATATACATATTTATAATCTTTCAGAATATATATATATATATATATTACACCTATCATGGAGATGGCAGGTTGTACACCCACATAAACAATGTATTCACATTGAGATGAATTGAATGAAAGAAAGGTAAATAATAATCAAAATTTATTGAATTGTTAGTATACCATAAATATAATATAAACTAATTAAATATAACTTTATTACTTTGCAGTTATAGAGAAAATGAAAAATGAATCACATCGCTTCGTGGAGGTTGTAGTTCATACGTACACACGATCAATAATCATTTTTCAATGGATAGAAAGGTAATATGGTATGTATGATATTATAATTCTATTACTATAATTATGTCATAAATACAATATATAAAAATTAAAACCATCATAATAAACTTCCATTAAATATGGTGATGGAAAATTAATTGTATATCTATGTGGAGACTGCAGTCCACACTTACACACAAGCGATAATTTCACATCATATTGATGGAAAAGAAGGTGGATAATGTTAGTTCCATAATCATAATAACATTAAATTTGTTTAAGATAATTAAATTATTATTTTATGATGAGTACCACATATTTAGAAAAGATATAATAAGAATTATATTACAAAAGGTTGGGTTAGAAGATTACATCTTCTTCCATCATTGGAATGTTATTTAAATAATGAAATAAACAATAATTAATGTAAAATTTATTTTAGATGAGAACTTGGTAGGGTTTAGTTGATATATATGGATCCAAGTGGTGTAATGAAATTATATACGGCACAAACATTTATATGAGAGTGGAAGTATACTCTTGGAATAAAAAAATTTAAAATATAATTAATTAATTATCAAGAAAAATGATTCTAAATGTGCATATATTTTATAAAAAAGAGGATAGGGTATAAATTGAAAAATAAAATAAAATTTTTAAATGTTTTATGTTTCTTTAAACATTATATTTTAGCTTAACCACTTGGTAATATAAATCTAATCTTAACAATGGTAATAAATTTTTAATAACAAAGGTTTATAATTTTATATATATGGTAATAGTTGGATCATAAATTACCAAGAGTTAAAATTTAGAACCCTTATCATCCTAATTGTCTTATTGAATTTTTTTTATGATTTTAAAAAAAATTAAAATATTTTTTAATAAAATATTATTAATATTATTTTATAAACTATTCACATAATTGAATTTTAAAAATAACATGAAAAGAATGGAATTATAATATAAACCTTTGAAACTTATCTAATATGTTATATTAATCTATAAAATTCATGTGCAACTTTAACTAAACCAAAAAACATTACTTTTAAGGTTCTTAAAACCATTTAAACCATTTTTCAATTATTTCCACAAACATTGAGTTGGTGTTGCTTAAGAATTTAAGGTAATTATTTCAGCACTAAAAATTTTAAAATAAATTTAAAAGATGTAAAAATTAATTTCAAATTGAAATAAATATTTATAACCAAAATTATTGTCATTTTATCCTTGTATAAAATTTTTAGAGATATTAACTTCAAGAGGGTTACATTTTAGAATTTCCATTACATAAAATAAAATAAATTTAATTATCACGGGAAAATAAAACAAAAATTACATATTTTCTAATTTTGTGTTTATATGGACTAATAAATTGAAAAAATAAATAAAGGAAAGTTTTCGGTTGATTTGGTACCATATCTCATTGTTTCAACCATGTTTTACCTATTTTCCCTTATAGAGGTGACATATATTAACAACTATTACTATTCATAATAAAAGAAAAAAGGGGCCTATTTATGAAATTTGAACCTCATTATTAAAAATATTTTATCCATTTATTGAGATTCAATATATATATTTGGTAGAAATAAATTTTAATAAAAATACATAAAACAGAATGGATTTTTTTTGAGAAAAAAAATGTTTTTAAATATAAAAATTGACTTATATCAAAATACTTAATATTATTGATTAAAATTTAATTAATTGGATTATTAACAATCATATTAACCACATGTAAATTTAATACCAAATAAAAAATATAATGGGACCTTTAAATTACTTTATTTAATGAAAAGAAAAGACACTATATGAAAATTCTATGTTTTGAACTATTCACTGAAAAATAAATCTTTTAAAAAAATCCCAAAATTTCAACATAAGTGAATTTTGATATGGTAATTTAAAAAATAACTTTCAGTTTAGAAAATTAAATTTATAATAGTGTAATAAAATAATTTTATTATTTTCTCATGAAATAAAATAGAAACTATTTTTTGTGGGAAAATCATATAATGACTTTATAAAATATTATTTATATATTTATCTATATTTTTTATTTTTCTAAAACATTTAAAAATAATTATTAATAAGTGGTTATTCTTATTTAATCCTCCAATTTAATGGATATTTTATAATTTTATACTATATTATGGTTCTTTTCAACATGGGGTTATGTGTATCCTTAGCTATTGAAGAAAATAATTTATTTCAAGAGAAATATATCATAAAAACTAAGGGTGTTACACAATCCTCCATTTTTATGGTATTTCCCCAAGGTATATTTTTTCCATATAAACATCCACTTGTACTATTCAGACACAAATTTCATTGATCAAATACCACAAGATCTTACACTTTACCAAAACATAGGTTTTTTCCAAATAATTAGGCCAATCCTTATAGTTTTCACTAATGTTTTCTAATCCTAATTACCAAATTATTTAAACTAAGATAGAAAACCAATCATAGAAATTAAAATTTTCACTATGTTTCCATTACATAATTTTAAGATATATAACATAATGGTGATACAATCCAATATCCAAAATAAAAATTATTTAATTCTTATTTACCCACAAAAAATCTCTCACATTCTCCTTAGTACATGTAATATCTAGAGGATATACTTTAATGTCAGGGATGAGATAAAATCCCTATAAGGGGAGGAATATCATTAGAGGATCGAGGGTCATGAATCAATATTATATGGGTGAGAATTATCACATCATTATATCATAGAATCATCATAATAATCATGAGTGAAATTTTTTATAAAATAAATAATTATTAAATATTCACAATAATGAAACATTATAACATATTGATCAAATACTAAACATAGTTGTGAACTAATATAACATCATGTTTACGCATAACATATGTGCATAAATCATAACATCATAATTGTGAACAAATCTAGAAGCATGTTCATGAATAATAAAAACAATCTCATGATATATATAATATTAAAAAAATACATTATAGGACTATATAATTCTAGTCCCACCCATCACACTATAAAATTATTATAATCATTCTTTCCACATGGAGAGAGAAGATATGAAAGGTATAGTCATTAAATAATACTATGGAAAGGAATGGTTTTCATAAGGGTTTTAAAAATAATATTTATGGAATACCATTTGAGGTTACAAAATTGAAATGTGAGATGATATTTTGGAAAAAAATTTAAATTTTCTTTTAAGGAGAACCACCATAGTAATATTCAATGTGATGTTTAAAAAAATGATATCCTTTTCGAAAAAAATTTATAAATGTATTAGAAATCCTTTTGAAAGTTTAAAAGCATATATATAACCATAAATACAAAAAAAATAATTTCCAAAAAGGATTATATATTTAAAATAGAGGAATATCCATACTGATAACAATGTGAAAGAGAAGATAACCCAAAAATAAAGAATTTTATTTGCGAACCTCTATATTCTAAAACCTTTCTATTTCATCTCTTTTCCACCTCCTAAATAACGAACCTAGGGTTATTATAAAATAGAACCAGATGTGAATTATGATCAATTTTTATAAATTATCAATTATAATATTTTTATTATATTCTTTAGTTATCCTCTTTAAAGGTGAAAAGTTTTGATATAAAATTTCCTTAAAACATCATGTATTTCTTTGATTGAAAAATATTTTTTAATTATTTTTTATATATTATTATTATTAACTCTAGAAGATAATAAATAGGTATATTTATAAATTTATAAATAATAAATAATTTATGATGATCATATATAGTGTTTGTGATAAATTTAATGTTTTTAACATTCTCGTGGGTGGTTAGCTGACCGTCGATGAGAAACTATCAAAAGTTGATGAAAGAGAAGTATGATATGTAAATAAATCATAAAAATAATCATTATAGTAGGTCATAACCATTGAAATAATTTTTAAATATAAATTATACAATACTAGAGTATTTTTGTTAGAATATAATAGAGAAAAATCCGAAGATAAGAAGAAAACGAGAATAAAAGTTGATGAAAACTTACCGTCTTCTCGGTGTTTATTATTTTCTACAACACTAGAATCCTTGAAATCTGGGTTTTTTAACACTAGAACATCTCTAAGTATTATAAGGGGATTTAGAGAAGGTATTTTAGAAGACATTTGACCTTGGTGAGTGAGGTAGGAGTGGTTTTCCCTGAGAGGTGTAAGGTGTTATTTATACTTACTGAGATGAGTATTTTTAGGATAAAAGATCGAAAAAATTATTATTTCCAAGGAAAACATTGTAATAGTAATATTTTTAAAATTATGAAATATATTTTAATAAAAAAATTATTTATGAACTTTTAAGAACTTTATAATTCTACTTTATTAGTTTAATCAAAATGAAAGTAGAAAATGGAAACATGTTTATTTAAAGGGACACTTTAGACTTTTCTAATTTGGAAAATAATTTGTATGTTTGAAATTTTAATTTCAGGTCTTAATTCACTGATTAATGAAATTCTGGGTCCATTCCAAGATTATAGAATTTATTATGTCACTATTATATAATAAATTATGAAATTTAAAATATTTTGGTTTTAAAAAACGGAATTTTTACTATTCAAATAAAATTTGATATATTTTAGAAAATTTACAAAAAATAACTCTTAAAAAATTTGGATGCACTGTTTCAAAAAATTGAATTCATTTTATCATAATAATTTTATATCATAGATAATTTTAATTTTAATTTTGTAAAAATTTAATTTTTATGAAATATATTAAAGAATAGATTATGTAAAAATGTGTCTACAGTCCATTTGAGTTTTAAATATTGATAATTGTTTTATGGTGTTGTAATATTTATATTTTATTAATTTATTAATGATAAATATTATTTGTATTATATATTATTATTTTTTGGTCAAATTACTCTTTTAACGGTTAGGTTATTATTATCAACATTCAGGTTACTATTCCAAATTTGCAGATTACTATTTAAATGGTAACATTACTATTTCTATGTTCATATTACCTCTTATAAATACCACTTCATTCTTTAATTCAAAATTCAGTATAATTCCTTGAAAGGAATTGTATTTTCTTTTTATAAGATGTTGATCTGTTTACAAATATTACGTTTCTTTTATATAGTGTTGTTTGTAGGGGTGATGATTCTAGAGTATTGGAATGATCCATTTTTTCCCATTCTAATTTTTCTATTTAATATTTTTTCCATTGTAATAAATTGAATTTTTATGGTTTTATTTGTTGAAAAATGTAACGATCTCTATTAATTAAATAATGTTTTGTTAGTTTTTTTTCATTGTATGTGTAAAATTATATATAATAAAACACAAAATTATTCTTAAAAAAATAATTTTTATAGTCTAGGTTATTACAGTTGTGGTATCTCTAAATAAAAAATATGAATAGGCTTATGGAGTTGTCTAAATGATGATATCATTGGAAATCATGATTATTTTAAATGAGTTTTTTATGTTTCTTTCTTCTTAAACCCCCAAAAAAATCTACTAGAAACATAATAATATTACAATACCAGTATCATTATTTTTTAAAATGTAATTATATTTATTGAATAACCATTATCCACATCCCTCAAATCAAATAGAAAATGAAAACATCCCTCAAACTGTGGTCAGATTACTGGTTCCACAAAAAACATATTACATTTTAAATCAACACCATACACGGTTGGTTCTAGAAATGGATTCCACAAATAAATATGGTATTTATGACATAATTTTAATTTTTGAAAGATTAATTATTTATTATAATAATATTATTATCAATAAATGTTCAATATAAAATTAACCACTAAAATGAGCATACCGAGACACTTTTCTTAATTTAAATAATTTTCTTACATCCCACTGAATTATAATTTTTTCTAATATAATGATAAATAACACACACACAAAAATATACATACATATAAATAATTATGGATATAATGAAATATTTTTTCAAACTTTTGATCACAGATAACACACTAAAGTAATATTAAAGGAGTTGACCGAACAACACTCAGTTTCCCGTGAGAAATAAAAATATACAATTAATTAATGATATATGATTATAAGTGGAACTTAAAAATTATATATATAAGTAAAAGGTTATTAATCGAGTGAAAAATTTAATTCTATTATTTTTGAGGTTAAATTCAATCACCAACTGATTCCAAACCCAATGTAAGGTTTATTTGAATAAATTTCAATTCCTTGAGAGACATTTCTTATTATGCACTAATTTTCTTCTATATGGTGAAAATAAGTCCTTATTGAACACTTATAACTTAAATAATATTCATTAGTAGGAGTTACAATTTCAATTAACCTCTCCCTTTTCCTTTTCCTTTGATTCATACAATACCTAATTTGAAAGGATGTTTATTGTTAACATAAATTACATTTAGTAAGTTATAAGATTTTTCACTAACTTTACCCTTCTATATTTGGTATAATAAACCCTATTATTGTATATATTTCATTCCCACTTTCATTTATTGGGTTTATAAGTAATATTGAAATTTGACCTCCATTTTTCCAAATTTAAAGAAATAAATTTCTATATATGGGATCATCCTTATCTCTAATTAGCTGTCATAAATATTTATCTTCTATATACATATTCATTATATTGATTAAATAATGTTATTATCTATACAAAAAATAATTTTTATGGTTATTTTCAAATATATTTGACCTTATTTAAAATTTTTAAATAAATATTTTTACCATTTTCCACATGGGTCATTTTTTACTTTCCTTACATTATTGTAAAAAAATATTATTCTTTCAAACTTTCCACATGAATGTATTTTCCTAGTTTTATGTCCATTATTCATTATCAGTATCCATTTCTATGTTCCCATTTGTTTTAAATAAAATTATATGCCCATTATTTCATGACTTTTTCTTTTTTACTTAGTTTCTTATTTTTTTAAAGAATAAATAAATTTATTTCATTCTACTTAAGTATATTTATATATTCTACTCTACATTAAATATTTTAAACATAATTTAGTTTCAAGGTTTTATTATATAGAATTATTATAAAATTAATGTTTTAAATGAAATATTTTTACCCATTTGAATTTAATTTTTAAAGTGAGTTAAATGTTTTTTACCACCATATTACAATAGAATTATTGAAAAATATTTTTATAAATTTTCTTCCATTTTAATATAAAACTAAAAATGATCTATAACTTTTGGGGTTATGTTTCAACTATTACCATATAAATTCTCTAATTTGTTTTCCATAACTCACCTTATTCATAATTTTTATGTTCCTCATCACTCTCCATATCTCTCTTAACATTATTTCCCCCTTCATGTTTATATTTTTTAATTTCATTGATATATTCTATATCACTTTTAATATTTATATATTATGTTTTTAAGTATTGGGTTAAGTGTATTCCCATAAATCTATACAATTTTATTTTTATCAATTATATTACTCCCGTTATTGATTGGGGAAATGTGAACAATTCATAAACCTTTTTTTCAATACATTCACTTCTTAATTATTAAGCCATTTTAATCATATACTATATTTATTATTCAAAATATTATATGATTAATGAATTTAAATTAGTTAATTTTGTTTGGGGAATATAATTATATAGCACCTTGATGCATCTTTATGTGTCATGAGACAAAATAACTTGGGTATTTAGTGTAAACCTTACCTATTTATATATGATGTCTTAGTATGAGGCATTGAAAATACATTTATGATGTTTGTAATTATGAATTCCATCACTATAAAATCAGATATTTTTTAATATGTTATTATTTTCATTGTTGTGTTATCCATGGATATATCACATGATCATTCTATATGATATATATATTTTTTAATTAATATTTATTCATGTAATATTATTCATGACTTGATTATTTCAAGATAACTTCTGTTATACGCTACCCCATACTGAGCATGTGAGATTTCCATTATTATGATTATATTTAAAAAAGTTATTAACAATAGTGTTATGTATAAAATATTTAAATTGGTTTCATGTGTGGATAATTTCATAGGATATGTTGAAGAATTATTGTTAAATATGTAGTCCTTGGTTTAATGAGAAAATGATCGTATGACAAGAAAGATATAAGTTTTGATAGTTAATAGTTCTTACTACTTCTAAAAAACTCTAATACTAAAATTTCATGGGTGGGTATGTTACTTAAAATTTGTTTATGATATTTTAATTTTGGATGGTTAATCTTGGACCACTTTGGTAACCATAAAACTAGTATGAGAAGAATCTATTATTAGGACTAGTTTTGTGAGTGTGGGTCTGAGGTGCCATTATCATACATCCAAAAACATTTATCTACCATAGTGTTACCTTTTAAACCACACAATTATTGTATATTTAACATAACAATACAATCTTTTAAAAAATGGTATATCATAAGCATTATTAATTATCAGTCATCATTGTAGATTAACATCATCAAAACACTATCCCCTGACAAGGTTGACTATGAATATGAAAGGAAAGAGGGAATAAGGATAAGGAATAATAAAGGTTTATTGGATGGTGCAATAATCAATCCATCATTTTTTGGGGGAGAATTATCTCAATGAAGAATAATATAGAGAAAAGTTAATTTCTAGGAAATAACATTTAAATATTATTTTGTAAGAATTTTCAATTTCGAGTAAAAATTCAAGAAGAATAATTTTATGCATAAAATTTTAAATGAGTGGAGATATAATTTATATAATGAGTCCTACCCTTATTTGGTCATTATAGTTTGATTAAATCCATTCAAATGTGGGTTAAATGGTGATATCGTTGAAGAACACATTTTTTCAATATCCAAATCTCTTAAGATCCTAACCTCCTAGGCTCTCAAATTAGGGTTTATAGTTGATGATCCTAATTAGGCAGTTTATGGGTGATTCTATAAAGGTAATTATGTTTTCCTATTATCGTTAATTAAAAACCTAAAAAATGACTTGTCTGGGGCTTGAAATCCAAATCAAAATTAAGCCACCCCTTGGGTAATCCCCCCACCCTATGTCAAACTAAATATATTATTTTTTCATCCATGGATTCAATAAGGTTATATTTAAAATTCCCCATAGATTCATGCACATTAATTTTAAATAATATATTATTTTTAATATAATTAATCTAAGAATATATGATTATTATTTAATTAAAATGGATTATTAGGTACTTTATAAAATATTATTTAAAATATTACTAAGTTAAAAACATAAAAATCAGATTTTTTATATCATTCAAATATTTAATTTTTTTTAATAAAAAGAATAACCTACTCTAAAAGGTGACTGTATTGAGATTATGTTAGATTATTTCATTCCCATGAGCTCTCCCAAAGGTGCCCATGCATCAATAGAATACACACCAACAATATCACCAAATCCTGAACCCCCTTTTCCCACTAATCCTCGATATACACCAAGTACTCCACAAAGCTAGTGTTATCCCTAAAACAATTCTCAACCTAGTAAATAATTTGTAATAATTCATATGATTATATCCTCAAAAATAACATGTGTAAAACATTGGGCACCCATTTTTTATGCAAAAATTATATATGACAAGAAACCTCACCTAACCCTACAAAATATTTGGAATGGTTCAATGAATCTTAGGGATAAAATTATTAACTCCCTAAACCAATAATAAATTAATCATGGAAATAACATCAAGAACACATGTTATTCTTCCATGAACTCCAAGTTATTCACCATTGGTTTGTTTAGAACTTCTGATAGTTAAGAGCTATCATCATCTTGTACATAAATCACATACACCTTTTTCTTCATCAACCACAGTAATCTGATCCTATAAATAATGAATCTCCAATATATGTAAAATTTATGGGAAATCATCTCGGTCTTCTAGATCGATCATTAAATGGTTTAATTATAATTTTAAAGTGGTAAATATTATTGTATGTATAATCCATTAGTAATAAGTGATCAGTCCATATCTTACTAAAATTGAGCACAAGAGAACTAAATATTTCCTAAAGAACCTGAAAGGTCTTCTCATTTTCTTCATCCTTTTGAGGTGGAAATGTGGTACTATACCATAACAATATCTTGAAAGCTTCATGTAACATACAACATAGCTTGGAAGAAAATCATGAAACTCCATTTTAAACAATTATTGATGGTATCCCATGAAAGTAGACTATCTCACTACTATATAAGAATCACAAATATTGGCCTACTATGAGATTCTCAAATTGTCTAGGGGGTGAATATAAGTTCTTAAAATTTAATTATATATAAAAAATATTATTAAAATTCCTAGTTTAACAGTTCATTAAATATTAATAACTTTTGTAATAATAGAAAATAAATGATTCAATGCCGATATACATTGGAAATATTTTTTTTCTAAATGAAATTCAATATTATTATTTTTAGGATAAAATACTATATGGTTTCAGTGAGAACCCTAAAATAATGAGAAATATTAAACCACATAATAATTCATTAGGACATTTTAGATTTTTTTAAATGTTATAGTCCTTCATACCATGTAGTCTTCATTTAATTGAACTTTACATATTCCTCAGACCATATTTTATATGGTCCAAAAAATTGTAGGATATTTTCCCAAAGGTCTTGATAAATTATTACAACTTAATATTTAATTTATTAAATCCCTGAGAAAGATTATAATTTATATTGTTAATCCATTCTAATTATTCCTCATTTGTTTCAACTTCTATCACTATGCCATACATTTTTTCAATATCTTATAGTGAAGTATTGATTGTCAAACATTGTCTCAATATCTTCTTGAAGAGTTTATTTCAGATTAAATAATCATATGTCTACTCTCTAGTTCCTAATAACTTAATGAGATTAATGGTACTCACTAGAATAACTTGAAAATGGGATGGCGTGATTACATTTTACATACGTGTTCATTTTTTTAACTGGAGGAATAATATAGAAAACTATAACATTTTTTCTATGGACCAAGGAAAAAATAATAAAATTTTAATTTTTTTAGGAGTCACCAACCAATAGAATATTACTTTTATTTTATAGGTATAACAAAATCCTAATATTCTTTTTTAGGAATGCCATAAACTGATAGTTTATGAAAAAATAAATGATAAAAGGATATAACATTTAAAATAGGATATAAATGGAAAAAAGATGTTAAAGGTTATTTAGCTTGATTTAGATATGATAAAATCTGTATAAAAGGATTAAAATTTTATTCTTTATTATAATCATTGCAATAATGGTAGTCAAAATAGTATAATTTCTACACATTAAAATTCAATTTTTGAAACTCACCTAATTTGAGTGTGCCGTACTATAAGATTTATTAAAAAAATATAGTATCAAATTCACTTGATATAAAATTCCATGATAATTATAATCACATGTGTTTTAATTAAAAACCAATCACAGACAACAATTTTTATAAATTACATAAAAAATAACAAACATTATTTACTTATAAAAGGAAATATGGTTTATTAAATATTTAATAAACAATTTAAAAAATATTATAAAATCATTATAATATATATGTGTACATACTAGCTAAATGTACACTAACATTTAATGTCTAGAGAGACTATTATTTTGGTTTGGGAGTCTTAGAGGAGGGTTAACCAATTTATTTAGGTAACGATCCAATAAAATGGATACAGAACAAGTTCAAATATTGAAATGGGTTCACGACATGAATTTTTTATAGGATGAATCCCTGAAACCAATAAAATGAATGAAAATTTAATAAGGAATAAATCACATTCATTATCTAAATTCATTTATTTGGATTTTTAAGCTAAGGTGGTTTACTTTTTGTTGTACATGAAACTGTAGGAGTTCCCATTGTGAATAAATGATTCAATATGTAAGTTAATTATTCAAGATGTGAGTCATTATAACCAGTGGGTTTTTATGCACTGAAATCCTAAATCTAGACTCATACAATGTGTATCCTTCTTCCTCGAACTATATATCTCTTCTAGTTGTTGTTGGGTGGTTTTTATTTTTTAAGATCACTCTTTTTAGTTCCTTGAACTCTTGAGTGGTGGATTTATTATCTAATATTTACTATTTGTTTCTCTCTTAAATTATACGTGCTTTGGAATTGTTGTTGGGATGTTTTTATGGAGTATATGGATTGATATTTGATTTATATTGATGCTTTTTAGATTCCTTCATGTGTTTTTATTCTTGTGTCCAGTTATATTGTTGGTTGTGGTGGGACGCATGGGTTTCTCAAGGTATGTATAAAAATAAACTTTCTATTTATCATTTAACTTATATAATTAAAATATATGTTTTTAGAATAAATTATAAGTCATATTTTTCTGATCTATATTCCATTCCTTTTTCTATTGGTGTATGGACCCCCGTGCATGTGGCATGTATCCAATGTTTGAGGTAGGTGCTTCCATGTCTATCCTATGTTTGATGAACCATAATTTCTCTTTGTTTTTTAATTTTTTCTAATTACTTTTAATGATAATAAATTTATTTATTTGTGTGTATAAATGTGTCCATTAGAAAATATGGTTTCACCCTTGTTTTGAAAAAAAAAATGTGTTTTTAAATGCATTGGGAAATGGATTTTAAAATGGGTTTTCAAAGTAGTTTTTCATGAAATAGGGGGTTGAAATTATATTGTGAAACATTTATGTATGATTTAAATTATTTTAAATATATCACATGGGGTCCTTGGGTACGTAGATGTTGTGTGTAGTATTCGGGATTGTCCTTTAGTTTGGTAAGATTGTCCACTTTTTCAGGTGTTCTTCCTTTACTATATTGAGATGCATTGGGATCTTGGAATTTATTGTCATGGTATGAGGTCTAAAATTATATGAAATTACTTATCTTATAATACCTATATAGATATGTTCTTGTTAATTTTAGTGTAACACCCCAAAGTTCTAAAAGAAGAAAAATAAATTCAATAGCCTATGCGACATGGAACCCGGAATATAAATGAAACATAATATAATATACCATTATAACAAAGACATTAAATTATAGGGTTTGAATAGTAACAATTATAATATTAAAATTATTTTTATCTATTTATTAGAAATAAAATAATAATAATTTAAAAGAAAAAAAAATTTCTCGAAAACTATAGTATTATAAAAGACAAACTAGTAGCATTTTTCAAACATAATTTAAAATAAAATTTTCCCCATTTTAAGAAAATTACATGAAAAAATAAAATTAATTATTAAAATAATCAAATAAAAAGTATCTTAGGGATATATTTTTGGTAAATTTCTATAATATTTTTCATAAATATTTTTGATATAAAAAATCTGTAAAATTTTGACCATTTTCCCTTTGACAACTCACTTTCTTTTCATGTCTATAGGATTACTTTTAATTTAAATCATTCCACTTCTCTAAATTTATTTTCCTAAAATGGATTAAATATATTTAATCATAATAATTAACATTTGGTAATAAATTCCACTTAACTTGTGACCAAAATGAATAAGGAATACAAAAAAAATTAATTATTGCGTTCAAAGAAAAAATGGAATTATTAATTGGTTAAACTGAACAGATAATGCTTAAAATGCCCAAAATATTTTATACAAACTATTTTAGTTAAGTATTTCGACCCTATAATGTCTAATTATAGATGATAATTTAGTTTATACTATTTTATAATGTGAAAATTTTGAAGAAAACTTTTTCTTTTAAAAAAATTACCAGTGTGCGACTCACCTCAATTATAAAAGTCCACACCAATTATCAATTCTTACAACCTTAAAAAGTTTTTGTTTATGCAATTAAATAACCAAATAACTTCCAAAACTATATCTTATCATCCTATAGGACTTATTTGGGGTGTAAATCTAAACTCATAATGCTTATAGTTAAAACATAATAAGGTCAACTAAAGAAGAGGCAACATTCTTCAATTTACATTTTTATTTTTTTCATCCTCCATATACTGTAATTATTATTAAAATATAATGACATAAAAAAATCAATATATTACATACTATGGGATGTTTTATGGTTTAGTTAATTTCCTACAACAATCCCCACTTTCATAAAATGGGTTAAAAAATCATCATTCTTGTGTATGACGGACAACCACCACATGAACCAATGTCATTCATTTTTTCATTAATAGCTCTCCCTGTTGAGTATGATGATTGATATAATATATATATATATTATTTATTTAATAATTATACATATTTTGTTATTATATCATATGTTTTATTTTTGACTTTCCATTCCGTACGGGATACGATAACATCGTTTGTGTGTACATAGGACTATAACCTCTTGAAGTGACGTTATTCGTATTTCACTAAAAATTACATGGAATTTAATAAGGAAAAATTCAGAAAATATATGTGATATAAATTTTATTATTATGATATTAATTTAATATTAATAATTATTAAAGTATAATATATCATTTTCTTTCTTACACTAATAAATGATGACATAATTCGTCTACATGTAGACCACCACCTTCAAAAACCAATGTAGCTATCTTTTGATCAACCCATAACAAGAATAATATATATAAGTATTTTTATGGAAATAATATGATATTATTATCATTATGTAAAGGAAAAATATTACATAACTCTTTTACATAGTGATTCACGAATATGGATATTTTACTCATTTATAGGTTTGACCTACCATCTACATGATCATAACATACATAATTTATTAATACCATATTTCATGAAGAGTCCTAAAATTACATTTGATGTATAAATATGATAATAATGTCATTATTATTATTCTAGATATGATATTACTATATAAATATCAAAGAATAAGATCTTTCATGATGAAAGAAACATGAGAAAATAAGGCAATTAACACTTGATACCATAAAAATATTGAAATATAATTAATTAAAGGGTAATATGATTTTATAAAAGGATAATTTATGATATTATAAATATTAATATAGTTCTATAATAAATAATAACATTATTTAAACCATTATACAATATTTTAAAGAATATTTAACCTAAAAGAAATATGAAGAAAGAGATTTCATCTCAATTTACATTCCATTGAGACTTATTTATTGTTATAGACCCATTCATGGTATCTTAAGTTTCAATTTGAATCATTTAATCTAAGGGAATTTTAATTGAAAATCAGTAAGGCGTAAAAGTTATTTCATAATCTCACTTTCTTTTGCGATTGTTAACTTTCTCTTAAAATGATCACTTTCTTGTAATCATTTTTAATGGACATTACATCTCTATTAAATATCCATATTCTTAAATTATGGATATTATTATCACATAAATTTTATTACATTTTTATATAAGGTGTTTCTACTGAAATTTATTTGATTATTTGGGGAAATATTGATAAATCCATGTCCTTTACTTAATGAAGATATTGGATGATAAAGCACATTTTTCATGAAATACATTGATTATTTGATATATGAGTAATTCATTAAACATATAGACATGGTTGTGGCCTAGTTATAGATAACCCCTTGATGCATTAATATCCCCATGAGGTGAATCGGTGAGAAATAATAAAACAATTTTCTAAACCAAATGAGTTTTTACTGAATAGATTTAAACTATATTGTGAAAGGTTTTGATGGTAGGTATATCATGATTATATTTTTAGGACATAAAATAATTAATCAGTACCTTTATTCACAATTTAGTTATTATTATCCATGACATTTTCACAATGATATTATCTCTGGATGCATTTCATTCTCATTTATTGGTTAAATTAAAAGTGATTTCAGGTATATACTTGGCCATATTGATTATGCCCTATCTAGTTTTTATAGTAATATTATCAATTAAATGGATTTTTTTCAGTTATTTACCTTTCCATATTTATTATTATTAACATGAATTTTTCAATTATATTGTCTTTGGAAGAATTTCATTCTTAGTTATAGATTACATGGCATGTTTGTTCAATTATTAACCTTTCTTTGTTGATTATTCCTTATCTAGTAATGAAATCCTAATTATTGATTAAATGGAATGCTTTTTTAGTTATTTAACTTTTCATAATGATTATTACATATGAGATTTTAACATTGATATTATCTATGGATGAATATATTTCTTAGCTTATTGATCACATGACATGTGTGTTCAGTTATTTTTCTTTCCATATTTATGATTCATTAAATATTCTACTTTATTTTACCCTTACTAGGCATCTGATATTACCCCTATTTTTTTTATTTCCCAAGAATTCATGATGTTTACTATGATTAATATGGATAGACATCATGGAATAATGTTATTATTGAAAAAAATGTGTTGTAATCTGTATATTAAAATGTAATTAAATACTCATGTATATATCTAGTTTACTATGACAATTAAACTATTCGTTCCTTTGGGATGTGATTCCTTGTATGTTATGAAAATTTTATAATATAGACACTAGATCCGAGCTATTAGTGACAAGGTCACTATAGTGGTATTAAATGAATCTTATTAGAAACCTTGAAAACTAGAATTAGAATAAAAAATAGATTAGGGACTACAACCCTATGATATATTTTTAGGATAAGTATAGAATAACATCCTAATGTTGTATTAAGGAATATATTATGTGGGTTTTCATAGAAATACATCCATATCTGGATACTACAAGTGTATGTGGTTATTTTAAAAATTCACCAAGGGGTAATAACTCTAAAAAGGGCACATTGAGATTAACCCGATCTTCCCATGGTTCATGAAAATGATTCTTACTACACACATGGTTCACCACTCTAGATTTTATTTATAAACCATTTTGTAGGGTTTTAATAGACGATGATAATAAATCAGCTAGGTTAATCCTAATGTGTCATAGATTAAAAATAATTTGTCTTAATGAAATGGGAAAATGGTTTATCTGATAAAAAGAAGGGTATAAATTAATTAATTTTTGAGGGAAAAAGAATAATACAATGGAAGGAAATAAATATAATCATAAGGATCCATTTATAGATCATTGTCTTAAATATTGGGAACCTGTGAATTTTCTATGTGAATTCCCTCTTCTAAATGCTAACTCATAAACCAAGGAAGGACCTATATTTAAATAAAATGGGTGATGTATTTATTGGGATTATAGAATTATATTATAGGTTTTTCCCAATTATATTTTTATGGTAAGAATAATGAATCATCTATGGATTGTGTTAAATTTTAAAAGAATATATGTCTTTATTAACTTAATAGTTAGGAATACCATCATGGGATTATGATTTTGAGATTGATCATATGTTCAAAATCTTAAACACCACTTTTTAGGTTTTTTTGATGTTATTATACCAATATTAAGGATATTGTGGAAGGAATTTATGGCAATAAAAGACATTGGTTTAGTATATGTTTTAGTAGAAAAGTTTATATAAGAATAATTCCTTTACATTTTAAATACATAAGTTTAAAGGTATTGATTACATTTAGGGCTGACATGATCACTAATGACATTGTAATAATAGTAAAATAAGATTATTATATTTGGTAAAAAAATAATAAAATAAAATAATTTTTAATTAAAACCTTAGTAAAAGGTTATTTAATGATTAATTTTATTTCTAGGGTGTCATTCATTTAATTTGGGAATCTTATAAGAACTGTATTAATATATTTTTGGAAAATGGAAAACCCATATACTGGGTGAAAACACATCATATATAGAAATTCCATACAGTTTGAAACCATGAAAGAAAGATTATTAGGGTTTATCACCTACCATTATCCCACGTGATGTCTTGTATAATATGTCACAATTTTCAGTTAAAAGATTTGATGGATAAATATTAATGTTGGACCAGTGGTGTTGTTGTTGTGTTTTTGATATTAATGTATTATGTTTGATAACTTGTACTAACCATATTGGATTTGTAAAATACATATAGATATAAAAAAATAATTTTAACTCTTTTATAGATCTTATAATTCATTACAAGTGAATTTTAGTTCTTCAGGTATAAAAAAAATTCATTTTTGGATTTAATTTATTAAAGTAAACAATGAATTGTAAATTGATCAAAGAAAAACTAAAGGATGAAATTTTGATTATGAAATAGAAACTAATCTTGTAAGTATATTTCCTTATATTATCAAATAATAAAACAATTCCTTTACTTTTGGAAAAGGATCTGGAAACAAAAATGTTATCCTATTACATCAATATCTTAAGAATCAGATGGTGTTTTAATTGAACATAGATATATGGTTTGAGGTCCTTAATATTACATTGATATTTAAAATTATTATTATTAATGAAATCAGTAACTCTCTATAATTATTTATGATTTGCTTCCATTTCCATGTTATTACTTTCCACCAATATTCACCCACCTAGAAACCTACTTATGTGTTATTCTATATTACCTTTGTACACCCATATATGCCTTATTAAGTGGAAGTTTAATTAACTCATTTTATGATTTGGGTATTCAAAAAATAATTTTGAAATATAAAACCCTTTATTAATAATATCATGTTTAGATTACATGGATGAAATTTATTTAAGATGGGGAGAATTTATGACCATGATGTTCTAAAAGAAGAACTATGTATTCAGTAGCGTATACGACATGCAACCCTGAGTATAAATAAATCATAATATAGTTTAAGATTATAAACCTTCCATTAAATTGGTTGGTATGAATATTAAAAAATACAATATAAAAATTATGGTTATCTATTTGTTATAAGTAGAATAAAAATCATCTAAAAGAAAAGAAATTGTTTTCTAAAAACTATATTTTTCTAAAAGATGGATTAATCGCGCTTTACACACATAATTTAAAATTAATTTTTAAAATTTCATATAATTTATTTGAAAAAATAATTTTTATTCTTAAAATCATCATATAAAAATTATATTAGGGTTATTTTTTTATTTTCCTAAAATATTTTATTCTCCAATGAATAGTGGAGAATACTGAATTTTAATTGAAAACCAATAATTTATTTAAATTATTTATGAAGATAAATAATATTTTTATTTGTACTAAAATTAAAATTAGTCATATTATATATCTATTAATATAATTTAATTCATTTTAATAATTTTCATATTGAGTTTAGGTATTTTTTTTTAAAAAATGAACATTTTTTCTTTGAGAACCCACTTTCTCATTGCGACTGTGGGATTACTTTTAAATTAAATTATTCGACTTATGTGAATATTATTTTAAAAAATGGAATAAATATTTGGAATTAGTATAATTATTAATTTTTAGTAATGTGAAATTAATTTTTTTACCTAAATAGATAGTGAAAATAGTAAAAAATTAATTACCTTGATTAAGGTAAAAATGGATTTATAGAGGGTTAAACGAAAAATAAAAGGATTAAAATAAAATAAAAACTTATCTAAAATATATTTTATGGACATATATAGACCTTATAATGTTTAATTATAAAAAATAATCAATTTTTACCCTTGGGGTGTGAGAAAAACATGGGTACACCTTTTTCTTTTCTAAAAAAATACTAGTGTGCCACTGACCTCACTTTAAAAAGGACACCCCTCTCCTCTATTATTCACACCTTTAAAAATATATTTTTTCAATACTAATATAAATAACTTCAGAAATAATTTAATCTCATCCCAGAAGCCTTATTTTTGGAATCAAGGTAACCCTTGGAGGCTTTTGGTGAAAACCTAAAGAGGTTACCCGAAGAAGAGGTAACATTTTTCAACGAGTGTTTTTATTTTATTTATTACTACACCTCATGATATTATTATTAAAATATGATGATATAATTAAATAATTATCTTAAATATAATTATATGTTTTAATGTTAAGTTAATTTTTTAAAACCACCCCCACTTCCATCAAATAGGTTATAAAATCATCATTAGTGTGTATGGAGGACTTCTACCTCACAAAACGACGCCATTTTTTCCATTACCATATCTCCCAATTGGGTATGATGATGGATATAAAGTATATATATATATATATTATTTATATAATAAATAAACATATGGATTAATTATATCATATATACCATTTTAATTTCCATCCCACACGAGACATGATAACATTGCTCGTGTGTTCGGTGGACCATCACCTCACGAAGTGATGCGATTCATCTTTCAATAACAATTTTCATGGAATGTAATAATGATAAAGATACAAATTTTATGTTATATAAATTAAATATTTATCATATTACTAACTTATTTATCATTCTGAAAGGATTCCATATAATTTTTATTCTTACATTGAAAAATGATAACATCGATCAAATAAGTGTGGACAACCACCACCACAAAGCGATGTGACTCTAATTTCTTCACCAAAAAATAGGGAATATAAATATAAGTATATTTAAGTAAATAAAATAATATTATTATCATTTTATTAAGGAAAAATACTACTTACCTATTTTCAAAAATTATCGAGGAAAAATAAAAATGTTACTCATGTGTATGTATGACCTACCATCTCTATGCTCGTAAAATACATAATTTCTCAACACCATATTTCATGATTAGTATTAAAATTATAATTGATTTATAAATATGATAATTATAACCTAATTATTATTAAATAGATTATTGAACTATATAATATTTTGATAAACCAAATGTTTCATGACAAAACATTCATGGGAAAATAAGGCAATTAACACACAAAACAATGAAAATAATGAAAGGTAATTAATGAAAAGGTGATAATACTTAATAAAAGGGTCATATTAAATAATATAAATATGAATATGTTTTTGGAATTAGATAATGACAAGCTAAAAACCATTAAACATGAGGTTAAATCACCTTCAACTAAAAAGAAGTGTGAGGTAATGGATTTCATCTCAATTTATTTTACATTGAGAATTATTTGTTATTACACACCAATTAACTTCTATGAGGTGTATATACTTACCATTTTGGATTGTAATATCATGATTCATTCATACATCATATTAAATTTAGTTCCACTTTGAATCATTTCATCTTAAGGGATTTTAATTGAAAATCTCCAACTGGTAAAAGTTAGAATAAAATCTTGATTTCTTTTGTGATTGATAACTTTATATTAAGAAAATAACATTTCTATAATAATTATTCATTAGTTTTTAAATTTATATTAAATATCCACATTCTTACAGGATAGATATGATTATTTCATAAACTATATACTTTTTTACATATGGTGTTTACTTTAAAAGTAATTAGATTATCTAGCGAAATATTGATAAACATGCATCCTTTACTCAATATGGACATTTAATTAAAATAATTTTTTTCCAGAATTGAATAAATTATTATAAATATGATTAATGACTTGGAAATATTGAAATGGGTGGGGTTCAGTTATATATAGTCTCTCGATGTACCTATGGTATCAGGAGGTGAATCAATAAGATATTATAAAATTAGTTGGCCAAACCAAATGAGTTTATATAGTATAGTTTTCACATATCTTATGAAAGGTATTGATAGTAGAGGTATCATTATCCAGAGTTCATGGCGTCTAATAATTAATCATTTTCTTTAATCATAATTCATTTATTATTATCCATGATATTTTTTCAATGATATTATCTGTGGATGGATTTATTCTCAGTTATTTATAAAATATAATGTGTTTTTAGTTATTTACCTTTCCATGTTGACAATTCCTTATTCAGTTATGATAGTCATGTTATTGATTAAATGTCATGTGTTTTTAGTTATTTAAATTTTCATATTTATTACAATCTATGATATTTTCACAATGATATTTTCTCTGGATGAATTTCTTTCTCAATTATTGATTACATGACATTTATGATCAATTATTTACCTTTCTACATTGATTATTTATTTTACAATTATGATTTTCATATTATTTATTAAGTATAATGCGTTTCAGTAATTTAAATTTCATATTGATTATTATACAAGAGATTTTCACATTGATATTATTTATAGATGCACTTCCTTCTCATACTATTGATTGCATGGAATGTGTGTTTAGTTATTTAACATGCCGTATTGATTATTATTATTGATTCATGACTTATTACACTATCCATAATCATTTTTTATCATTTTAGCTCGCCCTTATTTTTATCCTTTCCCTGGAATCCATGAAGATACCTAATATTGATACAAAATGATATTCTACAAGGAATAATGTTATTTTAGACAAAAATGTATCGTAATTTTTATATTCGAATGTAAGGAAAGTCTCATACTTGTATCTAGTTTACCAATAATACTAAACAATTCAGTACCTTGGGATGTTATTCCTTTTATCTTATTCTAATGTAATAAATAATATTTCATCTCTAGGCTACTAGGGTAAGGTTCCTATATATAGTGTGTGGAAGTCATGATTAATATATGAGTGACTATGATAACCTTATAGTAAGTTATTCTTTTAGTGTTATGACATTGTTCCTTAGATTTGTAATATTTTGAATTTTATATTACCATTTCTGATAAATGTAACTGGATTATAGAAATTATGCCTTAAAAATATTTTATCTAGTTTTTTTAGAACTGTGGATAGAGTGTAGCTATTTAACTTTCTTTTGGTTTAAAAAATGATTAACTACTCATCAATATTTTTTTTCTATAAATTGATAATATTGGGGTTATTTCATAGGGACGTTATATACAACACCTAGGTGGGATTATATAGAGTATATTTAGAATACATCTTACTCATTAACTTAGTAATGTGTATACCATGTATTGTATTTTGATGCCAGAAAATTCAAGAGGAACCTTAGTGAGGTTGTGATGTGTATATTATCAAGAAACTTGTGGCTAGTGGTTAGATGGAGGGGAACTTCCCACTTATCACATGGAGTAGTTGTTTCCCATTAAGGTTTTACTTTAGATTATTGGACATATAACCTGGAGTATTATCTTGGAATTTTTGAGTTTTAACACAACCATTAAATTTTTTTATGATGGAATATTTTTCCTTTATTTTTCTCATTCTTCTTACATGAATATATATATATATATATATATTTGTATAATATGTATCTTGTTTCATGTTGCGCAAAATCATTCCCTCTAGTTATTGTTTAATGCTCGAGTGCTAGTCGCCAGCCCGTATAGACTGGGAACATAATTATGGTCAGGGGAGAATTTTTCTAGGTACTAGATTAGATATAATCTTGGGTTAGATTATTATAATTTATATTAAAGGTGTTTTTTCCTCAATTCTATTTGTTTTGGGACATCTGGTATACTAGAGATAGGTTTTTTGGGACCTGAGGGGTAGGTTTTGATAGGTTTCTATCTAGGTCTTACCATGAAGAGATACTAGTTTCCATGGGTTATTGGGATGCGTGTATCCTATATTAGGGTTTTTGTTCTTGATTCTACTTTTTTCATATGATTTTAGCATTTAGAATGATAATTGGTTTTATATTTTATTTTTAAATTCTCTTTCTAGTATGTATAAACACTACTGAAGAAATGGATTATTACAATAAATCCATTACAATGGGGTCCCGTCGAAAATGACCCATCGTGGTAAAGAGTGACACAAATATTATTTTTAGCGATGGATAGTCAAAAAAACATTCAGTGTTTCTTAAGAAACTATTTGCAACAGGAAAATGACCAGTCTCAAATAGCTTCCCTATTTTTACTCTATTGTGATGGACCATCACAAATACTAATCGCGATGGTCCATCGTAATTTGTCATCAAAATATAAAAAAATAAACCCTTTTGTGATTGAGCATTGTAATTTTTATTTGCGACGGTCTGTCACAAATAGTAATTTTTTCAAAAAATAAATTAAATAATAAAATAATATTAATAATATTATAATATAAATATAAATAAAATCATAATATTAATATTAATAGAATAGAGTTATTTATAAAATGATAAATATAAAATAATTTTAATATAAATAAAATAATAATATTAATACCTGTAAAATAAAATTAATTATAAAATAATTAATTAATATATTAATATTATTATTAATATTAATCAGATAATAATATTAGTAATATAATAAAAACCTAATTATTCAAAAAAAATAAAAATATATATATTAGTTAATAAAATAATAAATATAATAAAATATTAAATAAATAATAAAAACTATAATTTTCGATACAGTATGAAACACACACTATTTGAAATATTAAATAGTTAATATTAGAAAAAAATACATTCAAATATTTCATAATAAAATAAAAATACATCACTAATCAGGGGTAGGGTCATCTGGAGGAGCTGAAGGAGATGGTGGAGGGAACTCCATCCCTAAATTGCGAGTAAGACGTCACATGTACTCCATCTGCTTATGCTCCTACTCATGCCATAATCGACACATCTCATCTTATATCTGATGATGCTACTGCTGCTACTGTCAGAGAAACTCATCCTCCTCCTCCTACTGCAAATGACACATCTCATCCACTCCCCTACACATAGTCTCTATAATCTCACTCCAACCTCACAGCTGCTCCTGATACTGTGCATGAGATGATGAAGACACTTCATGAGATCCTCTTGAGTTAGACGTTGACATCACATAAGTGCCATAAAAACTCCCAGGGGTCACTTGAGAGTTGATACCAACAATTTGTCCTTTCTCAATGCCATACTGGGTCACCTACATCCATGATGCGCCATCATATCAGGGGGTAATGGTCTGACCATCGGTCTCAGCCAGACTCTCAGCATCTGTCTGAGTCATCGCAGATGCATATGACTCCTTAAATTGAAATTTAGAATTAAAATAGCTATAATATCATTTTTAGTTAAATTTAATACTCAAAAAACATATAATGACCACAATTTGATGCTGGAAAACACCCCTAATCTCCCTAGTGTCTAGATCATTGTACATCCTTCTATAAATGTTGTACTTTGTAATATTAGGCTATGTGACTGCCTGTATAAATATAAAAAAAATGTTTACATTTAAAGTTATATACAATATTTAAAAAAATGTACTTACTACATGCTGCCAATGCGTAATGAATGTACAACTACCAGATTGATGTGTCACCTCATGTGTCCCTTGATTTTACCAACCTACTGATGATCTACTCTAAAGTCATCTACTCAACCAGTGTGTACATAATCCATCCCAAACCTGAGATGAAATATAATCAGGTCGGTGGAGACGACATGTCTCATCAAAGTCCTGCACTCAAGCTTTCTCCATTGCTTTCCTTTTCAAATTGTGCGAAAAATGAGTGTAATGGGTACACATAGCACTCTACCATGCCTTCCAAATACGCACACACATGATCTCCTCAGTGGGATACCATATACCTGAAAAAAATTGTTATATCAATCTATTAATTAAATTAATTTCAAAATAAATATTATTTATTTACATACCAGCCAGTGCTCGAACATGCACTGTTGAACTTCAATGGGAATATAATCCCATGACACCCATGCATCGGATAAATAATTTTGAAATATAGTGCTCCCCTATCCAATAGTTATATGTGTAAAGATGCGAAAAAAAGAATAATTAATCAAATAGTTAGAATATAAACAAATTAATGAAAACTAACAAAGATTCATAAGTAAACATACCTCTGTGTGTGTGGATCGAACCATAGATGTGGATGTTGCTGGGGTATAAGGTTGGGAATAATCAGGTGGGGAATACCACGCCCCCTCCAAGTACCCTCTGATCTGTCAACAGTTTGATAGTCGGTTGATCCGACCTCTTATTCATCCAAAGGTAGATCATCCTCCTACATCATACGAAACAAATCAACATCTATCTGAAACATGAAATAATTATTTCAAGAAAACAAATTGAAAATTACTATTATATATAGATATATATGATATATGATTATAACTAGAATTGAACTATGTCAATGATCATCTTCATTCTCATCTTCAAAGTTGTTTATGTCAATGTCTTCATCTTCCACCTCAACATCATCAGTTTCCATATTAGTTTTTGTTTCATCATCTCTTGTCATTTCAAATTCTGTTGAAACACCATTAAATTCATCATCACCACTATACCTTAACTGTGGGGGTGTCATCCATGGTATTCACCTATATTTGTGTAAAATATGGATTCAGAGAAGTCTCTTAAAAAATTTCAATTCTATGCACGTCAGTGGAACCTCATTCATTTTCAGTAAATTGATTCTCTCAGGATTTAATTTTTATTATTCCCCACCAATCACCCAAATATCTGGATGTAGTATAGTATTTTTCATAATAAATCTGATGTTCCTGATGAGCTAATAAAAATGGTTCATTTACTACAAGAAGACTTTTATATTTTGTATCAAATATTCCATGGATCAGATGAACATGTAAGAATCTCTTAGTATCCAACTATAGACATTTAATCATCATTACATATTTTTGTTCCAGATAACACACATTAATTATTTCTTTCATCATGCCTTAAAAGTCAACTTCAGTTTCTCTATGGTTAGATCCTCTTAATCAAACACCTCTATTCATTTTTTTATTCCCCATATGAACGTGTATGAAATCAATAACCATTCACCACATAAGAATTATATGATATAACCATTTTGGTTTGTTGATTACTCAATAAAGACAATCGGTTATTAATTTTATCACCATGTTGAGATATCTAAAAAGTTTTAAAACAATTATCAGTATAACAAGTTTTAAATTTACTTTTTATTTGAAATTAAAAATAATTTACGTTACCATTTTTTGAAAAAAGTATGATTTTTTTGATGATGTTCTTCTATAGAAGCTCTTATAATTTGTGGAAACTATTTCATGATATTATTACCATATAAACAACAAATGAAATAATATTAATGTACTGTAATAATAATTATAGAATAAGTGATAGGATCACTCACAGTACGAATGATTTCATTTCTTCACAGTTCAGCTGAATATATGTATGAGCTCTGTGATGTTCATCATCTGGAATCCATCGTTCATGAACTCCACTGAAGAGAAGTTTAGGCTGATTGAAAACTAATAATTGATTTCTCTTGTAATAATAAACATTTACCAAATTATGGATCATGTAGTTGTGTTTTGAGGGATGTTTAGATTAAAAGTAATGAGAGTAGAAAAAGAAAATTTCTACTTTCAAATAAGCTTCTACAATTGAGCCTTCAACTTACAGTTTGTATATACTTTTTTTTTCAATTTTTGCATGCATCTCTCAAATGGGTATGTACATTGGAACTACACCGGACCTCAACATTTTTCTCTATGTGGAAAATTTAATATCAAATGTTCCATTGAATCAAACAAACCTAGTGGGAACATTTTTTCCAATTTAAATAGAATTGAAATGAAATATTCTTGATGTTTTCTTATGGAATTATAGTCTATTTTAAAAGCACAAATGTCTCAAAAAAATATGATATGTCTATTAGTGCATCCCAAATCATTGGATTGATCAATCCTTTTAATCCAATTATCATAATTCTTTCCATTAAAACCTGACAGCCTTGACTTTTCAATCCGGTAATATGACCATTTCTGACACATCTGCCCAAATTGGAAACATAACCATCTAGAAGTATCAAATCTGCAATCCACTGAAAAAATAATAAAAGACTCTCTTTGTATTGTCTATAAGATGATTTTGGATTCATTAATTTTGGTGATCTAACATTTTCAAATAGTTCATGTTCTGGTCACTGGAAAAGTTGGGCAAGATCTAATCGCGTCTTCACAATGTCTTTAGTCTTACCTAGTGTATCCAAAACTGTATGAAATAAATTATCAAAACAATTATACTCAATATGTATCACATCAAATATGTGGCAAACCAATAAATCAGACCCATATGGAAAATCCCCAAAAATTCTCCATCTTATCCAATTGTGCTCTTTTCCAAACCCATAATTTTTTTGTTGGTTTATTTTTAGTCCAAATGTAATGGGAGGTAATGAAGAGACAATTTATTTTAACTATGAACTCGAGATCATTGTTTGTGGCCCATCTTTTTCAACTATTCCTTTTATGAAATGATATTTGTTTCTTTGAAAAGGATGATCGGCTGGAAGAAATATGTGATGACAGTCGAAAAAACAAGGTATTTTTTCCATTGATGAGAATAAATGATTCGTTGTCTCTCATACAGTACATACATTATTTTGGACCATGTGTACTCTAGCAAGATAACATTCCATATGATGGGAAGTCACTAATAGTCCACATCAATGTAGGTTTTAATATGATGTTTTGTTTCGCAGCAACATCAAATGCACTGACACCATTACTCCATAGTGAATTTAACTCATCAATCAATGGCTTCAAATAAATATTGATTTTTTTGGATGTACTAGAATTAATAAAGTCAAAAATATATGTGGATCCTTCATCCATATTTATGGAGGTAAATTATACAGAGTTATAAAGATAGGCCAACAAAAATACTGACTACCATAAGAACCATATGGGTAGAAACCATTTGTAGAAAGACCCAATCACATGTTTCAGATTTCTAAAGAAAATTATGGATTCACTTGGTCAAAATGTTTCCATGAATCACTATTAGGGGGATGATTTATGATTTTACTTGTCAAAATGTTGGTTTTGTTCCATGAAATCAATGGTGCTATGTTTTGAGACATAAATGAACACTCCAATCTAGGTGTGAGTGGGAAATAATTCAATTGTTTTATTGGAAAAAATCCAGACTTCTCTGGTTGAGCTTCTTTAAACCTTGATTTTCTGCATGTAGGAAAACTATCCAACAACTCATTTTAACCATAATATAAGATGTAGTCATTTGAACATGCATTAATTTTCTGATAACCAACACCTAGATTATGAACTGACCTCTTTCTCACATAGAAATTTGAAGGCAGAACATTTCTTTCAAGTAGAAGTGTTTTTAACAAAGAGAATATCTGATCCAAACAATAATTTGACATTCCATTATCTGATTTAATGGAAATAAATATAGAAACTACTTCAAACTTACTCATCATACTACCAAGATATAAGTAATCCTCATAGGATCTGAACAAATCATATAAATGAGATGGATCAAACTCAGGAGATAAATCAATATCATCTTGAGTGTCAGATTGTTAAACAGATAGACCTATCACATCATGTTCTAAATTTTGAAACTCTGCTGGAACTAGAACCAAATTATTAATATCTTCTCTGGAACTTCCTTCACCATGTTGATACCAAAAACATAATCAGGTAGAAAACCAAAATGCAATAAATGACTTCCATCATTTTCAAATGTATCATACTTCCTCAAAGAATATTTTTTACAGGGGCACTTAATTTTCCCTTTTGAAATAAATTTTGGTATCAATGATGCAAATTATAAGAAAGCCTGAACACCCTCAATATATAGATGATTTAATCTAAACCTGTTTGGATTCTGGTACTGATTTATCAAAGGATGATCATCTAATAATTACTTTTATTGACTTTCTTGTTCCATATTTTACTAAAAAATATGAAGTAATTAGTTATTTTTTATAATTAGATATAAGATAATCACTATCCAAAAAAGATAAGACAATTAAATTATCTTTTCAAGAAATTTATAATAATTTCTATTATTTTATAGTTATTTACACTATTTTTAATCTTTTATACTAATTTACACTCATTTTAAAAAATTTATACTAATTACCACCAATGATTATTAATTTTAGGTATTTTTTACTAATTATTGTTAATTACTTGTGGCATAATTTCCAATGGATTGGCGACAACCCATTTTCCCAATGGCTCATCCCCTTGCAACTTTCTGCAATTAAAAAGAAATATGAAAAGTCTACTCCAACATATGAATATCCATTTTTGTATGCACTAGGATGGAGAGCTTAGAGGCCTCACTGCAATACTATCAATGCTCTCGTGCATATGAAAATGAATTTTCATACATTGGAGAAGACTATTCATAGTGATTTCAGTCACATAAAGTTACAAGGGGATGATTCGTTGAGTAAACGAGCCTCTTTTGTCTAACGACTCACCTTATTGCAACTTTCTTCGACTTAAATCACTATAAAAAATCTTCTTCGATGTTTGTCCAAGAAGATTTTCCATAGTGATTTTAGTGGAATAAATTTGCAAGGAGCTTAGGCGTCGATCAAAAGGAATGCTGCCAATCCACCGGAAATTGTGCCAATTTATCAATGTACTCAAATTTATTAAGATTTGTTACTAATTATTACTAATTGTTACAATTTATTACTATTTATTTCTATTTATTTCTATTTATTTCTATTTACTAATATTTTTCCTATTTGTTGTTAATTATTCCTCATTATAGCTAATTATTCCTAATTTTTGCTAATTATTGCTAATTATCGCTAATTATTACTAATTGTTGCTAATTATTGACAATTATTCCTATTTATTTTTATTTATTAATATTTATTTCTATTTATTTCTATTGACTGCTAATTATTTCTAATTATTGCCAATTATTTCTAATTATTGCTAATTATTTATAATTATTGCCAATTATTTCTAATTATTGATAATAAGTGCTAATTATTTCTATTTATTGTTATCTATTGGTTATTATTGTTATTTATTGCTATTTATTGCTAATTATTGCTAATTATTGCTAATTATTGCTATTTATTTCTATTTATTGCAAATTATCACTAACTATTGCTGCTAAATATTGCTAAATATTACTAAATATTGCTAATTATTTCTATTTATTGCTAATTATTTTTAATTATTTCTAATTGTTGCTATTTATTGATATTTATTTATATTTATTAATATTTATTGCTATTTATTTTTATTTATTACTATTTATTGCTAATTATAGATAATTATTGATATTTACTGCTATTTATTTCTATTTATTGTTATTTAATGTTATTTATTGATATTTGTTTCTAATTATTTCTAATTATTACCAATTATTACAAATTATTAAAAATTGTTACAAATTATTACTAATTAATACTAATTATTATGATTTATTAGTATTTATTACTAACTATTACTAATTATTATTAATTATTACTAATTATTACAAATTATTTGTAATTATTACTAATTGTTACTATTTATTACTAATTATTACTAATTATTACTAGTTATTACTAAATAATACTAATTATTTCTATTTATTACCATTTAGTACTCTTCATTTCTATTTATTTTGGTTTATTATAATTTATTACATTTTATTAAAAATTATTACAAATTATTATAATTTATTACTAATTATCACAAATTCTTAACAATTATTCCTATTTATTTCTATTTATTATATTTATTACTATTTATTAAAATTTAATACAAATTATCTCTAATTATTACTAATTCAAAATTCGTAATTCCTAAATATTCCTAAATATTCATATTTATTCATAATTATTCCAAATTACTTCTAATTATTACTAATTATTGGTTATTATTTCTATTTATTGTTATTTCTTACTATTTATTTCTATTTATTGCTAATTATTGCAAATTATTACCAATTATTACTAATTATTTCTAATTATAACTAATAATTACTAATAATTACTATTTATTTCTATTTATGACTATTTATTACTATTTATTACAATTTATTACAATTTATTACAATTTATTTCAATTTATTTCAATTTATTAATATTTATTACAATTTATTACAAATTATTATTAATTATTACAATTTATTTCTAATTATTAAAACTTATTACTAATTATCAAAGTTTATTACTAATTATTACTAATTATTACTAATTATTACAATGTATTTCTTGTTATTAAATTTTATTATTAATTATTAAAATTTATTACTAATTAATACTAGTTGTTACTATTTATTAAAATTTATTAGAATTTAGTAGTAATTATTACAATTTATTACTAATTATTACAATTTATTTCTATTTATTAATAAATATTACCAATTATTACTAATTATTAAAATTTATTTCTAATTAATACTTATATATAACTATTAATAAAAATAAATACTAAAAATACAAATATTTAATTCTACTTTAATTAATTTACATCTAATTAACAAAAATTATATTTAATTTAAACTAAAATTAATTTTCTAAATAAAAAATAATAAATACCTTAAAAGTGATGCTTTTAGAGTATTAACGTCACAAATAATGCTCTGATTTGAAAGGTTAAACTGTGAAAAAATTTAGAAGAAATTTTTTTCCCAGAGATAGGGAGAGAAGTTGAGTAAAGAGTGAAATGAGAAGAAAAATAGATGAGGGTATATATAGGTTAGATTATTTTTGACGGTGGTATTTGTGACGGGTCCCATCACAAATACATTTGCCCGCGTTAATTGCAGCGGTCCATTAAAAAGGTATTTGCGACGTGCCCCGTTGCAAATACCACCTGCCAACAAAGTATTTGCGACATGGCACTTGACCCATTGCAAAAACTAAAAACAAATGCGGACTATTTGCGACAGGAATAGGAAGCTCTCACAAATAGCCTTACACGCGGTTTGGCACATATTGCGCAATAAACCTTTTGCGATGGGCAGTAAGCCCCCATCGTAAATAAGCCCTTTCGACAGGTTATTTGTGACTGGCCATTGACCCGTAGCAAATATTAATTTTTCCCGTAGTGACACATGCCTTTGAGGTGTCTTTCATGGATTCCATAACAGGGTGTAGTGATAAATTATCATAACAGGAATCTTAGCATGGATCATAATTTTTTAAAGCTTATCATAAAGGAAATTTGTGTTGTGGACCAGAATGTACTATGAGTTCAGAATCAAGGGGTAGAGGCATAATAAGGAGCTCATATAGAAGGGGATCAATCTCATGAGTTCTTATGGGAGAAGTGACCATCCTTTAAGTGATTGAATGAACCCAAAGAGGTGCAGGACTAGATAATAAATATCAAATATCTCTTCAACATCATAAAATCATGTATGGCCGCCAAAGTGAATTTCACAACATTTACACCTAAGGATACCAGTAAGTGGTGGTGGGAATCTATGGTATAGGTAAGATAAAAAGTGGGATTCTATTTGAAGTGTTTTAAGAACCTCTTATTTAAAAAAATTTCCTTAGATTTTCTAATGATAGAAATGTATCTAGAGTTCCTCTATTTGTAGAAGGTTGAGAACGTAGTGTCAGAGTACACCAACCAGTGTCTAGAGTTCCTCTATTTATAGGGTTTGAAACCATACATGTAATGAAAAGAAGATATACTAAATCCTACTACAAATGATGACACAATTGATAGGTTTATTGTGGAAGAAATAGATATGACTTGTAGGGTTGGCTTCTCTGGAACTTCTATTCCAACTAGTGGCAGTTTCAGTGGTACACATGGAATGAAGAGGAGGAGACACTATAATCACAATGATGATAGAGATATTTCTCTGTAGCGGACTCCCTAAGAACCACTGAAGGTTTCCAATACTATTCCTTTGAACTACTATCATTATGAAAAAGTAGGGAACACCAGACATATTTTCTCCATACAATGAAGATATGAAATTCTTGTGGTCCCTAAGGCCATCTGAAACAGATCAACTAGGTTATGCCTACTCCATGTTATGTTCAGATTTCTTCAGCTCTGAAGGCCACAATGATGTAGTTAGATGCTTTAAAGTCCATATGTCTCTATACACTACCCTAGAGGTGATTAAGATTCATTTAGTGGATGATTTTCAAGTGGAGGTTGACCAGACCCTAGCTATAGTGAGATGTAACATCTTTGATTAAACTTCTATAGAAACTACTCTCTTTGATAGAAGTTCATCACAATCGTTTATATATTCTAGTTTTTTGATCTATTAAAACATAGAATGAAGTTCATATATCTTTTTATGGAGATGGTGACACCTCATAGATTGAGTAAAGTGCAGGGGTTTTGATGTTTGTGTTTTTCTCTTTCAATAGATGATGAAGAGTTTATCTGGGATTTCCAAGGTCTTGATCTGGATATGTTCGACGTTCTAGTTAATATGGGTTTCCTTATTGTTCATCATGAAAAGATATATTTTGACAATTGATGTGTTTCATTATCTTTTTATCATGGTATCTCTCATTTTTTTAGTGAGAGTGGGATCCAATCTATGGGCATGTAAGACCATCCCCACAAAGCATAGGTGTCTATTTTATATCTTTGTAGTGGACACCGATGCTGCTTCATATTTCTATGATCTTACTTTGGTTTTTTGAGACATCCTTGATGTCTTCCAATATGAATTTCCAGGACTTCCTCTAGAAAGGGAGTTATTTTTGTATATTAATCTTGTGCCAGTTACTCATCCAATCATGATACCCATTTATCATTTGAAAGATGTTGATCTGAATGAGATAAAGATCTAGTTGGATCATTTGATAGAGAAATGTTTTGTTTTCCCAAGTGTTTCACAATGTCTATCCCCTATGATCTATTCAGATAAGGATGATGGTTTACTTAATTTGTATGAAGACTATTAGAAGTTGAATCGAGTGACTATTAAGAATATGTGCCCTTTTCTCTAGGTGGATGACATGTTTTATCAGTTAAAATGGGGAATGTTGTTTTCAAAAATCAATCTTCGATCGTGTTTTCATCAGAACATAATTTTGGAGTCTGATATTATAAATACATCTTCTAGGACCATTTATAGCCATTATGAATATATTTTCACAATTTTTAGTCTGATGAACATCCATACAGTTTTTATTACTCTAATAAACCAGATATTACATCAGTATATTGAAATATTTTTTTTATCATTTTTGGATGATATCTTTGTTTATTTGAGATCACGGAATGAGTATGAGCCCCATTAGAATTAGGTTTTAGAAATTATGAGTAGTCAAAAAAATTATGGTAAATTATTGAAATGAAATTTATAGATTCATAAATTGGTGTTCATGGGGTAAATGATTTTCGAATGGGATCTTTTATTCGACCCTGAGAAGGTGAAGGTTGTCTTATCATGGGAAGAACCACGTACATTTTTCAAGATATAGAGCCTCTTAATCCTAGTTAAATACTATTGGTGGGTTTTTAGTGATTAATTAATGTTGGTTTAACCATTTAATTCTATTTCTAATAAAGGTTTAAAGTTCACATGGGATGAGAAATATCATAATTATTTTTGATGAGTTGAAACTCCTCCTAAAATCAACTACTATTTTGATCTAAACTGAGCTCATTAAATTTTAATTGGTATATGGTGATATTTTTGGCACTATTCTCAGTTTTATGATTATACAGGATGATCATGTTGTTGAATATACATCTTGTAAACGTCAGCCACATGGTAAAAATTTCCTCACTCATGTTTAGTTTTTTCTATAGTTATGTATACTGTTAAGTGATGGGGGAACTATTTTTCCAGAGAGTTTCAAGCACTTTTCAGATCATAAGAGATTGGGTTATAAAATTTCACGTAAGTAATTAAATCTCAAATAGATACAATGTGTGGAATATTCTTAGACATTCAACATCAATATCGCATACACCATAGGGAGAGGTAATGTCATAGCCCACTCTCTTAGTAGGGATGTTCCACCACAAGCCATCTTTAAATTAGAGGATTAGTGGAAAATTATCAGAATCTTCACTCAGTTTCATCTAGATTAACATGGGGACTATTTTGGAATGGTTTTGACCAGTTTTTAGTTATCATCATCTCCCATTGATTCTATTCGATAGGTTCAGTAGTAGTAGGATGAGTTCAAAATAATTTGGGAAACCATATATGGTGGGGATATAATTTCTGGTTGGTCATTCCCTTATGATGGTATTTTCTACTAAAAGAATCCATTTTTCATCCCATCAATCATGATGAATTTAGTATTGTACAATTGTAATAGTTATTTATCAACTGTTCACCCTGGTTCTATGAAGATACATTATAACATGAGTGGAAATTTCTGGTGTTCATATACGAAGTCTGAAAACCTTGATTATGTGTCCCATTATTACACCTTTTAACATATAAAGGTAGAGAACCTAAATCCTTCTAGTTTTATCCAGCATATTCTAGTGATGGTTTTGAAATGGGATGAGGAGTCTATAGATATTGTCATTGTATTTCCTTGGAATCCCCGAAAAAAGAATTATTTCTTTGAAGTGATTGATTGGTTGATGAAGTTTTCTCATTTTATATCAATAAAGGGAAATAAAAAGGTTTAATATCATGGTAAACTATATTTTTATGAGATAATTAGGTTGTATAAATTTCACTCTGTTATTTCCTTGAATAGTGATCCCATGTTTACTTATAGCTTCTAGAAGAGTTTCCAAGAGGTGATGAGGACTCAAGTCGGGTTGAGTAAAAATTATCATTCATAGATAGATGGCTTGGTAGATAATTCTATTAATAACATAGAGGATATGATGTAATATTTCTTTTTTTATTTTGGTGGATTATGCGACAACCATCTAGGGAAGGTCATGTTTTTGTGCAACAATAGTTACCAGTCATCAAGTAGATTTCCTCCCTTACAGGATTTGTATGGTCACCCGTACATGTCACCTATTTGTTGGGAATATGTGGATGATTCTTATTTATTAGGAAAAAATATCAGTCAAGATATGATAGTGAGGATTTAGGATATACACAAAATATTAGTTATATCCTAGATTAATCAGAAATCACATGTAGACCGTCAGTGTTATCCTTTAGAGTTTTTAATTGGTGACATGGTTTTCCTGAATGTTTCTCATCAGTTAGAAAATAATCATCTTAGGAAATAATTGAATTTGGATTTGAGATATGTTTGTCCATTTTATATCACTAATATTTATTTTCTAGTTTCTTATCTATTGGAATTTTTAGATCATTTAAATGTTATACTTGATATTGTACATGTATCTCAGTTTAGGAAGTACTATCCTTATCCATCCAATATCCCAAGTCGGTAAGTGTTTGATTTCAAGATAGATGTTTCTATTATGGATCAAACAATGGATATTATTAATTATCATATGAAATTATTATTTTTTGAAATATTCAATTGATTAAAGTTTTATGGGGGTACAAATCACATTCTCATGAGACTTGGGAACACATATTGTTCTTGAGGGAGGAGTGGCCTTTAATTATTCCAGAAAAAACTTCTTCTTCCTAACATCCTAGGGATAAAAAGTTCTACAGTGGGGATATTTTAACATCTGGGTCAAAGTTAATATATTTTTTAATGTTTAAAGATATTTTTCTTTATGTTTGGGAGTCTTAGAGGAGTTTTGGGAGTTTTTTTGGAACCCGACATGGGTGATGGCTATAGATTTAGTTGAAACCGTGAACTGGGTTCCCAATGTGAAATTTTTATGGTTAGGAATAATTAAATTGGTTTAACATTTAAAAAATGTACAAGGTGTTAATTATACTCTCACTGTGAATTCATCATGTAGGGTTTTCATGTCGAGGAAATGCCTTTTTCAGCATATACAAAACTATAAGAGTACACATTGTGAATAAAATATTCAAAACGTGAATCATTTATGAAAAGTGGGTTTTTATGTGACATAATATTGAATACTAACTCATTTGACATGAAAAATTAACCCTCGAACCCCAAGTAATTTTTAATAATTTTTGGGTTGTTTCACTCATTCTAGATCACTCGGTTTGGAACGTTGATATTCCAGTGTGGTGGAATGCTTCTCCTCTAGTGTGTTCATGGTCTAAAATTATTTATTTGATATTTTGTAGTGGTATTGGGATGTTATTGTGTAGTATGTGAATTAGTTTTTTATTTCTACAGATTCCCTGTTGATTCCTTCAGAAATTTTTATTTTGGGGTCCGATGTAGTTGTCTGTTGTGGTGCAGTGTGTGGGTTTCTCAAAATATGTATTGTATTAACCTTTCCAAAGACCCTTTGGTTTATGAAATTCAGTTCTATGATGTTTTAATCAAGGTTAAGACTTCCATTTATTGATATGTGTTCCTTTACTTTTATTGTTGGTGTGTGGATCCTATTACAGGTGGTGTGAAACCTGAGTTTGAGGTTTGTGGTTCCATCTCTTGCAAGTGTTATATGAACCGTATTTGTTATTTTTTATAAGTTTTTTTCTAAAGAATTATTCTGATACTATATTGATTGATTTGTGTGTGTAAATGGGTTTCTAAGAAAATATGGTTTTCCCTTTGTATTGGTAAAAGGAAGGCTATTTTTAATGAATTGTGAAATGGGTTTTGAAATGGATTTTTAAAACAGGTTTTTATGAAAACAGTGTTTAAAAGTTACAGTGAAACGAGTAAGACCTTTTAAATTTTCTTGAAATATATCATTATGAAACCTTGGATACTTTGGTGGAGGTTTTAGTATTAGGGCTTTTACTTTGGTTTTGTAAGGGTTTGACATCCTAGGTTTTTCGTACATTCCTAAATTGAGATGTATTTGGCTCGAGGAATTGATTGACCAGGTAGGAGGGTTCACCTTATAGGGATTCCTATATTCCCTACACCTTGATAAATGGGTTCTAGGGACTTGTAGTGCAAACCAATCATGATTAATCTACATGTGACCTGGCTAATCTTACCATAAGTTATCCTAGGAGTGTTTTACCATTTTTATTTGGATTTATAACATTTTTATTTTATATTATTAATATTGATAAATCTAAATTGTTTATACATATTATTATTTGAGACCATTTTACCTGTATTATTTTAGAATAGTTTAAAAGGGGAACTATTTACCATAATTTTTATATAGAAAAATATTTACTAGTTTATAATTCCTTGTATTTTATAAATTAAGCATACTAGGATTAATGTATAAGAAATCGATATGGAAAACCAGGATGGGATCATACTGCACCTATTTAGATCACACCATAAACATTCTTTTAGGAATATCTAGACATTATTTTATCTTTTAATAAAGGAAAACGAAAGAAACTTTAATGGGTTTTCGAGGCTTATGTCACCTAGATATGGGTGGATAATGGTGAAATAGGGGGATATTTCCAACTCGTCACATGGAGTAGTTGTTTTTAGTTTTGGTTGTACTTGTTATTTTGGGACATGTACATTGAGGTTTTATCTTCTTGCTTTTGAATTGTATCACTACTGTTCTTTATTCATTGAATATGGAATATTTTTTACTTTTGGGTTTTCATTCAACTTGTGTGTATATATACGTGTGTGTTATGAATATTAATTTTGGTTGGGAAAAATCATTCCCTTAGGTTATTTTCCTATTCCCGAGTGAGACTTTCCAGTATTTGGGGGTCAGGATTGCCCTTGTAGGACCCCGGGACACCCTGAGAGGGGAGGGGTGAATGAGGGTGATTTTTTTTTCTTTTAATGCGATGGATCTTATTCCCACGTTGGTAGGAACTTTTTGAGCCTGTATGATGAATAAGATCAGAAATCAAACATACGCATGTGGAGAGATGACACAACACTTTTTACTTGGTTCCCCACTAAGGGCTACGTCCAAGGAGCATATGCCGACTAGTTTTCGGACGTACCAAATTCCACTAAGCTTTACAAGATGTGGATTACAAAGGTTCGGGCACAGTCACTCTATCCCAGGCTCATTACCTTTTCAAAAGTTCAGGGATAGATCACTGCGTCCATCAGGTCACTCCCGTTGACTCCCCCTGGCTCACTTCCCTTGGTGAAGTCCCACTCAGTTTATATACGTGAAGGTCTCTTCATCATTTCTAAAATAATGCATCCTCTGTTGTATGTAGATGATCTGTTATAATCCAACTCTCTCCTGTAAACTGATCTCCCATTGCACCAAAGGGTTTGGGAAATCTTCCAGCTCTCGTGAAGCTCCAAGACAACCGACAAGCTTCAACAACACCTGGCGTTCAAGTACCAGCCGACGTGCAAGTTTCAAGGACGGTGTGAAAGTAATAACTGGTGTGCATGTCCACCTCCAACACTTGCTTGAAACACACCTCTTCAACCTTAAACTTGCGCGACCCACATTCTTCTTCACCCAAACCGATTTTGAAACACAATGGTCACCTGTCGCGAAACATTAATTCTGGTGCGCAAGTATCACCAAACACCTATGCAACTCTTGGACGTGCAGTAAACAACTTCCATGCTACTCCACCTTGCGCGACCCACCACCACTTGCGTGACCTCAACACCTACATGACAGGAGCTCTGAAATTTCTCTAAGTCCAAACTTCGTATTGAATGAGGAGGGGTGATCCTCTATTTATAGGCATTCAGATACCCTGCGCGGTGGTTCACAAGACTTCCCTCGGCCCGCAAGTTTCGGAACACAAGTCTTCTGTCGCCCTAGACAGTTGCGTAACCAAACCAAAAACATGGGCACCCCTACTTCCTTTTCAAAATTTTGATGATCTGATCACGAAGGAAAAATAGCGCGCAAGTTTCCAATCCTCCTAGGAACCGGCATGCAAGTGCTTTCTCGGCGCGCAAGTCACTTGCACGACCAAAACAAATACTTGCACGAACCTCTTTCCTTTTCCATATTTTATAGTTCTAATCTTGAAAAACATATGGCATGCATGTTTCCTCTCCTTCTGGTCAACGGAGCACAAGTCTCTTTGCCAAAACACTGTTTCTCTATTTTTTGATTCTCATGCCCAAATATGGAAAACATTGGAGGCCAGTTCCAACTTCAATACTTGTTATCTACTTATTATGTATGATCACTTTGCTAGCACACATTCTTTACTTCCACAAAGGATTGAAAAAAAACACAAACCATACTCCAATTAATGCACAAAACATCCATGGGTCCAACAATCTCTCCCTTTGGGTTTGTTGGAGATAGCATATAAATTCAATAGATCCACTTGAAAACCAAAAATTAAAGAATCAACTCAGCCAACATTCTAAGTCTACGTGAGTAATACTCGGTGTAGAAAACAAGAGATGAACTTTGAATTGGGTTCTTGTGTTTTGTAATTCTCAGTGTCGCCCAAGAAATTTCCTTACAGTGACATAGAAGCATTACATGTTCACTGAGTTCCTTCTCATCCTTTGACGTTGAATTTATTCCTTTCTCCCCCATTGGAAATAAACCCAAAGACCGGTACTTGTTCATTGTTCAAACCCCTAGATTGTATCTCCCCCACAAACCTGCATCACCACCACAAATAGATAAAAAGTAGTTAACATTACTAGGGAGAGGGGTATTTCGTAACCTCCATATGCACAAGGAGGTGGCTGAACACCGAGGTTCAACCAATGCTTCTAAAACACAGCTACTGATAGTGGCTTGGTCAGGATATCATCCACTTGCTCATCCGTTCTCACATGATCCATTCAAATCACGCCTTGATCCACTTTCTATTTGATAAAGTGATACCTAATTTCAATATGTTTTGTTTGAGAATGTTGAACCGGATTCTTCTTAAGATCAATTGAGCTCTTGTTATCATAGTAAATCACAATTGGTTGCTAAACCACATCACCAATGTCTGTTAATTGCTGCTTCATCCATAGCAGTTGAGTGCATAACTTTTTGGCGGAGATATACTTAGCTTCAGAAGTACTAAGTGAAGTACTTTCTTGTTTCTTTCTCAACCAGACAACACATTTATTCCCAATATAGAATGCTCCACCACTGGTGGACTTTCTGTCCACAACATTTCCAGCCCAGTCAGTATCAGAAAATATTGATAATTCACCGTTCCTTCCTACAACAAAGTATAAGCCACAGTTGTGAGTCCCTTGAATATACCTCATGATTCTTTTTACCACTGCTATATGTCCCTCCTTTGGATTAATCTGAATGAGTGCTGTAAGACATGTGGCAAAGACAATATCTGGCCATGTCGCTGTTAGGTACAGAAGGCTCCCAATGATCCTCCTGTACATTGTGGGATCTACAGAGGTCCCATCCTCATGCTTTCCAAGTTTAGTTCCAACTGCAATCGGAGTTGAAATTGGTTTGGAGTCTTGCATAATAAACTTCTTCAGTAGCTCTCTTGCATAATTTTCCTAAGAAATGAAAGTTCAATCCTTCTTTTGAATCACCTGCTGACCCAATAAATATGTATGCTCCCCAATCATAGACATTTCAAATTCTGATTTCATGTGATTGGAAAATTCATCCACTGATTTCTTCTTGCTGCCACCAAAAATAAGGTCATCAACTTAGACTAGAACCATGAACTAATCTTTTGGAGAATTCATCACGTAAAAATTGTGGTCTACTCCTCCTCTTTTGAATTCCAACTTCTTGAGATACAAGTCCAGTCGGTAATACCATGCTCATGGTTCCTACTTCAAACCAAATAGATATTTATTCAGTTTGTAGACCTTTGTTTCATCAGAACCAAGAACCAAACCCACTGGTTGTTCAATGTAGAATTCTTCTTCAAGTACACCATTCATGAATTCTGTCTTGACATCCATCTGGTATAAATTATATCCTCTTTGGATTTCCATGGAAAGGAAAATCCGGATTGACTATAGTCTATCCAATAGAGCAAGGGTGTCTTTAATATCAACACCTTGAATCTGAGAGTATCCCTTACATACCAGTCGTTCCTTGTTTCTAATAACACTTCCATGATCAAAAAACATGTTTGTGAAGATCCACTTTGTACCAATCATATTGTGACCTTTGGGTATCTGGACAAGATCCCATGTCTGATTCTTGTCAATCTGCTCTAATTCTTCATTCATGTCTTTTACCCATGATTCATCCTTTGCAGCTTCTTCAAATGAGGATGGCTACACAACTGAAAAAAATATAGATTGCGTGTTATTATGCATTCTTCTTGTTTGAGTGGGTGCACTATTATCCCCAATTATGTTAGAGGGATCAATGTCATCTCTATTATTTCTCCTGCATGGTTTAGTTGCATTCTCTCCAGCCACAGTTTCTTCTTCATATTCTTCTTCTGAGTCAACATCATGATGCGAATGCAGAGCGTTTTGTACAGCTTCCTCTATTTCTGTATTGGTATTTTCTTTATGTTCACTTTCTATCACATCAGCATATGACTTCCTTGAAGAATTTATGGTTTTCTCTTCAATTATTTTATCATCACTTATTTCCACAATCCTTACTAATCGCTTGTTGAAACACTTTTAGGCTTTGATGTTCATTGAGTATCCAAGAAAAATTCCTTCATCTTCATTGTCACCATACTTCCCTTGATTTCCTTCTTTGTTTCTGATGAAGCATTTACTTCCAAAAACACGAAAGTATTTCACAGAGGGATACCTTCCATGACACAATTCATATGGTGTCTTCGCCTCACCCATGTATAGTCCTGTTCGATTTTGAATAGACACTGTAGCTTGAACATCCTCTTTCCAGTAATGTCATGGAATACGACTTTCAATTAGCATAGTTCGTGCCATGTTGTTCACCTGTCGATTCCTATGTTCAACAACTCCATTTTTTTGTGGAGTTCTCACAACAGCCACCTCATGTTGTATCTCATGCTTCTCCAGATAATTTTCAAATTAAATGGATGTGTATTCCCCTCCAATGATAGATCACAACACTTTAATTGTTCGTCCAGTATCATTCTCGGTGATTTTCCGATATGTTTTCATGCAGTCAAGGACTTGTTGTATCCTGTGAATGACCATCACACATGCCATTATACTATAATCATCTATTAAAAGGACAAAGTACATTTATCCATGAGTTCCAGCAACATTTATTGGCCCGCATACATCTGTATGAATCCGATCAAGAAGGTGAGATGCCATTTTCTTCTTTGGCCGATATGAACTGTAGACCAGCTTCCCACTAATGCAAACATCACAAGACTTTTCACACTCATGATTCAGGTTAGGAATGCCCATGAAAATCCTCAATTTTGATATTTTCTCCATGTATTGTTGATTGATGTGTCCCAGTCTCCGATGCCACAAATTGTTTTATTCTTCAACAGTCATGTAACAAACATTTTCTTCACTATCAAACTGATATAAGTTGTCTTCTATTCTGCATCCCTTCATAAGTGAGTTTCCTATCCTTCACTTGATAGTGGATCCTTTCTGATTAAAAGTAACTATAAGTCCCGAGTCACAGAGTTGACTCACGCTAAGTATATTATGATGTAGGCCATCTACGTTAAAGAATTCAATATTCTTTAGTTCTCTATTAGCTAATTCTGTACTTCCACTACCGTTGATTTTAAAATCTCCATCATTACCAAATAGTATTGTACCATCAACCTTACTTTTGATATCCGTTAAGAGGCCAGCTTTACCTGTCATATGAGATGAGCAAGCGCTATCCAGAATCCAGGTATTGTTGCTTTTTGTAGCTTTCAGGGCCACCTTTGTAAGGTTGTATTTCTCAATTTTCTTCCTTTCCTTCCATGAGACATTGGATTGAGAAATTAGTACTGATGGCCTTTCAATTATCTCTTCTACATACCCATGTTCTTCATAGTATAAATATTCTTTGAGAGTAGAAAACCTGTTTGAAAGAGAAACACAGTCTTGCTGAAGAGACTTGACTTGTCTCAAACTTCGGTATGAGGTGTCCATTTCCCTTCTCTGCATATAGTTAACAACCTTATGACAAAAATTAGAACAACTAAAACAATATCCATAGAAATTTTTTCTTCTATAAGAATTCGGATATGAATTTGTTATCCTCTGTTGAACTCCTATATCTTCTCCATTCATATAGATTCTTTCCTCTTCAGAATACGACATGGTATGGCCCAGATAGCCACATAACTGACACTTCATGAGAGGAAATGTCTTCTCACTTTAATTTCTCCTCATACCGTTTTCCTTGGGAGAATAGCTGGACTGCCTATCATTTATGAATGTTTCAGGATAATTTTATGTTCTCCTTTTAGTATGGACTGAGGATTTCTTCTTCAAAACTTCAGGTAACATTTCAACATGTCCAACTATCATATTGTCTTTCTTTTGGATATCTTTACTTCCAACAGTTGATGTCTTAGTTTCACAGCCAATTCCACTCTTTCCCATGAAAGCAGTTCTTTGATCACTCAAGATTTTTCCAACCCCATCTGAACCACACTTGGCTCTTTACAGTAATTCTGCATCTAAGAATCTTCCAAACTATATTTTATTTCTTTATTCTTTTAGAATTAATTCAGTCTCATCTTTAATTCTAAGAGTAACAACTTCCTCCTCAAGACCCTTAGCAGTCTTGGATTTTTTCTTCTAGTCTGGAGGTGAGTTCATTGAGGACCTTTGCCTGCTCTTCAATTCTCAGCTTCAGATCCACTACATCATCATTACATTCAAGTATTTTATACTGAACTTTCAAAAATTATTCCAGTCATTCAATTTAAGCTTCAAGTTGATCAACATATTTAGTTGATTCTTCTAAAATTGATTTCGACTTATTGCAACTCTTATATTTAATCTTAAGCTTACAAACAACATCCTTAAGTTGCAACTCGGGATCTACACTAGATTTCAACTGATTTTCTCCACCAGTATCTTCTGATTTTTCAATAGTGGCTATCATGGAAGCATGGTTTCCAGTTTTAAACTCTGGTTCTTCTTCTTCACAGAATTCATTATCATCATCTTCCTTTTCACAGAAAAAACTCTTCTTCAGAAATTTCTTTCTATATTTGAAATATAATTTCTTAAAAAACATTTTTGAGGATTCTCAATGTTTTCAGCATATCTATCATTATCATCAATCTTTCTTAAGCATTGATAATCAATTTGCTCGACTTTTCCACAATGAAAGCAAGCTAGAGGTAACTTCCCTTTGAATTTCCATTTTCCCTTCCGGAACTTCTTGGAAATGAGAGAAAGAATTTTTTTTCCTCATCATCTTCACCACAACTATATTTTTTATATTTTCAGTTTCTACATGGATTTGAACACCATTTCCTTGCTTACTTGTGTAGTGGAATCTTCCGGTTTGTCTCTCATTTCATATGCCACTAGGCAGCTCAAAATATTATCCAAAGAAAGTTTTGAAAGATGTCTTTACTCAAGGGATGAAACCTTTGCATTTAAAGAGGTGTAAGTATTTTTAATATTTTCTTCACAATGTCTATGTCTTTGATTTCATCACCTAGACCCCGAATTGTGCCAACCACTTCAGTAATTCGATTGAAGAAGGAGTCTTCATTTTCATCAGGATGCATCTTCAGATCATCAAACCTATTGTAAAGGACCTGTAGTTTCGTCTAATTCACTTTTCTATCTCATTCATATTTTTTTTCAAGTTTATACCACATGGAATTTGTTGAGGTGAAACTCATCACCTTTAGATAGATCTGATATGAAAGGGCGGTGGTGAGAGCATTTTGCGCTTTATCATCAACATCAAGAATTTTCCTATCGGTATAAGTTGTATCTAGCCCTGTTGGATCAGTAACATATATACCTTGTATAGTGGAAAACAGAACATCCATCCCAAGGGATCTTAGATGAGATCTAATTATATTATTCCAGATCTAGAAATTACTTCCATAAAAGAGAGGGAAACCCATGACATTGAATGCATTCTCCATGACGACAAAAGATAGATACAACACCAGCATCCTTTAACCTCTGATACCACTTGTAGGACCTCAGGACACCCTGAGAGGGGAGGGGTGAATCAGGGTGAATTTTTTTTCTTTTAATGCGATGGATGTTGTTTCCATGTTGGTAGGAAATTGTTGAACTTATATAATGAATAAGATCAGAAAGAAAAATACACATGTGGAGAGATGAAACAAAAATTTTTACTTAGTTCACCACTAAGGGCTACGTCCAAAGAGCATACGCCGACTGCTTTTCGGACGTTGAAAATTCCACTATTCTTTACAAGATGTGGATTACAAAGGTTCGGACACAGTCACTCGGTCCCAAGCTCACTGCCTTTACAAAATTCAAGGATAGCTCACTGCATCCCTTGAGTCACTCATGTAGACTCCCCCTGGCTCACTGCCCTTGGTGAAGTCCCACTCGGTTTATAGATGTGAAGGTCTCTTCATCATTTCTGAAAGAATGCATCCTCTATTGTATGTAGATTCTCTGTTGTAATCCAACTCTCACTCGTAAAATGACCCCCCCTTTGCATCGAAGGTTTCGGGAAATCTTCCAGATTTCGTGCAGATCCAAGACAACTGTCAAGCTTCAACAACACCTGGCGCGCAAGCCCAAGCCGGCGCGCAAGTTTCAAGTACGGCGCACAACTTATAACTGGCACGCAAGTCCACCTCCAACACTTGCACGACACACACCTCTTCAACCTTAAACTTGCGCACCCCACATTCTTTATCACCCAAAACGATTTTGAAACACAAAGGTCACATGTCACTCAACTTCAATTCTGGCACGCAAGTATCACCAAACACCTGCGCGACTCTTGGACGTGCAACAAAAAACTACCACGCTACTCCACCTTTCGCGACCCACCACCACTTGCGTGACCTCAATAACTGTGGGATGGGAGCTCTGAAATTTATCTAAGTCAAACCTTCATACTGAATGAGGAGGGGTGATCCTCTATTTATAGACATTTGGATACCCTGCGTGGCAGCGCACAGGCCTTCCCTCAGCGCACAAGTTTCGGCGCGTAAGTCTTATGTCGCCCTAGAAACTTGCATGACCAACCCAAAAACATGGGTGCCCCTACTTCCTTTGCCATATTTTGATGATCTGATCACAAAGGACAAACAACACGCAAGTTTCCAATCCTCCTAGGCACCGGCGCACAAGTCCTTTCTTGGCGCGCAAGTCACTTGAACAACCAAACAAATACTTTCGCGACCCTCTTTCCTTTGCCATATTTGGATGTCCAAATCTTGAAAAACATATGGTGTGTAAGTTTCCTCTTTTGGTCAACGGTGCAGAAGTCTCTTTGACAGAACACCATTTCTCCATTTGTTGATTCTCATGCCCAAATTTGGCAAACATGGGAGACCGGTGCAACCTTCAATACTTGTTATCTGCTTATTCTGTATGATCACTTTGCTAGCACACATTCTGACCTTCCACAGAGGATTGACAAAAAAAAACCATACTCCAATTCATGCACAGAATGTCCATGGGTCCAACAACCCTTTGGGTCAGTGGCAAAATAGTTTGGGCACCACATTAGAGGGTATCTTGGGTCTATTTTTTATAATACGTATGTTATAAAATAAATAAATAAAATAAAATAAAATCATATACATATTCAATGAATAAAAATATAAGAACTAATGGAAGATACAATATTAGAATGAACATAAATATTTCATGTTTGTTTTGTGTAACCATTAGTGTAAGAATCATTTTCAATATACATAAACATACTTTTATACACTTCAATAAAAATTAATATTAAATAAGCATGAAATATTTATAAACATGAAATTCCTTAAGGGTTAATTTTCTATATTCTTGAAAATATTGGGTGCATCAGTGTACATTCAAGATCATTTCACCAAAATAATTAATTCAAGTTATGAGTTAGAATAGACTGTACATGTGTATGCCTAAAATTACATTGCTTAATTAGGATTCTATATGTCTGTAAGGAATTAATTTCAGAAACTATACAACAATGATTTTACAAACAATTAAATCTTGTAAGTATTTAAATATGACTCATAAAACTTAAATATTTTTCCATGTTTAAAAATCCAATTTTATTGAATTTAAAACTCATTTCAGGAGACTTTACACGAAAAAGAATGACACTATGAATTTTATATAGCTTTGATAATTTCATAATTTTTTTTTACAATTTTCTAACTTATAAGGAAACCATATGACAATGACTAAAATTATAACTCCCTAAGATATTTCGGTATGTATCTTCTTAAATAAATTCAATTTATTCGATAGATTACCGTGATATACTATTAAATATTAACACGAATGTTATGAATAGTAATGAGACTATTAGAATAATAACGTCACCTATGAATGTATAAATATAATTTTGGTATCTCATAAATGGAAATATAATATATTTATATCAAGGAATAGGTAAATAAATTTTTAAAAAAAAATAAATTAATATTTCGTATTTTTAGGAAACCTAAATTATTATTTTCAATTTGATAATAAATATAATGATTTAAAAGGAAATTTAATTTCATAAAACTGATTCATGAATTAATATTCCATTTTATTATAATTATAATATAATTTTGTGAGACCATAATTAATTTTTTAGAGTGTCGTAAAATCGATTACAATATTCAAATTAGTATTTCTAAAATAAAGGATTATTTTAATTAGAAATCAAATTGCTCATATTTAGAAAATTATTTTCATAAAATTGACTGTACTTTAAAATATACACATCAAAAAAATTTATGGTGTTTTTTTATTTTTCTAAAATAGTTGAATTTTTATTGAATAGTGAAATAATGTAATTTACGATATTTAACATTAGAAGTAAATAAATGGATTTTGAATTCATGGATGATATGTGGATGAGGTTATAACTCATTATTTCTAACTCAAATGCTCTATTTTCTTTATTTTTTCATGGGAATCAACGTTATTGAATGTCTTGAGCCAAAATAATAAAAAAATGAAAAAGATAATTAAAAACACTCCTCTCATATCCCTATAGATAAAACCCCTCACCACCCCTTCTCATCACACCATATAATCATTTAATTTTTTTAAATTATTAATAATTCAGTTACCAAACGTCTTCCTTCTTTACAATACCTACCAGTCTAACCAAAAGTCTAAATCCAAGTGTCTTAAGGAGCATCCCAATGAGACGATATTCAAGAGGTAAAATCCCCCTTCATTCAATATTAATTTTTTTTCTTATACTCTTCTCACCACATCTATAAAATGTGGCATGGTAACTCTAGTATCATATATATACTATAATTTTATTTTTATAATGGAATATTTATCCTTAAAACTATTATCTTCTCCTTTTATTCTAAAAATAAAAACATCATCCATGATGTGTTGATTCACCTCTTTTATGGATGATGAGTTTTCATTTTACATTATCGCCTTCAATGATGGTCATAAAAACATTATTATGGTTTAATTAGAATTCAATATACACATTATAAATTATATCATTTCATATAACCAACATAAAAACATAATATTAAATAGAATGATACTAGTTTACGATGGTCGTAAAAACAACCAAAATAAATTTAAACATTTTCATCAATGTTTTATCTAATGAAGCATACTCATACCATATAAAAAATGAAATATGAGACCATTTAAACTTCTATAATTTAATTAATACAAAATAATTTATCTTCTAATGTTTTTCTTCAACTTGAAATGAACTTCCATAATTATACACAGTGGAACTAACCATATAACCCAGAAACGAATGCTCCTAGAACAACGAAATTAAACATTATAACTCATCATGATGAACATAAATAAAGATAAAAATTTATAATAAATAAAATATATGATAAATAGGTTTTTAATTAATTAATTAAGTATATTTTATTATGCGGGTTATTAAGTATAAGTACAAAATTCTTTTGGACAAAAGGTAATGGGTTTCTCATCTCACTTTTATTTTTTTTGAGATTTGATTTATTCACCACTAATTTATTGTGTGTAGTTTATATATTATGAACTTTGATATATCATATCATTAATCCCCTCATCCTCATGGTATTCAATATTTCATTTTATAATTATTACTTTAATGGGGCATACGATTTGACTGATTACGATGTGGTAAGGAATTTTTTAACTCAATTTCAATTCATTGGGTTAATCTTATTTGTTATTTGTAATGTTATACCAAGAAAATGTGTGAAATGGCCTCTTATATTTTCTACTATATTTACACTTTTATTTTTTGGATTTAAAATTTTCACAGATAATTATTTCATTGATTTATCCTCTCTCAAATGATAAGATCTTTGTAAGGGGTTTCTTATCTCATATTTATTTCTATGAGATATTCCTTACTCAAAACTTATTTATTTCATGTGGTGTATGTATTCTACCATTTGATATATAATATCATGGAACTATTTATATTTATTACATTCAATTATTCATTTAATGATTATTACTTTTATAGGGAATATGATTTGATTGATTATAAGTGTTAATGGGTTTTTATCTCACTTTAATTTCTGTGGGACATATGCCTTATTCATCACTTGTTTCATTTGTTCACTAAACCTTTAATTTGTGATCATAAATCATTATATATTTCATTAAATATACATATTTCAAGTATCATTGATATTATTATTGTCTAATATATATACCATTTTAACATTTGTTGTTTACATCCAATGTTATATTAACTGAGGAAATATTGTTAAATTTATATCATCTACTAAATATAGATATTTTGTTAAGGTATATTGTTCATGAATTAGAAATATGTATGAATTATGATTTGGACGTGTATTGATGGTTGGTTCCAAAGATTATATATCCTATAGATGCATCAACATGTCTCATGAGACAAAATAGTTGGCAACAAAACATTCACATTTGTTTATAAGAAGAATTAGATGAGTTTTTACCGATACTCTTAAAACATCTTATTAATGGTCTCAATGGTAGTGGATCATACTATAGATACATGGCATCCAATAATTAGGAATTTACTTCATTAAACTTTCAATTATTACTATTGATGAGATTTTTTCTATGAAAAAGGGTATTCAAGCATTTTAATTCTATGTTTATTGATTAGATGGTATGTATTTTTTGGTTATTCACCTTAATATAGATTATTGATTATGCTTTAATTATTATTCATTTAATTTTTATACTGTAAGCCTTAATGATTATTTTATATTATCCTTTTATTTATTTTCCTTCCCTAGGTTATGAAGGTTAAATCCTTGAATAAGTTTCAAGGAAGAAATTTATTTTTGTTTTTTATGTTATATGTTTAGTTACCAATGTAATTAGGGAACCTTGTTTGTATCTATTTCTTTAATACTATAACCTAATAAATCCTTAGGGAATTTATCTCTCATATCTATTCTATTATAATAAAATAACCACTGACTCTGGGCAACTAGAGTTAGGGTTGTTACAGTTGGTATCAGAGAAGGTTAAGTATAAACCATGGGAAGTAGATCTTAAATAAAATTGGAATTATAAAAATTAGTTATAGTGAATTTTTAGATTAATACTTCCGATTATTATTAGATAACTCAGTGTGTTCCATTGTTTAGTCTTGGTTTATAATGGAATAAAGGTAATCAATATCTACAAAGTAGATATTTCCCCATAGGGAAAGTCAACACAGTGGGGGTTGAAGATGAGAAGATCGGGAAAATATTAGGAAAACATACTCAGGTTATGATGAATAGCCATACTACAACTATGTTGGATTATTTCATGTGAAAAAATCACCCATATTTTAGTTAGAGTAGTAATCCAGTGGTATCTAAGTAATGAATCAAGTCCCTTGAAAATCTTTTTCTAGCATTGGCATGGGATGAAAAGGAAACGGTGGTTCTTGATTTATATTTCCTCAAGGAAGATGTTGATCAATGATTTCCATTGATCCAGAATACATAGGAGGAATATGAAATGGAAAACATATAATATAAAACATGTAAAGAAAAAGTCATTGAAGAATACTTTTTTCTTTGGAAATGAACTAAAATAAGTAGAAAATTCGTTAGATTAATGAAAAAGGGAGGTGAGAGTGTTGTATAGTATGAGTCAACCTTCAAAATACTAGGAAAGTATTGTACAAATTACATTATTCATTTGGAAGACAAGATTGATCATTTCTTTGGAGGTAATAAGACAATTCTCCTAACAGAACTGGCTTCTAAAAAATTTTCATCATATGATGAAATAATATAAAGTACCCTAAAAACCGAGAAGGAATTTTTTAGGTACTATGTTAATGGATTTAGTAAAGATGTATATAGTAGTTATTATGGAAGGGGAAACATCGCTAATTTTTTCAAATTATTGAGGAACCATATTTATTATAAAAGATAAAAATATATCAATTTTATGAAGATAATTTTCAAAATAAAATTAAATCCATTTTGGATGGAAGATTAGAAGACATCACGTATGAGGATAGAATTCTAAAATTTGGAAAAAATGTTATATGTTACATTAATACCTGAGTTAAAAAGTGAACTATTTTATTATGATCGTAGATAAAATTTCTATATATTTCATGTTAGTATCAAGAAGTATAAGGATATAAAGAAACATTTTTGGTGGGATAATATGAAGAAAGAAATTGATGACTTTGTGTCAAGATGTCTATTTTTCAACAAGTGAAGGCTGAGAGACAATATCCTCGAGGAGTAATCCAACCATTACTTATTTTTATGTGTTAGTGTGACAACATTACTCTGGAATTCATCACTGGATTACAAAAGACCTCATGAAATAAAGATACAATATGGGTTATTGTTGACTGCCTTGAAAAATTGAAAAAATTTCTTACTATTATAGAAGATTTAACTTTTGATCACATAAAAAGGATCTACATTAATGAATATTTAAGACATCAGGGTACACCTCTATAGATTGTGTCTGATCTATATCCTCATTTTAAATTAGAATTCAGAAAGTGTCTTAAAAAGTCTCTAGATACTGAGCTTCATTTGAGTACTACTTATCACCCTCAAATTGACAGATAGTCTGAAAGGACTATTCATACATTGGAAGACATGTCGATATCATTCTCACTTGACATTCATGTTATGTGGGATCATTATTTACATTTAGTAGAAATTCATATAATAATAATTTCCATTCTAGTATTGAAATGGCTCTATATGAAGCATTATATAGAAAGAGATGTCATACTCCAACTTTTTTGGATGAATTTTATGAAAGGAGACATATAGTCCCCAAACATAATAAGGAGAAAATGATAAAGGTAAGGACTATTGATGATCATATTGAAGCATCTTAGAGTAGGAAAAATATTTATGCTAAAAAATATAGAAGGGATTTGGAATTTAAAGTGGGAGATTATTTCTTTTTGAAAGTATCTCCATGGAATTGTGTCATAAGATTCAGTAGGAAAGGTTAAATGAGCCCCAGATAGATTAATTTTTTTGAAATTATGGAAATTATTTGAGCTGTACCTTACCTATTATGAATGAAACCATAAATCTCCAAGGTTCATGATTTATTCCATATATCATTATTAAAAAAGTACATTCCAAAACCAAAACATGTACTCACCTATGCTTAAATAGACCTGGAACCTGATTTGTCTTACTATGAAGATCTTATAGATATCCTGGACACTAGAGAGAATATATTGAGAAATATAATGAATTGACTGGTAGAATTTATTTTGAGAAACCATAAATGGAAGAAGAAATGTGAGAACCTGAGGTTGTTATGAAGAATAAACACCCTCATATTTTTAGAAGGAAACATTCATGAAAAATTCCAATAGTTAAATTTATAATGAGGGATTAATATTACACCCCAAGATTTTTTGATATGTATCTTCTTAAATAAATTCAAATTTTTAAATAGATTTCTGTTATATACTATTAAATATTAACCTAACTAATATGAATTATAATATATCCATTATAATAATAACCTCATTATGAAATTATAAATAAAATACAGGTATTTCATAAATGAAAATATGATATATTTATATCAATGAATTAATAAATAAATTTTTTAAAAATGATAAATTAAGTGTTGGTATTTTTGCGAAACCTAAATGTTTATTTAAAATTTTATAATTAATATATTTATTTAAAAGAGAATTTATTTTCATAAATAGATTCCTTAATAAATGTTCTATTTTATTATAATTGTAATATCATTTTATGAGATATAAGTCCCCTTCATCATATAATGAAATCAAAAATAAAAACATCATAGCATATCTCATTGAATGGAAATGGGATTCATAAATATCATTCCATAAAAAAATAACCCATTTTTGAAAGAATATGAATGTTATAATTGAATAATATCCCTAGTAAGGCATGATTAACATGAATGTATTTCATCTTAGATGGAAAATAGTTTTGAAAGATCTCTTTAATTCATTTAATGAAGAATATATCATTTCCAATTTTTAAAATTATTTTTAAGTAACAAAACATTTAAAAAATCTTTTTCATTGAAAATAACCTTTAAAAATTATAATATAATAATTTAAAACCATTTTAATCATATCTGAATCTATTTTCAGAGAAAATTCTTCAAAGAATGTTTATAAAAATTTCTATAAATAATTTTGAAGACTTGGTTTTTAAATTAAAAAAAATTCAGACCAAATAAAAAATAAGGATACATGAAACATATAATATCTTGAAAAGAATTATATTTATGATACAAAATTTCAAAATCCATTATATAAACCTCATAAAATAATATAGTCCCATAACAAAACATGTGTCTTAAATAAAAAAAATTGAGACCAACTTATCTTACCAATTTGGTAAATTTTGAACCATAAATCTTATGGAATAGAGATCATAAAATGGATATGTAAATACACATATATTTAAGGATAATATCATATATTAAATTTAGGGACATTATATACAACATACAAAATAAATGAGTTGTGAATTTAGCATAAGTCTCGTCAAAATAAAAGTGAGACTAGAAAAATACTTATCTTAAGTATGGAGTTTCTTCATACACATTAAAACATCTTATATAATAAGTTTAAGTTTATTATAAATCTACCATAGAAAAATATTGAAACCATATATGGTTTACTTATGTCTTTATATTACTCCCTTGTTAACAATTACATTATATTGTTATGTTTTAGGAAATAACCGCTTTGTTTTTTGAACATGTTTTGACTTGTTATTCTTGGACCTCTTACTCAAATCATGATTTAATAATATCCAAAATGATAATAATGTTATAAATATCATATATTTATTCATTATAAATTTATTTATGGTCATTCATAAAATTTAGATATAGAAAATAAAATACACCGTTGATGGATAAAGTAGGCCGTATATACGCATGGATGCTGATTTCATTTTCTTGTTAGGTTAAATAAATAAATGTATATCATACATTATCATTATATTATCATTTTTATTTTTTATATATCACATAATTTTATTAAAACCATCCTTATAACATTCCTTTTAAAATATTAATGAATCACATCACTTTGCGAGGAAATATGCCACAATACACACAAACGACATTATTACATTATAACAAAATGGGATCTATGAAAGAATGTGTTATATTAAAATTAAAAAATCACAATAAAAATAATTTAAATCATATATAAAATATAAATCCATAATTATTATCAATATTTAATGGTTATAATATAATAATGAACAACATTGGGTCATAAGGCGGAAGTCACCCGTACACCCAAACGATGATTGTGTATCCAATTTGATGGAAGTGTATTGAGTTGTAGGTTTTAACCTTAAAATAAAAAAATATCAGTATATTTAATATAATGAGGATATTAAATGAAAATAATTTATGTCTTTTATGAAAAAATAAAATAAAAATATTCATTGATGAACATTACCTCTTCTTCAGGTATCAATTTTGGGTTTTCACAAAAGGAATTAATTGGTTTGATTTATTCCAAAAGGAAGGATTATAAGATGAAAGGATGGATGTTCGGAGGAGATTTTGGTGGATTTTATGAACCAAAAAGGTTTTTAAATGGTTATAAAAGAGAATATGAGGTTATCATATATTTGAGAGGGGTGAGGCACTCTGGGAATTCATTAAAAGATAAATTTATAATATAATCAATCCAATGATAATCCCTCAAAAAATAATTGGATTCAAATATAAGAAATGTAATGTTGTAATATCATCAACCAATAGATATTATAAATTTTATGGTGTAATTATAAACCTTATCATTTTGATTAACCCTTATTTAACCTATTTTATTTTTAACCATAGTAATAAGTTTTTCAATATTAAAAGATTAATATTTTTACCTATAATGTCTAAATTTAAGCAGAAATGGTTCATTAATGATATTCTCGACCTTATCTAATCCCATTAAACTTATTTATTTATTTTTTATTTTTAAATTTTTTTAAAAAAACATTATTCTCATAAAATAACTTTAGTGTCAATTTTGACACTATTCATTACATTGAGTTTAAATAAACCAATTCGACAAGATATGTTAAAAAACTAATTTAATACACACATAAAATATAATATTCACATATAAATTTTTTATAAACTTATTTAATTCAAATTATATTTCTTTTAATATTTATCACATCATTTAATTTATTCTTTCATTAATTGAATAATTACTAAATCATAATTGTATAATTATTTATAATCATTATTTTTCAATAAAAATTACAAATAAAATTACACGATGAATAAAAAAATTTATCCTTAAAATGAATATTTATAGTCTAAGATATCCCATATATAACCCCATATAAAAAATATTTCAATTGTAAAGAACATTTGTATGATAAGTTTGACTTTTCTTGGAATTAATATTATAAAGGTTATAATCTCAAAAAAGTTGGCATAAAAGGTCACATAACTGATAAATTAATGATTATAAATGAGAAATAACCAATTACTAATATTGGGGAAAGTTTTAGGGTGATTTTATAATATTTATAACATTATTTTTACCCTTAATTACATGATTTACCCTTAACCGTGATAATAAAAATTACAATGTTTACAATTCATATTTTTCAAAAATAATAGGAAACTATTTAATAGATTTGGACATTATTATTATTAATATCAAACCCATTTTTAAAATTAAAAAATGCATAATTATCTAAAATTAATTAATAATTAATCCCATAGATAGGGTGAGAAAGTAGGGTTTTAAAGTGAAAGTGAACAAAAGGTCACAATGTTTAAAATCTAAATATAATATAAAAATGAATCCAATCATGAAAATTAGATTAATGGATTTATAATTGAACAAATTTTTTAAAAAACAAATTTTAAATTTATTTTTACATAATAAATTATTTATAAGAATAGACAATTTTCCATTAAAAATCAGTACTTTCACTATTCATCAAAAGATGAACATTTTCAGAAAAAATCCAAAGTTTATTTCTAGTATAAATTTAATATTATTACTTTAAAAAATAAATTTAATTTTTCAAATAAAATTTATTTAATTTTTAAAATTTATTTTTGAATCAATTTTTCCATTAAAAGGCGACAAAACCACATTTGTGAAAAATGTAGCTTTTACGATTAAAAATGGGCTTGTTCTTATATTATACATATAAAACATACAAGTTGAATTAAAATAAATTTATTTTAATTTATAAAATATCAATTTAACTTATATAATTCAATAAAAGTGACTTATTTAAGTTACTAAGATAAATATCCATTATGGGAATAAAAATATTTTTTTTAAAAACACATCCTTTATTTTCAATTGGGGTTTATCTTCATTTATAGTTATTTGGACATAAAATAATTTAAATTTATAAATAATTTAAATCCATATTTTTATTATTTAGTTGACGCTATTTATTCAATCCATTCCAATATCTAAGTGATAAATATCATAATAAATAGTTTATTATTGTTTGGTAAAACTTAGTCTTTCATGTAACACAAGAAATTGAAGGAATTTGTTCTTGTGTGTTACAAAAGTCAAAATTATCCCTAATTGTACCACAATCCTAAATTTGGGGTTTTTGTAGAATAATATTGTGTATAAATCAAGCTTGAATTGGTGTAACAAACAACACAATCAATCTACAAATTTTAATGTATTTTAGAAAACAATTCTATAAAACTCAGGTGTTACATTCTACCCCCCATAAAATGAATTTATCACCAAAAATTAATCATTATAATACGGAAAATTAGGATAATTATACCTCATAAAATCCTAATGTTCTCACATAGATTCTTTAAATTTGGAGTTTCTTCACAAAAGATTAACCAGGTGAGTGGTCTTGTTTTTTAGAATTTTATCTTTTTGATGGAGAATTTCTTACATCCTCTCTTCATAAGAAAGATCTTGCTCTAGTGGTATGAAAATTGAGTTTATTACATGCGAATAATCAAGTATGTACTTCCTCAAAAAAGATACATGTAAATCATCATGAACTTGAGAGTGAATTGGTAGAATCACCAATCGATAAGCCATAATGCTGATACGATCAATCATTTGAAAAGTAAATCGCATTCTTATAATTTTAAATTACTATTAAAAAAATAAAATGTTGATGTTTGAGATTTTACTTTTTAGAAATCCACATCAAAAAGGAATTTACCCTAAAAAGACTAAAATTAAAAGGCAAATATCAACACATAAATAGGATTTCATGTAGAATAACATTAGTGGAAAGTGAAAACATGAACATGGAAGAGATTTCCAACTATTAGAATCTGATGGGGAACGATAGAGAATAATTTCATTATAAGGTTAATAACCACAAAACCATCAACCAATTAAGTCTGAAAAATGTCATTTTTATCGTTATAAATGATTATAATTGGAAATAATTTTATTTTGAAATTATATGAGAAGTAATACTTACTTTTTTCATCTCATAAGTATAATCACACTCTTTGGTTGTTCCTTGATCAATATCCTCTTTGTTTATTACTCCAAAAAAGAAGTTGAAATTGTAATATCTATAGAACTAGTGGATCATAAGATATATATTGAGATGAGAAGCCTTTTTTTATTCCTATAGTTATCATTATAATAAAATTGTTAACATAGGTTATCTAATATCAAAATCCTCATCCAAATTTTAATGTAAGAAAATTCATAAATGGTTACGCATATGATAATTATTAAAGAAATTTAAAATCCAGAACTTTTGATAGATGTTCACTACATGTTCATAATCAATTTATCATTAATTACTAAAACAATTTGGTTTAGATCTTAATTTTCACTCAACAAACATGTGAAGATCATTATCATGTATTATCTTGAAAAAAGGAAATAACCTAAATTTTCATAAAACCCTAGTGAAAAAATGCATGTATTCAACTATTAAATCTTTACTCAAAACATAAATTCCAAAATTATATAAATTAGATCAATGATAACATTAACTACCTTTTCCTCATATCAGAACCAAGGGAATCAATACAATCCCATTTATTTTATCCCAAACTGACACATATTTATCTCATTATCCAAACATCATGAACATAGTAAGGGTTATCCTTCACTTAATCATGTGTTCTATAAAAATATCACCTTACCATCTTAATCACATTTCAAGGTTTCAATTACCATTAAACAAATTATTTCATTTACTTATATAAGAACTAGAGTGGAAAAATTATTAAATGTCTCATTATTCCATAATACCATAAAATTAATCATTTAAAATTATTCTTTAATTCCAAAACAATAACACACGATCATTCCATTACATTCACAAACCATTAAAATAGATTCATCATTTTATTCATTAACACTTCTTTCATCACAAATTTCATTCATAGTATCTTCATCAACATCAATATAACCATTATCTATTCAACCTTACTAATTCTTCTCAAGATGTTCCCCCATAGGGTATCATTTTATATAATTCCCATACGTAAAACAGTTATAACATTTACCTATCAAAGAAACCTTATTAATTATATTCATCCATTATGTTAACTAAACCTTTTCCTTTGTAATTAATCTATTTTTCCTTATTTTACAAACCCAAATAATCTTTCAGTTCCTTTAAAATATTCTCCATGATGCCTCTCCTAGCATGATTTACATGAGGAAAATTGAATTTTATTCTTCTCTGGTCACTATGAAACTCAAATTTTCTCATAATAGATGGTATAGGAATCCCACAAAGGTTGATAATTTGGATTATATTGTGAGATTATTGATTAGGAATAATCAAAATGTATTTCCCTCTAATAATGATCCAATTTTATTTCCCATCAGTAAATTGTCCATCACATTCTATATTAAACCACTTCCTTTTGGTTCCTTCCATTGACTAAAATTTGAAATCATAGTGTGAGAAACACTAATCATAGTTGTAAAACCACACAATCATTGTATGTTTCTTATAAAATCTCAATCCATAATACTTTAAGTTTAACTTAGGTTATTCATGATCATTACCAATACTATAGGAGTGTAACCTAGACATTAAATTATTGTTATTTACATTATTTTCTCATCCTAGTTTCTAAATGTTAACTAAAACATTGCTTTGATTCAAAATATAACATCCCAATAATAATTTATATACAAATTAAATCATTTTTGAAGAATATTTTATAAATTAAAAAACACATGCCTAATGACCATATTAGTTTAGTGCCTTTGGAAACATAAAAATATAAACAAATAGTACACAACACATGTACATATTCTCTTATATATTTCTTTATAACTAGAACCCATCATTGAAATATCTTAATTAATACCTTTCTTTTTATCCTCAAAGAAAACATAATAAAGGCTTAACTCAGATTTTCAATAACGGTAAACAAGGGAGATACATATGCATAACATGAACACAATGGTATGAGAATATAAGAAAAACAATTAAAGACCGTAACCTGCAAGTAAAAGTTCATATACAAGAGTAATGGAATAAATATTGTAATTTCATAAGGAATGAATCATAAGGGAATCAAAGAATATAATCAATGAGATCATAACATCGACATAGGACATGGAATTGTGGCGTACAAATAAACACAAAACTTTGTGAACATTTTCAATAGAAACAATTATAAACATTAAGATAAGGGCATGAATCGTTCCTAAAATAAACATATAGACATGAAAACTAGGTCCACACAAAAACTAATGGACAAGATAACCAGGTCCATGCATCGAATTATGAACATGAAATCAAGGTCACACATAACATATATAAATCATGAGATATAAACCCTACCTAATTCATTAGAAGATGATATAAGTCCCACCCTTCACATAATTAAATCAAACATATATGTTTTACAAGATCATAAATCATTCATCACATTAGAAATGATGTAAATAAATGATTTTTTAAACATTTCATCATAACATATATCATTGAAAGGTAATAAGATTAATAAACAATATTCCCTCAAAACATAAAACATTTCGTGTAAGAATGTGAAATATATACATGGTTCATATCCATAATTAGGCATGAGTAACACCAATGGATGCTATCTTAGATAGATAATAGTATTAGAATATATTTTTAAAACATTTATTGAATAAAATATCATTTCATCTTTAAATAATTATTTTTAAATCATAAATGTTTTAACAGTTTTTTTCATAAATATTTTACTTGAAAACATATAAAGTTCGATTTTACAACTATTTTAAACATTTTTTATATAAGTTTACTTGAAAATTCTTAAAATATCATTTATAAATATTTCAAAAAAATTTGAAAGACATTCTTTTTGAATAAAAGAAAGTTTTGACCAAAGAGTAAATAACATTACATGAAACTCACAATATTATTAAAATAAGGACATTCATAATATAACAAATAAAAGTATAGTATATACACCTTGTAAAATTATATAGGTATATAACAAAACATTTGCCTCAAAGATGAAAAATTGAGAAACAATTACCTTATCGATTTGCTAAATTTTAACCCATAAATACCCAGAAAGAGATATCATCAAATGGATATGTAAATATCCATAAATTTTAGGTTAAATTTTATATATTACATTAATGTGTATTATATTCACCACACAAAATAAAAAAGTGGTATATATGGCATAAGTCTCAACGAAATAAAAGCGAGACTGGAAATTCCCATACATTTTGTATTGAATTTTTTCATACACATTCAAACCTCCTATATAATAAATAAATGTTTACTATAAATCTACCATATAACCATATTAGTACCATATATTATTTACTTATTAATTTATATTACTATTTTATTAACAATTCCATGTTAAAGTAATGTTTCAGGTCATAACATCTTTGTCTTTCATACATGTTTTGACTTATTATTCCAGATCCTCTTACAAATATCATGATGTCATCATATCCAAAATGATATTAATTATATTAATATTATACATATTTAGTCTATATTTGTTTATGGTCATTCATAAAATTTATAGATACACCATTCATGGAGACTACATGTTGTACGTACGCATGAATGTTGTTTTCATTTTCTTATTGGATTAAAGAAATATAAGTATGTGATATATTATAATTATATAATAATTATTATTTCATATATATCACACAAGTCTATTAAAACCATCCTTAATACATTCTTTATAATGTAGGAACAAATCACTTTGCTTCGCGAGGTGGTATTCCAACACACCAACGTACAACGTTATCGTATTCCCACAAAATGGGAATAATGTAAGAATGTTTCATATAAAAAAATAATCCTCATAACGATAATATATATCATATATAAAATATAAATCCATAATTATTTCAATCCTTTAAAGGTGGTAATGGAAGATCATATGATATCAGTTTGTGAGGTGGTAGTCTGTCGTACAAACAAAACATGATTGTGTATCCCATTTGATTAAAGTGTTTGATGTTGAAGGTATTAAATTTAAAATAAAAAATTTCATTATATTTAATATACCATGGTTATGAAACAAAAATGCTTTAAGGTGTTTAAATAATAAATAAATCAAAAAATATCTTTGATGAACATTATCGTTTCTTCAAGTATCTCTTTTTGGTTTGCACCAAAGGACTTCCTTGGTTAGCTTTCAGACTAGTGGAAGGAATCTAGGATTAAGGGAGGATATTTTTATAGGGTTTAGAAGAAGAAAATATTTTTTTATATTTTTTGAAAATATAAGAAAAGGTATCCTTTTATAAGAGGGTAGGGGAACTCTTTGAATTCCTTGAAAAAATATTTTTTAATAAATTCAATATCAATTCAAATACCTACAAAATTACTCCATTTTTAATGTAATATATGATAAGATTGTTACACCATCTTCCAATATATTTTATAAAAGTTATGTTATAATTTTAAACCTTATCATTTTGATTAACCCTTAGTTAACCTATTTTAATTTTAACTATGATAATTACTTTTTCATTATTAAAAGGTTGATATTTCTACATATAAGGTGTAAATTGAACCATAAATGGCCAATTTATTATATTTTGGATCTAATAAAATAAAATATTACTTATTTTATATTTTATATATTTTTAAATAGTTTAATAAAATATTATTTTCATATAATATCATTAGTGTCAATTTTAACAGTATTCATTACATCAACTATATAAAAATAAATTCAATAGTATATATTCAAAAAAAATGGAAATTTAATATACCAATAAAATTTAATATTCATCTAGATAATTCTATTAGGACCTTAATTAATTAAAATTATTTTTATTTTAATATTTCTAATATCATTTAATTTATTTCCCCATTAACTGAATAATTAGTACACCATTATTTTATAATTATACATGGAAAATATTACTTTACTAAAAATTTAAAAAAATAAATGATAAATAAAAATGTTTTAAATTACAAATGAAACTTTATAGTCCAAGATATATTATAAATAACCTCATATTAAAAAAATTTCACTTGTTAAAAACAATAGTATGACAAGTTTGACATTTCTTAAAATAAAATGTTATGAATGTTGTAATCTCATAAAAATGTCCTTAAATGGTCACACAACGGATAATTTAATTACTATTGATAAAGAATATTCATACAATAAAATTGATACAATTATTAGGGTCATTTTCAAATATTTATAATATTATTTTCACATTCAATTACTCGATTTACCCTTAACCATGATAATAAAAATTACCGTGATTACTATTAATATTATCCAAAAAGGAAGAAATTTACTAAATATATAAACAATGATTCAAAATATGTAATCTATTTTCAGAAATTCAACACATAACCAAATAACATTTATTAAAAAACAATCCCATAAACGGGGTTAGAAAGAGGAGTTTTAATGTGAAAATTTTCAAAAGTTCACTAATTTTTATATCTAAATACAAAATAAAAATTATTCCAATTACCTAAATTGGATCAATAATTGCGTATTTCACTATTTTTATTTTAAAATAAATTTAAAATATAATTAATCATTACAAATTATTTACATAAAAAGACTATTTTCAATTAAAATTCTTTATTTTCACTTTCTATCCAAAGATAAAACTTTAATTAAAAATAAAAAATTATCCCTATGATAATTTTGATATTGAAAATTGAAAGAATAATTTTTTTTTCAAAAAAAATTTATAAATGTGTCAGAATTTATTTTTAAATTAAGTATTACATTAAAAGGTGGTAGTATTACCTTTTATAAAAATATAACTTTATATGATTAAAATTGTGTTTTTTTCTTATTTTATTTTTATAAAACATATTGGATGAATTAAAAATAATTTAATTTCTTATATATCATATAAATTTTATTTATATCATTAAATAAAAGATATTAATTTAATTTACTAATATAAAATGCATTTGTGGGAATAATAATAATTTTTTTCATAAAAACACATTCTTTATTTTCAACTGGATTTTATCTTCATTTAAAATTAATTAGTCACCAAATAACTCATTTTATAGACATGTGTAAACCATATTTTTATAATTTAGTTAGTCTTATTAATTCTCAGCATTCTAATGGAAATGTGATAACTATCATAATAAATAGTATATTTTTGTTTGGTAAAACATTGTCTTGCGTGTAACAAAAGCAATCGAAGGAATTTATTACTGTGTGTTACCCAAGAAAAAATTAGTATTGTGTGCACCAAAATCCATTGTATGTGCTACTTATAGCATTATCATGTCTATAAATCATGATTTACTTGGTGTAGCATACAACAGAAGAAAAAAAAATAATTCTAATTTATTTTTTTAAAAATAATTCATAAAAACTCAGGGTGTTATCAATAAACTACTGTCTACCTGCTTTTGGGCTTGGTTTAACCTCTCATGTACCTTTTAAAATCATAAAATTTAAATGGTACCTAATTCCCTGATGTTTCATAATGGAATCTCCCATAACATATTACTTATCAATTCATATGTATTCCACAAGATCATAAAAACATTTATCTTTTCAACATATCTTTACCTATGGAAAAGAAAATGGGTTTCATTAATATTTCATCATCATAATTAATAACCATCTTGGGAACTAATAAACATGATAATTTTGGATCATATCCCTAGTGAATCATATATAACAATAATGGATGTTGTTATAGATGAAAATATAATTAAAGGTCACTAGAAATTTTCTTGAGAAGAATAAACTTTTTATTCTGAAATCACTTATATAAAATCTAAAAATTTCTAGAATCCTAGGGAAAATATTTTCATAAAAAAACCATTGAAACCTGTAAAATATATTTCAAGGAAAGAAATATTTTTTTATTATGGGAACTTTAATTTTAGGTGATAAATGTTAAAATAAATATTATGTTCCCACCTTTAGTAAAAATTACCTTAGTCAGTTAATGACATTAAGATTTATTTTAAACCATTTCATAGAAAGAAAAAACTCGGTAAAAAATTAATACAAATAGTCATTATATAATATTAAAAATAATATTTAAACTATTTTAAACTAAATATTAACATTGAGTAAATGATTCTCGACTGAATAGAAAAATTAAATTTATTTCCTTAAAAACATTCTTTTTGACATGTGAGTACTTAGAGGTTGGAAAATGGAAGGAAAAATCATAATTTTATATATTACTATATGATAAAAAAATAATTTTTTTTTTTGATATATATATCATATAATTTCATCATCCAAAATTTAATTATAGAAAATCCGCATAAATATTGATATTATAACATAAAACCCTTGCGGTATTATTAACTTTTTGAATCATAACTCCCAAAGAATAAATATCTTCAATTGAGAAATTAAATATAATGAATATAAATGGATTAATTTTATGTCATATAAATGGGTTATTATATACTTCACATGAAATATATAAGTGGTGAGTATTGAATATGTATCATTGAAAAAAAAGGTGAGATGAGAAGCCATTACCTCAAATCAGGCTAACATCATAATAGATCTAACCTCCTATATAAAAAATTTAAATTTAATATTATTTTATAAAAAATAAAACATAATAATAATACCATACATGGTTTTATTAAAACATCATACTAATTGTTCATTAATAATCCTTCATTATCAACATTATTTCTGGTGATGACTACTCTGTTTTTTACACATATTCCTATTTAGCAATTTTGGTCCTTCAATTTTTATCGTGGTTACATATTATACAGAATATTAATAATTTAATAAATATTTTATTTAATAATTATATGAAATTTTATAAAATTTAATATAATTTGTTAATGGAAAATTAATAGCATATATTCGTTGAGAGGATAGTTCACACTTACACATGAGTGATGATTCAAATTTTCAATGGATAGAATTAATAAAGGGTAGTTAATGATTAAATGATAAAGAATAATTATTATATCATATATATTTATTAAATATATCATTTTTACTATCCATGTAATGAGTAAATGAAAAAGTAATCACTTCACTTCATGGAATTGGTAGTCCACACGTACACATGATCCACTATATCATTTTCAAATAGATGGGAAAGTATAAATGTAGATAATATGTTATAATTAAATATGTGAAATTATGTTATAAATATCATATAAAATTATTAAATCTAAAACAATGTCTGGCCATGAAATATGGTTATGGGAGAATGAATTGTATTGCTACATGGAGGTGGTAGTCCAAATGTACGACAAGTGATACTTTCATTTCCCATTTGTTGGAAAGGAGATGGAAAATGGTTATATAATAATAATAAAAAATTTATGTATATTTATGATACTATAATCATTACATCATATGGATACAATATATTTATTAAAATTATTAGAATAAATAACCTTTAAATGAGTCAAGTAAGGTGATTATCCTTTTTTTGAGTGACCTCGTTTGACGTATGCCATAAGACTTCTTAGGATGGTCTTTGGATAAGGGAAAAAAGGATAAATAATGGAAGGATTGAATATATAAATATATTTAGTGAAGAATTTTCTAATATATAAGGACCAAAATGTGTGATTAATTGAGAATAAAGGGCTCCCTTTTATAAGTGAGGGGAGGGATACACATAGAATTACTTAAATCTTTTAAGTAATATATGATCAATTTCATCTTAAATTTGGAAAAATGGAAAATCATTATATTTTAAGATAATATAATATCAAGATATATTCATTAAATATGGTTTGGAAGATTTTATGCTGACTACACACTTTTATCTCAAAGTTTAACCCCCTAATAAACTTGTTTTAATGCTAAATTGGATTATAAATTTCTCACGTTTTTACTATTTATTATGACCTAAAATGAAGGTTTCCCCATTAAAAAATTAGGAATATCTAATTTAATGTATGGAATAAATTTTATAAAAATTAATTTCTATAAGTGGAATAATTTAATATTAAAATAATCACAAAATATTCAATGATTTTTTTGGAAAAATGAATTTCAAGTATAAAACTATATTTATTCTCATTTTGGGCCTAGAAAAAACTATTAAATTATTTCCATATATTATATTGAATATATATTATATAAATTTAATTATCATAATGTAATAAAAAATGGTTTATTTTATATATTATTTTAAAATATTTTTCTCACATAAAAATAATTTCATAGAAAATAACACTTTTTACCCTCAAATGATTTATCTCCATTCCTAAGCATTCAATCAAAAAATTATGAATTAATATTAATAAATATAAAATATATTTTATTAAAATAATATTTTAGTTTTTATAAATATATTTATTTATATAAAAATAAATAAAAACATGAAAAATTCTTTTGAAAAATTTGTCTTTTAATCATGAAATGATTTTATTGAAATTTAATGATAATTTATTTTGAATTAACCGTTTCATTGAAATCAAAAAAAACATTTATATTTATATTTAATAATTTTATAAAACCTATTACTACCCATAATTAAAATGGATTTGTTAAGAAGGACATAATATATCATGGTTCAATTAGACTCATAGTTGTGTGTAAAGAATGCTATTGAGTATTTCAAATTTATTTCAGAGGAATACATATATAATACGAAGGTGTTACATTATGTCCCAATTAAAATTAATTTATCCCTAAAAAATACCATCAAATTAAAGTAAATAATTTAGAATTTGTATACTTCATCGTGTCTTTAGGTTCCTAAGTAGATTCCTCGAATTTATGATCCATATAAAGAACTTCAATCAGGAGAGTAGACTTTCTATATAGATCCTTATCTCTATGATTAAAGATTTATACTAGATTTTCTTCATAGGAAAGATAATTCCCTAGTGGTATAATATTTTAGTTTATTACAGGTGAAGGATTGTAAATGAATTTCATCAAAATAGATAAATTGAAGACTTCATGAACATGAGATAGGATTGGTGGATGTGCCATGAAATAATCTACCATCCCTACTCGATCACAATTCTAGAAGGGGAAAACATACCTAGTGATAATATTTCCCTTATTTTCAAATATCTTAAAATTTTTATATGTAGATTTTCATAGGAATACATTCTCATAAACTTAAAATTTCATAACACACTGATGATTGTGAGTATAACACTTCTATCAACTATGTACTACCTTGATATGCTGCGGAATGGAGATAACCTCTGATAACATTTACTCAAATATCATGAGTCCCAAAAGAATTTTTTTTATAACAAATTCTTTTATTCTAGAGTTATAAACTTATATATTTATTAATATACACTTTTATGCTTGATTGAAATCTATTGTTATATGAAAATTACAAAATAAGAAGGTATTATGCCCGACCACCTTTCAAATCTAGAGAAAAAGTTCTTATCATATCATTTAGGGTTTGAATTATTTTTTTCTCAAAGTGATCAATTATTATATGATTTTAGATGGCACTAAAATATCATATTGTGTCTATATCTTACAGAATAGATATCTAGATCTTTTTGGTCAACCTTAGATTTCAATCAGATACAATTTAATTTTGTAATCCATGGAACAATAGAACTTATTTAATGTATATCTAATAAAATTGATGAAGGGATAAATATTATTTGATAAAAATGAAATGTTATGATTTCATAATACGATCTATTACCACCGATATAGAATTATTCCATAATATTTTTTGGGGAGTCCTATAATGAATTCAATGGATGTATTTTCCTATTTTCATATAGATATGAGTAATGGTTGTGATATCATCTTATACTACTACTACTCAAATTTAACTTATTTGAATACCATGCACTAAGATACATACTCTCTAATATCTCTCATCATTTTCCTAACCTAATTACTCCTTAAGGTCTTGAGACATATTTTAACTTCCCAAGTTCATAGATTATTGGGATTTATGAGCTTTATCTAATATATCATTCTTTATTTCTAGTATAACAGGGACACATAATGTATTCCTAAAACCTATCATTCCATCACAATGAAGGTTGAACTAAAAAATCTTCTGTCATTTTTTTATAGCTCTAAAAATTTGTTATTAACCTTTTTTATCTTCAAATCGATAGTTGATTTAATACTCTTTTGATAAATATAATAATTCTCAAACTTCATCCAATATATCAAGGTCCATTATTTTCAAATCCATAAATATTCAATATTTTAATGTCCCCATCATATATAATCTTGAATGATTCTTTTGAATAAAAAAATAATCCACCGTGTTCACCTTCCTAGAGTGGTAATATATTGGGTAGTCATAATCATTAATCAAATCCAACTATCTTATTTGGAAAATATTTAATTATTTCTTAGTTAATATATAATTTAATGTTTTTTGGTCAGTATATATGTTGCTCATTTATTTGTAATGTTAATTCATGCACATCATTAATGAAAATATTTACACATTTAATATCAATTCATGGGATAGGTAATTCTATTAATGAACCTATAATTTGAGAGAGGAATAAACTATCACTATTCCATTAATCATAAAAAAAACATATCAATACTTTCTTCAATACATCACTGAAGATCACAAACCCTTATCGACTATAGGGTAATGTGAGTATAGGTGCACTGACCAAATTTTACTTCAAATACTTGAAATCTTATTAAAATTCATCAATAAAAAGGAAATTGACTATATTTCTTGTAATCATTGGGAGTGGATTTGACATCCATGAGAAATCCTTCACAAATAATTGATAATATCCATCAAATAGAAGAAAACTACAGATCATAGTCAATATGTTTGATATGGGATAATGTTCAATGACATCCATCCTAAAAGGATATACTTATATGCCATATACTGGGGTCACATGTCTAATGAATAATAAATTCTACCACTGTAATTCACACTTGATGAATTTTTCATACAGTTTCTCATTCCTCAAGGTCTTCTACACAATTCCTAAATGATCTACATGTTATTCCATTCTCTTGTAGTATATAAAAATATCATCGATAAATATTAAAAATATTTAATAAGGTAATCATTAAAGTACCTATTCATTAAATCCATGAATATAGTGGGGGTATTAGTTTGTTAAATTGAATAACTATAAATACACATTTTTCATAGTATAGATGCAAGTCTATCTTAGGCATTTCTTCTCTTTTGACCCTCAACTGATAATATATCGATAAAAAAATTAAATCACTTAGAAGTATTTATATACCTATAATTAATAAAAAAATCATTAATTTTTGTTTTATGATACTTATTATTTATTGTGATCATGTTAAGTTTCCCATAATCAATACAAAGTCTCATTGAACCACATTTCTTCTAAAAAAAGTGGTTCTTTCAATGGTGACACACATGGCCAGATGAATCCATTATCAAGATTCTCCTATATTTTATTCTTCAATTCCTGAAACAAAATCATGGATATTTTTAAATCCCATGATTTTTAAAAATAAATATTTGTTTGACATCATACACAACACGTAACACCGAGCCCAAATAAACCCTGAAATATTATTATTTAAATACGATCATTATAAAATTGTTGTTAAATAGTAAGATTTAAATAAGATTAAATCCATAATGAAATATTTATAATAATAAAATTAAATATAAATGTATTTATATATTCTAAGTAAATATTCACTTAATTTTTTATAAAGTCATTTTATTCTGTAAATATACATTTTTTACAATAATGGATTTTATTGAATTTCATGAGAAAATATTACTATTAATTTATGGAAATCTTAGAAATTTTATTTCACAATGAGTATATAATATTTTAAAATATTAAATTTAAAATATCTAATGGTGATTTTCTCTTATTTTTCTAAATAGTTTGTTTTTTAGTGAATCCTAAAAGTAAGGTTTTCTGCAAAACTTTAATTTCTTTTCAATAGATTAAGTAATTTAAAAATCCCAATATTATTTTAATTTGATTAAAAATTATTATCAAATTATTTAGTTATATTTTATTGAATTAATTACATTTTAATCATCTTAATATCATATTTTGGTATAAGTTCATTTTTGGGCATAAAAAATCATTATTTTGAAAGAATATTTTTGGTCGTGTTAAGTGGGTATGATGTTAAATTAAATTCTACCCTTTATGATAATTGAATCATCAAAAAATATATTAAATAGTTTAAATTAAGAGGTAATTTTTTAAAATAGGGTTCTTTTATTTTTAGTCATTGTTAATAGTAACTATAGTAAATATTTATCACCATAGTAAGGGTAAATCAAAATATTAAGGTTATAAATAATACGATAAGTACTAAAATTTTACCATAACACTTGAATTTATCTTATTTTATGAGTATATTTTAGCCACTTACATCCAAGATTCAAATATATGGCTACTTGGTTCTATATTTCATTGATATTTAACTTTATAATTTTTCAGTAAAAGATAAATACACAAATGTCCCTTTTTTACTCTTAATAACTATAATATTTTGATATAGTGTTAAAAACAACTTATTTTTAGTTTCAAATATTCATTTAAAAGATAATTTTTTATGGAAATTTATTTTTTATTTTTATTAGTGAGTTAATTTCCTTAATTCTTTTGAAACATAGAAATAGTATTTCTTCAATGAATAGAAAAAGTAAAATAAATGATTTTAAAAATATTGAAATTAATATAAATTTATTGAGTGAATATGTTTGAATTTTTTTATTTAAATATAAATTTGTGTACTGTATGAAAGTAATATATTCTAATTCCTTTGATTTCATGTTTTTTCTGAGTTATATTAGATGAATTTTTGTAAAAATGACATTAATGATATTTTATGATAAATAATATCTTATACAATGATTTTATATACATAAAATTATTTCTTAGGACAAGTGACTGAGATATAGTAAAAAATATATATCACGGTTTATTAATTGGACAATTATCATTTTATATTAAAATCATGACCCATAAATGGTAAAAAGATTGTTATCACTATAATTATCAAAAAGAGTTAACGCTTGTTGAAACAAAGAGATGAGGGTAATAAATTAATTTCAAAATTTCCAAATTTATTTATGATATAATTTTGACCCATAATAATACTAAATTCTTATCATATAAATTTGGATAAATATTTGAAATAAAATTAATTTATATTAATTTAATATTTTAGTAAATTTCTAAAGTTCCCTTTCCCTCACTTATAACAGGTCACCTCCTCTATTATTTTATTCACAAATAAAGAACTATTTTATTTAGTAAATACCCCCAAACCATTATCTAATTTACTTCCCACGTCCTATAGTCCTTGGTTTCACAATAATTACCTTTTAGGAAGTCTTTTGGGGTAAACTTAAAGAGGTTTCCCAAAGAAGAGGTATCATTATTAACCAAGCATTTTTGTATTATTTATTCTTCCAACTCATTCAAATATTATTTAAACATGATGATATAATAATATTAATATTTAAAATATATCTTAATTTTATTATGTAATTTTTTTAACCTAAAGATTTATCATATTCCATAAAATAGGAAACAAAACCATCATTCATGTAAATAGCATAGTATAACCTCACGAATTGATGTAATTTATTTTATATCATTTCCTCTAACAACTATTTATGATGATGAATTTAATTTATATATATGGAATTAATAAAACATTTATCATTCTATAAAATTAATATATCACATATTTTCTTACATTTCCATTTATTGAATGGTGATTACATCGTTTAGGTGTATGTTTGGATTACCACCTCCAAAAAGAGATGTGATTTATTTTTCATTAAAAAACTTCATAGATAGTATATATAAGAGTTTAAAGAAAAAATATTACATGTACATTATAATTATGAATCCTTAAATAGAAAATAACACTAAAATTCGTTCCATAATCATTTATGAAAAATGGAAACGTTATTCATGCATACATAAAACCCACTATCTCCATGATTATAATGTAGTTCAATTTTAATAACTATATTACATGGTTGGATTTAAAAGTATAATTGATTTATAAATATTATTATTTTAAAATGATTAATATTGTAGATATGATGCAATAATGACTTATTTTACCATAGTCAACCTACCAAATTCATTTTAAACATATAAATAGTATATCATAGAAACACATACCACAAGAACATAATTGACTATGTAAATAAATATAACAGGGTGATTAATAAAATAAAATCAATAATACACATGAAATAAGATCTTAAGAAATTAAACAATTATCATAAATTTGTTATATATGAATATAAATAATGTATGTGACGAGTCTGTCCTGAGGTATATGGTTTCTTAAGCGAATTTATGTTCATTATGTTATACTTATACATTATTGACTATGTTATTTCATAATTTTTTTTGAAGTTACCTATGATTATATTATGTTGTATATGTAATTTTTTTCATATTTAGATTTGAAAAACATAATCACTTCACTGATTAATTTCAACTTCAATGATACAATCTTTGTATGGGATTTTGTTTCAATATCCCTTCACTTACGGATATTTTAGTGTTATGTTCCTAATTTTTCTTATATAGTGCATATTTTTTCCTTTTACAGGTTATATCAGGAATTCTTCATAATATATGGTATTTTAAGTTTCAATATAAATTATTCAATACAATTTGATATTACATGAATGTTATTAACTGGTAAGGGTTTTATAACTCAAATTTCTTCGATTGGGTTGTATCATATCTCTATTGATTATATTATGTCCTGATTATGTGTAAAATTACCTTTTATTTATTTATATTTTTCCAATAATTTTTTATTTTAATTTGTTACACATAACCAATTCCCTGATTAATTCCCAGTTCAATGTTATGATAATTGAAAGGTATTTAATCTTAATTTCCATTCTATTGAGACTTACTTGTTATTATGTACCAATTTACTTTTATGTGGAGTATATATTTTCCCTTTGATATATTTAAAATGAAAAACTATTTATTCAGGATGACGATTGTTTTAATCCAAGATTATTCTTAATGAGTTACAATTTAAAAGTTACTAAAGAGGTAATAATTTATTTTTTAATCTAATTTTTTAGGATTGACATAATATTATTTGAAGGAATATTATAGTTAATAATTTATATAATCCATCTATTTTATTACCCTCTAAATATTTAAGTATTTTTATTATTTTATTACATGTTTTTTCTCCATGGTATATGAATCAATCAAATATTATTTTTAAAATAAAATTCAATATTATTTCTCTTTTTGATCATGTATATTTCTAATGTTTTCTAAAGGATAGTTCTTTTAATTTATTTACATAAAATGAAAAGGAATGTTCTTAATGTATAATGTTAAAAAAATTCCCTATCCTCATAACTATTTTATGTTATTTATATTCATATATATGTTTTTAATTTTTTTACAAAGAAAATTATTTAATAAAATCTTATATTAATATATCACTTCTACTTTATTATTTTTCCAAAAGACATGATTTTGTTAAAAACCTATAATTTCAACGAATCGATGGCCACATATTATCTCTTATAATTTTGTAGTTATAAAATTTTTCTTGAAACAATCCATTTCTTATGTTCATTGGAAATTGAAGTTTTTATAAACATACATTTTATTTGTATCATAGATATGATTATTTCCTTAACTGTATACAATTTTTACCAACAAAATTTTATTGTGAAAGTTATTTGATTAAATGGGGAAAATATTGATGAATCCACATTATTTATGGATATTTATTAACAAGTAATGTTTTTTATTAATTTAATTGATCATTCAATATATTATAATTCATTTGACATCCAGTGATGCATGGGGATCGCTATATACACCCTCTCGATGCATAAACAAGTCTAATGAGACAAATCAGTAGGCTAAGTTAAATGGGTTTTTGGTGTATACCTAAAAATAGTTTAAAATATCTTTGTGTAATGTGTTAATGGTAAATATATCAATATGTATGAGATCATGATAACTAATATAATGAATTTTTTTCAATAATAATTAATTTATTATTATCCTTGATATTACTGCATTAATATTATCTGCAGATTAATTTTTTTGATCAAGTTATCGATTAAATAGAATGTGTTTTCAGTTATTTACCTTTATATATATATTATTACATATATAATAAAGATAACATCCACTATAAATAACTCTAAATGAGTATCTAGGATAAAAAATATTTCATTTCATGTCCCAAGGATATGATGAAGGAATCATTTAATGAGTTTAAGGATGTAAAATATTTACTTTCATAATGTTTTGTATTTAATATTTTCAAATATAATGTGATAGTAAAATATGTATTTAGTTTAAAAATAGTACATAAATAGTTGGAACTTTGGGATGTGATTACTTATGTCTAGTGACAATATAATAAATAAACCACTAGTTTTCTTCTACTAGGTTCAGGGTCTTTGAATTTGGTATTAATGTAATTTGAGTAGAAAATTTGGGAACTTGATTAAGGAAAATTTAGATTAAGAAAAACACTATGATCTCTATTATGGATAATTTTATTTATAAGATAATATCCAATTTTTTTGGTAAGGGGTAGATTTTATGATTTTCCTAGAAATACATCACTGTTTGGATACTACTAGTGGACATGGTTTTGAAACAGATGCATCTAGGGGTAATAACCATAAAAGGAGATCATTGAGTATATTATGTCAATTATTACACTACTTAGAAATTATTCCCAAACTGAGTACCTGGTTTGACACTCTTAATGAATATTCTTGGATTAAAAATGATTTTATTCATAAAAAACTATTATGAATGAGAGAATATAATCTATTGAAACTTATGATATTATATATTGATATTGGGTAAACCTAAAGTTTATTTGGATGATAATTATAAGTTTGATTATAAATTTTAATACAGTGATACCCCTTTTTATTTTTATATGATGAGATTATTTCACGATTAATTTTATTTTGGATGACTTTAATAGGTATACAAAACATTAGTTTTGAATAATTTTGAGTGGGAATTTTAGTTTATAAATAATTATTTTATATATATTTTGAAATATGATAAATTTTATTGATATATTTTAGTCTATATATGATCATTGATTTGAAGGAAATAATAATTAATTAATATTATTTGGTTTTGTGAAAAAATATCCTATATAAAAAACCATAGTTTTTAATAATTGACTTGATTATAAATGTTATTTTTGAGGTTCTTTATTATATTTTTCAGAAATTTTTATAAATTAAAATAATTTGGTTTTTGAAAAAGGATAACTCATAGGATGAGTGATGACACCTCACATTCAACAAGGCCTTGGGGCATGAACCCACAACCGAAGGTCAAAAGGGACATAATGCCAACCACTTGCCTACATGTTGTCCTGTTAATATGACATTTTTTAATTAAATGTTTTGATGGATAAATAATATGTTGATCTCAAAATAATATTATACGATCATAAATTTTTAAAATTATGGGTTTCTGAGGTCATTAATGATGTTTTAGGAGACATTTAATTGGATTGAGGCATATATAACCTTTAGGTTTAATGTAAAGGTTTATTTAGTAAAAATTATATAACATTTTGGGAGGTGTAAGATGAAAACATGAGATAAACATTGAGGATAAAAATTTCTTTAATTATAAGGGTTTTTAGGTTATTTGGGAAATAGGGTAAATTATTTGTTGAATTATCTATGTTAGTCGTTTTGTTTCATTGTTGAATTTTTGAGATTAATGTATTATTTCCTATTTGATGTTTTATTCATTTTGGGTATTATATTTGGATTTAATATATATATGAGTAATTACATTTCATTTTTTATATATTAAGTGATTAATTAGAATTTTATTTTAGTTATCCATGAATGAAAAATTCATCACAAATACTTATCATTTGGAGAAAAAGATGAGATTGTGGGAGAAATTGATTAAAGGATGAAATTATACTTTTCTAGTACGTATTTTTAATTATGTTATTATTATATATGGTAAAATAATTTTTCATGTATAGTAAAAGAATATTGGATTGAAAATTTTATCCATTTACATTCATTTTGTTTGAAGAGTAGTTTTTTCACACCTGTTTGGTTTTTCGTTTTGCAGTTGATAACCTTCACAGGATCATTCAATTTATTATTATCAATGATATCTATCCCCCTACATAATTATTTATTTGTTATTATTTTTCTATATAAATATTTTAAATTCCTAATAATTTTATCCTATTATGAAACCAATATATTTGATTATCTTTGTATATCATTTTTTCTCCTTTCAAAAGGCTGTTTTATTAACCATTTTTATGATGTGGGATTTCAAAAAATGTATTTTTAGATATCAAATACGTGTTTACTAAGAACAAGTTTAAATTTAGAGGACAAAATTAATCTAGGGGGAGGGGATGTAATACCCTATGATTTTAATAAATAAACCAATGTTTGATAGCGTATACAACAAGAAACACCAAGCTTAAATGAACCGTGAAATATTATTATTTAAATATGATTATTATAGCCTAGTTGTTAAATTGGATTTAATAAATAGGATAAAATTATTTATGAAATTTTTATAAAGGTGTTACTCAATAAAAATTTATTGAAAATCACTAGTAAATAATCACTCAATTTTATGTAAAATCAATTTTATTCTTAAAAAATATATTTTCTTTAAAAACATCATTTTTGATTTTTTTGAGAAAATATTAAAATTAATTTGTAAAATAATTAAATTAAATTTTATAAATATTATATAATTTTATAAATCAAAATATCAAAATGATATTATGGTGATATTTTGATATTTTTTCAGAAATTTTTTATTTTTTCAGTTAATATTAAAAAATACATTTTTTTATAAAACACTAATTTTTATAAATAAATTAATTAACATAAAAGAATTATTATGATTTGAAATTTATTTAAAAAAAATATAATTATTATTTAGTTATGTTTAATATAATTAATGAAATTTTAATTATCTTCATTCCTGATTTTGGTGTAAGTTCATTTTTGGACTTAAAAATGTGTTTTTCTAAAAAACCATTTTTTCACGCCACGTGAGTCTAATTTTAAATTAAATTATACCACATATTAGATTTAAATCTTGTAAAATAGATTCCATATTTGGAATTATGATTTTTGAATTTGATAAAGATGTCCATTTTATTCTTAATCATCATGAATAGAAACTCTAAAAACTATTTGTCACCACAATAAGGGTAAATTAGGAAATTAAGGTTAACAATAATATGATAAGGAAAAAAATGACCTTGAAACATGAATTTATCATATTTTATGAATTTAATTTGGAAATTTATATATATGTGTCAAATATATTTCCATTTTGTGCCATATTTCATTTGTTTTTTACTTTTATAATATAAAAGAAAAAGATAAAGACAAAAATACCACTTTCCTTATTTTAGCAACTATAATATTTTCTTACATAAATAAAAATAAATTATGTCCTTTTATATGTTGTAATTTTGAATATAATTTTTTATAAAGGTTATTTATTTCTAATTTTTAGTAATTAACTAATTACCTTAAATACTAATGAAACATTGACAAAATAGTTATTCAATTAATTGAAAAATAAAATAATTGACTTTAAGAATATTAAAAGAAATATAAATTTGATAAATTATTATGTTCCAAGATTTTTTATAATAATTTAGTGATGTATTAAATTATTATATTTTAATTTCATTGATATATCATTGTTTTCAGTGTCAAATTAACTAAACTGTTCCAAAAATGACATCGTTGAAAATTTATAATAAATAATATTTTATTAAACAATTTAATATTCCTAAAAATACTATATCTTTTAAAGTGATTCGAATATGGTTTTAAATATCAACTATATTATATTTATTATTTAATTTTACTTTAATAGTAACTATCTTGGCCCCTAATGAATAAAAACATTGTTATCATGGTAATTGTCAAAAAGGGTTAACACGGATTAACATAAAGATATAAGGGTGAAAAAATTAAATGAAATTGTCCAAATTTTAATAGATGATTTTATTTTTAACCATAATCATTCAATATTTTAATTTTACCTTTTTGGATCCTTTTTCCTTGAAAAATAATTTATATTATTTTAATAATTTACAAAATTCTAAAAGTACTCCTCCCCACACTTATAAAATGGTACATCCTCTGCTCTATTATGCATATGAAAAGATTTTTTTTCAGAAAGTACAATACCAAAAACCATATTTACTTATATTACCACATCTGGGAGGCCTTTTTTATTAGATAACCCTACTTGGATGGCTTTTGGTGTAAACCTAAATTGGTTTTCGGAAGAAGTAGTATCATTCTTCACCAAGAGTTTTTGTTTTATCTATTGTAGCACCTCTATAAAATCATATTCAACAATAAAAATATATTAAAATCAATATATACCATATAATGAGATGTTATTATGTTAATTTCATAACCTACATCCATACCCACTTCCATAAAATGTGAAATGAAACCATAATTCGTGTTTACAAAAGCCTACCATCTTGCGAGCCTATGTAATTGATTTTTCAACATCACCTCTCACAGATATTTATCATGATGGATTTATTATATATATATAAATATATATTATATTTAGAAAATATACATCTTTATTTGAATTTAATATATCATATATTTTCTTACCCTTTTAAGCATGGAAAGATGATGACATCGTTCGTACTTACATTTTGATTACCACCTCCACTAAGCGATGTGATTGGCTTATCATTGTGGAATACCATGGTTCTAATATATTACTATATTTAAAGATATAATATGATATTTATTATATAATCAAAATCATAAAAATATAAAATAACAATTATCTTATTTATATCATGATTATTGGAAAATAGAATTGTCACTCATGAATACATACAACCAACTCTCTCTATGATTATAACAGAGTTAATTTTTCATAACCACATTAGATGGTTGGTTTTAAAAGTAAAATTTAATTATAAAAATTATAATTATTTAATTATTATTATTCCTGAGATTATGGAACACTTACCTCTGTTTAGGAATTGAATCAAGGAAAAAATGGTTAAAAAAACTCATCTTATTTGTCTTTTTGATCGAGTATATTTTTCTTGTATGTCTATATTTTTAAAAAACATTTTTAAAAAGTAATTATATTTATTTATATTACTTTTTAATCACACCTTAAGTAAAAATTTATTATTTAAAATGTTTAAAAAAATATTTCAAATGTTTTCCAAAAGGGTCATTTTCCACTTTTTGTATGAAAATTCAAAAGGAATGTTGTTTTAACATACAGTGTCAACAAAATTCTCTGTTGATGTAACTGTTATACAATATTTAGCTTCTTATACAAATTTTCAATTATTTTAAAAATATATTTATTTAATGATATATTATTTTAATTTTTCACTTATATTTTCTTTATTTTTGTAAAGGATATGATTTTAATTCAAAACCTATATTTCTAACGAACTATTGGTCATCTCTTTTCTCTTATAAATTTTGTATATGTTAAATTTATCTTGAAACAGTCAAATTCTTTGGATCATTTAAAATTATAATTAAATTAAATATAAAAATTATTTTTATCATGAATATGATAATATCATAAACTGTATACTATGTTTACATACAATGTCTTACAATCAAAGTTATTTGATTGAATGTGAAAATCATGATTAATCCAAATTTAAAAAAATTTGATAAGGGATATTGTTTATGAATTTCATAGATCATTAAATATATGATAAAAAATGTATATTTAATGGTGGGTGGAGACCGGTTATAGCTATTCCCTTGATGCATCAAAGCAATATATAAGACAAATCAGTTGGAAAAATTATATGTTTTTTTGTATGTCAACCCATAATTTAAAAGGCTATGTTAAAAGGTATTAATAGTTAAGATATTATGATATTTGAAATAATGAAGTCGAATATTAAGAATATACTTTTTTAATAATTAATTTATTATTATCTATGAGACTACTATGTTGATATTATCCTAGGATGCATTTTCTAATCAAGTTATTGGTGAAATGACATGTTCATTCTGCTGATTACATTTCCATAATGATCATGACTTATATATTCCTCATAAATTATACTGTATATAACCATTAATGAGTATTTATGATCACCCTAATTTAATTTAATTTCCAAAAGATATAAAGAAGGTTCCTTGGAATGACATTAATGATGTAGAATATTAACATTCACTATGTTTTTTATTTTATATTTTAAAATGTAATGTGAGATTCAAGTATGTAATATGTTTACCAATAATAATAAACTGTTCAGTTCATAGGGATAAAATTCATTATATATAGTGGAAACTTATTAATTTAATAACCACTTATGGGCTACCTGGGCTGAGGTATTTACACTTGTTCTATATGGATAATTTAAAATAGGTGTAGCACCATGTATTAGTTTTATTGAAAACCTATCTTCAGGATTCAGTGGAAGACTAGGAATACATTCTAGAAAGACATATATAAAATCCACTACTGTAGGAATATATTTTATATTGACAATATTCCTAACTATTTTAAATATATAGCCCTTAAGAATAGTAATCAAGACCCATAAAATGAACATAATTTCTACAAGAAGCTAATATTCACCCCTGCCCTGATAAATGATCATAGGTTCATCCGAAATATTAAATGTGACATCCCTTGTAAATTTAAATAGGATATATATATATAGAATAAGTATCTACAAATTCAAATTGAATTTAACAAGATAGAGAATAAAAATATTTATAGTAAGTGTATTCTTAAAAAATTCAATATAATAATAATCATATACCTGAGATACGATCATCATTATATTAGGATATTTCACTGCTACTTTAACATTTGATAATTGATGATAGGAATTAACATTCCAATATACTTCTCATGAAATTGTGGAATTTAAATGTCTAAGATCAACTAAAATAATTAAATATTTTAATATACCTATGTAAAGACCTAGAATTCCCATGTAATTCATTTATATACATGGGAATTTTTCGAGTCCGCGGTTTCTGATGGTGCCTGATTCCGAGGCCCGGTGTGCCCGGAATCAATTTCTAAAGTTTTATTAAGCTAAAATTAACGCGCGTAAGATTTTTTCCTAAAAAAAGTGGAATAAATCTTAAACGGTTACTCGGATTAATAATATAAGGGTACCTTTGCACTCAGGATGGCGGGATTACCCTAGGAGTGACTTAAGTTTAGTCGGCGCGGGCCTCCTGTGAAAAATCGCAAAAATGGAATAACTGTAAATAAAATAATTAAATAAATTATTTTATTTTTCAAATTCCTTAAACACACAAACGGTAGCTCAGATTAAAAATCTGAGACCTCCGATGAACATGTGAGGGCATGCTTTGTCTAAGTAGATACTAACATTGGCCGGCACGGCCAGCATAAAAAGTTAGTTTTTTGCCACAAATAAAAAAATTAAGTGACAATTACTATATTGTCAAATTCATAACTTCTAAATGTTGAGTCGAATTAAAAATCCGAGATTACTGTTGGGTTTTTTGGGGCGTGTTTCACCTAGGAAGAGCCTAACCTCGACCGGCGTGAGACGAGGGTGACTGATAATAATTTTTCAAACTTTTTTTCGGGTACGTTTAGTAAACGTATGTTTAGGATTTTATATCTTTTGGACCGGTGCTTGGAATTGAAATCTGAGGGCACTGTTGAACTCGCAACGTCAGTAATTTCTTAGTGAGACCTTCACCGAATTTTAGTTCTGATGAGTTTGGATGTTAGTTTTTGATTTTTATTAAAGAAAATAATAATAAAATAAATTACAATGCTTTATTTTATTTTAAGCTGCCATGTGTTGTAAGTTGGAACCTCCCTTTGGGGGTTGGTGGTGGGACCTCCACTCCCTAACCTCCCATGGGAGGATGATTGGGGTGGGGAACTCCCGAGCAGCATAACCTCCTGCGAGAGGTTATGACGTGGGGTCCACATGGGGCTTAACCCCACATTTAATGTGGAGGGAGAGGAAACCTCATAACCCTCTCAATTAAATACAGTGTGTCAGCATAAAAATTAAAGCTATCAACTATTTTATATGTAAATATAAAATTAATTTCTGTCAATTAATTTTATGTGCCAACACTTTTTAATTCTCTTGACCTCCTTCTTTTTTTTTAATTTATGTAACCGCATCGTTGAAATTTTGGAAGGTTCCTAATAAATGAACCGTCATAAATTTAACGATGGTTACATAACTCTCCCCCTATCCTATATATAGGGAGCTTGGGAGAAGGATTTGGGACGGCTTCACCCAGTGATGAAGTGCTTGTAATGTGACGCGACACCCAACACTTGGAGGATTATGCCTCCTCCAGCGAAGCACGGGAATATGCCGACGACAACAAATTCTTTCTCAGCTTCTTCCTTGGAACTGCCCCTTCTGACATGGTATTTCTTCAACGACCCTTCATCCTTCCTATTCGTCATCAACGGACCGATGCATGAACTCGAAAGTGGAAGCGTATAGCGAACGACGCCACCATCTTCCCCCGCGACGAGCGAATGCCCGGCGATTAAAAAGGTAGGGGTGTGGTTTAAGTTGTTTAATGCTTAATCATCTATTGTTAAATCAACTTCATAAGCCATTTGCAATCTTTATATTATGGAGGGTTTGGGCCGAACAAACACGGCTCAACCCCTCCGCAACTTTTACGGGTTTGGTACCTTGGATAAACGACAAAGTAGCAGCGGCATGGCAACATGGTGATGACGATGAAGACGTCGAATAGAGGTCGCGCTACCCGCAACCTCCGCGAACCACGCTGCCGGCCACGCGACGCCCGACCATCCTACCAGCGTGATGCCCGGTGCGCGTGCCGGTCAAAACCGCGGCCCGCCCAGCCTGCCAAGCCCCTGCCCGCATGCCCCGTTTGCTGCCGGCACGTCCCGCACCTACCCGACGCCCTCCCGGTGCCATCCCGGCGCCCCCGGTGCCCGGGATACCTGCCCGCACCACCCTGGTGCCCAGGCCACCTGCCCGGCACCCCCAGGCCTTCTTCCCGGCACACCCCGATCCTACGCAGCCCACCTGAAGCCTGCCTGCGGCCCGCGCGGCCCGCCGTCGGCCTCTCGGGATGAGCCATCTGAGTCATTCCCCTCGCTGCGCCGGCCGGACATACCACTGGCCTTCGGGCCGAGTCGCCCACGTGGCGACTTCGGCCCGAATTGTCCATGCAGTCCACTGGGCCGGGCTCAGTGGACTGAGCCAAACATAGCAGGCTGACCTGCCCAACGGGCCGGGTCAGACCCAGAAAGTCTAATCGGGTCGGCCCAGACTTGCTAGGGTCGAGTCAATCCAATCGGGTCGGACCAGACCCAGGCCCACTAATGACCCATTGCTTACTTTGTCCATATATTTGGCACCGGACGTCCGTTTGACGAACCGTCAGTGGCATGGGTAATCTCATTTAGGAACTATCCCTTTTCAAATACCCTATAGGATTTTGGGGTATAGATGAGATATGGTCAGGTTGGTTCATACAGAAACCCAACTGGGGCCCCGGGACTAAAAGACTAATAACTCAAATACTGGGCGTCTGATTGACGCGTCGTCTGTTGCGTTGAGACCCCTATGACGTCGCGGACCTTCGAGATACTTCTTCGTGGGACTTTGTGACACTTGGAGTATCATATTTTAGCTCTTGGAGAGGACCATCCCGGAGACGAGCAAGCAGACTGAGGATACCTAGTATCTAGCTGAGACCTGATGACTGCTTTTCCGATTCGTTTCAGAGTGACTTGAATAGCCGAGTGGGGAGAGCTACTGTGCGAAGCAGCAGAACCATGGCGGAGGAGCGCTACTATGTGAGGCGGAAGACCTGCGCTACTCGACAGGAGGAGTACATTTGTAGGCTATTGGGGGAGCGCTACTGTGTGAGGCAGTAGACCCATGGCGGGGAGCGCTACTGTGTGAGGTAGCAGACCCGCGGTACTCAACAGGAGGAGTACCTCAGAATTCTAAGGTTAGTGAGTATCACCTTGGATTTGCGATAGGCCCACTGTACTTGACAGAGGAGGAGTTATCCAACATCCATGGTTTCGATAATGAAAATCTTGGATTGAGCTGAGTCAATGACCTTTGTGTTTTCCTCATGACTATGATGGGTTACTTGATAACTTAGGAATATGTATGGGCATATAAATAAATAATGGTTATCCGTTGGTTTTATGATTTTTGGATTATTCTTGTTGGATTTTGTGAGACCTTGATGGTCTCGGGGTCCCTACTGAGTATCGTTATACTCACCCTTGCACGGGCTATACCCGCACTACGTTGTGTTGGATGCAAACAATGAACAGTGTTGACGGAGGCTAAGAGTGAGCCAAGAATAGACGGTACCTGTAGGTGGACTACTCGACAAGACGGTACGTGGAGCGGACCATTAGACATGGAGTGCTGAGGTGTACATTTGTACCTACCCTTCAGGTAAAAATCCCGGACGATGATCCTAGGGCTACATCTACATTCTAGCTGTTTTCCCTTTCTTTAAGGTGTACTTGATTTCGGTTGTACTATTATATTGGGCTTGTATTCTAGCACCTTTAATTTCAGTACACATGTTATATAGTTTTTACTAAGTGTTTGCTTCTTCTTGTACTCTGGTTGTGTGAGTTTACATTTTGTAAAGGCAATGTCTTCCTAGTTTTAGGGGATTATGCCTTTGGTGCTAGTCGCCAGCCCCTAGCCTTTGGAAGGCGGGCTTGGGGTAGTCACGATGTGGGCCCCGGGGGATGGGTCATGGCAAATTGGTATCAGAGGAATCGGTTCTACCACATAACTTAGGACTCTGATATTTCTTTTCTGTGAATCAATAGTGTTAAGGCTACTGAGTGTGGTTTTCAGTTCCAGGAGTCCAGTGTTGGTGCGGCGGCCGATGTATCCATACACCAGGACCCTGACTACATATTTTTGACTTAGTACACAAAAACACTGATTGCGTGTGTGTTTTCAAAAGTTTTTCTTTAAGTCAGCTCAAACCAAGTCAGCTCACTAGGTATAACTTTTGACCGTGTCGCATCTATTCAGGATGCCTCCACGCAGACAGCCAGTTAGAGTTCTGAGTAAGTACATGAGGATGGCCCACCGAGCGATGAGGCTCCTGTTCAGTGCCCTCTTACTATGTTGGCACCTTAGGGTGGTGTACCAACAACACCACCACCCGTTGGGAAGTATATTCCACCAGCCGCATTGAAGGACCCTGCATGCCGACTGAGCGCGTTTCACGAGTTCCAGCGGTAGAGGCCTTCGAGGTTTCGAGGCGAGATAGTTTCCCGGGAAGCAGATGTTGATCATAGCTACTAGTCTTTTTCAGTGAGTGACCATGAGGATGGTCCTCATAGTTATGAGGTTTCGGTTCTTTTACCGTTTTCTGAGATTGTACCTTCAGGTAGTGTGTCAGCTATATCACTGCCTGTTGGTCAGGAGTTTCAACCTACGGTACCAGTTGATGACACATGTAGGCTTAATTCCGTACAGGCGTTTCAGCATCAGATACCCCTTACGTTCCAAGGTGATCCCGACATACTGGCGGCTGAGGACTAGCCTTAAGATATATCTAAGAGCTCTCTAGAACTTCTATAGCATCAACAGGATGACATGTCGGTAGCTGAGTACCATTGAGGTGTACTGATCATTCCGGTACTCGATGAATATGATACGATCAGTGCTTCAGATTTTGGACCTCCGAGTGATATGTGTTTAGGTACATCCAATCCATCACCTTCTTTTTCCTCTATGCATTCCTACTTATGTTTGGATTCTAGAGAGAAAATTTGAAGTTAAATGTTCTTTGGATGAACGGATACAACCAGAGAATGTTAATAGTGGGAAAGAAGGAAATTGGCGCCAGTCTCAGAGACTTGGGCATGTAAGATGTTTCGGGAAGAGGATGTGACAAGGAAAGATGAATCTGCAGGACATCAGACATGGAAGCAGAGCTAGGAGATCAGTATGAGGTGGTGTACATTTTGGAATGTTACAACCACCCACCTTTGTAGTCCCTACCAGGCTCTGGGAGATGGAGGGAAGGGGAAGAGAGTAGTTGCATGCAGTCAAGGAGTTTGACCCAAGGGCTCTAGGAATGATTCGAGGTACATTCAGTGTCTACTACTAGCTGCCGTAACAATAAAAATAGGTACCAATCATTACTTCCTTCCACGAATCTTGTCCCAAACCTAGAGTTTCCAGATAAACCGTTGACTTGACACTCACGTATGGAGATACCTTTGGGAGGAGACTCGATAATAACACATACGCCGACGATGTGATTTGACCCTAGAGGAGATAATTTTGGCTGTAACCTCTTGGTGGAAGCATCACGACCTTACGACGTTAGTTTTGGTTTGGACTTGACATCCACAGTTCACACTCAGATTGACAATATTAGGCAAAGAGGTTGTGGTTTATCTAAAATGTTGAGTTGAAGTTTTCCTTAGTCGGTGAAAAAGGAAACCCAGGCAGCACAGGTTAAACTCATGCTTAGGAGGGTGTAGCCGATCACTCTTGAGTCAGCCGACCGTACCCTCGTGGCAGTAGAAGTTTTTGAGTTTTTGGTTCCTGAAAGACTATGACTTCGAGAAAGTCGATACTTCTGGGAAGGGGAAACGTTGCTGCGGATGTTCTCAGCAGGAGATCTGGTATTCAGCTTCTAGGAGAGGTGACAGAGCAGCTAGCTGCCTTACATATATCCTTGTGAATAGAGATGGAGAAGCCTATCTATAGTCTCTTACAGTCACTCCCCCTCTTCTTCAGTGATCTAGGGAGGCGCAACATGGGGACATTGACTGCAAGACACGACGTGCTCAGATATCCATAGGGAAGGCACCTGATAGATTTTCTGCAGGTGGGGAGCACATCATCCTCCTCATAGGAAGTACCATTGTACCAGCTACACTTCAGGAGGAGGTGTTGAGGGAGTTCCACACATCTCCTTTATAGGTACATCCAGGTGTGGCGAAGATGTATCAGGACCTCAGATGACAGAACTGGTGGCTAGGTATGAAGAAGGCGGTAGCGGAGTTTGACTCTCTATGCCTCACTTGTCAACAAGTGAAAGCGGAATACCAGGTACCGGTAGGCTTGGTTCAGCCTTTAGGAGTCCCAAAGTAGAAGAGGGATGGGATATCTATGGACTTCGTGATGGGTCTTCCACGTACGTTCTGGTGACATGACTCTATTTGGGTGATCGTCGACCGACTCACTAAGTCGGCCCACTTCCTACCAACTAGAGATGGTATGAGCTACCACAGAGAAGGTGAAGATCATCCAGGAGCGGATGAAGACTGCACAGAGCAGACATAAGTCATATTCTGATAATAGATGAAGACCACTGGAGTTCGAGGATGGTGACCACGTCTTTCTACGGATCTCACCTCGACGAGGTCTACAGAGATTTGGCCGAGGGGGCAAGTTATATTCGCATTTCATTGGACCTTTCCAGGTCCTCAGCAGAGTAGGCGAGGTGTCTTACCAAATAGCTCTTCCACTTATGTTTCATCAGGTGCATGACGTCTTCCACGTATCTTAGCTGAGGAGATACGTGCATGACCCTTCACACATCATCGACCATGGAGAGCTGGACATTGATGACATGACAATTTTCATGGAGGTTCCAGTTGACATTGAGGATTGACATGAGTGGGTCCTGTGTGTATGGTCTATTTCTCTGGTCCCTGTTCGCTGGCAGCACGAGAACCTCCAGGAGAGAACATTAGAGTGGGAGGCTCAGATGCATGCTTAGAACCCCCTTTTTTAACTTTAGTGTGAGTTGTAGCTTATGGGGGTGTAAATCCCTGAGGTGGAGAGAATTTAAAGACCCAAAATTCCAATTAAATTTTTTTATATACATGGTAATTTTACAAGTCCTCGGTTTTTGATGGGACGTAATTCCGAGGTCTGGTGTGCCTGAAATCAATTTCTCAATTTTGTTAAGCTTAAATTAACGCACATAAGCAGTTTTCCTGAAAAAAGTGAAATAAATCTTAAACGGTTATGCAGATTAGAAATCTGAGGGCACCGTTGTGCTCAGGATGGCAGGATTACCCTAGGAGTGACTTAATTTTATTTGGCGTGGGCCTCTTGGGAAAAATCACAAAAATGGCATAACTGTAAATAAAATAATTAAATAAATTATTTTATTTTTCAAATGCTTATAACTCACAAACGGTAGATCAAATTAAAAATTTGAGAGAACCGCTGAACTCGTGAGGGCATGCTTTGCCTATACCGATACTAACATTGGCCAGTGTGGGCCATTAGAAAAAGTTAGTTTTTGGCCACAAATAAAATAATTAAGTGACAATTATTTTATTGTAAAATTCATAACTTCTAAATGGTGATTCAAATTAAAAATATGAGAGTACCGTTGGCTTCATTGGGGCGTGCTTCACCTACGCAGAGCCTAACCTTGACCGGCATAAAATGAGGGTGACAGATAATAATTTTCCGAACGTTTTTTCGGGTACGTTTAGTAAACGTACGTTCAGGATTTTATATCTTTTGGACCGGTTCTCGGAATTGAAATCCAAGGGCACTGTTGAACTTGCAGCATCGGTAATTTCTTAGTGAGACCTTCACCATAGTTGAGTTTTGTCGAGTTTGGAAGTTAGTTTTTGGCTTTTTATTGAAGAAAATAATAATAAAATAAAGTAAAACACTTTATTTTATTTTAAGCTGTCATGTGTTGTAAGTTGGAACCTCCCTTTGGGGGTTGGTGGTGGGACCACCACACCCGAACCTCCCTTGGGAGGATGATTGGGGTGGGGAGAACCCGAGCAGCATAACCTCCCGCGAGAGGTTCTGACGTGGGGTCCACATGGGGCTTAACCCCCATTTAATGTCAAGGGAGATGAAACCTCACAACCCTCTCAATTAAATGTTTTGTGTCAACATAAAAATTAAAGCTATCAATTAATTTTGTGTGTCAACATAAAATTTATTGTTGTCAATTAATTTTATACGCCAATGCTTTTTAATTCTCTTGACCCCCTTCTTTTTTTTAATTTAAGTAACCGCATCATTGGAATTTAGGAAGGTTCTTAATAAATGAGCTGTCATAAATTCCACGATGGTTACATACCTCTCCCCCTCTTATATATATAGGGAGCTTGGAAGGAGGATTTGGGAGGACTTAACCAAGAAACGAAGCGCTTGTAATGTGACGCGATGCCCAACACTTGGAGGATTACGCCTCTTCCAATGAAGAACGCGGAGATGCCAGTGACAAAAAAATCTTCCTCAGCTTCTTCCTCAGAAGTCCCATTCCAACGTGGGATTTCTTCGATGACTCTTCATCCTTCTTTTTTATTGTCAACGGACTGACACATGAACTCGTAAGTGGAAGTGTACGGCGAATGACGTCATCATATTCCCTCGTGACGAATGAACTCTTGTCGATTAAAAAGGTAGGGGTGTGGTTTAAGTTGTTTAATGCTTAATCTTCTATCGTTAAATCCACTTCATGAGACATTTGCAATCGTTCTAACGTGGAGGGTTCAGGCCGAATGAACACGGCTCGACCCCTCCGCAACCTTTACGGTTTTGGTACCATGGATCAATGGATAGTAGCGGCATGGAAACATGGAGACTACGATGAAGATGACGAATAGAGGTCGTGATACCCGCGGCCTCCGCGAACCACAACGCCAACCATGCGGCGCCCGACCAGCCTGCTTGGCGCGCGCGCCGGCCGGAACCGCGGCCCGCCCGGCCTGCCGGCACCCTACCTGTATGCCCCACGCGCTGTCGGCGTGTCCCACCCCTGCCAGGCGCCCTCCTGGCGCCTGCCTGACACCCCATGAGGCCATCCCAGAGCGCTCTGTGCCTACTCAGCACACCCGCGGCCTGCCCACACCTCGCGCGTCCCGCCGTTGTCCTCTCGGGACGAGTCGTCCGAGCTGCGCCCCTTGCAGCGCCAGTCGGACCTGCCACTGGCCTTTGGGCTGAGTCGCCCACGTCGCGACATTGGCCTGAATTGTCCACGTAGTCCACTGGGCTGGGCCCAGCGGACTGGGCCAAACTTAGGGGGCTGACCCGCCCAATGGGCCGAGTTGGTCCGACCGGGTCGGACCGGATCCGGGCCCAGTAATGACCCATTGCTTACTTTGACCATATCATTGGCACCATACGTCCGTTTGACGAACTTTCAGCAGCGCTGGTAATCTATTTGAGGAATGGTCCCTTTGAAAATACCCCATGATAGTTTGGGTATAGATGAGATATGGTCGGGTTGGTTCGTACACGAAGCCAACCGGGACCCCGGGACTAAAAGCCTAATAACTCACTGACCGAGCGTCCTATTGACGCGTCGTCTGTTGCGTTGAGACCCCTATGACAGGGTAGAACTTCAAGATACTTCTTCAAGGGACTCTATTACACTTGGAGTATCATCTTGTAGCTCATGGAGTGGACCATCCCAGAGAAGAGCGAGCAGACTGCAGAGACCTAGTAGCGGGCTGAGACCTGATGACTACTTGTCCGATTTGTTTCGAAGTGACTAGACTAGCCCAGTGGGGAGCGCTACTATGTGAGGCGGAAAACCCCTGGCAGAGGAGCACTATTGTGTGAGGCGGAAGACCTACGATACTCGATAGGAGGAGTACCTTTGTAGGCTATTAGGGGGGTGCACTATTGTGTGAGGCGGTAAACCCATAGTGGGGAGCGCTACTGTGTGAGGCAGTAGACCCGCGGTACTCGACAGGAGGAGTACCTCAGCAGTCTAAGGTTAGTGAGTAGCACCTCGGATTTTCAACAGGCCCACTGTACTTGACAGAGGAGGAGTTCTCTAGTAGCCGTGGTTTCGATAATGAAAATCCTGGATTGAGCCGAGTCAATAACATTTGTTTTTTCCTCATGATTTTGATGGGTTACTTGATAACTTAGGAATATATATGGGCATATACCTAAGTAATGGTAATCCATTGGTTTTGTGGTTTTTGGTTTATTCGTGTTGGATTTTGTGAGACCTTGATGGTCTCGGGGTCCCTAATGAGTATTGTTATACTCACCCCTGCACAGGCTATGCCCGCACTATGTTGTGTTGGATGCAGACGACGGATAGCGTTGATGGAGGGTGAGAGTAAGCCAGGACTGGATGATACCCGGAGGTGGACTACTCAGCGAGATGGTACACGGATCAGACCGTTAGACGTGGAGTGCTACGGTGGACATCCGTACCAACCCTTAATGTAGGAATCCTAGACGAAGATCCTGGAGCTTCTTCTACATTCATGTTGTTGTCCCTTTCTTTCAGTTGTACTTGCTTTCAGTTGTACTTTCATGTTGGGCTTGTATTCTAGCCCCTTTAATTTCAGTGCACTTGTTATATAGTTTTTACTTAGTGTTTGATTCCACTTGTACTCTGGTTGTGTGCGTTTATATTTTGTAAAGGCAATGCCTTCCCAGTTTTCGGGGATTACGCCTTTGGTGCTAGTCACCAGCCCCTGGCCTATGGAAGGCATTCTTGGGGTAGTCACGATGCAGACCCCTGGGGATGGGTCATGACAATCTTTCACCCCCCCCCCAACTTCATCATTCCATATTCAGTCACATACTAAATCCAAAATGGTTTGCATTAACATCAAGTATTATTAATTAGAGTGACTAATGTTATAGTCATTAGATAATTCCTAATATTTCCTAAATAATGAATTCTTATTTCTGTATATTAACATTTAAGTTTATATCATTATAGTATGGATTATCATAAGTTATCATTGATTAATTTTCAACATTCATCATAATGGTTTATAAAGATAATTCTAATTAACTAACGTATATACCCTAGGATTGTTTAGCTAGGTGTGTAATATTAATCCCACTCATCATGGAAGGACGATGATAGAGTTGCTAAATAATATTCCCCTTTCATAGTTCTTACCCCTATGATAATATGTAACATAACCATATCCACTTATCAGTATTCAGAATGAGATTTATTTTTTAGAAAAAACACTCTCCTTTATTTACCATAACATAAGATGTTCTAGTATACTTAGGATTATTCTTAGGATTCTCAGTAATGTTTTATAATGGTAATATCTATAAAAACAACACCATCTTTTGATACCATCTTAGGTGACATAGACATTACAAACATAAATATCACATCATTTTAATTGTAAATTCCATAACTTTCACAATAATAAATTTCCAAGAACTATAAAGGTTATATTTATTTTTAGATATGATACATTGTCATCTTATTTCACTAAAGATATTTAATATCACTGAAATATTTCATGGCACATAGTGTGGTTTCAAGTCATTACCTATTTAAAACCATTCATTTTAACCTAGGGAGAAGAAACATAAGATATCATCAGATTAGATTCCCACTGACTATAAACAAAGGAGATATTAGTTAATTATCCTAAGAGAGAAGAAGATAAGAGTAATGATATGATAAGAAGATATTAGTATTATAAAATAATACCCAACAATTCTTAGATCATAAATATGAATCATGATAGAAATATTGGTAGTTCATAAGTCATAAATCATAATAGAATCATAGATCGTGATCTATGAGAATATAAATTTGAAATTAGAACATTTCATAAGAGTTTGAAAAAATAATAATCATAGAAATAATTTTTCAAATATATCTACCTAGAAATACATCACATGTTGGGATTGGGAAAATCACCCATTTACCCTCTTTAGGCTTGGTATAACCTCCAGGGTAACCTCTTTCAGGCATGGGATAACCTCCAATGTACCCTACTTTGGTCTTCGAATAACCTCTCATGTAACATTTTTTGGAATGGGATAACCTATCATGTACCCTCCATTAGAATTTAGATATCATTCTAAATACCTTTTAATCTCATGAAATTCAAAAAAAACCAAAAAATTAGGACATAGCCCTTTTTTAGTAAGAAGAAAAAAAACTAAGAGAGGATGGAAGGGGTCATAAAATAAATGTTCCCACATGCCAAGAAAAAGAAAATACATCAAAAATCATAGCCACAGTTGGCAGCATCATAATCACCATCCCAATCAGACTCATAATCAAAAGAACCATGGGACTAAGTAACCATAGTTGGCTTCATATGTGAGTTGTCTTTCCTCGATCTTTCTTTATTAAGAGGAACAGGTTGGTCCACAACCAATTTTACTTTGGATAAAGTCTGACTATAAGTTAAATTTCTTGGGGAATCATCTTCAACATCATCCCACCTTCTATGGATGCCATGTGTTTCCCTTAATTTGGTAATTTTTTTTAGAAACGTTGAAACACTGCTTGAATTTTGTTTCTCCTCGGGTGCTGGACCAAAGTCATGATGCCCCATTCATGAGATCATGCCACCCTCATCACCCTGCTCAGGAACCAACACCAGGGCCAAACCTAGCTTAGATCCAGTCAAGTTATTCCTAACTTTCCCTACATTCATAGGCACACTTGACTCAGCCTCCTAAGCCACATGAGGCCCTTGTTCCAATTCACAAAGAATATCTTCCACATCTTGTGGAACACTAACATCAGTAAAACTTTTGTTGTTGTCAACACCACTATTGTGAATTGTATGTTTCATCAACTTCTTCTTACAAGAGGACTCATGGTGCACTTTTCGTGAGCAAAAAGAGAATATGATGTTCCTGCAGCACTTATCATTGACATGAACAATCACTTTACAGTCTAAGAAGAAATATAGTAATCTCTGCTAATCAGTTTTTAGGGAGATGTCATCATCCAATGCAGACAAAACAATATTATGAATCCAGAAAGAACTTAGATCAACTTCAACTACGACCCCAACACAATGACCAAACATGAGATCTTTAGTGGTCCTATCCATTTTGATTGGAATTACCATAGTATAGGCAATGTCAAAAAGAATATTAGGATGCCAAAAATTCTAGTGAAGACCAAAAATTTTAATCCAAACATGAACCCTGGTGTTTTTTACTGAGAAATGATTGAAAAGAAAGTTCAATTCTTGAAAAAAATTGTACCTGGCTTTAGAGAAACTAATCCAAACCCCCAAGCATGTAGCTTCAAGTCTTTAGATGGGAAAACAATGTGAAATAATCCTCGACACATTGATACAAATTTCCAATCAAAAAAACCCTAAATAACTGTCAACTTCCTGACCAAATCATCAATCTTCCAAAGCTTTCCTCCATGAGGGATAACAACTTTGGAAATGATTGAATGCTCACATGTTTTAATTCTATCAAGTATAACTTTTCTATTGGAAACCACGAGGAAAAAATCACCTCTTTTCACAATTTCTTCAGTAGCACCATCACGCATAGATTTGAAATGACGTCGATTAGAATCTCCTTCCATCCCTATATGGTACCTGGTAGGGTTTCTTGTACATGTCATGCCAACCATAGTATCATATGTCCTCACTGCAACCGCCATGGTTTTAGACCGTATCTCCACTGCTAAAGACACTTCCCCTCACGACAACACATCCTCATCCCCCAATGATGGATTCCTGTCATCAATTTTCGCAGATCTCTTCTCTATCGGGACAGATCCCTCAGATAAATCATGCTCTACTAACACGGCTTGCTCAGAATTCACCACCGATTAATGATAAACAACTTCACCAGTAACTGGCGTATCATTCACCACCACCACCCTGAACATTGCATCAATCATTGCGAACATCGACGGAGCATTGTGGCCTTCAACCTTCCCAAATCTCACCGAAATCAGGCCATATCCCTTAGATTTGCAAGATGATCCATTCTTGGATACCACCACCACTTGTCGACACTCAACCAAAGTATACAATGCCGGATCATGAAGATCCACATCATCTGTGACCTGTGCCATCAGGCCATCAGATGTACGTAAATCCATTGTAGTAGTTTTTACCTTTACCATATCCTTCCTTGGAGGGACAACAAACACCTCGGTAGGATTGAAGTAGCAATTGAGGTTGATTATCTTTCTTAGAGAATCAAGATTCCATGGCTGTGTAGAGAGAAACCCTCAGACCCGCACATCATCATCCTCTAAATTTAAAAATTACCTAATAAAATGGAGGGCTATAGTGATCCTATTCATCCAATAATCATAATCCATTCATATATATACCACAATATCATAAAAAATTATTTATCGTTCTAATACAGATTAACCCATGGAATATAAAATGGTTTTCATCAAGGTTTCATCATAAAAATAAATAATTATCTAGAAAAATAATAAATATTTAAAAACATGGATTAAAACCCTAATAAATGATATGTTATATCAGTTGATCTTGTAATTTATTAAAATAAAACTAAAAGTTCACTAGGAAAATTATTGAGGAAAATAAATTCTTTAATTTGAAGTCAATTTTCTAAAATATAATTTTTTTTAAAATATTAGGAAAAATATTTCATTAAAAATAACCATGTATACATGTAAAAGAATATTTACGAAAATAATATTCTTGACTGTCAGAAAATGCATTCTTGCGATACATTTTAGAGAAAATATTTTTTCCCAACTATGGAAAATGAAACTCTTTTTGGAAATGACATGAAGACTCCTTATGAAATTTTTTAAAGAAAGTAGAACATAGTAATAATGAATTTAATCAATATGTGAAAAATATTAAAAAAATTCTTGAGAACATTTTAAACAAAATATGGAAATTAAGAAAAATATTTCAGACCAAATAGAAAAAACGTTTTTATTCCTTAAAAATATTATTTTGTAAATTTGAGTTTGTAGAGAGTGGAAAATTAAAAAAAATAAATTAATTTCTTGAAACAACCATGGTATGTAAATTATACAATTACTTTTGTGACATAGATGATATAATTTCCTCATCATGAATTTAATAATAAATAATACCAGAAAAAAAGTAAGATTTTACATTAATCCATTCCTGTTATAGTAAATTTTGAATCATAAACCACATAAAATAAATAAATCTAAATAAAAATTAAAATACCATTAAAATAAATGGATTCATTATATATCATATGAAATGGTAAGTATATACAACACATGAATGAAAAAAGTGGTGAAAATTGCATATGTCTCACAAAAACAAAACCAAGATTAGAAACTCTTACATCAAGTTTAACATGATTTGTAGGTGCTATAACATCCTATAAAATTAATTTAAATTTAGGATAATTTTATAATATAACCATATAGATACATATAATACCCTAAATTAATTATATATAAAATCTTGTCACCCATTCACTAAAAATCCTTCATTATTATCATAAATTTTTGTGTTAATCGCTTGGGTTTTTATGTATGTTTCATTTCGATAGTTATGTTACTTGTATCTTGATCATATTTACATAATACATATAATCTTAATAATTTATTATGTATCATATTTAATCATTATATAAAAATTTAAAAATATTCATATAAATCGATGATGAAAAATGAATTACATCACTTTGTGTAGATAGTAGCCTGTATGGACACACGACTGATGATTCCTCTTTTCAATGGATGAAAAAATAAAGGTAAATAATAATTCAATAATAAAAAATAATTTTTATAACATAAATATAACATATATATATATATATATATTCATTAAATATATATTTATTAATATCCATTTAATGATTAAATGAAATATGAATCACATCGCTTCATGGAGGTGGTAGTCCACAAGTACACATGAGTGACGTTATCGATTTTCAATATATAGGAAGGTAAGAAGGTAGATAAAATATTATAATCATTGAAGAGTAATTATTTCATAAATATGATATATATAAATTAAATCCATTATGATATCCAACCATGAACATTGGCGATGGAAAAATGAATCATATTGCTATGTGGATGTGGTAGTCCATACACACACATGAACGATACTTTTAATGCCTATTAGATGGTGAGGAGGTATAAAATGGTTATACAAAAATAATAATAAAATATTATTATATTTTTGATGTATTATTAATTATATTAGTATGGAAATAATATATTTATAGGATTTAATTAAATAAATAATATTTGAATGAGCCTAGTATGGTGATTTCATATTCATTGAGAGACCTCCACTGGCTTTAAACATAAGCCTTCATAGAATGGTTTTAGTGAAATGAATGAATATCATGAAAGAATTTAAGTATTCTAGTAATGTTTTTGGGTATCTATTGGATGATATAAAGGGATCAATTATCATTAATAAGAGAGGATAATGGGTTCCTTTTTATAATTGATTAGAGGGACACACATGGAATTAGATAAACAATTCGAATAATTTAAGGTCACTTCCATGTGAATGTGGAAGCAAATGGAAAAAATAGAGTTATGATAATATAAGTATAAATATAAAAATAAATTAAGATTTATAAAATATTAAAAAACTTCTTTACAATTAGATTTTATTTTAACCCCGTTAAACCTATTTTGACCATAACTATGTCAAAAGATTTTTTATTATTTTTATTATTTGTTATGTCAACAAATGAAAGTTGCCTCATTAATTTTTTTAAATTAATTTTCCAAATATGGACTAAATTTTATCAAATTCAATTTCTAAAATTCAAAGAATTTTTTTTTAAAAAACCATGTAGAACGTAATGAAAAACATTTTGTTTTGAAAAAAAATCAATTCTAAGAAAAAGAATTTATTGATTCTTATTCTATGATTAGTAAAAACTATTAGAATAATATTATAAAATTTATTGAATACATATTATATATATTTAATTAATATAAATAATAAATAAATATTTTTTTTTTAAGATATAATGTATTGCACACATAGAAGAAGTTTTCAAAAAATTAATCATTTTTCTTTTAAATGATTTATCTTAATTCATAACCATTAGATACATAATTAATTAATTATTATTCTAAAATTAAAAATTAATTTCATTAATATATAATTTTAATATTGATCAATATACCTTTTTATATCAGTATTTTTAAAATGTTGAAAGATAAATTTCGTCATAAAAGTTGTTCTTTTAATCCTAAAATGATTTTATTATAATTAAATAATTATTTATTAGGAAATTTATCTATACATTTAAATAAAAGAAAACATATATATATATATACCATAACTTTTTAATCCTATTTATACCCAAAAAACCAATGACTAGGTTATAAAGGCTATAATATGTCCTGGTTTTTTAGACTCTCAGTTGTGTGTAAAGAAGGAAATTGAATGCATCTGATTTTTTTTCAAAAGAATACATAAAAAATATGAGGTGTTAAAAATATGTTCCTAAAAAAATATTTTAAAAAATATTTATATAAGATCTACATGGATTGATAATTAGTAATAAATAATAAAAATACTAAAAATTGAAACTTAAGTTCCATAATGACATGTTCAAATTTTATATCCCCAATATTCCCTATATCTAATAGTTTAGAAAATATAACAATAAGTTGATTATTAGTTAACACAAAGTATGAAATAATATATCATTTATTAACATGACCTCTAAAGAAACGAAATATAACATATATATAAATATTTTTTGAATATTTTAAAGGATTATTTAAAATTGAAATAATTGAGAAATTGTCACAAAATATAGGAATGTTATCCAAAAAAATATTGAAATCAAATGATTTTTTTATCATTAAAATTTGAACATTAAAATTATCACCTGTCATATAATAAACTATATATATGGATGAATCAACTGATTTTAATTCATAATGCTCGATGAAATTAATAACTTATTAAGTTAATGAAACATACTTTATATACCCATTATATAAAACCCATAGCCTCTAAAATTAGAATCAAAAGAAGATATAAAATAAATTTCTGATTGGAATTGAAAAAACTAGTATTAATAGTTATATTAAAATATTTAATTATTCTTTTAATATTATTCAAATAATTTTTTTTCTGATTATAGCTCACATCATCAGACACACTGGGGCCTTTCCCAAGCTAGAGGTAAGCTGAGAATTCTACCCCAAGGCTACCTTCAATACGCAATGGGCTAGTGACTAGCATCGAGTAGGTATATCTCAAAATATAGGATGCCTTAGGTAATAATAATCTACAACCAAAACATATCTAATACATAAATCATTCCATAATTACATTAGAATATATATAATAAACTAAACAGTATACAATGAATTCATGTGAAAATGAATACAAATACATTTAATCGGGTAAGTTTAAGGGAAATAATGCATATAAAAAGACCATATATATATATAACATTATGTATCTTGACTTTTACTTCCACTGATAATGGTGTATTTTAAAAAATAAATTTAATTAAAAAGAATATATTAAAATATAAATATATTTATATTGATACAAATATAAAAAACATTATTTAAAATTATAAATATATGTATATTGATATATATATATATATTATTTTTTAAAATATAAATATATTTATATTGATATAAATATAGTATTTTTTTTCTAAAATATGTTTTAGATAATAGATAATGTTAATTGGAATTTATACTTAATATATATAAAATAATTAGTCAAAATAAATTATAAAATAGTTTTAAAAATATTTTAATTAATAATTTTCTTATTATTATTGACTAACAGTCATTTAATATCAATTGGATGATAAAAAAATTAACAAAAATTAATGAAATATCTAAAATAATTTCAAAACGTAACTCGAACTTCAAACGACCATAACTATTGACCCAGGTGTCTGTTTGGTCTCTACAAAAAAAGTCCCATAAGGCCTCAAAAACCGAGTTTTTAGTCAGTGTACCCCAAGTTTTTAACATTCAATGGATTCTCAACATCAATAAAGGAGATATTATATCCTTTTTTGGTTGATAATGAATTTTTCCCAGGGTTTACATTCATATTTATATTATGGTTTTGAATTTTTTGCATTTTTCACAATGTAATTTTATTTATAACAAAATTTTTTCATATTTTATTATATTTAATTATAATAAATAACTCAAATAAATATATATATCAACATATTTATTTAAAAATTTATATTATAATATATGTAAATAAATTTATATTCTATAAACATATTTAAAACCACATATAATGATTTTTTACAATATACATATATATTTATAATGTTGATATATACACATATGTGTGTATTACTATAAATATATATATATATTTATATTATATTCTAGTATATGTAAATGAATATAATATATAATATATTTTAGAAAAATAAGTATATCTATATTACAAACATACATATATTTTATAATTGTATTTAAAAATAATTATATAAATATATGAATAAAAAATATTTGTCTAAATACATATAAATAAACATAAATATCATTAAACAGGCAAACAAACATGGTGTAGTTGTAATGGAGTTCCATTTTTAAAGGAGATGAGCAGCATTCAAATCTAGGTAGGCACACATGATGTTGGAAATTAAAAAATCCATGATAAAAGGGCTTGTAGGCCGAAAAAAGCTAATAAAGGTGGGGGGAGAACTGTTAAAGGAGTCATGGAAGCATTGATAAAGGGGTTAGGCTCATGGACGTCCAAATTTTTTACCCCCTATAAAATAATTTCCTTTATCAGTGCAAAAAATGCTATTAAACGCCCCCATTAACAACACTAAAAAAGAGCAGTTAAAAGGGCCCTTTAACAGCGCTAAAAACACTATCGAAGGACCCTTTTAACAAATTTTTTTATCACTGTTAAAGGGGGACTTTAACACTACTTGTTTAGGACTGATAAAATATTCCAGCCTTTAACCATAGTCAAATTATAGGTAATTTTTTAGCGCTGATAAAGGCCTATTTTAGCACTTTTAAAGGCATATTTTTTAATAATAAATTCTATTAGAAATAATGAATATCTTGATCAGAAAAATGAAAGATAATGAAAATATAATTTTTCACTAAAATTCTCAAGGATATTGAGATTTCATGATCATATCATCTCTAAACCTCACTTTTCATTTAAAATTATAAAATTGGGAAACTCAATATACTGAAAAGACCAAAGAGTCTAAAGTCAATAGCATGCTGTGTAACACATCTTGATGAAAATAACTAAGTTACTGGGGAATCAAAATTTCTATAAAAGTCTATATTACCCAAACCTCAAATGTCCATTCTAACATCAATATTAATGAAGGGTATGGATCTCATCATTGAATAAATCTATCTATATGAGAAGTCACTACATCCTTCATTGTGGGTGGGTGCTTGATTAATGAGGGAGTACCTACCCTAAGCAGCATTATAGGAAATATATTAGTTTTCATATAGTATTTAACAATAGTTTCCAATATCACTTCAAAATCTTCTAATAGTATTTTCTTCCAATTTTATAGATACACCTATGAGAAACATCATTAAAATCGATATACAATGATATTTTTATTAAAGCATCACAATATATTTTATTTACTGGTAGTTTTTATCAAAGCAGTTCAATATGTTTTACAAAATCAAAATTTCTACAACCTCACCCCATTATCAAAACCCTCTCACCAGATACCCCCAATCCCCTATGAAAATGCTAACACCCCCTCAAAATTTCCAAAACACACTCACCTTGAATTTTCTTACACTATCACTCTTCTATACGGAGCCCCCTAACATAAAAAACACCCTGCCTCAATATTTACACCTTATCCCCCACAACGCCACTGGAAGTTGGAGCCCTCTTGCCAATACTATTGACACCATATGACACTGAACACCCCTCATCTACATTTAAGTGTTTACCCATTTTAATATGAAATTCATATATATAAAATTTATTATGGATGATCAATTAATTTTTGTTATTTACCCTCATCAATTTCTAGTTTAGTATTCCACTTTAATAAGTGATTATTGGGAAATTTAGAAATATACTTTTATTATTGTCATATATACCAAGTGTTATATGTTTTAATTACTAGGATCCTTGATCTTATATCCATTACATGATAGATAATCTCCCATGATTCCTTAAAATGAACAAAATTATAAATAAATTTTTTTCATATGATTTTACTTATAGATGTTTATATTTGTTTAAATTTTGATAACATTTTTAACATTAATTGAATGAAATAAACTATTTTTTAATTTTTAAATGATTTTCATAAACATGAACTGATAGTTTCTACATTAATTTTAAATTCATATAAGAATTTTTATTTGTAATGTTAACAATGGGACCTGATTAAAACATGAACAACCTAAAATAAAGTATAATGTTCCCTTTATATAAATCAATTCTAAAATTAATTTTATATTAATAAATGAAAGATCATTTTTTATATTAATAACTAAAAGCATTCTTTATATATATCTGACACCAGAAGAGGTTTAGTGACACTGACCATTCTACATCATATGATTCTCTTTCACCCTTTAAGACAAAGGGTATAACTTATCACATACATTTTACACTTTTTTGATACCATTCCATCGTATCCCAATATTCTTTCATTTGTTTGTATAACTTCAATTAAAGATGTCTAGAAACAAGACATGCCACCTATGATGGATCTTCAGGGTAACCTAGATGAATGATAGTTTCCATTAAGAGATTATTGATGGCTAAAATGAATTGGAATATAATTTAATTTGGAAATATTACTTTCTTAAAAATTAATAATAATTGTTCAATTTATATATTAAATATATTTGAATAATAAATGAAGGGAGATAAACCTAAATAATAAATATGTTTGGAATGTTACTATCATAAAGTTAGTTATTACTTTTTATGAATATGTGGTACCCACATAGTATGCAACATGCATTTTTGGGTAGTTCCATTGGTATTTATCATATGAAGTGATATACCTCAAGATTACTTACTTAGATTGGAGACACATTTCATTATCCTATAAAAATTAGTTTTTTTATTCTCAAATAATTTAGTTTCATTATTATGTATTCATATATTATTATATTATAAAATATTACTTAATATGTTAAAAATTTAATGAATTTTACATATTTATTTGTAGATGAAGTTCTATTTTGATGTGCCTATTTCCATTTCAAATCCAAAGACCATAAAAAATTTAAGAAAAATATGGAATGATTTCATTTGGTGATTATGGCATGAATTCAATGATACATCTCTATCATTGTCATAGATATATGATAAGGTCATCGAATTCATCCTTAGGGACTAATAGAAAACATTCTTTAACCATAATCAGGAAAACATTCACATTGTATTTTTATAATTTTCACTAAATTAATGATAATATTTTAATTATATTTTATGTTTTATTGATATATAATTTCTTTTACTAATTTTTATGATAAATTATATCAATTGAGTGAAACATTGATTCCCCACACTTCTGGATCAATGAGTTTCATGATTAAACGACATCAAATAGTATCATTCAATTTATTACCACATATATCTATAACACTTCCATTAGTTTAATTTTTCAATATATTAGATATATAATATTTTGAAACAGGAAAATGAAAATGGTTATTCCCTTGGAAGTAATAAATTGGGGTATGATGATCAGAAAAATAAATGTGGTAGTAATGTCAACAACCCTGCAGAAAATATAAGGGTAAAAGTTTTAATAATTAGTTGGGGTTAATAAATTAGTCTATAATATAATATTAATCAATTTAATGTGAAAACTATAATATTCATGCGACAAAAACCATCCATTGTCATCTTCTATATCCTTAATGTTTTTCATTGTAACACCCGATATTTTATGAGAAATATTTTGTTTTTATGTATTATGTTATACACAACACCAAAGGAATCTTCCACTGCACACAACACTGTCTTGGCTTGCATTGCACATAAGGTCAACCTTCCTCGATAGCTTACGTTGTATGCAATACCGAGTTTCACTAAACAATGATATGTTATTAAAATATTATTAAAATTAGCCGTTATGAATAGTAATACCCACTTTTTGAAATTTTATAAAATTTATCTTTCAAAATGGACTTGATTTTTGGATTCGGAATATCGAAATTATCCTAGGGTGAATTTTTGGTATTTTTCTGAAAACATTCAATTTTTGATGAATAATGAAAACACTAGGTTACTATTTAAAAACCAACATTTATTTAAATAATTATTTATTTTATTTAAATTTATTTTAGGTCAAAATTGATACATAATACCTATATAATTTTAATGTAATTCTTTGGATTCATTTTATAATAATTTTAGGTATGTAAAAAGTTTATTGAACTTTTCCTCATTTTTTACCCACCTCTTAAGATAATTGGAAAATTTACATAAAACATAATTTTACCGCTTCTGTGAGTGAAATTTAGAAAATACTTGAGACACGGTTAATATCAAGAAGTAAAATGTGGTTTAATATGATAAAAATAATTTTTTGGTGAATTGTAACTTTTTAATTTTATTTACCACGACTAAAAGTAAATAAGGTAATTAAGGGTATAAATGGTATTATTATTACCCTAAAACATGTCATAATTCTATTGGATAAGTGTAATTAGACCAAAAAAACCTTAGGTAAAAAATATTACCCTTTAGGTCCACTTGGATTAGTTTAGGACATTTATTATTATTTTATTTAAAGAAGAGTTAAAAGAGTTAAAATCAAAGTTTAATAACTAAAACATTTTTAATATAGAGTTATACATAAGATAAATTCGACTATAAATATTAATTAGAAATCTAAAAATATTTCTTATATAATGGTATTTTATTTATAATTGTTAGACATTAAATAAGTTAATTTATATATGACACAATGATGGTGGAGTAATTACCTTATTAATGAAATATTAACAGAATTGATATTATAAATACCAAAATAAATTTAATTTGAGACTTTTAATGAATTAAAATAATTTTATAGGTTAATATGACATTTTATTATGGATTTAATTAACTTTTTTATAACTAATAATGCTGTTATGATTTTCACAAAAATCAATTACCAAATAGTTTCAAAATTGACATAAAATAGTTTTTAAAACAAATATTATATTATTATATGTTATTATATTTTTAAAAATCTAAGGCTCGTCCAAATGACTTAGATAAAGTTATATATATTACTAATTAACCACTTGGGGTTCTTTTGGCTTGTTATAGTATGTTTATTAACCATATACTGTCAGAAAACAAGAAGACACGGTAAAAGTTAAAATATTTATCTTAGAGTTAAATCTTAATGATAAGGTTAAAATAGTTATCTAAACTTGTCTAAAACCTATTAGTTGAGAGGATTTAGACCCATCCCCACTTTAGCTTCTAAATAAATCAATTTGGAGATATTATAAACTGAATATGACTTTATTAAAAAATAATCTTTTATGTTTTTCATAAGGTGTCCCTTTCCTCCCTTATAAAAGGGAACCTCCCCCCTCTCCTCATCATATAATTTGGAGACTTAAAGCTCAGACAACACCTTCCCATTTTCCTTTAAAAAGTTCCTATAATTATACTAGAAGTCATGGTCTTCTTCAAAGACCAATTTTAGTGCCCTAAGAGGAGTTTTCAAAGAGGCGTGCGAAGAAGAGGTAATATCTGTTACCGATTCTTTCAAATTTATTTCTTCTTCTACTTCATATTATTTAGTTGTTTCATTATGAAGTAATAACATAAGTATAAATAATATACTTATATGTTATTATAAATATGAAACAACCCTACTTCACCTTCTATCCATCCTACGGAAAACGAAATCACTGAGCATGCGTACGTACAAAATACCATCTCCACGCTGTGGTGTAATCTGTTTTCCACCACCATCTTACATGGACGGGTATAATGGTGTAAAGAATAACTATATATGGTTATTTTAAAGTTATATTGATTCTGAAATAGTATACATACACATCAATACAATTCCACAATCATGGGAACGATATCATCGCTCGTGCATACATACGGCCTACCATCTCCACGATGTGATGCGACTCGTTCTACATGATCTTCATTGAATAATGATTATATAAATGAATTTAATGAATAAATATGATATATATTACACTAATAACATTCTGGAAATGAGGTATCTATAACATAAAAAGAATAATAAGAATTTATTCGACAAAACATGCATAAGAACATAAAGCAATGATCACCCAAATAACAAGTAGAAATAAAATATTACTAATAAGAAGATAACAATATGACCATATATGATATCATAAAAATGAATATGATTCTATAATAATTAAATGAAATTATCTAAATAACTATACAGGAGATTCAGATACATATGAAGCAAATCTGACCTAAGGTAAGGGAAAATCTCACAGTCTCATTTTTATCTGAGATTGTTTATACTTCATAATTTAAGGGGGAATATATATCATCCTCATCCATGTTTCCTGAATATGTAATATTATTTCTATCCTCATACAATTTTTTATTTCCTATTTTACCCATTGGTGAGTTTTTAGTAAAAGATATGAAAGTAATCTTTTCTCATTTTTAGTACGAGATACTTTTTGACTTTTCTGGCGAAAGTATGAGAAGAATGTTTTTTTTAACTTATACGGCATGAATAGATTTTTATGATTTCATAGAACATTATTTCCACGAATATTCCTTTATAAGTTTTCAAGTTTATTTTTAATCAACTTATTTTAGTTTTAAATTGTATGGCATGTTAAGAAATGAAAAATGTTTTTGAAGTAGAAAGGATATTTTCATCAAGAATGGAGTTCAAGTGTTTTATCAAAATTATTTTCCATATAATATAATATAGGGTTCTATTTCTATACCTATTTTTACATTGATTTGATTATGTTATTATGGAATTAATTTTATGATGTCCTTTTATCTTATATGTATTACGTTATGATGGCATGATGTTTATGAATCCATTTTTTATTACATGGGTTATGCTATGATTTATGATTTGGTGGAACACATAAGAATGGCTTCATTATGATATGGGTGGGACCTATATCTCCCTCCAATTCATTGGGTAACGATTTATATCTCATGAGATAGACATGGCTGTAACGACAAGTTAATCCGGTTTAGTGATACAGGACTGGAATGAGGAGTGAACTCAGTTCAGAAATGGACTTTGTCTGCTAAGATAGTCTTGGCAATGAGTCTTTACTAATAAAAAATTATTTTCTATGATTATGTGTGTATTCCAAAAAGTTTTATGTTTTATGTTATGATTATTGGGATTAAATTTCACAACTATGATTTATCCCATGTTATGATATTATGATCTCTTTTGCAGGTTAAGATTATCGAAATGCTATGTTCTTTTGAATATGATATTTTCTTTGTTTACCCTTACTGAGCATTTGAGCTCACCCTTTTGTATGTTTTATTTCCCCAGGTCAGGAATAAGGTTATTAAGTAGGATATTCCAAAAGGGACTCTAGATATGATGAAATAAATGGGAGACAATGTAGATGATTTATGAACCAGTTGTTTATGTTTCCAAATTTCTAAAGACACTATACCTATATGGTCCTTTCATGGTTTTATTATATGTTGTAATATGTATGCTTCAATTATGAAGTAATAACCATGTATGTAAATTATGGGTCATTATAGTTGGTATTAGAGGGAGGTTATAGTAAACCTTGGGAAAATTAGATATGAACTCCTTAGTAAGAACCCTAATGATATGTCCAAGCATAGGAAAAAATATTAGTGTTTTAGAAATGGCCAGGAATAATCTATGATAAGACCTAATGTGTAAAATTTTATTACTGATTATGTTGTTTTCCTATTATAATTAGTGTTTCTCACACTATTCTTCTTGGTTTTAGTCAATGGATAGAACCCAAAGGAACCGTGTTAATGCGGAATGCGATGGGCAATGCAATGATTGTCCCCCTAATCAACCAAACGTTATGGGAGTTGGAATGAAAAATCTTGTATCCATGCTCACACAAATTTTTCAAGCTATGAATCATGAATGACTTCCAAACGAGAAAAGGAAGGAGAAACATTCTGTTGAATCCTTCATGAGGCAGCATCCACCCTCATTTAGTGGGTCTACTGATCCATTAGTGACTGAATAGTGGATCAGTACCACTGAAAAGATATTTTCAGTTTTACAATGTTTTGAACATGATAAAGTCATCTTAGCAGTATATCATTTAGAAGGTGAAGCTGGTCAATGGTGGAATCTTATTAATAATATGAGGCAAAGGGATGAAATTGAGTCCATGGAATGGGACAAGTTCAAGAACTTATTTTTCAATAAGTACTTCCCTCATATTCTTAGAACAAAGATGGATAAAGGGTTTCTTGAACTGAAGCAAAAGGATGATGAATATGTTGGTACCTATGAAGAAAATGATATAGGACTTGCAAGGTATGCTTCTGGAATTATTATCCAGCCTGAGAGTAAAATTGATCGATTCTTTAGTGGATTAAAACTAAGACTTTGAAGGGCATTATCCATAAGGGACTTCAATAGCTATGAGGAAATCGTTTGATGTTCTCTCAAGGTTGAGATGGAGATTGGAGTAACCCATCAGTCATATGCATTTGATATGAAGAGGGAAATGGAATTCAAAAGAAAATCTCAGGAGCACACTGAAAAGAAGATGAGTTTTTCCTTTTGCACAAAGTGTGCAAATAAACATGTAGGGAGTTTTCTTAAAGGGACAAGTAAATGTTTCAAATGTGGAAAACAATGTCATCGGGTATTTTAATGCTGAAATGATGGGAAGAAGATGTCTATTGATGCGAACAAGGGTTGTTGATGATGATCGAAGCCAACAAATTCTTAAGGCCAAAGACAAAGGAAAGTCACATGCAATTTCTATCTGTGATGTGGAGTATGATAACGAAGTGGTAAAAGGTACACTTACCATTCACTCTAAGGTATAAAATGTTTTATTTGATTCTAGATCCACCAACTCTTTTATTTCTGAAGAATTTTCTAAGGGTATCGCTGTATTACCTCAAACATTAGATGCTGAGTTAGCTTGACAACCCCTAATGGCACAACAATCGCATCAAAAGTTTACAATTCTTCTCCGATTTAAGTTTTTGGGAAATTGGTTCCTGAAAATATCGTGATCCTTTATATAGTGGAATTTTATGTGATTCTTGGAATGGATTGGATTTCCTTATATGGAGCTCAAATCGATTGCCAAAGAAGGGAAGTTTCATTTCATATTCCTGATCAATCTATGAGCATCTATCGATGCAAGGATGAATATAAACTTCTAGTGGAAATTTCTTCTATCTTATGGGTCTTGATTCTAATAAATGAAGGTTATTTAAATCAAATGGTTGGCGATAAACTCACAATTAAGAATGTGCCCATTGTACGAGAGTGTGATGATGTCTTTTTGGAGGAATTTCTAGGTCTTCCACCAAATAGTGAAGTTGAGTTTTCAATTGAATGCATACCGGGTGATATTCACCTTTCAAAGAAACCTTATAGAATGGCCCCAATTGAGTTACAGGAATTGAAGAAGAAACTCTAAGATAATATTGATAAGGGATTCATATGCCCTAGTGCATCACCTTGGGGAGCACCTGTTCTATTTCTTAAGAAGAAAGATGGATCAATGATACTCTGCATTGATTATCGAGAACTTTACAAGAACACTATCAAGAAAAAATATCCTCTCCCACGCATTGATGACTTATCTGACCAACTACGTGGAGATCAATACTTTTCCAATATTGATCTTCACTTAGAGTATCATCAATTAAGGGTCAAAAGGGAGGATATACCAAAGACGACTTTCCGTACAAGGTATGGACACTATGAATTTATAGTCATTCCATTTGGTCTTACTAATGCCCCTGATATATTCATAGATCTAATGAATAGAGACTTTAGAGACTATCTTGATCAGTTTGTGGTAGTATTTATAGACGATATTCTTGTCTATTTAAAGATCAAGGAAGAACATGAAGATCACTTGAGAATTGTATTGAATACCCCGAGAAAGGAGAATCATTATACAAGATTTACCAAATGTGAATTTTGGCTTCAAAAAGATGCATTTTTGGGTCACATAATCTCAAAATAGGGGATATCTGTGGATCCAGCAAAATAGAGGTTATCGAAAGATGGTCGAGACCAACAACAGTAATTGATATCTGAAGTTTTCTTGGTCTGGCTGGATACTATCGGAGTTTTGTGAAATATTTTTCCAGATTATCTTACCCACTCACTAGGTTGACTCGAAAAAGGAGTTATGTTCGTTTGGACGGAGGAGTGTGATGATAATTTCAAAGAGTTAAAATGAAGGTTATCCAGTGCACCTGTGCTCACACTGCCATGTAGTAGAGAAAGGTTTGTGATCTATAGTGATTCATTCAAGAAGGGAATGAGGTGTGTTCTCATGAAAAATGATATGGTGATAGCTTATGCCTCGCGACAGTTGAAAATACATGAGAAATATTACCCAACTCATGATTTGGAGTTAGCCGCCGTAATATTTATATTAAAAATGTGGAGGCATTATCTTTATGGTGAAAGGTGTGATATTTATATTGATCATAAAAGTTTAAAGTATATTTTCACACAAAAGGAGCTGAATATGCGCCAAAGAAGATGGTTGGAGTTGATTAAGGACTACGACTGATCAATTCATTATCATCCTTGGAACGAAAACAAGGTGGAAGATGCATTAAGTCGGCAAGACCATGCTAGCTTATCCATGATGAGGATCACAAAAGATACAATATTTATGGATTTACAAAGGATGGATCTTGGAGTTATAACGGATGGGGAGAAATCTTATCTTTCTAAAATGAATGTTTAACCATCTATATACGTGATGATTAAAGAGGCACATAAAGAATATGTAGAGTTACAAAAGAAGGTGAGAAATGTTCCTGAATTCAACCTTGATTGTGATGGCATAATAAGGTTCAAGATCAGTTTTGGGTTCCTCCCATCCCAGAATTAAAGAAGGTGCTGCTGGATGAGGCTCATAGTTCTTCATTATCTATTCATCTTGGAAGCACGAAGATGTATAGAGACTTGAAAGAGAACTTCTGGTGGGATGGAATGAAAAGAGTTGTTGCTGAATATGCCTCTCGATGCTTGGTTTGTCAGCAAGATAAAGCTGAGAGACAAAAGTCTAAAGGGATGTTACAACCATTACCCATACCGGAATGGAAATGGGAAAAAATCACTATAGAATTTGTCACCAGACTTCCTAAAACATCCAAAGGCAATAATTTTATCTGGGTTATAGTTGATCATCTTTTGAAGTCATCACACTTCATTGCTATTAGATAAGATTTCTCTCTGGATCAGTTTTCCAAGATATATGTGAAGAACGTGGTAAGATTGCATGGAATACCACTTTCCATTATATCTAATTGGGATCTGAGGTTTACCTCGAAGTTTTGACAAAGTCTTCAGCATACCTTAGATACAGAGTTGAGTTTTATCACTGCTTATCATCCTTAGATAGACGGTCAGTCTAAAAGAACAATTCAAACTCTAGAAGATATGTTAAGAGCTTTCTCTATGGATTTCAAAGGTGGTGGGATCAACACCTACCAGTGGTGGAATTTTCTTATAATAATAGCTTTCACTTCAGTATTCAGATGACTCCTTATGAATCTCTCTATGGAAATAAATGCAGGACTCCAACTTGCTGGAATGAAGTTTGGGAATGAAATCTATTAGGACCTGATCTTGTTGATGAGATGACAGAAAAGGTCATATCTATTCAACAACACATAAGAGTAGCTCAAATTCAACAAAAAAGTTATGCTGACAACTGAAGAAAAAACCTAGTGTTTGAAGTGGGTGATAAAGTGTTCTTACGAATATCTCCTTGGAGGAGAGTATTGAGATTTAGAAAGAAGGGAAAGCTGAGCCCTAGGTATATTGGTCCTTTTGAAATACTGGACCATGTTGTGAAGGTAGCTTACCGATTGGCGCTTCCACCGAATCTCTCTCAAGTTCATGATGTGTTCCATGTATTTCTCCTAAGAAAGTACATACCTGATCCATCACATGTACTAAGTTCAGAAGTTGTACTGCTGGAGTAAGATCTTTCTTATGAAGAACAGCCAATAGAGTTTCTCGATCGTAGAAAAAAGTTCTATAGAATAAGACCACTCGCCTGGTGAAAGTTTTATTGAGGAACCACCAATTTTAAGAAGCTACATGGGAGCTTGAGGATATGATGAGGGAGAGGTATCCCCATCTGTTTGTTACGAAGTGACGAATTTCGAGGGAAAATTCATTTTAAGGGGGGTATAATGTAACACTGGAGATTTTATGAGAAATATTTTGTTTTTATGTATTATGTTATATGCAACACTAAAGGAATCTTCCACTGCACACAACATTGTCTTGGCTTGCATTGCACGCAATATCAACCTTCCTCGATAGCTTGCGTTGTACGCAATACCGAGTTTCACTAAACAATTATATGTTATTAATATATTATTAAAACTAGCCGTTATGAATATTAATACGCACTTTTTAAAATTTTATAAATTTTATCATTCAAAATGGACTTCATTTTTGGATTCAGAATATCGAAATTATCCTAGGGTGAATTTTTGGTATTTTTTTGAAAACTTTCAATTTTTGATGAATAGTGAAAACATTGGGTTACTGTTTAAAACCCAACATTTATTTAAATAATTATTTATTTTATTTAAATTTATTTTAGGTCAAAATTAATACATAATAACTATGTAATTTCAATGTAATTCATTGGAGTCATTTTATAATAATTTTAGATATGTAAAAATTTATTGAACTTTTCACCGTCTTTTACCATCCTCCTATGAGAATTTGAAAATTTACAGAAAACCTAATTTTACCGCTTTTGTGAGTGGAATTTTGAAAATCTAAGAGACACAGTTAATATCAAGAAGTAAAATGTGGTTCAATAAGATAAAAATAATTTTTGGTGAATAGTAACTTTTTACTTTTAATTACCACGGTTAAAATTAAATAGGGTAATTAAGTGTAAAAATGATATTATTATTACCCTAACACATGTAATAATTCTATTGAATAAGTTTAATTCAACCAAAAACAATCTTAGGGATAAAATATTACCCTTTAGGTCCACTTGGATTAGATTAGGACATTTATTATTATTTTATTTAAAGGAGAGTTAAAAGAGTTAAAATCAATGTTTAATAACTAAATTTTTTTTAATATAGGGTTATACAAAATATAAATTCGACTATAAATATTCATTAGAAATATAAACATATTTCCAACATAATGGTATTTTATTTATAATTTTTAGACATTAAATAAGTTAATTTATATATGACACAATGATGATGCAGTAATTACCATATTAATGAAATATAAACACAATTGATATTATAAATACCCAAATTAATGTAATTTGAGACTTTTTATGAATTAAAATACTTTTATAGGTTAATAGTACATGTTAGTATAGATTTAATTTACTTTATTATAACTAATCATACTGTTATGATTTTTACAAAAATCAATTACCAAATAGTGTCAAAATTGACATAAAATAGTTTTTAAAACAAAATTTATATTATTAAGTGTTATTCTATTACTAAAAATATAATGTTCAGCCAAGTGACATAGATAAGGTTATATATATTAATAATGAATCACTTGGGGTTATTTTTACTTGTTATTTTAAGTTTATTAACCATATAGTGTAAGAAAACAAGGAGACACGGTAAATGTTAAATTATTTAACTTAGAGTTTAATCTAAATGATAAGGTTAAAATAGTAACCTAAACTTGTCTAAAACATATTAGTTGAGATGATTTAGACCCATACACAATTTATCTTCTAAATAAATCAATTTAGAGCTATTATAAACCGAATATGACTTTATTATAAAATAATATTTTAAGTTTTTTCTAAGGTGCCCCTCTCCTCCCTTATAAAAGGGCACCTCCTCCCTCTCCTCCTCACACAATTTGGAGCCTTAAATCTCGGCCAAAACCTGCCCATTTCCTTTCTCAATTTCTCTAGAAACATACTAGTGGTCCTGGTCTTCTTCAAAGACCAATTTTAGTGCCCTAAGAGGAGTTTTCAAAGAGGCGTGTCGAAGAAGAGGTAATATCCGTTACCGATTCTTTCAAATTTATTTATTCTTATAGTTCCTTTTCTTTAGTTTTTTCATTATTAATTAATAAAATAAGTATCAATAATATACTTATATGTTATTATAAATATGAAAAAACCCTATTTCACCTTCTATCCATCCTACGGAAAACGAAATCACCGTGCGTGTGTATGTACAAAATACCGTCTCCACGCCGTGGTGTAATCTGTTTACCACCACCATCTTACTTGGATGGGTATAATGGTGTAAATAATAATTATATATGATTATTGTAAAGTGATATTGATTCTGAAATAGTATACATACACTTCAATACAATTCCACAATCATGGGAATGATATCATCGCTCGTGCGTACGTACGGCCTACCGTCTCCACGATGTGATGCGACTCATTCTACATGATCTTCATTGAATAATGATTATATAAAATAATTGAATGAATAAATATGATACATATTACACTAATACCATTCGGTAAGTGAGGTATCTATAACCTAAAAAGAATAATAAGAATTTATTCGGCAGAACATGCATAAGAACATAAAGCAATGAACACCCGAATAACAAGTAGCAATGAAATATTACTAATATGAAGATAAGAATATGAACATATATGATATCATAACAATGAATATGATTAAGTAATAAGTCAATGAAATTATTTAAATCATTATACAAGAGGTTTGGATACGTATGAAGAAAATATGACCTAAATTAAGGGAAAATCTCACAATCTCATTTTTATCCGAGATTGTTTATACTTCAGAATTTACTGGGGAATATTTATCATCCACAAACATCTTTCATAAATATGTAATATTATTTCTATCCTCCTACAATTGTTTAATTACAATTTTACCCATTGGTGAGTTTTTAGTAAAAGATATGAGAGGAACCTTTTGTCGTTTTCTGTATGAGGTACTTTTTGACTTTTCCGGCCAAAGTACGAGAAGAATGTTTTTTAACTTATATGGAATGAATGAATTTTTATGATTTCATAGAACACTATTTCCATGAATATTCCTTTACATGTTTCCAAGTTTATTTTTAATGAACTTATTTTAGTTTAAAATTTTATGACATGTTAAGAAATGAAAAAAAATTTGGAAGTAGAAATGATATTTTCCTCAAGAATGGAGTTTAAGTGTTTTATCAAAATTATTTTCCATCTAAGATAATATAGGGTTCTGTTTATATCACTATTTTTACATTGATTTGATTATGTTATGATGAAATTAATTTTATGATTTCCTTTTATCTTATTTTTATTATGTTATTAATGCATGATGTTTAAGAATCCATTTTTTATTACACGGGTTATGCTATGATTTATGATTTTGTGCCACACATAAAAATGGTTTAATTATGAGATGGGTGGGACCTATATCTCCCTCCAATTCATTGGGTAAAGATTTATATCTCTTGAGATAGACATGGCAGGAATGGAAAGTTAATCTGGTTCAGTGATATAATACTAGAACGAGGAGTGAACTCAGGTCAGAAATGGACTTTGTCTGCTGAGATAGTCTTGGCAATGAGTCTTGACTAATAAGAAATGATTTTCTATGATTATGTGTGTATTCCACAAAGTTTCGTGTTTTATGTTATGATTATTTGGATTACATTTCACTACTATGATTTATCCCATGTTATAATATTATGATCTCTTTCCAGGTTAAGATTTTCAAAATGCTATATTCTTTTAAATATGATATTTTTTTGTTTACCCTTACTGAGCATTTGAGCTCACCCTTTTGTATGTTTTATTTCCCCAGGTCAGGAATAAGGTTATTATATAGGATATGCCATAAGGGACTCCAGATATGATGAAATAATCAGGAGACAATGTAGATTATTTATGAACCAGTTGTTTATATTTCCCAGTCTCTAAAGACACTATACCTATACGACCATTTCATAGTTTTGTTATATGTTGTAATAAGTATGCTTCAATTCTGAAGTAATAACCATGTATGTAAAGTATGGGTCGTTATATTCATGGCATGATATAGTGACCAAATCTATTTATGCATATTATTTAATGTGTTTTAACAAAATATCCAATAATCAAACCCCAAATATCACGATTCCTAGTATATTTGGAAGAATAGGTTCACAATACATCAAAAGGAAACTAAAACATTACACCCTTATTTTCTTCTTTATAATGCACTGTTAAATTCATTTTAAATCCTAAAAAAACATAGGATAGTCTGGGGAATACATAAAATAAAGGTGTGAGCTAAAAATCAATGTAAGGTAATAAATATGATAAGGAAACAGAAAAAGTGAGTCAATGGTATAACATAATATCATAAAATATAAGGCTCATGATTAATCACATGTAATAATAACAAAAGTAACATTGTATCATAAGATCATAAAAACACAAGAAATGTTACCAAAAAATAATAAATGTTGCAGAAAAATATAATATTACATAAAAATGAGTCAAGGAGAACTTCATAGATAATATCACATAGTGGATAAAGTTTCATAACGGACTAGGTTTGCTTAGTAATAAAATATATATTGTATCATGATACAAATGTTTTACCCAATGCATTGGAGTTATCTCTGGGAACACCAATCTTCACATGTTCCGGATTATGTGTGTCAAAAAAGGAAATCAATCACATGGAATAAACCTAATAATTACCCATGTAAATAAAATGGATTGTATATTATTTTTTCATATCATAATCAAATGTAATTACTTAATGAAGGCATTTATGAAAAAAAATAAACAATTGTATTACCCCATAAAAGGAAAGAATAATAATATAGGTAAATATGTGATATAAAAATACACATAATTTAAAATCATTCCATATAATTTAACATAGAGAGAAAATGAGTTAGAGAGAGAGAGTGGGCATAACCTAAAGACTAGTTTTGTTTAGATAGATCCCATACCTTGAGTACGATTTTCCATGAACATTATTTAACTTCCTGAATAATAAAATTATGTTTTTTACTTTATTTAAAAACATTTTTCACTTTTATTATTATTTTCATTTTATTTATTATCTTATGGCATTTAATTACGTAATCAATAGGTTTATATCAGATGATTTGACTATATTTAGTTCTTATGTTAAAAATAATTTTGGTAAGTTCACTTAGGTCAAAAAGATTATTATTTAAACATATATATAGCATTAATCATTAAATAATTATCATTTTTAAACATCAATTATAATTTCAAAACTGGCCATTAAATGTAGATATGAAAAATTAACCACACTTAAATCATGGAGATGGTAGGCCCAATGTACGCATGAGTAACAATTATATTCTTCAATGTTCATGATTTAATAAGGTATGTGTTATTTTATCTTGATATAATTATCATTATATCTTAAATATCATATTATATATTTAAATACACTTATATATACCATCCATGTAGGGAAGGATGTGGTCTTGATTTCTCTCATAAGATATTCTCTCTGGTAAAGATAATGACTAGTGTTTTCTTAGATGGTTCAGTTGAACATCCAAGGATTTAAGACAATATCCCATGGATAACCTCCATCTGCATCTCAGACTATAGATTAATTGATATAAATAAATGAAGTCGATTACCCAAATTGGTTTGGTATCTCACTTGGTGTGGATGTCAAAAATAAGTACACTAATCCATATCACCTTTCTAGAATGATCTCCAAATATGAGTCTATAAATCCCAAGGATGAAGGTATGTCCTTTGATCTCAAGTGAAGACTATTATCTTCCCTTTATAATGCTAATATTGGTTGGATATTTATAAAAGGGGACACATATCATGTTGTGGTAAGGGATGATGCAGTCTCATAGGAACTAGAAATCTATTTTCACTCCATAATTGGACATGTTATGATTTTAAGGGTTAAAATTAATGGAAATATGAGGATTTGGTAATGAAAATTTCATCAATTTGGGGATGAATTAATTGGAAATATATTCTAGTAGGATTTGATATATACCACTTTATTTTTTCAAATCCATTCCTAAAGAATAGATCATGTGGAATCGGTTCAATATCTCCGAATCCAGGTACTCTCTAAACATGGGATTGGAATATCAGTTTTGATCCCTCTGAGGTTAGAAAAACATTTGTTAAAATATAGGTTAGTTTTTTTGTCTGGAATTCTATATTTTATCACCCTATGATCTTATCAAACATTTATTTAGAATTTATAATTCCCATTAAATAGGATAGGAATATAGAGAAGGTTATTTAAGGCCACTTTACTTCAGTTCCAAGTGAAGTATTCTTGAATTATAATTTAACTAAGCAGTTGGTGTTAGCCACACAGTGTGAGGATTTACATATTTTTGTTGAGTATGAGAATCTACATTCTTTTTTTCTATCTATAAGGAAATTGATAAATCCAAAAATTCTTTTAGTAAGTAATTAACATGATCAATCATATCCACTACTGGGAATGATTCCACATATATTATGAGAAAGTTTCAAAAGAAAGACCACGATACATATGTGAAAGTTCCAGATCATCAAAATTAGAATATGGAGGGGCTGGATGGAGAAAACCCTACTCTTGATGTTCAACATGGGAATCCTTGTCACATTGAGCTGAATGAAATTTTTCTTTTCCAAATAAAGAAGAATATTCATATCATAACAAGGTTTCTAAATCTCAAGGGTAGGAAGTAGTTCTTTAAGAGGTAACAAATATTCTAAAAATATCAAGTAATTTATGTAGGGACCTGTTTGGAAGTATAGTTCTCCCTTTATGGTTTTTAATCACTCTTTGAATTTCATTTAAATGGATGGTATGACTAGAATATATGTGAATTCATCATGATGTTTGATACAACATGATATTACTTCATATTTAGGATAAAGGATGATTAGTGGTTGAAAAATTAGTATATGGATACACCTAAAGATGTTGTTCTTACTTAGTTTGAGATTTATAATAGAGCATAAAATATAGATGATGGGTTTTTTTATCATTTTTATATCCGCTTTGTCTAAAACTGAAGGTCCAATTTATGTTTCAAGACAGGGGAATTATTGAACGTGTTTTCCATTGAGGGGGAATTTGATGTTGCAAAGACTGAATATCATAATTCCATGAATCAAGAAAAAAACTCCGAAATTACTACAAAATTGAGATATATTTTAGATCTAGATAGTTTTTACTTAGTTTAGAATGTTAAATAGTGAAAATTGGATAAAGTGACTAAAATAAATAATCCATATGATGGGGAATCTCACATGCTACAATGAGGTAAAGTTAGCCAAGGAAATACTACTCCCAACAAAGGCACACCATGAGTATAAGGTCCACATATTTGGATCTTTTAAGATTAGATAATTTTAATATATTTATCTATTTCAGTGATGTATTTTATTGGGGTAAATATGATGACACTTAACACACTGATTATGATTTTTAATATCTATTCCCCTTGAAACTTCATTATTTGTAATTTGATTATTGTTAATGGAAGAAATTCCATGTTTTAACCTTCTTATATTTTAATTATTCCCAAATTTTTATTTAATATAAGGGGATTTTAACCCATCATATTCCACCATCTATGTGATACTGTAACAAAAAATTAATTACATCACTTCATAGAGGTGGTAATGCACACATGAGCTCGAACGATGTTCTTGAATTTTAATGAATGAAAATGTAAGAAAATATATGATTACCAACTTTAATATAATGAGAAATATTTCATGAATAAAAATTTTATATACATAAAATAATTAATTTATATGAGAGGCAATGATGGGAAATTAATTACACTAGTATACAAATGACATTGAAATTTTTATAAAAAGTTGATACTATTCAATAATGAGATGTCAATATGAATCTAAGTACCTAAAAAATTGATAAATTATATCATATTATGAATATATAGTTGATAAAACATGCACCATTAAAAAACAAACAAGGTTTAAACATGTTATTACCTTTACATTCATGGTTACTCACTTTTTCCATTTTAGTTTATCACCAAGATAAATAGTTTTTACCTGTATAATTTATCCATAAGCCTAAAAATAAAAGGATTATTATTAGATAATTTGGGTCTAATTATTTTTAATATGAAATAAAAAATATCAGATAAAAATATAATATGTGGTTAAAACTAATGCTAACACAAGTGAAAGTAACACACAAAACATTGTTTTAACTAGAACACCAATAATTAATTATTTCTACAGTGACTATATATTATAACAAAAAATTAAGCTGAAAATACTACCCAATAATAATTATAATGATTAAAATTATTGAATACATTTTATCAAATTTAATTTCGATAAATTACAAGAATTTTATTTAAAACTAAGCTCTTAAAATGGGATGAAAAATAGTTTTTTACAAAAAATCATTTTCAAGCAATAGATAGTCTTACATTAACTCTATGAATTTAAATCATCATAATAATAATTTAAATTAATATAAATAGATATATAATATATAATATATCATTTAAATATTTTCTTGATATTTTTATTTTAATTAATTATAATAGATAAACTTTATGAACTTAAAAATAATTTATAAAAAACCAAATTTTTAAGCCTAAAAAAACTTATAACAAAATAATGAAAATTGTTAAATAAATGATATTAATTAGATAATTATTAATAAAATTGACCATATTTCACATTAATACCAAATAAAAAATATAATGGGATAGATAAATTACTTTTTTTAATGAAAATAAATAACTACATTCAAAAATTCAGTATTGTTCACTATTCACTGAAATATCAATCATTTTAAAAAATATCAAAAAATTTACAATATGAAAATTTTGATATGATGTTTTAAAAATGAATATCATTTTTTCATATACATTTTGTAAATGTTATATTAATTAATTATAATATTTTCCAACGAAAATCATTAAAAATCAATTTTGAAGATAAAAAATTCTTTTAAGAATAAGCAGTATTTATTAAAAATTGAATGTTTTTTTGTAAGAACTTATTAATAAATTTATGTTGATGAAGAAATTTATATATATCATAAAAAAATTAATCCTATTCATTTCCACCAATTAAATATCTTGTTCATAATGGTTATATTTAAATAATCATGGTTTGTTTCAGATCGATGTCATGATCCGTATACTCTATTGAACATAGTTTCATTTATTTAAGAACTCATAGTGTTAAACTTTAGTTCTTAGAAAATATTAATATAGAGATTTCTGGGCGATGGTTTATGAACCATATCTATTGAGTGTGTTTTATATAGTATAAATATCATTATCAACAATATTTATAGGAGGTGGGATTAAAATTTTTGGGGTTTCTAGTGCACAAAAGGAAATTGATGCATTAGTGAATACCATTAAAAAGCATGAAAAAGATTAATAATACATTAAATAATCATGTTTCTTAATTGTAGTGTGATTGTTTTGTTATGTTTCAAAATAATATCAGAAGTAATGATTAACAAATATAAGCACTCATTGGGGATTTCAGAGTGGTAATTTTCTTAAATTTACATCTATATTTCTCATTTTAGAAGTATTTTTTTGTTCAGTAAATATTATAACTCAGTTGAATATAAATATTTATCCAGTATATCCCATAAAAATGGGTTTTCAATTTTTTTAATTATGAACATTGTAATATAATGATAATCATGATAGAATTCCATATTTATTTGGCTTGTGAAATTTTATTTACCATTATTATATAAAATATAATGATATCATAAGATAAGATATATAATTATTTATATAATTGAGTGTTGTTATATCTTTTTTTATTCATCCATTTTATATCCTCTTATATCAAAATATAATAGTTTGTAATATATTTTCCTTTACAATATATTTTACAGTAATGCATATCATAAATATGATATTCTAAATACATATTCCATGAAAAATACCAACAATAAATAATTCATTGGATTATACACCAAAATATTTAGAACCAGTTCAAGTATAATCAACAGATTTAATGAATAACTATAGAATAGGTAAACAAGGGGGAATAATCTTGATAACACAGCAACTATTCAAAATATCAAAATTATGTTGAAACATGGCATCATATCGTAAAATATGTATTGAGGCTATCATATGTTATGATAACACAATACTTGTTTTCTATACCATAAGCTATCACGTACCTTATAATATCTAATTTTAGTGTTATATTTGTTGAATTACATTTCATCTCATTGATATGTTATCCTCATTTGCCATTAATAATCATAAAAAATTTCTATTATTCATGGTACATATTCTAGCGAACTAATATATCAAAATAAAGATTCTATATAAAACATCCTCCATGAGAACATGAATAATTTAAATATAATTTGGACTATATACCCTTTATTTAGATTTAATTAATTATATATTCCATTATACATGTGGGACCTCATTTTCCATGTAGTGTTTTCCCACACATTCCACTTGAGTCGTTACAATATATCTTCATACATTGTCATGATATACAAGTAATTTTCTTCAAATTTCAATTATACAATTAAAAAGTGTCTCATTTTTCAGGTCATGACCATATATTCTCACTTTTTTTTATCATAGTTCCAAAATAAAGTCATAAGAGTGAACTCTAAAACTATAAAGGTAACTTACATTGAATTTAAAATTCATTTTCCTAAAGTTTTCAAACAAATTTAATTCAATTCCTTCAATATAGAATCTATTTCTTTGTATAAAAGTCATTAAATTGTGAAATTATCAACTCCACTTAAAATGTATGGTTAAAACATCCAATAACATAATCATCAATATTGAATGAATATTATTAAACATCCAAATCCATATAAGTAAAATCATTACCGTTATTTATACATGTATATTTTTTTACTCAACCAAATTCCTAGATCTCACTAGTTATAAGATTGAATTATTAAAAACATATGATTCATTCAATCTAAATGTTATAAATAATGTAAAAGTTATATTCCAAAATTTAAGAGTCGTAAATTAGCATATTTTCAAACTTCTAAAATAATAATAAAAAATTTTGAAGTACCCTTTCCATTTGAAAGAAACTATTCTAAGATTCAGTTCTCACCCATGTAGAAGTTATTAGCATAAAATGTGAGTAATAAAAGAAACAATTTCTATAATTATAATAAATATTTATCAGGGAATAAAAAATAATTCAAATAAAAATAATCCATGAATGAAAGTTAATATTATTTAAAAATGGATTACACCGGTGAAAAAAAGTTGTTAATAACATAACAATCAATAAATAATAACAATGAAAATATAATAATAATTAAACAAAAAATTAGTGTCTAATTAAAAAATCATAAAAGAGACACTCAACATAATTAATTAATGTTTAAAATGTAATGTGTTTGATCATTCTGAAAATCAATGCACTAAGGGATTAATAAGGATAATCGATGATAATGATAATTAAAACCAAATTAGTAAGGAAGAGCTTATGAAATCTTTACAATATATGTGGGTTATGATAATTAAGTAGTGAAATGTACATCAGTTATTAAATAAAAAATAGTGAAAATATCATTTGACTTTAATTAACCACACTCTATTGTTTCTTATAAGTTTTCAATGAATATTGTTTCATCACTTGTAATATTGGATATTTAATTATTATTTAAAACACTTATTGTCATTATAATTATATCCCAAGTATATAAATTATCTTTAATTGATGTTTTTGGAAATATACTTATAATAAATTTTGTTTTTATTTCCCTAAATGAATTTGAAGTGATATTTTCAATATACATTATCTATCTATATAAATAACGTTACAATCATTTGATCCTTATGATTAGTAAAATTTATAAGTGTCTCTCATATATCATATAGTACCTCATAAATTTTTTTGGGCATGGAAAACACTACCAATTATTAATTATTATACCATTACTTAATACAATTTTGGATGAAATCATATATATTTTTAATTATACTTCATTTAATATTAACTGAATATTCTCACTACTGATGCGTGGTTAAATAATTTAAATTAACGCACTAAATGAAGGATGTTGGTAATTAGGTGATGTGGAGCAACCTTGCATAATAATGGAGGGTGACGAGAGTTAATCTCTGTAGAGTAGCTAAGACTCATGTTAGTGTTTAAATTTTTCAAAACATGACATTTTATATACTATGATATAATTTGATGTTTTATTATACGTAATTAAATAGTTTTTTAAGAATGTAATTTAATTTTTTTATAATAAATTTGTTGACTATTTTATTCATATATTTCTTATGTACTAGTTTGGATCTAATGAGAATGAATTATAATGTTTATGAAACTATATAACTATCCATAGTATTAACTGTAATGAATAAAATAATGGAAATTTTAACCACTACAAAATATAGTTTTTTTACATATTCAGATCTGGTTTAAACTGCTACTAAAAAAATTATCCTGAAAAACTACAAAAAAAATCATAGAAAAAATTTTCAACATGAAAAATTTCACTGATTAATTCAAAACCACTACTAAATATGAATTCTGTCAAAAAATTATAAAACCATTATAAAAAACATCGTTAAATATATAATTACCCACTATTTAGATGTGGTTTAAACAAACCCTCACCATTCCTCTTAGAGGCTTTTAAAACCATCACTAAACCCAAACAAACCACTACCATCGACTATTTTTCTTATTATTTAGAGGAAACCCCAAAACATGATATTTAAGATGAGGGTTACCGACTCTGTAGAGGGAGTAGTATGCCCCAGATGTGTGCAAGGAGTACCCTCCCAATCTATATATAGAAAAAATGGGATCATTCTTTGGTTCAAATTCACCTCTGAGGGGATTTCCAACCTAAGGAACTCTCTAATAATAATAATTGATCCCCATTACAAGCCTTACAATGATATAAAATATATTTCAATCTCATTTTCCAAAGGTCCTCCAAAGCGGAAATAGCCCAAACCATCACAATCTATGTTGAAAAACACTCAGAATAGGTTATTAATTCATCTAAAATATATAGAAAATTAAATTTCTGAATTTAATCATATGAAACATGAGATATTATACATGGAGGGACCCACGAACTATTCCACAAGTCATATTTATGTACCACATATTAGTCCTAAAAATTCCATCTTGATTTCTAGATCTTCATTCCGTAGACAAATATTCAATCTAATGTATCAGTTAAACAATATAAAAATATATAATGTATAATTAATAATAATGATAATAATAATATAAAATATATATATAACCTAGAAGGTGGATGTAAATTTCACACCCTAAAATAGTGTCCCCCTACTTTCTTATACAACTCTATTAACTCTAACAATCTCAAAATGATCTCAGATTCAAAAACCAATACTCGAGGCGCACCATGGAAAAGATTCATCACTCTTTTAAAACTAAATAATGTATAATATTTACCATCATAAAATGAAAACATTAATATGAATTACTATAATTGAATGAATTATGGGTAGGATAGTCATGGGAGGAAAACCCTAAAACCCAATATGAATTCTCTTTAACATACATTATAGAATGAATAACATGAATCAATTGAGGGTTTTTAAAAATGAGGTATGATCTCATATCAAAAAATCTATTTAAACATAGATTAAAAAAAATATCTCTTGGAAAAACCACTTGAAATAAAATATTTCTTTTATTCTATTCATAAGGAATGAAGAAACATTGGACTAAGAAATTATATTAAATAATGGAATGAAAGTATTATTTATCATTTTTAATTGAATATATTATTAAAATAAAATAATTTATATTTATAATATTTATTCATGACATGACTCACTTTCTTATCTGTATTACAATCATTTGAATTTATTGTGAAAAAAGAAAAAAGAACTAAATGAATTTAATGACAAAAAAACCCTACCTCATGGGCAATCTATAATGGTTCAATCAATCATCACTATGTTCCTTATCAACATTATAATGAATCTAGTTTTTTTACTCAGATCTAATATCATCACCACCAAAGTCAACTATAATATATGATTCCCCTCTTACTTGGATTAATGTTAACAAAAAATGAATGATCATATAGAGTATAATAATATTTTTTATAAATAGAGTAATTTAGGGTTTATATAATTCATACAATTATTTATTTAAAATTAAATCAACTTAATTAATTAATTAATCCATTCCTAATGAGAAACACCCAATATTCCTGATGCGAATGAAATTTATATCATGATTAGTGCAAAACCCATGTTTTTTAATAAACCACAATATCGTTTTTACCATATAAATATCTATTCGAGTGATAAAATAATTTCATCCCAAAAACATGTCTGCATGTTAAAAATAATATCTTTATTTATAATATATATTTATCATGGAATTTTCATTCTCTCAATTACTCATTGTCATAACTCATGGGTATGAATCAAACCCTATCATAAGAAAAATACAATTACGTATTTTTGTGTGGTCATATGATAAAGTAAATTTACTATTTTACCCTAGGTCAATTCCTCAGACTTAAAAACCAAAAAATAAGTTAATAATCATTCAACAAAAACTTAGGTTGTTACAAACCCCACATGTTATATCATTTATCATCCCATAAAAAAAGGTAAATATAACTATGAAAAATGAAATATCATTAATCAACCTTATGTAGAAACCCACAACCATCACCCACACACACTCCAACTACGATTGTTTGAGATCTAAAGAAACTCATAGTACAGTTACCTTGGAAGGGAACATCCTCTTCTATCCATAAGGATAACTAATCCAATCATATTTAGGAAATAAAAAATAAGATATATATATATATATATATCATTTGTGTGAATCTTTTCCCGAATCAATAAATAAAATCTATTCCATTATAAGTAAATTCAACCACATATAGTAAAATGAAACCACCATCCACTAATATGTTACAATAAGAGGACATGTAAACAAGTTTATCACCTAAGGGATCACCACACACAATATATCTGAAGAGTGTTATCAATTATTTTCACATGATAGAAACAATATATATTACGCACCACCACTAAGTAATTCAGAATATTCTACACTAACATTAGAATTTTTGTAAATCAATAAAATTTATTGTTTCCACAACATTATATTCAACATTAAATGCTAACAAGTCACATGTACAAATGTCTCCAGCTAAAAACTTAAATGTTATATAGGATTTCTTTTAGAACCATAGGACTTATGGGGATACCCTATATAAATCCAATTCCATAACCAATCAAAATTCATTCTCTATGAAATATTTGTTTTTCTTTCCTTACTCTATCAATAAAGCTTCCAATGATCACAAAATAAATGACACTAACCACAATAGATGCTCAATTCTAGACCACTTCCTACTGAGTGGATAAATAAATTAAAATATCAAATAAGTGATACTAATCATTTAGTTTACCTTACAATATTAGATCTAGAACCCAGGAAGATAGATGATTAATGGACCAAAATTCCAAATTACTTAATAAAACATATTTCATATACCATTTTTCAAGATTTTTATGCAAGGGATATACCCATAATAATCCACTAGACAATACCCAATGTGTATTTCACTTAACTAGGGATAACACCACTAAGGATGCCTATATGAACACACACCATAAATGTAACACCGTGAGATTTTATGAAAAATATTCTTTTAATTTCATTGATGTCTTGTGTTGTAAGCTACAACAATATTATCTTGTGCTATACGCAACACTGTATTAGCTTGCAGTATACGCAACACTATTCTTATATTGTGTTACATAAAATTTCATGTTCGTTTAATAATAGTCATTCTACGCAACATTGAGCGTATATATATATATATATTCAATGTATAAATGAAAAATGGTTGGATTCTATTATATGAAACAAAAAAGGAGTCTTCCACAACACGCAACCCTAACTTGGCTTGTATTACACACAATCGCGACCTTCCTCAATAGCGTGTGTTGTACGCAATACCAGGTTTTACTAAACAGCGATATATTATTATAATATTATTATGAACCAGCCGTTATGAATAATATTAACTAAATTTTGAATTTTATAACATTATTATTCATCTTACACATTTTCTAGAACATTTTATAAGAACAAAATAAATTTTTCTGGTAAAATATGTATTATTCAAAAAATACAGTTTTGTCGCCTTTTGATGGCGCACCCACATTAAATCTAGTTGTTTACATGTTTATAAGTTCAATTTGACAAAATAAAATTCTTATTTTGAATCAGGATATAAAAATTTACATTTGATAATGTTTTGATATTTTTCTGATAACTTTCATATTTTAATGAATAGTAAAAACACGCTATATATTAATTAAAAACAACTTTTCCATCGTAATAATTTATATGGTTAAATTATAATATTAAATGGTTTTAAAGTATAAATAGAATATATTTTTACCATTTATTATAATTTATGTCATTAGAATTGATTTTACATTGAATTCGTAGGTTAAATCAATTCAATATTTTGCAATGTTTTAAACAAAAACCCGTTTTCATTCGACAACGGGATTAATTTTAATTTAATTTATGAAACTTCTGTGTATTGAATTTGAAAAAATGGATTCCATATTTGGAATCATTGGGTCTAAATTATGTTAATAGGCTACTTTTTATTTTTGGGAATTATGAATAGTAACTACGGCAAATTTTATTTACCATAGTTAAAGGTAAATCGGGTAATTAAGGGGAAATATAATATTATAAAATTACCCTAAAACATGAAAAAATTCTATTGGACGGATAAAAGTATAATCATATCACCTAAGGGTCAGATTAGATTCATTTTATGGACTGTTGACCACGAAAATAATTTAATTATTATTAAAACCAAAGAAAGTGACAACATGTCGCTCTTTTAAATCTTATAAGTATAATAATTTTAATTTAGTGATAAACATAATTAAACATCAAACATGAATAGTCTCCATAAAGGTAATAAAATTTTATACATCATGATAATTTTTTTAGAATTTTTAGGGATTAAATAATTGTCATTAATGGTGATACATTAATGATGCAGAAATTATTTATTAAGTGAAAAATCTGTAATATAATTTTTATTGAAATAATAATACCCATTAAAAGACCAAAAAACCGGAACAAAAATTATTTTTAGTGTATATCTACACCATAATCATCAAATTACCTAATATATAACCGTTTGGAGTCTTATAAAAATGATTATGACACTTATATTATTTTATTTTAAATGATGCCAAAGTTGTCACCTTTATAATTTAATAAATATAACAATTTAAATATTGTGATTTGAAGATGATAAATTTGAGTACAAGTATTATTGTGAAAGGTAATTTATTTATATTCATCATAGGATTTTATTTTTAATTTTTATGAAACAAATAATTATATTAAATAATAATACAAAAATGTTGTAGTAATTATTTTATTAAGAGATAAACCAAATAAATGGTTTTAAAAATAATAAAATAAATATTATATGAACTATTTAAGGTGCTGAAATAATTTTCTAGATACACATGACCTTTTATGAATCTATTAAAGCTTTTATTTTGAACATATCTTTAGTAAATATTTTATTTAAATTCAAATGAATGAATAGTGTCAAAATTGACACTATTGTTATTTTATAAAAATAACATATTATAAATTGATTAAAAATCACAAAAATATATAAAAATTATAAATTTAAATTTATATGGTCTAAAATGTTATAAATTATCCAATTATTTAAAATTAACAACAAATAAGTAATTATTTGTTATAATTTAAAATTTAAAATATTATTACCACAAATAAAATTAAATTGATTAAGTAAGGATAAGTCAAATTGATAATGTTTAAAATAATTTCCTAACATGTCTAAATTTTATTAGTCGATGTGATTACAACCCTATCTCATCTAATATTCGAATATGAGTCATTTTTGGAGGGTTTTAAGTGGGGTTAGATTTATTATAATTTAATATTTTTAAGATTTCTAAAGGTGCCCGTCTCCTCCCTTATAAAAGGGCACCTCATCCCTCTCTTCCTCACACCAATTTGAGCCTTAAAGATCAGACAAACCCTGCCAAATTCTCTTCTCCACTTTCCTAGAATCATCCTAGAGGTCCTGGTCTTCTTTAAAGTCCAATTTTAATGCCCTAAGAGGAGGTCTCAAAGAGGCGCTTCAAAGAAGAGGTAATGTCCGTTACCGATTCTTTCAACTTTATTTATTCTTCCACTTCTTCTTATTTAGTTGTTTCATTATGAAGTAATAACATAAGTATCACTAATATACTAATATGTTATTATATGTATGAAACAACCCCATCCAACCTATGGAAAATGAAATCACCGGGCGTGCATACGTACGGAATACCATCTCCACGCCGTGGTGTAATCTGTTTTTCCACCAACACCTTACATGGATGGGTATGATGGTGTAAAGAATAACTATATATTGTTATTATAACATCATAATGATTCTGATATATTATACCATCCACTCCAATTCTATTCAATAATTATGGGAACGATATCATCGCTCGTGCGTACGTACGGACTACCGTCTCCACGACGTGATGAGATTAATTTTCCATGTTAACCATTCATGAATGATTATAATGTATATATAATGAATAATAATGAAATATATGACATAATAATGATACTGGATTTATGTATATATATATGTATGTATGTCATTTACTTAATTCCATTCAATTCAAAAGGGAAACGAAAACAGCGTTAATGCGTACGTACGGCCTACCATCTCCATGAACGGTGTATTTCATTCCTTTTATAGATCTATAATATATATGTATATGATGAATATATATTATATATAAATCAAGTTTTAAATTATGAAATTATGTAAATCAGGATATAAGTAATAATATCAAGAATGACAAGTCGAAACACATACGATAAATGAAATGATTTTACCCAAAACGCTGATTTAACATGGAATTTACAAAAGAACGGGTAATATAAAGTCATAAGTGAAACATATATGATATCATAACAATGAATATTATTCATTAATAAGTCAATGACATTATTTAAATCATTATACAAGAGGTTTGGATACGTACGAATCATATCAGACCTAAGCTAAGGGATAATTTTGCAAATCTCATTTTTATCCGAGATTGCTTATTCGTAAGTATTTATTAGGGTTATTGCTATCATCCATGTCCATGTTTTATAAAAGTTTATTCATGTATGTTTAAAGTCCTTTTTACCCATTTTTTACTTTTACTACATGGTATGTAAGGAATCTTTCTTTTGTTTACGTTATGAGGTACTTTTAGACTTTTTCGGCAAAAGTACGAGAAGAATGTTTTTTTAATGTATACGGCATGAAAGGATTTTTACGGTTTTATAAATCCTTATTTTCATGAAGCTTACTCCAAAATATATCATGACTATTTTAAACAAAATCCTATTATTTTAAAATTACATGGCATTTTGTGAAAAGAAAATGATTTTGAAGAAGAAAGGATATTATTCTCAAGAATTCATTTCAAGTGTTTTATCAAAACCATTTTTCATCTAAGATAACATTATTTCATATGTGTATGTTTCAAATATAATGTCTCTATTATTTACATGGTTTAACTTTTCGTATTATGAAATGATATCCATTTATTTTATATGGATTATGGGATGATGTTTATGAAACCCATTTTATTTAATGGGTTTTTATGAATAATGTATGTTTATTTTGTGGCACAAGTAAGAAAGATTTCATTATGAGATGGGTGGGAGATATTTCTTCCTCCAATGAATTGGATAATGATTTATATCTCAGGATATAGACATGGCTGGAACGGTAATTTAATCCGGTTCAGTATTACAGGACTGGAACGAGGAGTGAACTCGATTCAGAAAGGGACTTTGTCCACTAAGATGGTATTGGCAGCAATGCCTTGGCTACTATGGAAATCATTACACATGATTAATGGATTCCACAATTACATGTATTATTCCCATGCGATGTTATCATGATTTATTTTCCATTATGATCTATGCCTTATGTACTTCCATTTTTTAAGTTGTTTCTCAAGTTTTTGATGTCTAAAAATTATGTTCATGTTTTTAAGTTCAAATGTATATGTTATGTTTTATTTTTTCCATGCTTAACCTTACTGAGAATTTGAGCTTACACTTTTTATGTTTTATTTTCCCCCAGGATTAAAATAAAGGTTTTAGGTAAGGAAATGAAAAAGGGAAGATCGTTATGGGAGATGTTGAAGATCTTTCAACATGATTAGATGTTTATATTCCGAGTTTCCAAAGACACTAAACTCTTACGGTCCTTTGGTGTATTTTTTTGTTATGTATTAAGTATTCCACAAAAGTAATGTAATGTCCATGTAAGTCAAGTTTCGGGTTTCTATAGTTTGTATCAGAGGAAAGGTTTAGTTATCCTTTGGAAACTAGGATGCAAAAACATTTGTGAGATCCCTATAGATATTTCTAAGGTATGTCTAGGGATGTACCTAAGGATAAGTATATGTATAGTATATAGTCCTAGAACTATGGTAACGATCATAGAATTTAACCTAAGATTTTAGATATTGACGGTACTCTCCCTTTACTATGCTGTTTTCCCTAGCATGATTTTTACCTCTCAAAGATTTTTTTTGTGTTTTAGTAAATGGAGGGAACTAGAAGGAATTCAGTTAACATTGAATCCAGTAGAAAAAATGGTGACTATGAGAAAAAAATTCATAATTCTTAGAGTGAAATATATTGTGATTATGCCGAATCAGTCATCGCAATATATGATTAACAAGGTGAAATTTAGTGGTATGCCTAATTCATCAAATAAGAGGAAGGTAGACATTTATGCATGTTTGCATGTTGAGGAGCATAAAGAAAGGAAGATTGAGATTTCTAAATAAGGGAAGAAGAACCTTGAGGAATACCTCAAATGGAGGGGAAGATGTTATCTATCCGGAGAAAAGGGTCATAGAGTGATAGACTACTATGGAGTTCAATGTATTATTTGTGGAGAACATGGGAATTACCCAACTCAATGCCTTGACCTAAAAAGTTACTTCTAAATCAAGTAAGGACTTATTCCAGGACAATCATTGAAGAGGATGGACTGAAGTTTTTATGTATTGGTATTCAAGAATAATGTTTTTGAGGTACTTTTATGGTGTATTATAATATATTTTTTATTAGTGTATTGTGGTTTTCAATAATTTTATGGTACCAGTAATGATGAAAAGTGATACAAATATTTTGGAAAGCAGATGATATGCGCATAATGAAGGGATAAGGAGAAAATGAAATGTTTGACAGTATTCATGAGCTCATGATTGATATAAGGACTAAGTGATGTCATGGTTTGAGTATATAGAATTTTGAGGATTTTGGTATGTGGAAAGTGTTAACTTTTAACTGCATTTATGTTTTCACTAAGGTTCAATGGGTATTCATTCTTCAAGAGAATACATGATTAATGTATTCACATGTTTGAAATTTGACCAACAAGATATATCTTATGATATATGGGGGATAAATGATGGCATTCACGTGATTGTTATGTGAAATTTCAAGTAATCATTTTATTTATATAAGCCTAAATATTGGAATGGATTATGTTGGACATAAGTTAGTATTGTTTAAGGATATAAATTTTTTCAATATTATTGATGGGATGTTATAGTAATGTAGTTTTAGAAAAAAATGACAACCTACAGGATGGGCGACAACCCATCGCATCAGACAAGGCTTTGGGAATCGAACCCACAACCAAAGTGCGATTGGCCTTTATCACCTACCACTGGCCTACAAGAAGTCCCTGGTTTTTAGAAACTAGTTTTATTTTATTACGCGGTATGATATAAGAAGTATAAGGTCATTTTTGGAATCGTATACGATTAACCTCACCATAGATGGACTTATTTATTTTTAATAACTTTTCTAACCTTTTGTTTGAGATAGATGGAATGACCCATCATTCTATCACATGATCTACTAACACTTCACTAATGAAAAATTCAACTTCATTTCTTTAAGAGATGAAGTGGAAATTGTCCGAAGAACGACCAACGGTGAGACTGTACCAAAATCACGAAAGTATTTCTTCTAATTCCAATTCCATCAACTTTATGGAAATGATCTTGAAAACCAAAAATGTTGTCCTAGTGCCCTTATATCCGATGAATCAAATGGTGCCTTAGATCATCACAAATCTATGGCTTTGTGATTGATGTCTTTTTCATAGCCATGTTCCCTACCACTCTCCATCATAACTTGATGGTTAGATTTTTCTTTCATATCCATATTTTCACCTATGTTTTCCTACGTGGAAACCCAGTGATGAGTTATTTTGGGTAACTGGTAGATTTCATACATTAGTTTTTAAAGTCATGTTTTGGTATTCCTTTTTACAATGTGGGTTTCTCTTAAAGAAACTATCGAGTAGTAAACCATTTACAACCCTGACGAATTTCGAGGGAGAAATTCATTTTAAGGGGGGTAGAATGTAACACCCTGAGATTTTATGAAAAATATTCTTTTAATTTCATTGATGTCTTGTGTTGTAAACTACAACACGATTATCTTGTGTTATACACAACACCGTAATAGCTTTCAGTATACGCAACACTATTCTTAGATTGTCTTACATACAATTTCAGGTTCGTTTAATAATAGTCATTCTACGCAACATTGAGTGTATATATATATATATATATATATATTCAATGTATAAATGAAAAATGGTTGGATTATGTTATATGAAACAACAAAGGTGTCTTTCACAACACCCAACCCTAACTTGGCTTGCATTACACGCAATCGCGACCATCCTCGATAGCGTGTGTTGTACGCAATACCGGGTTTTACTAAACAAGAATATATTACTATAATATTATCATGAACTAGTAGTTATGAATATTATTAACTATATTTTTAATTTTATAACATTATTATTCATTTTACACATTTTCTAGAATATGGTATAAGAACAAAATAAATTTTTCAGGTAAAATATTTATTTTTAAAAAAATGCAGTTTTGCCGCCTTTTGATGGCGCACCCACTATAAATCTAGTTGTTGACATTTTTATAAGTTAATTTTTTTATATTTTTCTGATAACTTTCATATTTTAATGTATAGTAAAAACACGCTATATTTTAATTAAAAACAACTTTTTTCATCGTAATAATTTATGTGGTTAAATTATAATATTAAATGGTTTTAAAGTATAAATAGAATATATTTTTACCATTTATTATAATTTATGTCATTATCATTGATTTTACCTTGAATTTCTAGGTTAAATCAATTCAATGTTTTGCAATGTTTTAAACAAAATCCTGTTTTCATTCGATAATGAGATTAATTTTAATTTAATTTCTGAAACTTCTGTGTATGGAATTTAAAAAAATGGATTCCATATTTGGAACTATTGGGTCCAAAATATGTTAATAGGCTACTTTTTATTTTTGGGAATTATGAATAGTAACTACGGTAAATTTTATTTACCATAGTTAAAGGTAAATCGTGTAATTAAGGGTAAATATAATATTATAAAATTACCCCAACACATGCCAAAATTCTATTGGATGGATAAAAGTATACTCATATCACCTAAGGGTCGGATTAGATTCATTTTATGGACTTTTGACCATGAAAATAATTTAATTATTATTAAAACCAAAGAACGTGACAACATGTCACTCTCTTAAATCTTATAAGTATAATAATTTTAATTTAGTGATAAACATAATAAAACTTCGAACATTATTAGTCTATAGAAATCTAATAAAAGTATCTACATCATGATAAATTATTTATATTTTTTAGGGATTAAATAATTTTCATTAATGGTGATACATTAATGATACAGAAATTATTTATTAAGTGAAAAATCAGTAATATAGTTTTTATTGAAATAATAATACCCATTAAAAGACCCAAAAACCTGACCAAATATTATTGGTAGTGTATATATACACCATAATCATACAATTACCTAATATATAATCGTTTGTAATCTTATAAAAGTGATTATGACACTTATTTTATTTTATTTTAAATGATGCCAAAGTTGTCACCTTCATAATTTAATAAATATAACAATTTGAATATTGTGATTTTAAGATTATAAATTCGATTAAAAGTATTATTGTGAAAGTTAATAGATTTATCTTCATGATAAGATTTTATTTTTAAATTTTATGCAACAAATAAGTATATTAAGTAATTATACAAAAATGTTGTAGTAATTATTTTATTAAGAGATAAACCAAATAAATGGTTTTAAAAATAATAAAATTAATATTATATGAACTATTTAATGTTCTCCACTAATTTTCTAGACACATATGACATTTTATGAATCTATGAAAGCTTTTATTTATAACATATCTTCTGTATATATTTTATTTAAATTCAAATAAATGAATAGTGTCAAAATTGACACTATTGTTATTTTACAAAAATAACATATTATAAATTGTTTAAAAATCACAAAAATATATAAAATTATAAATTTAAATTTATATGGTCTAAAATGTTATAAAGTATCCAATTATGGATAATTCACAACAAATAAGTAATTATTTTTTATAATTTAAAATTTAGAATGTTATTACCACAAATAAAATTAAATTGATTAAGTAAGCATAAATCAAGTTGATAATGTTTAAAATAATTTCCTAACATGTCTAAATTTTATTGGTTGATGATATTAAAACCCTATATCATCTAATACTTCAGTATGAGTCATTTTTGGAGGTTTTCAAGTGGGGTTAAATTTATTATAAATTAATATTTTTAAGATTTCCAAAGGTGCCCCTTTCCTCCCTTATAAAAGGGCACCTCCTCCATCTCCTCCTCAAACGAAATTGAGACTTCAAGCTTGGACAACCCTTGACATATTATCTTCTCCACTTCCCTAGAAACATCCTAGAGGGTCTGGTCTTCTTCAAAGACCAATTTTAATGCCCTAAGAGGAGGTCTCAAAGAGGCGCTTCAAAGAAGAGGTAATGTCTGTTACCGATTCTTTCTACTTTATTTCTTCTTCCACTTATTCTTATTCAGTTGTTTCATTATTAAGTAATAATATTAGTATCAATAATATACTGATATTTTATTATATGTATGAAACAACCCCATCCATCCTACGGAAAATAAAATCATCGCACGTGTGTACGTACGGAATACCGTCTCTACGCCGTGGTGTAATCTGTTTTCCACCAACACCTTACATGGATGGGTATAATGGTGTAAAGATATATGGTTATTATAACATCATACTGATTATGATATATTATACCATCAAATCCAATTATATTCAATAATTATGGGAACGATATCATCGCTCGTGCGTACGTACGGACTACCGTCTCCACGACGCGATGAGATTCATTCTCCATGTTAACCATTAATGAATGATTATAAAGTATATATAATGAATAATAATGAAATATATGACATAATAATGATACTTGATATATATATATATATATGTATGTATGTCATTTACTTAATTCCATTCAATTCAAAAGGGAAACGAAAACAGCGTTCATGCGTACGTACGACCTACCGTCTCCATGAACGATGTATTTCATTCCTTTTATTGATCTATAATATATATGTATATTATGAATATATATTATATATAAATCATGTTTTACATTCTGGAATTATGTAAATCAGGATATAATTAATAATATCAAGAACAACAGGTCGAAACACATACGATAAATGAAATGATTTTACCCAAAACACTGCTTTAACAATGAATTTACAAAAGAACGGGTAATATAAAGTCATAAGTGAAACATATATGATATCATAACAATAAATATGATTCTGTAATAAGTCAATGAAATTATTTAAATCATTATACAGGAGTTTCGGATATGTACGAAGCATATCGGACCTAAGGTAATGGATAATTTTACAAATATCATTTTTATCCGAGATTGCTTATTCGTAAGTATTTACTAAGGTTATTGCTATCATCCATGTCCATGTTTTATAAAAGTGTATTCATGTATCTTTAAAGTCCTTTTTCCCATTTTTTACTTTTAATACATGGTATGTAAGGAATCTTTCTTTTGTTTACGTTACGAGGTACTTTTTGACTCTTCTGACAAAAGTACGAGAATATTTTTTTTTAACGTATACGGCATGAAAGGATTTTTACGGTTTTATAAAGCCTTATTTTCATGAAGATTCCTCCAAAATATTTAATGACTATTTTAAAAAAATCCTATTCTTTTAAAATTGCATGGAATTTTGTGAAAAGAAAATGATTTTGAAGAGGAAAGGATATTTTCTTCAAGAATTCATTTCAAGTGTTTTATCAAAACCATTTTTCATCCAAGATAGCATTATTTCATATGTGTATGTTTCAAGTATATTGTCAATAAGATTTACATGGTTTAACTTTTCTTATTTTAAAATGATATCCATTTCTTTTATATGGATTATGGGATGATGTTTATGAAACCCATTTTATTTATTGGGTTTTTATGAATGATATATGTCTATTTTGTGGCATAAGTAAGAATGATTTCATTATGAGATGGGTGGGACCTATATCTCCCTACAATGCATTGGGTAAAGATTTATATCTCATGAGATAGACATGGATGGAATGGTAAGTTAATCCGGTTCAGTATTACAGGACTGGAACGAGGAGTGAACTCGATTCAGAAAGGGACTTTGTCCACTAAGATGGTCTCTACAGCAATGCCTTGGCTACTATGGAAATCATTACATGTGCTTAATAGATTCCACAATTACATGTTTTATTCCCATGCTATGTTATCATGATTTATGTTCCATTATGATCTATTCCTTGTGTACTTCCATATTTTAAGTTGTTGCTTAAGATTTTGATGTTTAAACATTATGTTCATGTTTTTAAGTTCAAATGTATATGGTATGTTTTATTTTATCCATGCTTACACTTATTGAGCATTTGAGCTCACCCTTTTTATGTTTTATTTTCCCCCAGGATTAAAAGAAAGGTTTTAGGTAAGGAAACGAAAAAGGGAAGATCGTTATGGGAGATGTTGAAGATCTTTCAACATGATTAGATGTTTATATTCCGAGTTTCCAAAGACACTAAACTATTACGGTCCTTTTGTGTCTTTTTTGTTATGTATTAAGTATTCCGCAAAAGTAATGTAATGTCCATGTAAGTCAAGTTTCGGGTCTCTATAATAAATACAATGTAAAGACCACAATCCATTGGATATAGTAATGTATTTTCTCTCTACCATTAATAAAACATTATGGTCTATCACATGAGAAATCCTAATCACACAGTACAACTATATCAATACCAAAAATACAGAATTCTCACAGAAGGGAGGAGCGTGAGGAAACTTATCAATTATTAATGTGGATATAAATATCCATAAAAACACTATAAATAATAGCCGTAATTCTAGATACTCAAGAACCTTTTATGAAATTTGAACACAAAGTTCCCCATGAGAAGCATCAACCACCACACCTCAACAAGACCACTTAGATCACACCAACTGCTATTCTTCAACATCGTGGAGATCAAATTTAACCCCTAAATTCAAATTCCATACTACAAAATTTTATTCCACAACTAGCACTCTCATTGAATAAAAATAGAAAATCCATTGACTTCTCATTAGTATCCTTAATAAAATGATTCCAAGCGTTTAGTCCAAATACCCAAAAAATGCACTAGGAAACTCATAATTCCACTCCAGAACATTAAAAAATTACAAATAAAATTAAATAAGTTGTATAAATCAATATTTTTATAAGATTTAACCATGGGTTAGCCTTCAAAATATTCCATGCATCCCACCAATCTCATAGGATGAAAATTTCAATCCATCCATATAAAACATCAATCCACTCCACACACTAGTTATGTATTTAATAGCAACTACCAATATATAGTTCATGCTCACCACACTAAAGGAGGTATTTTTTAGTTCCCAATAAAGGAAACATTATATCAACCCAATCACCAATAACCTATCAACACACATAAGAATATAATAAATCTTTACTGATGTGGGTACTACTAAACCTCTTCTCCTCCCCCAATAATTATTTGAAAATTCCTCTTTATACAACAAGGACAATCCCAATTCACTTGATGGGTTGAGTGAATGGAGTTCACCATCAGAGAAACTCTCTATCTAAATGGGTTCAACATATGTTTTCCACAATAATTTCCAACACCCAAACATATGAAAAAAGATGATTATATTGAGTTAAAATAAACCATTATGTGGTTTAATGAAGAATAGAGTTGAATCTTAATATAAATTTCCTCATCTAATTCATGAGTGTATCCATATATTAGACACATCATATCAGGGAATCAACTCTCTATACAATTCTCTTAATAGGAACCAACTAGTTGTGGTGTTTAGAAAAACACAAGAATAGTTTGATAACTCCCCCCAAGAATTCTGTATAAAAAATAATGACCTAAAATAGGTCCACTATGGAATATGTTTATGGGAAAACAATATGTGATATGTGGTCCTTAATGTATACTCATACATGTAAATACAAACTAAAAGAGGGTTCAATATCCTCCAATAAATTTTTGTACTGGAAAAAGTCATAAATTCCAACTATGGTAGAGTAGTCCAGTCATGATTTTAAGAATTGTTCATACTCCATTAGCTCACCATACCATGTAAGAAGATTAAGTAAGAATTGGCATCTAGTTAGTGAAGGGTTAATCTATATTGGAAATTGAGTCTCATACTCCAACCGAACATCTACCTCTTATGGGTCATGGTCTTCATAAACCCATGAGGCCTATGACATTGAACACACTCTATATATATGGTAAATGGGAAATATCATCCAAATAAGAGTGAGATATAATTTTATTAATAATAATGATCTTCATTAAGTCCAATATGGGAAGATAAGCTGGTACAAATCATAGGGAAACTTGATCTCTTTACTGAGACTCCAAAAACAATGCCTCATAACTTAATAACCAGTATTGAGTGGCATAGATACAAGAATGAGTTTTTCACAGTTCCACCAAAATATATTAATTAGGTATCATCAGGTATAACCATTTATTTGATTGGGTGAATCCACTAGGATTAAAACATATTTGGATGAATTATTATAATAAGTACATGAGATATCATAACCAACCACTCTATGATTATTGTTCTAACTTACTTATATACATTAATTATGTCTTAGTGATATATGTCAAATAAATATTTATTTGAGTCTAGGATAAAGGATATATTGATCTTCAAGACTATATCAGTCTAAAAACTTAAATAACTAAACTCAAGAACCCATTAACCACGCTACAATAAGTTCCTAAACTAGTTCTCATAAAACTATATATTTAAAACACCATTCCTTGAATAATCCCACATTCATATACATATGATATGACCCAACCCATTGGAGCCTTTCCGGTGAATGTGGAAAGTGGAAAGTGCCACATAATCCCACCAATATTAGGATATGACTAGTAAGTAGTACTGAGTATTCATATCTCACAAAATGGTTGGATTTATGCTATATAAACATGTTAAAACACTTCTCTAATATTCAAGGTAATATATAATCCAAGTAGGTTATTAATAATCAATTGAATTGTATATATTTAATTCATGATACAATGAAAAAAATACACCCCACTAGGTATTTATAAGGGAATAAATTCCTCTAAAAATTCCTTTAATATAGCGCACTACATAACTACTCTCAACCACATGATCTCTGGAATCATAGTCCTACCACAACGATGATTTCTACCATCGTGAGTTATAATTATATATAATAACATTCCAATATCACTAGGCATCACATCCAAAAAAACCACTACAAGTCCATTTCCACCAAGATCGTCTTAGAAATTGTTCATCACCTGCATAAACACAACATGTATTGGAATATGGATGATTACACCTCATAAAATAATTAAGACATAATTATATGATTTATAAAATGGTTTTGACTTCATTAAATTTTGATGAGTTTTTTTGTTAATAGATTTGTAAAATTATCTAAAACATTACATAACAATGTAAATATTTCCACACATTGTACAATTTTTTGATAAACAGGTTCTTATGCTTACACTGTTATTTCATTTATGGATACTTTTTTTATATTCAATATGAATCACCATTGACCAAGATATAATCCCTATAAATCCTAATGTTCTATGGAAATTTTTTTAAGGAATGGGATGAGATGAAAATCTCAGTAAATGATATAAATATACAGGAATTTGATTTGTCTAATTGAAAAACATAAAAATCAGTGAGGGAGTTTACCCATTTCTAAAATAAACATTGATATCATGAAATCATTAAAATAAATTTTAAATCAATTTCATGTCTTTATGTTTTCATTTAAAAGTTAATTTTAGGGATAAAGGAAAAATCTTAACCAAGATAGTTTCTTGAGAAAATATGGGAACTTATGAAAACCTATTCCTGGAAAAATAACCTTTTACCTTTTAAAGGTAAAAAAATTTCATAAAAAAATTTACATACCTTATAAAATAAAAATATTTCAATTAAAAAATCATATTAATTATTGAAAAAACAACTAAGTATGTTGGCATCGTATCACTTATAAAAACTCTTATAATAGAATAACCTTAATGGTTAATTCTATAAGTCTCTTCTCAAGAACAAACCACTAGCCAATGCATTGGATGGCTATATGAGATCCACCCATAATCATATAAAATAAAAAAGTATAATATCATGAATAAAACATTAAAAATATTTAATTTCCATCATAAGACTCTAAAAATAGGTATTTAAACCCATAAGTAAAACCACTTTCATTTATCTCATAAAAATGAGAAGAAATATATTTTTCTATTAAAGTAATCAGGAAAATAAAATTCCCCAAAAAAAGGTATATATGAACTTCTTTGCACAAACAATAGAACTTACATTCAAATATTGATAATTAGTCATGGTAAAAAATGTGGTTATACCATAAACATTAAAAAACAACCATTTTTCACTTTTTTAATAAAGGTAAAAAATAACTCTAATGGAAGATGTTGAAAATATTTGTTTTAAAAACATTTAAAACAATTAAAAAATAATTTAAATTTAACATAAAAAATAAATAATATATAACTATGAAAAATATTTAATCATTTAAAATAACTTTTATATTGAGAAAAAAGGGTTTTGAAAATCTAAAACAATATTTTAATGAAAAATCACTTACCTAGTGTCCCTAATTGCTTCATTCGACTTCTACTTTCCTGAATATCAAACATATTTTGATTTTTTTACATTAGTAAAATATTTTTAATATTTATTACATTATCAAAATTATTTTTATTTCATATATATTATGTTTTTTAGTTACTAAATCGGTTAATCTTATATCACTCATTTTTTGGTCGATTTGTTCATAATTTAAAAATAACCCTGATGCATTAACCATGGTCAAATGTGTCATAGTTCCATAAAATCCATAATAATAAACATGTAACAACTATATTTTTTACATATTTGATATAATTTTAATACCATCCTTGTAATACGGTAATGAAAAATGAGATACATCATTCATAGAGGTGGTAATTTGCACGTATGCATATGCGAAATTTTCCTTTTTATAATAAATGAAAATAAATTAAATATGTTAAAGGATTAAATTTAAATAATAATAATAATATTATATATATTTTATTTATACATTATATATATCATTGCAATCATCTATGTGATGAATAAATGAAAAAGATAATTACATCGATTTAGGGGGGTGGCACGCCACACGTACATAAGAGAAACATTTCTATTTTAAACAAATGGAAGGGTGTGAAGGATTAAAATATTTTATATTTTAATATTCATAATTATGTCATAAAAATATTATATATATAATTAATAAATATTTTTCACAATCGATGTGTGGTATTGATGAAAAACAAACCACCACTCTTCGTAGAGGTGGGAGTCCATATATACACATGAGTGATGTTTTCATTTTCTCTAGGATATAAAGGTGGTATATAATAGTTTATTCCATCATCATAAAAATATTTTAATATAGTAAACATAATTTTTTAATTATTTTAGTATGGTTAGAGAATATTTTAAGGGTTTTTAAGAAAAATAAACTTAAAATAATTTAATTATGACTTATTCATCCTTCTTGGATGTCTTTATTTGGATTACACCTTAAGCATTATATAATTGGTATTTTGTTCCGAATTAAAAAATTATAATTTTAGAGGAGTGTTTTGGTGGTATTTGGGTAGAACTTGTTTAATCTAGAGTTATCAAATTATGTAGACAAGGGATGAGTTGAGGTTCCTTTCTCTAAGTGAGGGAGTGGATATATTGTATATATTCAATTATTTAAAATAATAAAAATTATATCTCCGGGGAAAGGGATTCAAGGAAATTCTATATTAGAATAAGAAACTTTTTAAGCTCAAAATATACTGAAAAAAATTTAGATAGTATTTAGTTATATTTAAAACCTTATATCTTAGTATAGCCATCTCCAGTAAACCCTTTTAACCATTACTCTGGTGACAAACTTTTACAATGATGAATATTCATTAAGACTAAAAATTGAATTTCATTTAGTTACCAAATTTGATAACAATAGTAAAAAATACATAATATACTTTCTAATACTCAATTAATAGTAGTGGTAAAATCTCATTTAATATATTATTGTAAAATGTAATGTAATTTTTTTAAAAAACAGTCATTGTTAAGTATAAAAATCATTTTACACTATAATAAAACACAAATATTATTACAAATAATTAATTTTTTTATTATTTAAAAAATTAAGGTCATTTTACATTTAGATCAATAGAAAAATATATGGAATCATTGAACCAAGTCATTATTGTTAAATAATAAAGAATTGTTTTTATTAGATCAAAAATAATTTAGGTTCCAAAAAACTCAATCACGGGGTTTCAAATTCAACATAACACTTTAAAGTTGTTTATTTTTCTCCTTAAATTAATATTCCATATATATAATGTTTTATATATTGTCAACTCATGATTATATCATAATAATGTCATAAATGATATGGTATTTTGAAAGTTAACATTTTTCAGTATTCCCCAATAAAATCAACTATTTTAGAAAAAACAAAAAAAATCACCCTCATATAAATAATTATGTTGATATAAAAAATGAATGTTATTTAAAGAAAATCAAATTTTTTAAACTAACAAATTTAACATATAAATAAACATTATAATTTATGGAATACAATTAATTTATAATTAACAATTTCTTGTTCAATTAAAAAATACGTAAAATTATTATATTCATTATAACTCCATAAAATTAAATCATGGATATTAATAAGACATTAAATAAACTTATTATTAAAATTAATTAGATTTAAAATTCTACCTCCTAGAAGAAATTAAATTCTCATAAATTTATTCATTATTTAAAAAATTAAGGATATTTTCCCCATTACATTTTATAATTATCATGTTTCTTTATTCAATTATATAAATATTTCATAAAACATAAACCAGGTGAGTTTTTTTATTCCCCACCACATTCTATCTTGGATTAATAATATGAAATACTTTTTCCTATAATATATATTCTCTTCTATCTATACCACTCTAGGGATCAAAATATGAGGTTCATCAAGTACAAATTTCTTTATAAATGAGATATAGAACATGTCATGTACTTGAGATAAAATCATAGGTAATTCTACATAGTAAGAAAATAATCCCACATTATCCATAATTTTATATGGACCAATAAACCGTTGACATAATTTTTCTTTCACTTAAAACAGATACCACCCTTCAAAGAAATCATTTTAAGAAAAAATTACCTTCTACCTCAAATGAGTGATATTTACTTAGGTTAAATTCCTAACTCTTTTTCCCACTATTATCTTCCCTCAAATGGTGTTGAATAATAATTAACTTCACAACAATTCATTCTACCAATTATTTCCCCAACAACTTTGTCTCAAAATAATTATACCAAAATGATGTCGTTCAAAAATGTGTTCTATATAATTATTCAAATGGTTCCACTAATATAATTAAATTAAAACTTTTGTTACAAGAAAATTACACCAATAAAAAATGATGATCCCAACTTTATTAGTTATCCATTGAGAATTCCTAAATAATATCTTCAAATATTGAATTATAAGCTATAATAACTCATTGTATTAAGGATTTAAATAGGTACTAAAATATAATTCAATACCAAAAAACATTGTAATATATTTCGGAAAATATGATGTAAATCTGGGATCGCAATTAGATAAAATTAGTGAGGGACTCTATGTAACATGATTATCACTTTCGCATAATGCCTATAAAGTTAATCATGATAGATAATATCATGAATATATCCAAAATTCATATATTTAGATAAATTATCGGCAATAAATAAAATCAAATTATTAACATGATCTTTATTAAGCAATCCCACCACAAAAGCTATGAATATAATTTCAAATTTCTAATCAGACACAAAAAATGCATGAAAATCCCTTTCAAAAAATTTAACTCAACTTTTTTCTATTGAGAATTTGATAATTACATGATCAAATGAACAATATACTTGTTTATTCCTTCCCACCAATAATATTTATGATGGTATCTTTGTATTTGTTAATAATAAATGAGTAGAAAATACAGATTTGTGGGAATCACTCAAAAAACCATTCTTCATCTAAAAATGATTTGATACATATAACAATTTTATAAACCTTATAATAACTTATTTTCCAAAATCCAACTTATGAAAGATAACATTATTAACAAATTATATCATTTCTTTAAACACTTGATCTTCCTTCTAAGTTTTTTTAATTCTATCTAAAAAAGGATAACTACACTAGCAACTTATCAAAAAGAGAAAATGTTTCTTCATGAACAAATTCCAATAATAGATTTATTAAATCCTAAAATTACTGATCAAGTTATAGACATAACATAGATAAAGATGCATTATATATATTTCAAAACAATAGTAACTTTATTATCTTTTCATGTATTATAGTGGGTTGTGTAATCAAAATCTATTAATATTTATATACATATTCTTCATAGAATTTTCTATTTTTTTGGGTAAATACATGAATTAAAATTTTATGATCTATATATTTCACATTTCACCCTATATAAAATAAGAAACCAAAATTTATTGAAAAAAAATCTCTACTTCAAGATCTATTTAATGGGTTTGATAATTCTACAAATAGAGTTTAAATTGGATTAAAAAATATTCAATTACCTGATCATATTTTATCAATAAAAAACCAAAGGGCCTCCAATAAATCTTTAATATAAATAAAATATTTAGCATTTCAAGATGGCTAGTATAATACTAGTGCACTAACCAATCTTATTTTCAATTTATGAAAAAATAAATCACATTTATTTTTCCATATGAATTTAACACTATTTTATGTTAACATTATTAGTGGGATATAAAGATGAGTAAAAGTTTCATCAAACCACTTATAGGGACTCTCAAATCCATGGAATCTTGGAATTTGAGTTACATTTTTAATTATTGTCCAATATTCCACCACTTTTGTTTTATAAGGATATATTGTAATTCTTTATTTGGATACAATGTTCTCATGGAAAAAAATATGAATAAATTTTTTTCCATTTTCTAAAATTCCCATAAAACATCTTTTTTTTAATTTCCTATAATTGAATCCTTAAATTATTCTTATTATCTGCATATATTATAAAATATATAAGATTTTAATCAATTAATACCACTTAAAATATATAGTAAAAACTAATGGAAAAATCTATTTATAAGCTCTATAAATACTATGGGTTCATTTTTTTAACCAAAAGAAAAATACACAATCTTATAATGACTACATAGTATAAAAAACTATCATAGTAATTTTATCTTCCCGTTTCAGCTGATGCAATCAAGACCAATGGTTAATATTTGAAAAATAATAAACCCAATGGAGTTGGTTATACTTCGTTTTAAGGTCCATAATTTTAAGATGTAGTGTAAAATTTTCTTACCTCACTATCCTATATATGGTCTTGATAATTTCCATCTTTTATCCTTTTCATTGAAAACACAAATTCAATGTTATCTATCTCATTACAATTAAAATAATTCTCTATCATATTTTCATCATTGATATGACCATAACCATTTCAATTTTATTTACAGTCATAAGCTATATTTACCAACTTACCACACCAATAATACTTTATATATTTCAAAATATAATCACTAGGATGGTTTTTACAACAAATAACACCAGAAGGAATATTAATATTCATACTTTTATATTTATTCAATTGATTATTTCCCATTTCTTTCCACTCAAATATCTTGTTAATTTTTTGATGTAAAAATCAGTAAACACCATATCAAACTTCTCATCCCATAAAAAAATGTCCCAATAACATAAAAACACATGAATAAACAAGGAACTTATTAAAAATGGTTTGAATCCTTTGTTAAATTTAAAAATTTTATTATCATGATCCAGAATAAATTTTGGTGCATACCCGGACAATCTTGTAAATTATTTTTCATAGGTGGAAACTTAGTCTTCCCATTTTTATTTCCATTCCATGAATTTACATTCCATTATAAATTAAACAAAATTATGAATACATTTCTCAAGTTATGTATCCTTAAATATTGTCTACTCTATAGAATAATTATTATTCTTTTCTATGGTATTCTTTATTAGAGAAAAATATTTATCAGATTCAATTTTAAAAGAACAAATGGTAAGAGTTACCTTCCAATGATTGGATTATCCAAAAAAATTGAATATGTTATTAAAATAATTAATCCATCATTAAAATATCACTATACCTAAAAATATACCAAAATATAGAGGGGTATGTTTCATGAAATGTTCCCTTATAGAAATATTCTTAAATGGATATCTCATCATTCCCTTTCAAGGGTACTAGCATTAATAACCCATGTAAAATGAGTTAAAATAACCAAAAAATATTATAGTTCAATTCCAACCATTCGATGTTTTTAATATTGAAGGAGATAATTTTGTTATTTCATTTATACTTCATTTTTCTAGATTCCTTTTTAAAAGACAATTTGAAATAGTGATTTCTAACATCATATTATGCTATAAAGATATATATTCCATTACATCAATACCAATTTTAAAACTACATAACATAATCAACCTATAATTATATGATTTATTAAAATTCTTACACTTTTTCTCATATCCAATATCATTTTAGATTAGAGTATAATATAATCAAGAAAAATCTTACATAAAATTGGACATTTCCACTCAATGTATATTTCTCTACAAAATGGGTTCTTATGTTTACACTAATTTTTATTTCATGAATCTTTTTCATTATTTAGAAAATATGAGAATTTAAATTTTTATAATTCATTCACATATATAGGTTCTTTATAAAATTTAAAAATATGGTATGAGAGAAACAAGGTTCAATAGAGAATGTAAAGATAAAATAAATCATTCAGTCCTTTTAAAAAACATGAAAATCCATAAGGTAGTTTTTCCTTCTGAAAAATAAAATTTGAGATCAAATAATCAATTAAAAAATAATGCAATCAATTTAAAATACCAATTTTTTTATAAAAAAATTTAGTATACAGTTTAAAAGTAAAATCGTAACCATGATTATTTCTTGAGAAATTATAAGAACTCATGAAAACGATTTCCTTGAAAAATAAACATTTTTGTCTTATATGGTCAAAACCATTCATAAAACCATTTACTTAAATCATTGAATATAAATGACTCCATTAAAAACTCATAGAAATAATTTCAAAACCATGTATTCCTCATATTATATCCCCCTTACAGTAACCCTTACAATGGAATAACCTTCACATTTAATTCCAAACGTTTCTTCTAGAGATCATATCATCACCCAATAAATTGGTTGGCTATATTAAAATCGCCCATTGTAATAAAAAATTTAAAGTGCCTTATCAAGAATAAATAATATAAAATATTTTATTTCCATCATAAAACTCATAAACATTCGATTTTAACCCATAACAAAATCCACTTTTAGTGATATCATAAAATATATATGAAATATTATTTTCTTTTGAAAAAAGGATAAAAAATAAAATTCCCAAAATAATAAAAAATAATATACTCTTAGGGATTCTATGAAATCCTATAGAGGGATTTAAAAAAATGAATAATGGATTTGATTATGGAAAAATTAAGGAATGTGGTAAACTATAATAAGCTTTCTTGTTTAACTTCTATAGATAGAGTAAAAAACAACACATAAAGAAAACATTAAAAATATTTCTATTAAAATATTTGAAAATAAATTAAAATTTAGTTTAAATTGAACCATGTATAAATAATAATACAACAAAAACATTTAGAATAATATGGATATGGAGGGGAAATATTTATGTAAATTTAAAATAATATTTTAAATAAAAATCTATTACCACATGTCTGAAATCTCTTCATATAAATTAAACTTTCTATGATGACAAAAATATATTAATTATTTATTTTCTAAATAAAAATATGTATTTTAATTAAATTATACTTTATATATTTTTGAATTTATTTTCATGTTTTTTTAGTTACTCTATCAGTTAAGATTATAACAAATATTTTGAGGTTGTCTATTTCATAATCTCTAAAATAAAATTGAGGTTCTAACCATGGTAAAATTGTTGATGGATATATAATATCCATAATGTTAAAAATTTATCAATAATTTTTTATATATTCAATATAATTTTAACACCATACATGTAATGTGGTACTAATAAATGAGATACATCTTTCATAGTGGAAGTTGTCTACACAAACCTAAGATAAACATTTTCGTTTTTCTAAAAGAAGAAAAGGAAATAAAGAATATATAGGTTTAAATTTTTATAGTAATAATAATATTTTAAAGATCATATATATTCATTAAATATATCTTTGTTACCATCATTTTGAGGTGGAAAAGAAAATTTAATTAAATCAATTCGTGGAGATGGCAGTCTACACGTACACATGATTGAAATTTATGTTTTTCAATAGATGAGAGGGTAATAAGGTAGATAATATTTTGTCATTAAATAATAATAATTATGGAAGAAGTAGATATTTATAACCATAAATTTGTTTTGGTGATGAAGAAAAAATGCATAACTTTATGGTGGTGGTAGTCCACACGAACACACATGAGAAGTTTTATTTTCCTATAGGATAAGAAATAGGTATAAAATTATTATATAGGTTAAGGAAGAAAAAAATGAAATGATATTGTTAATAATTATACCTTATATTTAGATTTCTTCTATCAACTTACACTTTAAGCCCTTTTGGATTTGTCTTTTGGTGAGACTAAGAACTATATGATGTATGGAGGAGTGTTTGGGATAGGTTTTTTCAAAAAATTTTGTTGAGATATAGTGATAAATGGGTGTAGATAAGTGAGGATATGAGTTTCCATTATATAAGTGAGTGGAGTGTCACTCTTGTAAACATTCAATGTATTAAAATAATATAATTCCATTTTAATTTGAAAGTGGATGGAAAACAATAAAAATTTAAATATTACATATTATAAGGTTTATATACACTAAAATAATCAAATTTAGAAAAGTTTATGAGATATGTGGAACCTTATCTCATTATTTAACCCCGCATTAACCCTTTAAACCCTTATCGTGGGGACACACATCATTTGTCGAAACAATTCATTATGAATAAAAATGATATTTATGTTAATAAAAAAATTGAATATGTTAATTCCAAATTTTTAGTATATTTTATAAATCAAAATTTTAAAAATGGTAAATTTCAATTTTAATATAATTTCAAAGAATGAAACGAACAACGAATTTGTTTTAATTTTTTTTTATGCATACAAATGATTTTACTCAAAAATAAATTATAAGTTTGAATGGAAAAAATTATTATGGTTTATTATTAAACAATAGAATGTATTTTAAAATTTATATCTAACCATAATGAAATGGAATCATTGAACCACCTCCTTTAATGTAAATAATAAAAAATATTTTTTTATTAGATTTAAAGATAGCTTAGGCTTTAAAAATCTACTATGAATTTCCAAATTTAGCATAATTATTTATACTGGTCTATATTTATCCTTAAAAATATATTTGGTTGATAAGGTTAGTTTATATATTTTTATGTCAATATAATTTCATAATTAAATAATTAAAGTTAGTGTATTTGTAAATTTAGTATTTTTCACTATTCACCTGAAAAATAAATATTTTAAAAACTCCCAAAAAATAAACCTAAGATACTTTTTATACGATAATATAAAAAATAATTTCTATAGAACTTAAATTATATGATTTTTAAATTTAACTCTCAAATAAATCAGTATAATTCATGGAAATTTTTTTTCTTAGAATAAAGAAATTCGATTAAAAAATTACATAATAAAATTATAGTGAATATGAGTCCATATAATATAAAAAAGAATTCTAATATGACCTAACATTGATTTTTTAAAATTGATTTATTATTAACCTTTAATGGGATTCAAAAGGCCCATTTAGGGGTGATTATAAATATAACTAGTTGGATGCTCTAAAACCACATTAGAATCATGAAGTAAAAATTCAGTCTTACTCCTAGTATGAGAGGTGACTGGATTGAAGACTAAAAAAGAAAACTATAATACCAATTTATATTAATAATTCAAAAAAATACAAATTATATTAGAATAATAAGGATAATACATATATTTTATATCACTAAAAATATATTGGAAATAGCGAAGTATCGATCATCTATGCTCGGAACCCAATAGTCATACCACATAAACAAACATGAATAATAGGTATTATAAAGAGACCAAAAAGTATGAAATCAATATTTATATAAGTATATAATATCAAATGAAATCCACAGACTTACAAAGAATTCAAAGTCCCACATATATCAATGCTCTCTATATGATTAAGAAGAACATTCTGTGGTCTTATAATATCAAATTAGTGACCCTACCTTTGAAACTACACATGATAAAAATCCATTTTACATTTCTAGATCATTTTTGAGGTCCCAATCCTTATCTTTTTGTGTATGAATTATGTCGGAGTACCTACCATAGGAAGAGGATCAAACTCTACATGAGATCAAACATTGGGGAGTACTGAATCAATATATAGAGGATCACAGCACAGGTGTGAGTGTGGGTGAGTACCACCCGTGTCTATATACAAGAAATGAGGGTCTATTCTGTAGCTAAAATTTACTTTATAGGGGGTAAAAACCCCAAAAATCCACTAATAATCATGTTCTAAAACCACCGCAACCTATAAAAAAATTAAATATAAATCCACCAATCTCATTGAAAAATTCCATTTGATATAGAATTTACCTACAAAATCATGATCTAAGTGAAATAGAACTCAAAATAAGCAATTCATTTATTTGAAATAGACATGAAATGAAATTTTTTCATTTCATTATAAAAAGTATGAGATAAAATACATGGAATGATGTGATGAAAGTGACACATGTTGTATTTAAGTACCACATAATGGATTTGAATTATTTGAATCAATACTGAGGTCATGATGTTGAATTAGGATAATCAATCTGATATCTTGGTGATATGTTATAACCACTTACAATACTAACAAAAAAAACAAAAAAAAACAACCCCAACAAAAATAGTATTATATATTGATCCAAAGTTTTCATTTGTATTCAATAAAGTTTCAATATGTGTTTAGATAATTAAGGATGAAGCAGATATTCATAAAGAATTATTATAGATTCATGAAATGACATTTTATGTCATGCTTGGAGAATTAATCTTATAGTTGTAACAATTGTTGAAAGGTACCTCATTCTAATGACATTTTTTATAATTTACACTGGCATATTGTGCATAGTTTAAAGAATATGTTGAAGAGTAATTGAATAGGGGTGTTCAATTTTTTAATTTAATGAGGGTTTTTATTATGAAATCCATGTGAATAAAGTTGACATTATTTTTACTTGGTATATTAAAAAGGGATATTTGGATTATTGAGATTATAGTTTGATATTTGGTGATGGTATTTTGTCTTACTATTTTTATTATAATTTTTAACAAAAATTAATGACCATCTATGAAAAATAGATTGGATAGATCTACATCAATTTTATGAGGGCTGGTCTCAACCACACACATGGAAACTGTATATAAAAATTGATATAGAGGAATAGTGGGACATTTATGAGCCCGTATGAGCATGTACTATGGGTGTATAAAGGATAATCAGGAGGCACCTTAGGGGTGGTAGCACAACAAGGCATGGTGTCTAGGAACAAACCCCATACTCACATCTAGGATTCTATAGGTATCACTTTACATATTTATAATTACTCAGTCAAGATCAAAATTGATTTGGGATGTGAGCTCTTTATGTTAATATTCCCTAATTTACAAATTTATGGAAATATAAACACCATCCAATCCATAGAATATAACAATTCTAATTAAGTAGGTAAATAGTTGCATTCCTCCCCAATATGAAGCTCTTTGTAGTTGAGGATTTATAGAACCGAGCAAACACCTAAAAATTCCAATAGTTTTTTAGATATCAAAATATTATGAAAGATTCAAAAATTGATCATTAATGTTTTGTAAAAAAATAATATAATGAAATATGATTATGAATGTTTTGGAGATACAAATTCTATGAGGTTAGTGAGTGTAGTACATGAATTATAATTTCATGAAAATTCAGTCACTATGTGGAAGAGTAGAGTGATTTTATGATACATGTTCGTTCACAGAAGATTCTATGATAGCTACAAGACATGTGAGTGTTATATTTTTTTGTGGTAAAAAAATGAAAATTAAATGGTATTGGATATCTTTATAATATATACATCTATTTGAAAATCAACTAAGTATGTTTTTATATAAAGAATAAATTGTAGGCAATGGATAACTTTTAAACACTGTTTAATATGGTGGAACTTCTGTATGGGTAAGAGTTTAAGTTTATGTACATTAATACTACTTGTGATAAAAATAATCCCATGTGACATTTTGAGGATATACTATATAATGAATTACATATATGGTCACTGTTTCTTGATATTTCATGGAAAATGGTATGCAAACGATATACGATGAGATAATATCCAAAGCCTGATGATTACTTAGAATTAAACTAAGGAATATATTATGAAAACTATATGAACAATTTTAAAATGTTAATGTGAGTTACATATGTAATAAATTATATAAATAAATACCATATACCGTGAAGTGAGTTTGCGAACCATGATAACATGTGAACCATATGCATTGTATAATCTTTTTAGAAAGTTGATTTTATGGATGCATGCTAGTTCATGAAAGATACTGTATTAACCATTCTACCATGTGACATTTGGATGAAATAGTATGTTGTATATCATATATACTAAGTGAAGAATAGTTTACAATACAACTGAATGAAATTCCATGCATTTTTCTACCTTAAAAAATATATGCAATAATTCTATGTGGAAAATACAATACAAAAAGTCCATTACATTTGTGGGCAGAGGTGAATTATTTTTTATTATCACTTATATTTGAATGGTTATGAATATCTTTCAAATTTATCATGTTTTAACTACTTATTTGTAACATATAAATACTCAGTCAACACTTTTCTTAGTGTGATAAAGAATTTTGAGAGACATTTTTCATATAGAGAGGAAGCCCTTATTTTTCCCTAGTTGAGTTATGCAAGGAATGTTTTAAATTCTTCAATGGAAGAAATTTTAAAATGTAAAGTGTTATTCAAAATTATATGTGAATGGGGTGCTGGGATAATTGGTCATTAGTGTAATTTAATAAATATATCGATTAGTACTTGAAAAAAAACTTGAGTTTGAAGAATCGGTATGATAAGTATCAATAAAATGGAACAAAATTATGTGATAAGTATTATATACTATTATATAGTCATATAAACTATATTGGAACAATTTAATGTACTATCTGATTAGCATAAATTGAATTTCCTTGTGTAGTGAAGCGTAATGCAAGAATTAGTTTTCTATGCATAAAAAAGGTGTTCTAGAACTACATGACTTATCATAGATGTTATACTATGGTCTTTTGATGTGAATCAGCATAATTTGGCACCAAATTTGATTTTTATATAGTGGATAAGAAGTTAATATTCAAGTAGAAATGTTTATAATTCTATTTAATATTTAATAATTCATGAAGCATTTGAGTTGATGATCTAAATAAATATTACCATGAGTTGTGAAACATTAACCATGAATAAAAATAATACTGAATAAATTTTGTTCATCAATTTCAAAAAATATTTATGTCTAAGACATAATTATAATAAGTAAGAATTTATACCTAATTATTTAACTAGAAGTATCTAATAATTAACTGAAGATCAAAAGTTTATGAGACTGAAGCCATAATATACTTGTATGAGAAGAAAGTAAAATATTGGAATTTAGTAGACTGATAATAGAAATATTATTTCACATCTTGTGTGAAAAGGTTTTAGGGAAACAATCTTATTCTAATAATAAATTCAAGGTATTAATGTTATATATGAGCGATACAGATCTAGTACACTCATAGAGGAATATATATTACCAATATTGTAGAAGTAACCAAATATAGATAGATATCTTGTTATTTTTTGATCAACGACATTGAAAAGAAATAGATTTTGAATGGGGTTTATAACCAGTTACTAAAGAGGATTAAGGCTTGGGTATCTAAGTCATCTAGAATAAGAAGAATATGAAATGTCCGGGGTGTCTAACTAACCAAGGAAGATGAGTTGGTTTTTGGGGTATGGAACTGTGATCAATTGGAAGATCAACTATTGATTCATATAACTAGTTTATGCATTACCCATTAAAATATTTGATTAAACTATAGTAGATAATCCATTTTGGGTATTCTAAAAAAACATATAGGAGTAAATTATTGTACCTAACCTTATAAACACCATATTTTGTGACATGTCTAATTATTTATGCATATGAAGTGATATTGTGATATATAAATTAGTGAATCGGTAACTTTAACAAGTTCGAGAGGTTTAATTCAAAATAAATAATTATAAATGTATCCCACGGATTTATCCCTTCCCAATAGTGGTCAATCTTGTATTGGTCTCTATAATTGGTATAAGAGAGTAGGTTCCCTAAAAATACTCAAAAAATTTAGCTGATTGTTTTTAACTGGTATTATTCCGTGAAATTTTCAGGATGTGTTTGAGTTTATTGAGCTGGAGAAAAAGGAAGTTATCACATGGATAAAAATATTTGGATTTCTACTAAGTCTCAGAAAAAATAATGTAATATAGTCAATGAAGTTGAAGAGGAATCCAATAGTTAATAGAGAAACACCACTAACAAATTGTAATGAGAGTGGTATAATTATTAATTTATATCTGGATTGGGATTATTATGAATAATAATGTTCATGATGTGATTATAATGAATCAATTATTGATATTGTTTTTGAATTCAAAAAAGATATAAATAATGTTACCAAATAAGTGGTTAAGTTAATTTTTGTTATTATTAGTGGAATTATTTTTTTATTAATAATAATTATAATAAAAGTTGAATAACTGGATGGTGTACTAGGTATAAATTTCATGAAATGAATCACTCTCAATGTCATAGTGGAAGAAAGGTAAAAATCTATTATTACTAACAACAAAAATTTAAATAGCATTCTTATTAGAAATTTTGTTTAAGATTGTTTTTATAAATTCCATTCATGCACTTAAATGTTTTGAAAAAGTTTCTATGTATGTCAAGAATACTCAATTGGATATCAAATAAATGAGGATCCAGGATCATGGATCATTATTAAAAGACAATTTTTAAATTCTTGAAGTGGGTGTTGAGAATATGATTAAGGATTATAATGATAAAATGGCATTTATTGAAAATCACAATAATTCTCTCAGTATGATATGTATTTAATTTGAAATAAAAGTCAATAATTCTTTGAAAGACTTATATTGAGACATCAAAACTAAATAAGAACATTATTTCTACCACAAAATTATATTTGGATAATTATAATAACAAATAACATCCATCATATGACAATAATGTCATTCAATTATCTAATTATACTTCCAAACAAATTGTGCAGAAAAATGTTCCATCCATATCTCAATGTAATAATTTTTCTAAATCTATTTCAATAATATATATAGAATTAAATAAAACATTTGTACAAATATATATGACTTGAGAGGGATTATATCTTATAACTATGTTTATGGATTATAAAATAATATTTATAAGTGATTATTCCCCACAAGAATCCCAATTGGTGGTGAAAAAGACCAAAAAATAGTAAGCTGTAAATTTTATACAATATAAATAATACAAAATATGATCAAGGTTTGTGAGTCATTGTTGGAGTTTTAACAAATTCAATTATGGTACATTGGATTTATGACATAATAATTTAAATGAAAATTCATTGAGGAATCCCATACCAAGGAGAGAAATATTGAATATAATATTCAATAACATTCATAGAAGAAGTTAAATTGTCAAGTTCAAACAGAGTTGTGGTTCTTTATTATGTGAGTGATGTTTTCAATAAAAGTGGTAACAAATGTTATACATGTAAATCTCAAAATGTATCAATAAATAATGAGAAGATAATACCACATAAGGTTGAGGTGAGATCCTAGGGTAGGAACCTAAGAATTTTGCAAATCAGATTAACCCAAAGATGTTTCATAAGAATTCATCCTTAGACACAAAATATAAGAAACATCATAAGAAAATTATATATAAGAAGATAAATAGGAGTGATAAAAATTATAGGAATGATTTGAATAAGGTTACACATGGGAGTCCGTGTGAAAACTACAAACAAGCTATCAATATTCCCAAATACATTATTTTGGTTTTCCAACTGATTTAGTGAAAGCTAGAACATTAGAATAAGATTATGAATAAGCTAGCGAAAATGGTAAAATGGTGATTCCATATGAAGAATATGAATTTAATATGGGTTTTTAAAAAATGGATAACTCATCTGTTGAATATGTTTTATGTGAAATGATCCATAAATATGGAGACAATGAAAGAGGATGTCTGACATCATTTCTAGCATAAGAAGAAGACTTGAAGAGAATGTATCTTACACCAGGTGATGCATATGATTTGATGGATAATGAAACGGGAACCCTCTCAAAAAAATGAAATGGTTTATGTGATAATATCCATGATACCAAAGGATAAATTATATTTTATGATATATATAATATTAAATATGTGAGAAAGTGGAGTAACATGGTTGAGAAAACCATCTCAACATTTCTGTTCAAATTAAGGAATAAGTAATTCCACCATATTCCCTTATATATTTTTTGTATTCTATTTGTGATAAAAATGTGGGGAAATAAATGTGAAAAACGTTTTTAGTGGGATAACCTGCGATTCTGTGAGTGTTATCATATTTTTGATAACAAGGATGTGGAAGATACTATTTTTGCATGATCTTATATTTGGTATTATAATTAATTAACATTAATGAAGATTAAACTTGGTGAAGTTATGGAAGATATCAAAACTAGAAAACCATATAAAGAATTCCATTTTATTTTTAAATTATATTAAATCATTTTGAAATACATTCTAGAAGATACTCACAATGACAAAGAAGAATATTGTTTCCCGTGATGGGAAGAAAATTTGAAAAAGAAGGCTACCAAAATATTTTAACATGAATCTAAAATTTTTAAACATCATAGTAAGATTGAAATTTGAGTTATGAAAATCATCATTTCAAGCCATATTATTAATTTTAATAAATTTAATAATTATGGTGAGTTTTCTTTTCAAAACATGAGAAAAATGGGAGTTAAATGTCTTTTACGTGAACTCTTTTTTTGGTTTGTTGAGATGTGGTCATCTTACATATTTATTTTTAAGGAATTTATTTTTAATAAATATCATTTTTTAGTTATGAGAATGATTTCACATGAATGATAATTTATGGAAAGCATAAATAACCTTAGTTAAATATATATTTCTTTAATCATTGAGTTATACCACATATGCATAGAGTTAATTAACTATAGGCACTTCAATAAGAGAGTGATGTGATATCATCCCTCTCTCAGAAGTAATCAATAAATAATATTTTAAGTAACAAGAACATGTTTTTGATAAAACCCCAAATTACCATTTTCATTTGATATCCAATAAGGGGGAGAAATTGTTTACCAAATATTGACTTTTGTGTGATGTGTTGATATTGATAACAAAATAAAAAATGGGATATTTTTTAACATAAGTGTTGCATTTTCTATCAATGAGCTGCTAATATGTTTTTGGGGAATTGAAGATAAATTGGTGATGTGTGAAGAATTGTTATGGATTCATGAGATAAAGTTGGATTACATGGTTAGTAATTTAATCCTTATAATTGTTAGGATTTATGAATTGTTACTCATTCCAACAACATATTTTATAATTTTTTGGGAGTTTTCACATTGTTTACAACACTGTGAAGAGGAGAAATCAATGAATTCCATTCAATAATAAATTATAATATGAGGAGTTTAATTGGTGACACAATGTGAATAACGAATATATTATTTTAATTAGGAATAAAAAAGGGAGGCTATAATTATTGGGATTCTTTTTCTTTTTTTGGTGATAGAAATTTGGATGATTATTTTTTTCATCATTTTTTAAAAAAAAATACTCGAACACCAAACCCAATAGTTCGGATTGCTTAAAAAAGGATGTTTGAGATATAGGATAAACCATGTGGATGGGATACCTACATGTAAAAACATGATTTGTTATGATTTTTTTTAAAATAAATTATAATTCTTTAATGGCTTTCATTTCATGATACACCAAGATAGGCTTTCTTTATACGAAACACTATATTAAGAATGAGATACACGCAGCACTAAGTTTAGGTTTCAGTACATGGAACATTGAGTTGGGATTTTGTTACACAGAATACTATTTTTACACTGATTTATACATAACAACGATCTTATACTACATTATATGTAACACAATGCTTCACTTGCGTTATACACAACACTGAGTTCAAATAAGACATGGAATTTTATTAAAATATTAGTATAATTATCACCTATCCATTATAATGGTGGGTATGAAAAGGATTAAATAAGTTATGAAAATATGGTTTATGAATGTTTACAAAATTAATTATTTTTTAACCAATTAATTGCAAATAAATGTAAGAACTACTTTAAAATAAAGAAATTCTGTATTTAGAAACTATTTTTCTATGCAAAAACATGTTTCATTTCATTAAATTAAAAAACAATTTTGATGAATTATTTTATTGATATATATATATATAATACTAAAAAAACTTTTTAGAATTCATATTATGTTTTTTCAAGTCAATATATAATAATAAATCTAATTTTATGCATAAAAATATGTATTTTTTCTAAAAAAATGTTTTATATCCTTTTAATGATGAACTTATTTTAAAAAAAAAATTTAGAAAATTTAGAAATTATATTTTTACAAAATAAACTATAAGTTTCAAATAGGTATGTAAAAATCATCTTATCGTGATTTATTTGGGATTTTCTAAAAAGATTTAATTTCAGATGAATAGTCAAAATAATGAATTTTAATTGAATGTTGCCTTCTGTTTGAATAATTTATATTATTAAATTATATATAAAAATCATTTTAAAGTATAATTAGTTCAATTATACATAATTACATCTAATATATATAGTTTTTATAATTTTTTCATTGAAATTAGATATAAAAACATTTTAAACTTTTGAACATTTCACTTTGAAAACCTGTTGTCTTATCCCGTCGGCGGGAAAAATTTTAAATTAGTTTATGAAGCTTTTGTTAATTGGATTTTTAAATATATATTATATATTTTTAATAATAAAAAATTATAATTTATAATAAGAGGATCTTAATTTTTTATCAAGATGATTAGTGAAAACCATTAAAATTAATCAGGTCAATTAAGGGAAAATGAGTTTTCCAACGGAGAACACATTAAACATAAGGGAAAAATGACCTAGTAAGTTGTTAATAACACATTTTATGGTTGTTCTAGATCTTAAACCTTCATTTATATATATATTTTATTTATTTAATATTTTTAAGTTAATAACATTGGTACACCTATGTTTATTTTCAAAATACCATGTGTGTCATCTCCCCCACTAATAAAAGGACACCCTCTCCTCATATCATTAAAAATTAAAACAATTTTGGTTCAGATATCATATACCTGAATAAATTATCCAATTTTATACTCTCATCCTAAAAGTCATACTTTGGGCAAGAATCCAACCATGAAATTTATTTGGATAAAACCGCAGGGAGATACCCAAAGAAGAGGTAACATTTATCATCGGTGATTTTTGTATTATTTCTTACTCAAAACCATTAATTTGTTTTTACCTCAATATTTTTTAATAAAATATGTATATTATATATACAAATATTTTATCATGAAATTTTTATTACCTAATCCAACACAAACATCCACGAAATGGGTTACAAAATCATCATTTGTGTGTACAATAACCTTCTGCCTCACGAACAATTGTCACTTTTTTTCCATTACCACCATTAATGGTTGAGAATAATGATAGAAAAAGTATTTATATATATTATATTTTATATTTATAATGTATTTATGCTTCTATAAATAGTATATAGCACATACATTCATGATTTTCATTTGGCACGAATATGATAACTTCGTTCGTGGGTACGGTGGACTACTGCCATACGAATAAACGTGATTTGATCACACATTACATAGAATGCATTAAGGACGATTAAAATATAAATATTTTGATTTATATTAAATAAAAATTATTATCAAATTGTAACATATATATATCATTTACTTTTCTTTCTTTCAATATGATACGAAAATGTAAACAATGTTAAAGAATATGTATGACCTACCATCTCCATAAATAGTTTATTTCATTTCCTTTCCCAAAATATAATCTATTAATATAAATAAAAATTTACTATATATATTATATTTATATCATTTTTATAGTTATGGACATAATGAAATCATGATCTAATTAAGAGGACCATGAATAACAAGTCAAAACATGTAAGAAAAACAAAGTAGTTATTTCCTGAAACAGAACATTAAAATAGAATTATTAATAAATGGGTAATATAAATTCATAATAAAATAATATATGGTATTATATGTATGAATATGGTTATGTGATAGATTTATAATAAAATAATATTTTTTATACAGTATTTTTGAACGTATATGAAGGAAGCCAAGTCTTAAGGTAAGGGGATTTCTAGTCAAACTTTTAATTCTGAGATAATTTTTCCATATTCACCAATTTTTTCTTTTGTGTGGTGTATATACTGACCTATGAAATGTTATATCATTAATATACTTTGTTTAATGATATTTAAATTTCTAATTGAATTTATTATTTCACAGGGCTCACGATTCAAATGTTACTCAAGTAGTAAGGGATTTCTATCTCACTTTTATTTTCCATGAGACACACGCCATGTGCACCACTTATTTATTGTATATGGAATGTATAATACCCATGTATGTAGTTTATAAATAATATATTTATAATTATTTGGATTTACATATCCATTTTAAGAGCTCTCTTTCATGGGGTTTATGGATAAAATGTTACCAACGCAGTAAGGGGATTTTAGTCTCAATTTTCTTACCTTGTGAGATATGATATATTATGCACTAAAATTATATCACAAGGTTGATATAAAACCCCTTTTAAATTAATTATTATTATATTTTTAATTATAATTTTATTTTTTATTTCATTTTATGTTTTTTCTTCATGAGTTTTATGATTAAAAGTTACCAATGTGATAAGAGTTTGTAGATGGAATCTCATTTCTTATTGATATTGTTTATGATTATTCATCAATTGATGAAATATTATGATAAATATATCAATAAGTCTCATGAATTTTATTAATTTATGCTAACTCATGATATCCTCTCAAATAGGTTCCATTTTTTCACACTTTGTTTTACATAATATAATTAATAAAAAAATTATGAGAATCCAACATTATTTATTTCACCAGTCATAAGTATATTTTCATTACAAACCATGTTTTCTAAAAATGTTTTAAAAAATATTATACTATTATCCTATGATTTTTAAAAGAAAATTTTACACATGTTTTGCCTTTTTACCAAATGGTTTTTAAAGTAATATTCTTATCATTTTCCAGTCAAGGTTTCTTTGACTGCTACCAAAAATGTGAAAGGAATATTTGTTTTTTCATATAAGTTATGTGTGGAAATATCTAATTTGATAACTAATCCATTCATTTAAAAAAATTATACATATTAAAGAATATTTTCAAAATCAAATGTTTTCTTAATTTTTTTTAAATTTTTTATTTCAAATTAATTTTGAATGAAACAAATTTTAAAAATGTTTTATGCTTTAAAATGAATTTTGAAAGATTTTAAAATAATACTTTATATGTTTTCAGGGTTATATTAAAAAAAATTAAAGGATTTAATTTTTAAAATGTGTATTTCAAATTGGAAATAATATTTTCATTAATATATTTTGTAATTTTATTTTAAAATTCTTCATTATAAGTTTTCCATGAAAATGATTTTGAAAATGTTTTTTGAATGTGATTTTCAATGGAAGGTATTTTACATATGAAATATTCCAAGTTATCTTTCAAAACACTTCTCAATATAAGATGAAATCCTATTATATATTTTATTATTTACTAAGGATATGACCTAAAGAAACCATTATTATTATTTCTTTGAATTTTATATGTTTAAGATGGTTGGTTGTTTATGAAACCCATTTCTCTTCCATGGGTTATACCAAGACAAAATTCAAATGAAAGCCTATTAATTTTTGTTGTTATACTATGATTAAATTGTTATGAAACATGTATCTTTTCCATATGTGATAATATGATAAAATTTCTATGATACCCATTTCTTTTCACTAGTTATGATATGATGAATTTTTATGATCTTTTAGAATTGACATTCATGATTTAATTATGCAAAGGGTGGGACCTATATCATCCTCCAATGCATACCGTAAAGAATTATATTTATCATGATATAGACATGATAGAATGGGAATTAAACCTAGTATAGTAATACAAGACAATAAGGATGAGTAAACTCGGTATAGTAATACATGGATGAAATTGGGAGTAGACCCGATGCAGAATGGTACATTTTCCATTATGATAGTTTGAAGAGTGAACCCATTACACTATAAATAAAGTGATCTGATGTGGGATGGTGGTGTGTCATTCCCAGTAGGTGTTTCCCCTTGAAGTTCCCTGGTATGTTTTGGAAGTAATAATTGAATTATAGGGAATTATTTTATATTCTTTTGTGTATATCATAAAATCTATGATTAATTCCAATGTTATTCTCTCATGACACAAATTCTATGATTTATTTAATATTCATGTATTATGAACTACTAAAATTTAGGACATGAATCATGTTTACAATCCTTGTTATGAATGGTATTATTTTCCAATTTTATGATCATTTTCTCACACACTTATGAATATTTCATTATTATATATCTTCTCTATTTACCCTTACTGAGAATTAGAGCTAACCCTTTATTATATTTCCTTTCCCTGTGTTATGAATAATTGTTTTATGTAGGGTAATCTCATATAAAATCACTTAATGGGAAATATTTAATGGATATATTGAAGATATTTCAAAAGTTTGATGATTATGTTTCCATTTTTCTAAAGGAACTAAACTATTATGGTCCTTAAGAGTATTTTTGTGTAGTGTATTTAATATACATATAATAAAATTTATTATCCATGTATGTTTATCATGGGTCACTATATTTGGTACCAAAGGAATGGTTTAGTTAACCTTTGAAAATTAGGATGAGAAAAATTTAGTGATATCCCTAGGGATATGTCTAAGGATATGTCTAGGTATTTATATAAGGATAAGTTTAAGTATGGGTCAAAGTATAGGAAAATTTCCTAGAATTTTGGTATATGATATAGATAGTGGTTTATAATAAAGTATATCACTTTCTAGATACTTGAAGTGGATGTGGCTCTATAATAGATATATGTAGGTGTAGAAACCCTGAAAACACCTTATTGAGCTAGATGAGATTTGGATTTGGTGTATAAAAACAAACCTTAATACACACCTAGATTGAAACTATGGGGTGATATGATTTGGAAATTATCAAAATATTTATGAACTATCATTATAGATTTATAATAATGATGACTATGAATGACCTTCGATAAACCTAAGGTGACATAGAGTAAAGAATATTTCATGATTTAGACATCCAATAAGTGAATTCTCATGACTATGTGGTTTTCCATAATTATTAGTGTTTCTAACACTATATTTTTTTAGTCAATGGTGAGAACCAAAAAAATTGGGATAACATTAAAAGTGACAAATTATTTACAAATGAGCATCAAATTGGGATAGTTATTGGAACAAATGTTGTTGTGATTATTCCTAATCAGTTTATATGAAACCTGATTAACAATGTGTACCGTAAACTACTCTTATAATTTCACATATATACAGAAATATTTCATTTATATTTTGGGTGGTGGAGACCATGGAGGTAAGATTAATTAGGTTTTTATATGTCAGGAATGTGGGAAGAATAAATGTAGGTAATATCTCAAAGGTATTGGAAGATATTTTTATAGTGAAAACAAAAGGAAAAATATAAGTAACTGCAGTGAGAAAACAAAAATTTTGTTTAAAATAATGGATGATAATAATGGTCTCCCTATGATATCATCAACTAGTTATTTCTTTAGTTATTTAAATTATGGACCTTATAAAAATCGATGTCATAAGTGGGAAGCTCATAAAGAGAGTCAATAAGGTGGTTTGAATAAATGTAATATTATTAACGATAAAGAGACTATGAATGAAATATGAAATAAAATGGGTATTAAATAAAAATATTATTAATCCTAGTTAATGTCTTATAGATGAGGTGGAATAATCAATGTGTTTATGTATTTGGATTCAAGAATTATGACTTCTGAGATATATAGAGATTGTTCAGTATAATTTTGTTATTAAGGATTTAAAAGAACATGGTTAATTGTAATGAATACCCAATAATGTGATTTAATGGAAATGTTATATTTTATAGAAACACATGATGAAGGGAAAGTAACCATTAATAAGTTTCATTTTTTGAGATAATGATGTTTGTATAAAGATTTGTTTAGAATGAATAAAGTAAATTGGATAGTATTAATTACCTTGGAATTAATTACTAATTTTTTGAAAAAGTGGTTTATACTATCATGGATGGGGTTTACATAATATTTGGATTTAATGAACATACATAATAATCTAAGTTATATATAAGTAACTAAGGAGAATGTATGTTTTTATTATTAAGGATTTATGGTAATTCAGGTTATTAACATGTTTAAAAACAAATCATGATAAATATATTGAAATGCTTTATATGTGAAAATCAAGATGTAATTTATGATATATGGGGGTCAATGTGAAGTTGATTTTTTGAAATTTAGTGACATTATTTATTATATTTTTTATTTTCAACTTGCAGAAGTGTCAAAAGAAAAACCATTTGTGAAATAGATTATGTTAATATTTGAATAAGGTTTTAAATATTAATGAATTACTTCACCATATGAAGATTTAAGCATATTGGATGACATGTGATAACCATTTTTTATAATGATAACTATATATAGACATAGTTATAGTTATCACGCTATGTTTTTTCATCTTTCCCATTTTAAAGTAAGTTTTATTATTCATTTTTTCAATGGGAGTACCCATGAAAAAACTTTAAAGTATTTAAACATTGATGACCCTGGTGAATTTAGAGGGTTAAATTCATTTTAAGGGGAGAAAAAAATGTATCACCATAAGTATATATGAAATACTTCTTTTTGAATAAATTGAAATTTGTTGATGGATTTCATTTTATGCTACACCCAGATAATCTTTTGTTATATGCAACACCAAGTTATGAGTGTGCTACATACAACACTGAACATAGATTTTGAAAAAAAATATTAATAGAGTTTTTATTTTATTATAGAAAAAAATACGTTGAGATTATCTCACATGACACACCAATCCTAGATTACATTACATGAAACACTGAGCTTTTCTTGTGTTATAGGCAACACTGAGTCTAAATGAAATGTGACATATTATTAAATTATTAGTATAGTTATCACCGAACCATTAGAAAGGAATTTTGGAAATGAATTAACTGAATTTTGAAAATATGGTTTCATAAAGTTTACAAAATTAATTATATGGTAACAAAATAATTATAAATTAATCTAAGAACTATTTTAAAATAATGAAATTCTATCTCTAGAAAACTGTTTTTGTATGCACAAACATGATTTATCTGAAAAAATTAAAAAATCTTTTGATGGGTGATATTAATTATATATATATTTATTATTAAACAAACTCTTTAAAATTATTCTTATGTTTTTTCTAGAAAACACATAAGAACAAATCGAATTTTACATATAAAATTATGCATTTTTCTGAAAAGTAGTTTTATAGCCTTTTAATGGTGATCTTATTTAATTTTTTCGAAACATCAAATATTTATATTAGGAAAAATATACTTCATTTTTTAATTAGGAATATAATAATAATCTTAGGGTTAATTTATTGGATTTTATTTTTAAAATATTCATTTTTTTGATGAATCGTGAATAATACTGAATTTTAATTAAAAGCTACCTTTTTAGTAAGAATTATTTATATAGTTAATTTAAAATTTAAAATGGTTTTAAAGTAAAATTAGTTCAATTTTAAATTATTAAATCCAATTTTTTTTAATTATTTTCACATTGAAATTTTATGTAAAAACATTTCATACTTTTTAACATTTTCAATTTAAAAACACTTTGTCTCATCCAGTTTATAGGATTAATTTTAAATTATTTTTTCCCACTTTTTTTAATTGAATTTGAAAAATGTATCCCATATTTGTAAAAAGATTAATTTATATTTTCTAAATAGTCTATCATATTATTTTACTAAAATTATTAGTGAATGCAATTATAATTAATCATAGTGATTAATCGAAAAACATGTTTACTAAGGGACTAAAAATTAATGTTAAGTGAAAAAATAACCTAAAAACATATTCAAAACACATTTATTTGGAAATATTTTATCTTTAAACCATAATTTATAATTTTATTGTATTATTTAATCCTTTTAGGTAAAAATATGAGTACACATTACTTTCTTTTCAAAATACAAATTGTTTCTTCTCCCATAATTTTAAAAGGACATCCCCTCTCCACCTCTCCTAGCACCTTAATGAATTTTTTTATGACAATACCAAAAAAATAATAAGTTATCCAATTCCATCCTATCATCATTTAAGACTTAATTTTTGAAAAAATCCAACTATGGACATCATTTTGTGAATACCAAAAAGTGAAACTCGAAGAAGAGGTAACGTTCATGAATAAAGGGATTTTATTTATTTCTTCCACCAACCCCTTCATTTATTTTTATATAATGATTAAAAAACAACCTTTTTTCTACATATAATGATATTTTCTTATGAATGGGTTGTTACCTACAACTTCACACACTTCCATAAAATGGTATGTGAAATCATCGTTCATTTATAAGGAAGACTACCACCTAGCGGACTGATGTCGTTCATTTTCCCATTTCCACCATTTATGGATGGGAATAATTAATAAAATACTATTTTTATATGATATATATGTTATATATGATATTTTTATCCTTATATAATTACTATATAACATAAAAATTTATATTTTCCATTTTATGGGAATATGATAATTTTGTTCGTGTGTACGGTGGACTTCTATTGTGCAAAGCTAGGAGATTATTCATGATTTAAATGGACTATATTATGGATGGGTTATATATAGATATGTGATATATATGAAATAATAATTATAATTCAATTTCAATATATATATATATATATTTATTTAAATATTATTAAATTATATTTCTTTCAATATGATAACAAAGTAGAAACAATGTTCATTAATACATACGGCTAACCATCTCTGTGAATGATGTATTTCATTTCCTATCACTAAATTTTATCGATTTATATAAATCCATATACACTGAATAAATATTATATTAATAATTTTTTTTCATTATGGAGATGATGAAATCATGATCCAAGTAAGAGGATCCCTAATGAAAAGTCAAAACATGTTTGAACAACAAAGTGGTTATTACATGAAACAAAACATTAACATGAAATTATAAATAAATGGGTAATCTAAAGTCATAATAAAATCATTTTAGGTATGATATATATTAATAAGGTTTATTGATATATTTATAATAAAATTATATTTACTATATATGAGGTTTGAATGTGTAATAAATAAGTCAATACTTAAGGTGTGGGGATTTATAGTCTCAATTTTATTTTTGTGAGAGTTATACCATATTCACCACTAATTTAATTTGTGTAGTGTATATACTGACATATAAATTTTTATATAAAAATTTATATTTTTTAATTATATTAAAATTATCAATTTATTTTATAGTTTCATGGGGATCATTATTCAAAAGTTACTCAAGTAGTAATGGATTTTCTTCTTATATTTATTTTCGATGATACACATTTCATGTTGACCAAAAATTTACTATATATTGCGTGTATGATATACATGGATGTATTTAACGGTAATTATACTGAGAATTATTTTTATTTACATATCCATTTCTGGATCTCTCTTTCATGGGTTTTACAGTTAAAATTTTACCAAATAGGCAAGGACATTTTTGTCTAGATTTTCCTCATTTAAGACACACATTATGATATGCATATATATTCATTAATGAAGTGTATATAAAAAATATTATACATGTAATATCTTTAAATTTTTCATTAGTATAATATTTTAAGTTTAATTTTACGTTAATATTTCATGGAGTTTATGTTTCATAGTTACTAAAGTGGCAAGAGTTTATTGTAACGATATAATAATTTTTTAGGATTATTTGGGATTATGGTTCAATTGATTTAATATTGTGACATATATCTCAATAATTTTGTTAAATTGAATTATACTATATTTATTTATGATATCTTAAATTAATGTTACCATTTTTTGCTCTTTTTTACATATGATAATTAATAAAATATTTTTACGAAAATCTGACTTTGTTTGTCTCTTCGAACAAAAATCCATTTTCTTTGAAAATAATGTATTCTAAAAATTCATTTAAAAATATTCTAATGAACTACCAAAATTTATGCTGTGATCCATTTTTATGATCTTGTATATTTAGGGTATGATTTCCAATGTTATACTCATGTTCTCGTAAACTTATGATTATGTTATGATTACATATCTTCATTGTTTACCCTTAATGATCATTTAAGGTTAAGAATATTTTATGTTTCCTCTCACCTGGTTGTGAAGGATGTTTTTAAGTAGGGTATTCTTGTGAAGAGTACTAAATGGGAGTATGTTTATGGGATATTTTGATGATATTTCACAAAGATATATGATCATGTTTCCAAACATCCAAAGTCACTAAACTAATATGGTCCTTAGGGATGTGTTTGGGTGGTATTTCAAATATTCATATGAAATGATTCAATATAAACGACTGTTTCACCTAGGATGCTATAAGCTAGACCACTTAATAGGGAGGTAGAGTGGGCTATGTATGGTACTGTATGTGTTCATAACATGGTTTCCCAATGGAGTAATGGGCTGCCTCATAGGAGTGGACATGCTTCGAAGCAAGATGGATTAGAGAAGACACCATACTCGCATCAGTACTGCTAATGGAATCAATATACTTGTTATGAATTACTTAACTAATATGAAAACCAATGTTTGATGTGCACTATGTGAGTTACTATTCCATTATTTAAAAAGTTACAAGAATATTAGCATCATCTGATCCATTTAATTTGTTCCATATAATCAAGGTAGGAGATAGTGTTCTTCCTATAGTGTAGAAGCACATTGTGGTCGAGGAATTACAGAAACGAGGGACCGCAAACTAATAAATTTTGTTTGTGATATTTTAAATCTTTATGAAAGACTAAAAATGGATATGTATAGTATTTCACAAAGCATAATGGATTTCATGTAATGATGAATGGGTTTTTGGTGAAAAATACTTTGGGGTTGGTGAGTGTTATAAACAACTTAAAATACCCTGAAGATGTAATCGCTATGGGAAAAAAGAATGGTTTAAAAAATAATGTTAGTTTGTGGAAGATTCCATGAAATCTACATTCCATGAATGTTTTATATTGGTTTGTGATGCATTCTAAGAATATCAAATGGTTTACAATATCTTCAGAATATAAATAGAAGATTGAAAATTGACTATGTATAGTTTTCTAAAAGCATAAATAGTATGAGAAGGATATTTTGTGAATATTATTTGTACGTGGTGAATCATTCATATGAGTAATAGTTTTATTAAGTATACATGCATAATTTTTATGATGAAAATAATGCCATGAGAAATTTATAGGATGAAATATGGTATTAAATAATTATGCGGTAATTGTTTCTTAATTGTTCATGAAAAACAGCATTTCAAGGATCTACTATGAGAGAATATACAAAGGTGGATTATTATTTGTAATTTAGATAAGGTATAATTTCTACTAACTATAAGAACAAATTGATAATGTGAAAGTGGGTTTTTAGATGTAATGAAGTATTAAATATAAATAAATTTCACTTACCATGATGTGATTATGTGATCCTAAATAACATGAAAACTAGATGCTATGTTGAATTTTTTGTAAATGTTGAGTTTAAGAATTTCTATAATTTCATGGAACTTATTATGTAAACTGTGATTCCATATCAAATTTTGATGAAATATTATAATAAATATCATATATACTATGTAAATATGATTTTATAATAGAATATAACGATATTTCATGAAGTTTGTAGCCATTCAAAAATAATATGAGATAATACAATATTGAAAATAAAACACACAAATTCCATGCCATTTTAAGAAAGAGAATATGTGTTTCTAGAATCATTTATAGTTCAACAGTTATGTATATTTATCTAAGTTATCATGCATTAACAACTTATTTATTTCTAATAAATACCAATTTAACACAAAAATAAGTGTGATCATGAATTTTGGGAGAAGTTTTTCATAGATATAAGAAGCTTGTATTTTTTCCTATTGAGTTATTCAATGCTTGTTGGGAATATAGAAAAAGATAAAATAATGGGAAGTGAATTTATTTTCTAAAGGGTATGTAGATGAAGTGTTATTCGAATTACTCATTATTTTTTTCATAAATATAGTTCCATATACTTGAAAATGAATTAACGTGTGTTTGAAGTATCTGTATGTGAAGCATTAAAGAAGGGAAAAAATAGTATGTGATAAGACATATATGCTATGATATATTCATATGAAGTGAATTAGAAAAATTTCTCATTGTCATAGTGTAATATATATTGAAAATAAAAGTGTAGTGCAACTCGAGGAAACCATGAGTTTTCTGAGCATCAATAAAGTGGTATAATAGTAAGGGACCTATAATTTATGATGTCATATGACCATTTGATGTGAATAGGAATAATTTGGAGTTATATTTGATGTTTAAATAGGGGAGAAAAAAATATGGTTTAAAGAAAACTATTCAAGATTCAATGTAACACTCATGATCTCATGAATTATTTGAGTTCATAATGATAAGAAGAAATATTCTAAGATATCAAGGTTTAATATTGCGTTAAAATAATATTGAATAAATTCTTTTTTTCCATTTAACTCATTAGTTTTGGTCATGATTCATTATTAGAAGGAAAAATTCCTACCCAATCATTTGAATGGGGAGTATCCGATCATTAACTAAATTTCCAAAATTAATGAGACCGATGCTGGATTATACATGTACAAGAATATAGTCAAATATGAGCACTTAGTAAACTGAGAATAAAAAATTATTAAAGATATGGTGTAAAAAAAAATTCTAGGCAAACATTCTTTTTTCGATAAGTTACTGAAGATATTGAAGTAGTATCGAAGGAAAGTAGATCTAGTATACTGATGGATTAAAATCTATTACAAGTGTTTTTTAAGCACCCTAGAGCATACATTGATATTTCTATTTTTTTATTAAAAAAATTGAGGAGAATAATCATCTAATGGGGGAATATAATAAGTTACTAATGGGGATAATGGTTATGTATTCTAACCAATATATAATAAAGATAAGAGAAGACAATTGGGGTGTTTTTCAAATAATGGTAAAAGATATGTTTTCTAGGGCATAGAATCAGGATCAACTGGAGGATCGAATACTAGGGAATATAACTAGTTTATGCCTAATAAATTATAATTAGTGATAATATTATAATAGTGAATTAATGTTAGGGATTCTAAAAAACATGGTAAAGAGTAGGTATTTGTACGAAACCTTGTAAATACCATGTGTTGGGATCTCTCGGATTATTTCTGCAATTGAACTCAGACTGTGAGATATCACTGAGTGGATCAAGATCCTTATCAAATTCGAGTTGTTGAATATAAAAGAATGAATTTGTAAAATTATAACTCTGATTCACCCCTTCATTGTAGTAAATATGACCTTGGTAACTAAAATATAAAATATATAAACATGTATATAAGAATGAATGTGGAGATATGAAAACCCCAAATCGTGCCGCCCTTTTCACACATGATATATCCACTTTTCATTTTCATTTATTATTATTATTATTTTTTCTAACCCTATAGTATCATTCTCAGACCACCAACCCTAAGGATTGGAGGCCTGTTTACTTACCACTTATAACCCATATCTTTGAGCACTTGGAATCGACATTGCTAACACATCACCACGCACCACCCACTACAAACCTCCAAGTCGAGTCACCTACTCCATTGACAAGATTCTATATGACTCTACTCAGTATCTCACCCACTCTAAATAAGATTTAAAATTTAATGACTACAACCCCAAACACGACCTGGCGTAACACCAAATACCTTGCAAAGATGAACAATATTTAAGATTTTTCATCATCAAATGAAATCATGAATGTAAAATGGAATAATCAAAAGAATAGTGCATAAGACAATGAAAAAATGGATGATTGACAACCCAATATGAATTCAGGAAAGAATAATTTGAAAAATTAAGAATATTTATTTATTAATAATTTGAGAAATAAGGGATGATATCATTTGAGAAATTCTTTTAGACATAGAAAAAAGTGAAAAGATCTCAAAAAACAATATCTAGAAATTAAATACTTATTTTAATCTATTTATAATGATTGAAGAAATTTTACTACAGGAAATTTAATCAAATAAATAAATGAAAATATTAAGAATAATTCTATATATAATAACTTTTTAAAATAAAATATTTATTATTTTTTTTATTTATTTAAGCTGTGACTTAATTTCTTATTCATATAATTCCAGAGGAAATTGATTAAGAATGAAAGAGAACTAATAATGAAAAAAATGTAATAATAAAAAGAAATTGATTATTTAATAATCATTTGTTGTTAAATTCATCATCAATGTGGTGCTTCCTTCATCGACGTCATAATAAATTAGGTCACATTAATCTGATTTGATGTTATTTCCAACAATGAGGACCTCCCTATATGATATCCCTCTCTCTGGGGATCTCATTTTTTATAATGGATAACCTTATATAATATCATAATATAAATATAGATAGTGGAATTATAGGGTTTTACATAATTTATTCAATAAATTTTTTAGAAAATTAAATCATTTAATTAATCCACGAGTGATGGAAAAAACCTAAGAGTATTGTTATTAACCAATGATATATCATTTTAGGGGTAAAATCACTTTTTTGAACTCAAGCATAATGTCTGTTTTCCTATGATTCACTCCATTCAATATATATAAGTATTTCTTCACCAAAAATGATCTTTCAGGTAAAAAATAATTACATTATATTTAATATAATTTTATTATCACCCCTATACACTCTCAATTTTATGTTATCTTAGTTTAATGGTAAACACTGCACCCCAAAATCGAAAAACTCATAGACTAATTTTTTCAAGATCTTCGGCTAAGGTAGACTTACTATTTTAGTCTGACAGAGGTCTTGGGAATCTAAAATTCAAAAATTGAGTTTTTTATCATTTAGAGAAAACTCTTTTTCTAAACAAGAATGAGATCTTTCACACATGAAAACCGAATACATTATATCATGTATAAATGATTTCAAATAAAGTAGGCTACCCACCATTACTATAAACAATTTATCCTATGTCTCATTTCTAGATTAATCTAAATCTTATTTAGAAATATTATTAATAATTGTTTTCCAAATTTAATAAGAGTCGTGATTAAACATTTTAACTATCTCTCAATAATTATTACATTCATATAGCAATGTAAAATCATTTCCATGAGATATTTTATAATTATAAAAAATATGTATTTCAAACATTAAGAATCATATAAAATTTAAAACTCAAGATTGATGATAATTCATTTAATTAAAAATTACTTGATGTTCCAAACACAATATAATAAACATATATTTTCCTAATCAAAATATCATTTGACACTTTTTTCATAAACTAATTTTGATCTACTAATTTTTAATAAAACAAATTTTCAACAAAAAAATAATTACATTTTATCAAACTAAGATCTTTAAAATTTCATAAAACCGTATAATTTTTGTGAAATTTTAAAAACATGATTTTGAAAATTTTTATATTCAAAATCTTGTGGTCAATTAACAGAAACCACTTCATAAATTTAACCATTTAAAATAAACACTAAAAGTCTATTTGAAATAATTTAAAAATTTGAAAATATGACCAATATATAAAATCCTAATAGATTAAATCTTAGAAACTAGAGAAAAGTATTCATAGAAATAATTTTTTCTCTCCTAAAAATATTTTAAGGAGAAAAAATTATATATTTATATTAAATTACATTTCCAATTTTGACAATTTTAATCTTAAAAATAAATTTAGTTTTATAAAATATTTATCTTTTGGAAGTATAAATACAATAAAATATTATTTATTTAAAATTGATTAAGTTCATCATTGATAGAAATAATAAAATTATCATTTTTTAAATCTTTATCAGTATTATTCAGTATAAAATTAGAAAAAAATACAAAATTGTCATAATAATTCAAACGACTTTATCTTGTTTGCATTACATCATCAATATTTTTCTAATTACTTTATCAAGAGAATAACTTTTAAGGTATTTCTAGTTTTTATGATCATATTGAGAAGATAAATTCACTCCATTCAACTAATACACTATTATTAGTAGTTTAACACCCCATGTTTTTTGAATTTATTTTTTGTAATTAATATATTTGATGTTGTGTCGTATATGCAACGATGAGCTTAAAAAATCCACTATATACTATAAAAATATAGTTGATTAAATATATTTTTTACATCCAATATATTATTTTTGATGTTATGAATAAGAATATACATATTAGGAAATATATTTACAAATGATTTCCTTGTAAAAAAGTACTAATTATGAAATAATAACTCAATTTTAAATAAATTCCTATAAGATTAAAAGTCATATTTTTGATAAAATGGTTTTATGTTTGCAATGTATTTTTATCAAAATAAATAAATTTAATAACTATATATGAATATTTTTAATTAAATTAAAAATTCATCTAATGATGGATAAATGATATCGAATGGATATAAATTCATTTTATACATCAATAATATATTTTCTTCAATAATGTGTTTTATTCCTTTTGTCCGAAGACATCATGATTAATTTCTTATAATTTTAGAAATATTATTTTTGTAAAATTAGAATATTTTTTAAAATAATATATTCATTATAATATTAACTTAAATTTTTGGATTTTTCAAAAAGGTATGATCTTTTATTGAATATTAAAAATGTCATTTTTTGAAAACGTTAACTTAGTTTCACTAAATAAAGTAATATAAAAGTAACATTATTTTTTGGATTTGGTATTAAAGTTAAATAATAATTATTTAAATATAAATAATCTAATTAATCATATTGGAATAAAAATTATTTTTTCATTTGGTGCAGGCTCAATTTTTGGCTTAAAAAACATTTTTCTAAAAACCGCCTTTTAGTTTATTTAATGCATTTCTATAAAAATTAATTTCTAAAAATTATAGAAATTCAATCAAAAAAATTTATTCTATATTTATAATAATTATTTTAAAAATTTTAAGATACACTTTAAAAAAAATTCAACAGTAACTTTGGTAAATATATGTCACCCGGATAAGTGAAAAACCTGTAAAAAAGGGTTAAAACTATGAGATAAGGCCTAAATATCACCCTAAAACATGTATTTATTTTATTTTGTGAGTTCTTGTTTTTGAAATAACATTACAATATTAAAATAGTTGGATAATTCTTTCCATATTCTTTTGATTCTAACCTTTATATTATTTTATATAACGGATAATTACAAAAAATTCACTCTCTAACTTTTAAATTCTATTATAGGATATCATTAGGATAAAAATATTTAATGAATGAATATAATATATATATTTTTCTTAAAATATATGTTATTTTTGTTATTGTGGTTTATTTTTAATTTTTCTATGATAAAATTACATTAAATACTTACAAAACGCTAATATAGTGCTTGTTCAAGTAGTAAACAATGATGACAAATGTTTTTTTTAAACTAATATGTTTTGAATTATTTTTTCTATTTCTTGAATTTAATATATAATTATTAAATATAATTAATGGTAAAATATTTTATATTCTAATTACATTTCTGTATTTATTTCCTTAAATTCAAATTTAATTAATATTATAAAAAATGTCCTTGATATTTTACGATTAAAAATATTTTGATAAATGATTTTGAAAATATATATTTTAATATAAAAGTTTATTATTTGTACTATTTTTTAGACAATTTTTAACATAGATGTAAATTTTTAACCCTTAAAGAGTGAATAATGTATGACCACAATTACGGTTTGAAAGGGTTAATGATGGGGTTAAATCAAAAGACAAGGACTACGATGAAACATAAATAAGTATAATTTTCATTGGGTGAATTTATTTTAACATTATAATGCCCAAAATGGTTAATAATGACCATTTTGTGCCACTTGTATGATTATTTTATTTATATTATTTTAATTTTATTAATATAAACAATTATACCACTTCACTCCCTTATAAATGGACACCCCTCTCCTATATTACTCACACCTTTTAAACATTTTAAATTAGAAGATATCAATACAATCGCATTCCAAAACATCCTCACTATGACCTTGAGGTTGTTGTATCTGCAAAGTATCATACTTTAAGTCTAAATGTGAAAGCTAAATATGGCTTCCCAAAGAAAAGGTGTAACTTTTAACTGAGTTCATTCATTTTATTTATTCCTCAAGATTATTATGTTTTTTCATAACTATATTGATGTAATAAAATATATTTATTTAATATATTGATATGTTATTATTTCTATAGTATAACACTTAGTCATCTTTTTTCCATCTTAGGTGAAATGAAAACATCGCTCATGCGTACGTGTGGTCTACCATGTCTGTGAAGTTATGTGTTTTGTTTTTCAATACCACCTCAAAAGGATAATATTATGATGGATTAAAAGAATATAAGTTTTATTCATGACATAACTATTATTCTCGAAATATATCATATTAATTACCATATCACCCTTCAACCCATTAAAAAAATGAAATTGTTATACATGAGTACATATAAAAAACCATCATCGTGAAGAGATGTGATTCATTTTTAATGTCTTCCTTTGATATATGATTTTTAAAATGTATTTCATATATAAAATTGTAATTATTTCATGATTAGTGGTTTGTAAATAATGGAACCATGAAACCTTTTACCTTGTTCAATAAAATAAAGTTGTTTTGTGATTATAAACTGAAGATCCTCAAAAATACCAATATAAACTAAATAAGTATAAACAATATATACGACATGGTAAAAAAACAAAATAAAATAACAATAATAAGGTAATTTACTTGAATATTATTATTTATAATGTATAAAAATAATTTTTTTATGATATAGGATCTAAAGTATGTTTGTGAAGATTTGGACTTGAGGTAAGGGGTTTCTCAACCAAATTTATTTTCATTGGATAATATCAGTTCTTCATTGAATATATTAATCAATGATTATGTATATAATGAACTATGATTATTTTATGTTCTAGTTGAACTTTTATTTCAATGGATGTATATTTATCATACAAAATCACTTTATTGATTAATTATCACTTCAATGTTGTGATCTTTGTAAGGTATTATTTGTCGCGTGTTTCATTCATTGAATATTATGTCATTTTTGTCACAAGTTTTTTTATATGAGCTTATTTATGGATATTATTTATCATTAATTTACTAAATCTAAATTTTTTAAAATCCAGTTCATGTTTCCTTCTTCTTATTCCATTTGATTCAAAATTTTCAAAATACATATGGATTAATTTCACAATATAATACTTATTCAAGATTATTTATATTTAAGTTTCAATTAGACAAATTATATGGTAATTTTATATTAAACCAAATTTATTTTATTCTCATATAGTTATTTAAGGACATTAAATGTTTTAATTTCATTTTACACTCTCTTATTACTCAAAAAACAAGGATGAATGTTTTTAGGGAAAACCAAATTTTTGTTTCTATTTGGTTCAGAATCATTTTCTTTGACATCCATATTTTCATTATAATATGTTCATTAATGTTTTTACTATTTTCCAATAATTTATTATAGTCATTCTAATCCAAGATTAAATTTCTATAAAAAAGTCTAATAGGAATCTTCTGGTCATTTTATAAAAGATTTACTTTTTACCAAATGTGTGAGAATAATATTTATTTTTAATATTTATCACATGAACAAATTTTCTTAGCCTCATGATTATTATTTTCAAATAATATTTCCTTACAATTTTACATCATTTGTTAAAATGAAAATGTATTTCCTAATATTATGGAAATATTTAGATTTTTAATAAGTTATTTCAAAATGAAAATTGTATTTTTTGAGATAAATATCCCAATGATATTTTAAAATTATTGTCATCTATATATAAATATTTTACTATATATAATGATTTTTAGGTATATAATCTAACAATAAAATCCATAATATTACAATATATGGTTTATGATCTTTTTTCTCTCCTGATTTTCTAGGGAAACTATTGACATATATATATATTTTTTTTAATATTAATGTTTTATGTTGATTATGTATTTTTTTGATTATCCATTACTTACACATGATGAATGAATTAGACTTAGTAAGTGTTGGTAGGATCCCGTTATAACCCATTGAAGTATAGGTAGGTCTCAAGAGAAAAAATATTCTGGGAATTTGATTTGTTCTTTCCAAATTATTTATGTTGTATGGGAATGATGAATTTACAATATATTTGTGATGTCGTGGAATGAGGAGTTGATGATATGTTTATGACGTCTTCTTAGTAGGACATGAATGTATATAATAAAATACATAATTATGAATTCTATAATCATACAATCATTTATTATTATTCATTGGATAAATTATGTTGTTATGTTATCCATTGATATATTACCCTTTTTTGATATTAGTAATATGGAATATTTGATTAATGTGTATCACTTATTTTTTATTCATGGTATATTTTTTATAGGATAATTTTTTTTGTATAATTTCTATTATTAGGAATCTTAGATCAAACATAATTTTGTTTCCTTTCCCTAGGATACCAAGAAAGAATCTATGAATGATTCAATGGATAAACTAAGAAAAATTATAAATTTCACCCAATAATTTTATGTTGTATATCTCGTTTTAAAATGTAATGTGAGAATCATGTATATAATAGGGACCCAATAACTAATAAAATATTCAATTCATGGGGATTTTATCCCATGTATCTATTGAAAATATTGTAATATAACTTGTTTCTTAAGGTTACTGGAATTAGGGTGTTACAGTTTGTCTCAAATGATGTTTAGATGGACGCTTGATAACATGATATCTGAAAACACTAATTGGATAATATAACAATATTAAAAACTCTATGGAAATATCATGTATAGGATAATGTTATAATGTTTTTATTAGGTAGATATTGTTTGGTTTTCATAGAAAGAACATCCCTTTATGAATATTATCAAATTGATATAGTTGTGACAAAAAATCACTTAAGGGTAATAACTCTAAAAGGGGTGGATTGGGCATTAAATCGATCATCAATAGTACATGACGAGTGGAACTAAGGATAAAATCATAAATAGACTCTACCTATATATATAATGGTTTTAATTTACATTTCATTTATTAATTACTATGTTGAAGTAGGGGATAGAACATATGGAAACCTAAGATGTTCCAAAGTGATTGGGATAAACTTAAAATTCCATCATATTTTAATTCAAAGGTTTTTTATAAGTTTTAATTCATAGATACAGATTTCATGGGATTATGTGTTGGAAGTTTGAGATGATTATATATATTTTGGAGACATTTATAAGAATACAACTCTTTTTATTATTATTTATTTTAGTGAAAATATTATTTGATGAAGAATTATTATATATATTTTTCGGATAAAAGATTAATGATATTGATAACCTTTAGGGTTAATATTGTTATTAATGGTTAGGTAATTATGGTTAATTTGATAAAGGTATAATTAAATTTCTAGAATGTATATTTTATCATATAAAAACCATGGGATTGAAATGTGATTTGGTAACCAAGTGATTAGTATAATTTTGAATAAGGTTACTATATTAGAAATATTATATTATTAAGTTATATGGAAATATTTAGTTTGATAATATTTATTTTTTTTGAAAAAGGGGTGGAGTATTGTTTAGAATCATATATGATTTTACTATATTTTTTTGATTATTATGGATATTTATGAAAATGATTTGAATATTTTTTATATTATATGATTATCTATAATGTTTTTTGGTATGTAACATTTTTATAGATTGATTTTAACTGAAGATAAATGTTACGTTTTTATTGGAGGAATATGTATTCAAATATTTTTAATTTTTGGGGTTTTTACATGGTCAGTTAAATTTTGAAGTCTTTTAGAGTTAATAACTTATGGAATTATTTAATTTGAACTTTGGCTGTCATTATTGAGGATTTTGGAATTAATGGTGTATTAATTCATATGATATTTTAATCATATAAAATATTATATTAATTTTTTTCACCATTTTTCCATTGAATAATGGATACAGACATGATAAATAATATATCATATTTTTTTGGTTGTTTTGACCCACTAAAAGTTACTTTTCAAGAATCAGGCATGAAAATTTACCAATTTTTAATTTAGAATTTGGGATGATTTTGAAGTTGAAAAATATAATAATGAAAAACAAAAGTTTGAAATTATTAATACAGAATTAAAAGAAAAGAAGTATATTTTATCGTATTCTATATCTGAATGGTAAAACAATTCCTCAACTCTTGGAAAAGGATTATGAACTAAAATGGATTTATTTTTAACCTAATTTATAATGAAATTATGGAATTTTTTATCCCTTGATAAATAATGGTTTTTTTGAAAAATTTCGCAAAACTGTGTTCTCAATCACTCTATGTTTTTCCTTGAATGTTATTTTTCTTATCTTTACCAATATTTTAACTTCCTGCCAATTATATCCATATTTTAAAGCATTATTATTTTTTAGTCAACATGATTTTCATAATTCCATTTTCTAATTTTAAAATCGATGATTTATTATCCCTTTATATAATGTGGGTTTTCAATGAAGTTATTTTTAAATATTAAATAAGTTTTCCCATTCATGATCGTATGTTTTATCTTTCATTCCTTGAAATTGATTTTAAAAAAATTAAATTTTTTTAACAGACATGAGATACAATTATAAGGACATAATTTCTATAGGGGATAGATTTTAACACCCCAATAATTAAAATTTTATTTTCATTAAATAATATATTTGATATCATGTAGTATATGATACAATGAGCCTAAACAAACCATTATATATTATAGTAGTATTATTACAGAAATTTGACCATTATAGCCTAATTATTTGTTTTTTGGGTATAAATATGGAAATCTATATTATAAAATACATATAGAAAAATTTTCATGATATAAATGTACTGATAATGAAATAAGAACTCAATTATAAATAAAATCGTAGATGATTATATGAGACATTTTTTCATAAAATAGTTTTATGTGAAGAACATATTTTTATCAAAGTAAATTAATTTAATAACTAAATTTTAAAGTTATTAATAGAGTATATCATTCATATAATGGCAGTTACTAAATATGGAATCATTATTAATTCATTATATACATGAAAAATAATCTTTCTCTGAAAATTAGTTTTATTGATTTTTGTGCCTATATATCATGATTAGTTTTTTATAATTTTAGAAATAATATTTTATAAAATTCAAATAGATTTTTTAATAATCATTTAATTATTATATTATGATAAATTTTCAATATTTCCTTTAAAAGGATTTTTTGGAATAAATGGAAAATCATGTTGTTTTTTTCAAAACTATCATTTCAATTATTTAAATAATGAAATTTTAAAGTATAATTTTATTTTATTTATAGATTTCAAGTGAAATAATAATAATTTAATTAGAAATAATGTACTAAATCATATAAAGACCATTGTTAAATTTTATTTTTGTATAATCTAATTTTTAATCTTAAAAACACATTTTTCTGAAAAATGTTTTTCATTTCATATTACACATTTATATTAAAATTAATTATTTATAGTTATTTAAATGTAATTTTGTAAACTACATTCCATATTTGGAATCCTAAAGTTCAATTTTTTTAAATAGGTCTACATTATATGTGCTCTCTATGAATTTTAACTGTGAAATATATTTGTCTTCTAAGGGTATAATGGGAAAAATAGAGCTAAAGGTATGATACAAGAACAAAAAATATCCATAAAAAACATTTATTTTATTTTATGTGTATTTTTCTACCAGAAAATTCAATATTAGATTATTTTATAATTTATTTACATTTCTCTTTGATCATATCGTTTATATTATTTTATGTAAAAGAATATTTGAAAAATTTCAACCTCTTACTTTTAATTTATATTATATGTTTTCATGAGGATATAAAGATTTAAAAGTGATTATAAAATATTATTTTGAATATAAATTATATATTTTTATGCTATTAATTTAATTTACTTTTTTTGATATAATTACCTTAAATTTATAAACAACACCGATATAATGCTTTCACAATTAGTAGAAACATCATTATAAATGATTTTGAAAAAAACTAAATATTTTGTTGAAGAATTATCGTATAAATAAAATTAATAGATAATTATAAATTATATTTAATTATTAAATTTTTATTTTCTAATTTTATAACTACCTTGATGTATTTAATATCAAATTAAATTAAAAGTCATAAAAATTAATTTTTTGATAATTTAAGAAAAAATAATTTCTTAAATGATTAAAAAAATCATTAAATAATAAAATTATAATATGAAATGGTCTAAAATTTCATTCATGTAACATTTTTTGTCCACTTTATGGCTTATATGTAAATTTATAGGGCTTATAGATTTAATTTTGTCACCATAATTTAAATTAATAAGGGTTAAAGTGGGGGTTAAATCAGATGATACAATTTAAATTGAAATTTAAACATGTATAGAATTTATTAGATGGAGTTATTTTGACCATATTTGGGAGTAAATTATAAAAAATTTCTATTTGGGTCCACTTTATTTGATTATTATATTTATTATATTTATTATATTTTTATATACTTAATATTTATAATTATACCACTCCACTCACTTATAATAGGAAACCACACTCTTATATTCGTCACACTTTATAAAACATCTATATTGAATATGATATGAAAACAATACTATCCCAACTATTACCACCAATAACTAGATATTTTGGTCTCACCAAAATACCATCCTTAGAGGCATAATTTGTATGGTGAAGAGGTTTTCCCAAAGTATAGGTATAACTATTAAGCAAATACTTTCATTTTATTTCATATTATACCTCATTAAATTATTTCATAACAATGATTATATGATGAAATTATTATACCTAATATAATTATATTTTATAATTTCTATGGTATAACCCTTATCCATATCCTTTTTTCCATCTTATGTGTAATGAAAACATCACTTGTCTGTACGTGCGAATTACGACCTCTACAAAGCAATGTGTGTTTTTTCATAAAAAATTCACAAGGATGGTTATTATTATAGATTAACTGATTATATATAATATTAGTTTCATAATTTTGTTTCTTGAAGGATAATATACTATTTACCTTCAAATGATTCCACCCATTAACATATGATATCGTCACCCATGTGTTTTTGTGGAATACCACCTTCACAAAGTGATTTGATTTATAATTCTATTCCATATTTGATAAAAGAATACAAAATCTTATTTATTGTATAAATATGACAATTTTTTAATTATTATTATTCTATATATGATAAATCAATGAACACTTTGTCTTTGGTCAACCAATAAAAGTTATTTTTTGTGATTATGAACTGGACATCCTTAAAACGTTCGACATGAACATAACTAATTTAATAAATATATATAGAATGGTAATAAATTAAATGTAAGGGATCATAATAATTTCATAAAACAGAAATTGTTATTATTCATGAATAAAATTAATATAATTTTATTATATAAGATATAATGTATGCACATGGCGAGTAAGACTCGAGACAAGGGGTTTCTTAATTTAGTTTCTTTTCATTTGGTTATATTACTTATTTATTGACTTTGTTATGAAAAAAATATGTGTGTAATGAACACTAAATATTTTATTTTTTATTTAAAAAAATTTATATTGTTTTAAATTTGTCGATTTTAATTACGTCACTGATTAAATCTCACTTCAATGTTATGTCCATTGTAAGGGATTTTTCATCACAATTTCCATTCGTTGATAATTATTCCATTTTCCGGACATGTTTTATTATTTGTGGTCTATGAACTACCTTGTCGATTTATTTTATAAATAATTTAATTAAATTAATGTGGTTTACAAATCAATTTCATGTTCTCTTCTTCAATTTCATTTTCATTCAAAATTTACAGATGTCTTGAAATATTATTTCACAATCTCATCTTTATTTCATATTGTTTATATTGAAGTTCCCATTGAATGAATTACGTGATGTTTATATATTAAAACCAATATGCATTTCCACATATGGATATTACTGCTAATTAATTTTTTTCCTTTAAATTTTCTCTCTTTGCTTACTCAAAATCCTAAAGTAATTAATTTAATAAAGATCAAATTTTTTATAATAAGTCCAGAATATTATTACTCTATATAAAAATTTTATTCAAAATTATTTCAAGAATGTATTTATAATATTTTTTATAATTATTAAATTTATTTTTACCCATATTTTAATTTATATTAAAATATTTAAATGTAATCTTCTTATCATTTCTAGAATGATGTACTTTTTCCAAAGGCGTAAAAAAATATTGGATTTAAAATTTATAAGAAAAAATATTTTCTAACCACCATGACAATTATTTTACTTTTTTAATTGATTAAAAATTTTGATTTTTTTGGAATTAATTTTTTTCTCAAAAAAATTGGAAATTTCTATATTTTAAATAAGAGTTTCAAAATTAAAATGGTATTTTTTTCAATAAATATTATCATAGTATTTTAAAATTATTTCTACATATTTTGAAAGAAATTGTTAAATCTTATGATTTTATAGGGATATATTATAATGATACTATACAAAGCAATACTCTAGATGGTTTATGATCATGTTGATCAAGTGATTGGCTGTGGAAAATATTAACATTTCATATGCTATTTTTTCAATATGAATGTTTTTTATTGATTATGTATATCATTAATTATACTAAAATTTATTATGATGAATTCATTAGACACATTAAGTGATGGGAGGGGCTCATTATATCCCCTCGATTAATTATTAAGTCCCATGAGACAAACAATCTTCAATATTTAGTTTATCCTACTCAATTATTTATGATGTCTTTTCATTAGCCCTCGAAAATATTTTTATTACGTTTTGGAAAGAGGCATGAAGTTATGTCTATGAAATTTTGGAACATTTCCTTAACAATATGATTGTGGTGTACAACGTTATGCATTACATGATTATGAAATCTTTTATTATTGTCCATGTGATTAGTTATTTTATTATATTACCCATTAATATATTTCTCTATTATGATAATAGTTATATATAATATTTGATTAATTTTTTATCTATGAAATATTATTCATTATTTATTTATTTGCTGACATCATCTACTGTAAGCATACCATTAATATGTATCTAATATAACCTTTTATTATATTTTCCTTTCCACAAGAAAACCAAGATGAGATATATGAATGATTCCGTGGATATAATATAAGAAATAATAATGTTCTTACTTGAATTTTATGTTTTATTTATTATTTTCAAATATAATATGAGAATCATATATTTATCCAGTCTCCCAAGGATGATAAACAATTCAATCCTTTGAGATTTTATCTATTTTATCTTATGTTAAAGTTGAAATATAATTACATATTTCTAGTTACTAGACCACGATGTTACAATTATATTATTCTTCATAAAAGTTAACCACATTCAATTTTTATTCACATCTTTCAAAATCAGAATTTTTATTTTTTATGATTATTATTATAAAATATAATCCTTATAATTTCTTATATTGTTAAAGGTACCTTATTATTTACACTATTAAAATTACCGTTATATGAATATCCCACAAAATACCATTATCACTATTATAATCAAATTTATCTAAATTATCCTTAATATATAAAATTAAATATTTATATTTGAAAACTCTATGATAACCAACCTTGGGTTTCTTTTTTTTCTTTAACAATTTACATATAGTTTTATTTAAAAAAATGTTAAATAAAAACTCAATTTAAAATATAACAAGTAGTGTTAACAAATTAAGGCTAAAATAATTTTGGTTTGATAAATTCATTAAGAATGGTCTTAAACATTTCTAAAATATCTTTCTTTTTCCTTTCCACAACACCATTTTTATTGGGTGAAATATAAGAGGAAAACTTTTGAAAATATCTATTATCTTTACAAAATTTAATAAATTTTATTTTATAAAACTCACCTAATTAAAAATTTTAATAAAAAATAATTTGGAGAACCTTTTGATATTGAATATTTCTATAAAAGGAAATAATCATGTTTAATTTTTCACATTAATTAGTTCATAAATGACTCAAAGTGGGCCTAATTAAATCATAAAAAATTTAAAAAATACACTTCTTAACTCTAAAACTATGAGTTTTCATCAGGACAAATAAATAAATGTGTAACAGTTTTAAGGAAATAATTGTATTAAAATTATTAATTTATCTAAATACATATTTAGGTTTGTTAAATTTTAAATTATAATCACAAGAAACACTTAATATCCATAATATTAAGTAGTTTTAGAACTATTAAATATTTGGACAATTTTTATAGAAATAGAAAATTAAAATATACCAAACTTAAATAAAACTAAACATAATCTATTTTTACATCATTAAAACACTTAAAATTCTTCTCGGTTTTCTAATAAAAATTAATTTAATATATATTGTATTTTATATTTTCAAGAAGAAGAATAAAACTATCATTAATAGATTAACACCAATTATATTTATACATAACACCCATTCCATCAAAAAAATATTAGAGATAATAATTTTTTTCTTGATAATTTAATGTATAATACCATAGAAGTTATATCATATTTAACTATACATATTTCTTGTCATCCTATGAAATTCCCTTTTGAGTCTTCTATGAAGGTGATAAAGCCTCTATCGCATAGATTAAAAGATAAAATGATCAATGAGATCATATTCATATGTATATATCATATTCTATCCATATACCTTGTATATATTAGGATTTTAATGAAAATATACTAAAAATAGATTAAGTATAAAAAAATTTAGAACCTATGCAATCTTCAGTTCATCCAGATTAGTGATAGAATTATTACGTACCCACATAGATATAATAATATTATTATATGGTAAGATAGAAGATAAATTATAAGAAAAACGATTTATTAAGAACTAAGTATTGAGTAAATCATAATGAGAATTACTTTTTATAATGAACTTTAAAATTTCCTCAAAATCATGTTACACTGGAGAAATTTCCATTAGTGATTTTAACTAATGAAGTTTTGTATGGATTTGGTATTTGGATATTACTTCCATAACATATTGTATCCATGTTTTTTATTCATATCTATCATATTATCAAATTTTACAATACCATGAACAAAAGTAGATAATATTTCTTTCAAAAATAGTTACATCTCAAGATTCTAATTATCTTTTTGATTACCTTTTATGCCTTAAAAAACATCCACATTTGAACATGAATATTTATTTCTCATTTTTTTGATTTTATTATTTAATATTCATATATTGTTTTACAATTTGATCCATATAGTCCAAAAAATAATTTTAATTTATTTCAAACCCTTCAATATTATTAGAAATAAAAAATTAGATCTTATAATTTCCATCGTTAATTTGGAAAATTTATATTTTTAAATTAATCTTTTTTGAATCAAAAGAAACATTTTTATTTGATAATATAGTTTTAATAATTTGATTTAATTGAATAATTTTTTTAATTTATAAAAATCTGTGTATTTTAATTTTTAAATTCCCAATATAATTTTTTATCCATAAAATAATGCTATGAAAGATTTTATTTTTTAACAAAATATTAAACATTATTTTTAGAATTTGATTCATAACCTCAGATAGATATTGAGTCAATAATGAACTCATTTATATATTTTTTCCATTAGGCATAGATTGACCTATTTTTAATAGAAAGATATTTTAAGAGATATTTTTTTGAAATAAATTTAATTTATTTAATAGCTTGTGTTACACACAATATTGAGTCTAGATGAACCATGTAACATTATTAAAATGTTGTCTTTAGGTTATCATCAAGAGATTAAATTAAATATTATAAATTTTAATAATTAAATTAAAAAAATATGCTTAACACATTTATAAAATGAATTCATTAGTTAACAAATGATTAGCATTTAAAAAAATATTTAAAGAATGTGTTTTTCTAAAAAATTGTTTTAAGATAAAGTATTTTTTTATATTAATAAATTAAATTATTTACTATTGGTTAATTTTTTAATAAATTTATATTTTATTTAATTTATAATGTGGTTTAATAATTCAAAAAATATTTTCGCAGATCTATAATAAGAATAAATCTAATTTTATATTTAAAACTACATTTTCTCTAAAAATAAGTTTTTATCTTATTTGGTGCACATAGTTTAAAATATATTTATTTTTTATATAGTTATTTAATTTCATAAAATTAGTTAAATATTTAGAATTATGAGGTTCAAATTTTTTAAATTGGACCCTTTTATTTTTTATTAATATGAATACAAACCAAAAAAACATTTATCATGATAATAGAACATAAATTACGATTACCTAGATTAAAAATATGTTGTAAGCACATATTATTTCATCATAATTATTATTGTATTGAGGTAATTATACCCTTACTACCTTATTCTTGAAATTCATTAGTTTAATAGAAACATTTCCATTAAGATGACCTATATAATATCTAAATCAATGAATGTTACCAAATATCACTCTCTTTGTTTTTAATATCACCCATGTGTCCTCATTGGAATACAATTAAGTTATTATTACATATAAGTGTCCATTTTGAGGCTAATAAAAATATTTTCCTCATTGATTTTTTTTCAAATGTTTATTAATTATATAATGACATTAATTACTTATGAAACACTGATGCCGTATTTTTCAATTTAATAAAAAATATAATAAATGATAGTAATAATATTACAAGTGATATAATTTTAATAATTTAGTATGATATAAGATTTTTATATATCTTCAAAAAATATTTTAGAGGATTTAAATCATTCTTTTCTTCTTTATACCTATTATTAATGTATTTTAAGTTAAATTAAATGAATAATATCAAAATTTACATTAAAGATATTTTATTAAATTAATTAAAAATCATAAAAATATTTAAATAAGACAATTTTAATATTATATGGTATAAAATGTAAAAACTGGGCCATTTATGGGCCATATGAAACCTCATAAGTGACAATTATAACCCTTTAATATTGAAAAATTTCTAACCATAGTTTAAATTAAAATTGGATAACTAAGGGTTAATCCAAATTATAAGGATTAAAATTACACCCATGCTTTTCTAAATTCTATTAGATGATGGGATTAGAACCCTATACTAACTTATTTTTTAATATCTATCCATTTTATGGAATTTTTCTTGAGAATTAATTTATTATAATTTTGTCTTTTTGAAATTTCAAAAGCACCCCTCACCTCTATTATAGATGGGAACATCTTACCTCACTTATTAAATCCACATTGAGTCATCTATCCTGACCAACATATACTAATATATCTTATCATGTTTCATATATACACATTATAGGTTGTATTCTTACAAAAACTCCAACCCTAGACTGCTTTAGAGGAGATCCAAATGAGTCATTTCAAAGAAGACATAATCACCTTAATCGAGAAATTTATTTTCTACACTTATTTACTTCATCTAAAATAAAATATTAACTTAGGTATCATCAATAATAAAAAAAATTATTATGATTATAAAAATAAAATTATACACCTTCTTTATAATCCAATTAAAGGTGATTATTTTTCTCGTATATATGTATGAACTATCATCTCCACATAACGAAAAAAATCATTTTTCCACACCATATTTTATTGGGGGTAATTATGATTGGTTTAAATTTTATATTTGGTATTTATGAAATAATTTTTATTTTTTATTGATAATATCATATATAATTTCTTTTCTTCCAAACTATTGGATAACGACAGGGTAATTAATGCGTACATGTGGATTACCACATTCACAAAGAAATATGATTCATTTTTCATTTATATTTTACAAGGATAGTAAGGTTGATGAATCTAATGAATATGTATAATTTATATTATATATTAATAATTTTTTAAATTTTAATTCTTATTTACATTTTTTTACATCCATTTAAAAATTAAAATAGTGTTTATGCATATTTAATGCCTACTGTCTCTAGAAATGATGAAAATAATTTTCTATCTGTACCATTATGGATGAATTTAAATATATGTATTTCAACATCCCACATATTCGTAGAATAAATATTTTCATATTTATTAATATTTAATAATTATATAGTCATTTTAACTTAAAATTGATTCTATCTCCATTAGTGAAAATGATATGAAACAACAAGTTTCTTCAAAATCTTAAATTGCACATAATACTAAGTTACACTCATGAATAATATATTATTAGTATTTTTATGTGGTACATATCAGCTATCCATTGTATTTATGTGAATTAATATAAAAAACTATATTATGTTTAAAAATATTTATAATATTTTTACATTCATGCAACAAATTTTATTGGGTTAAAATAAGAATTGATCCAATTTTAAGCACAAAAGATGTATATTTTTAGAAGGTAGTTTTAATTCTTTTTAATGGTAACCCCATTTCAAATTCAATTTCTGAGAATTTTATAGTTTTATTATTAAAAAACTGACTTCTTTTTTTGTGGTTAAAAATAAAATTTTACTTTGGGTGAATTTTTGGTATTTTTCTGTGAACATTGATATTTTGATTTGTAGTGAATAATACTAAATTTTAGTTTAAAATTGTTTTTTTCAAATTTACTTTTATAGTTAAATAATGTTTTTAATAGGTTTTAATGTCTAATTATATAATTTTAATATAATTAAAATCAATTTCTTTCATTTTAATCAATTACACTTTGAAATTGGCTATAAAAACATAGCAAACTATTGATGGTTTTTACATTAAAACTCACATTGTCGTCTCGTCTAAGGGATTAAATTTAAATTAATTTATTAAACTTATATTATTGGAATTTTAAAAAATGGATTCCATTTTTGTAATCATAAAAATTTTAATTTCTAAAAATGTCAACTTATATTTTTTCCAAAAATATTAGCGAAAGTGATTAGAATTAATTAGAACGATTAAGAGAAAAATTAGCTTAACAGAGGACTAAACCTTAAACTAAATGGCTCAAATGACCTAGACACTTATAAAAAATTATTTTATGGACATATATAGGCCTTATATACCCTTTTATATCATTTTAACATTATTTTATCCACTTGAAATGAAACAAATGTGGGTGGAATTTCACATTCAAAAATTTACAAGAGTGTCACTCCTCCTCCAATATATAAGGACACTCAACCATCCCACTTATTAACACCTATAGATCCACATTGGATCAAACGATATATACCTAAATAGAATTTAAACATCCAAAATCTAATCCTATAATCCTCACCTTGGGTAGAAATCCATCCAAATAATCCCTTTGGTGCAAACCAAAAAGAGTTAACTGAATAATAGGTAACATCCTTCCTCAAGCTCTACTATTTAATATTCATTCCGCACTTCCTAAAATCTTATTATTCCATGAATTGATAAAAACTATGTATTATTAATATATTGTAACATTTTAATGGTAATTTTTATACCTACACTTGCATACATATCCATCTAATGGGCAATGAACTTACCGTTCTTATGTTTGACGAACTATTGCCTCACGAAACAATGTTGTTCGCTTTTCCATTACCACCTTTCATGTTTGGGAATTATGATGGACATGATATTTATATATGATATATATATATTATATTATTTATTTTTAGTTTATTATTTAATTCTTTCATAACAAATAATTTTATACATTCTATTTTGTGTAAATATGATAACATCGTTTGTGGAAGCCAGTATTACCTCTTTCTCAAAGCGATGTGATTCAATAAAAAACTAAAAGGAATGTATTAAGTATTTATTTAATTAAATATATGTGAACTAAACAAATTATAAATTATATTAATTGTATAATTGTATTTCTATAAATATAACACATCATTTTTAAATTTTTCTAGACATTAAAAAAGTTATAGCGTTGTCCGTGGACGTGTGGACTACCGCCTCCTCCAAGTGAAGTGATTCCTTTTAAATCACATTAATAATATATATAAGTATATATGATTAAATTATAAGTTATATATGACATAATATTAATTATGTAAAGATAAATTGGCACTTACTTTCTTTCTATAACAATCATTGAAAAATGAGAACGTTACTAATGTGTACGTACGGCCGACAATCTCTATGGTTGTAACGTTGGTTAATTTTTCATAATTATAATTAATTATTGGGTTTTAAAGTTTATTTTATTTATAAATATGAAAATTATTCCATGATTATTGTTCTGAATATTTTTATATGATAACCCCTTTGACTATAGTTGAGTAACCAAAGTCATTTTGACACATAAACCAAGTATGGTAAAAACACATGACGTTAAAAAAAATTTTATGTAGTTGTATAAAATATTGTAATAAGTGAAAAAAAAGTAAAAATAAATTTAAAAAGGTTCAAAAGAAATTAGATAATTAATATATGTTTATTATTCCGGAAGGTAAATACATGTAATACATTTATACCCAAGGTAAGGTATTTTGTCTCAGTCTCCTTTTTTTGAGGAATTGATTGATTATATACATTTTTATTATTTAATTAAGGGGATATACAACCATTTGAAATTATATATCCATATTTTGTTTATCATTATGTTTTTATTTTTTTATGTTAATATTTTATGGGGATTATGATTTAAATGTTCAAATATGTTAGAGACCCAATTAATTCTGAATGACTTAATTTCATAGTATTTAAAATATGGAAATATTATTGATATTATTTTATATATATATGTATATGAATATAAAAGGGTTGTAAATGATTTTTTTTTCTATTTTTTATTTAATTCATATATTTTCTCAAAGGATTATTTTTATATACCTTATATGTAATGTTTTCCAAAATGAAAAAAAGAATGTTCTTTTATTAACATACATGAAGAAATGATTTTTCCAAAACCATTGATCTTATTTTATTTTTTTATTTTTTTAAATGATTTCATTTTTTATTAAATGAAAAACATTATTTTTATTTTTTGAGTATTTTTTTCTAAATGGGGTTTTAAAATTTATTTGTTAGTCAAATTTCATGAAATTTGTTATTCTGATTGTAAATGATATTTTATGGGTGAAATTTTGAAAATTGTAATATTTTATGTGTTATTATTATATAAATTGTACATAAAAATTTTAAAAGTGGTTCTGTAATATAACAATGATGGGTGGTTTTTTGATAAACCAACGATGGGGGGGTCCGTGATATCCCTCTAGTACATTGGGTATGAATGTCGGGCATATGTATAATCCATTTGTAAGAGTGACATGTATGGACATTGACCATTTGGTTATTCCATTTATAACAGTGATATATATAATGTTTTTCCATGTTAAATTTATGTATTTTGTTTGTTTTGGGTTTTATGGCAATATTTTGATTAATAAAAAATATTAAATGACTTTATAATGAATGGAAAGTATGCACTACTTATCAAGGTGAATATTAATACATGATGTTAATGTTCACATAAGTTTATAATTTGTATAAATAGAGTAAGGGTTTACTTATTTTTATATCACTTACTGATATTTTTATTCTCATCCCATGCTTTTTCATTTTTTTCATAGGAATTAAGGGTGAGAAAGGGGTTGGGATAATTCATGTTGATAGTCATAAATAGTTTTCATAAAAGAAATAATTTTTTATTCTTTAAGGTTTTATAGAGTGGAAAAAGTATACTTATCCGAAGTGTCCACATTATATTTTATAGTTTTGTTATATATGAGATATAAACTAAAACTCTAAAAATATAAATATAAAATGATATTCAATTCAAAATAAATTAAAATTATTTATTTAACTTAATATTATATAATTTTTTAATGAAAGGTCCTTGTAATTGTTATAAATGGAATGATTTAGATGAATTTATTGTATAATATTGTAGTAATAGAAAACCATTATACGGTTTCACTTTATCTTTGTGTTAGAGAGATATATTATTTAAAGATTATGATGTTTATTTATCTAATGTATGTCTGTTCAGAATAGTTTTCCAAATAGAAAAAACGGAATATATAGTAGGAAGGAACTAAGAGGAAAATATTCTCTGGAATCAGCATCTAGATATGGTTGTAATCATAAATGAGTAGTTTTATTGCGGCGATGGACTAGTCAACTTAGGCTATAAATGGTGGTGGTTTCCATACAAGATAGAAACAAAGATCCACCAATGAGGAACCTGATGATGGTGGAGCATTTTATACGAAAAACTCCCCCATAATTCAGAGGATCATCTAACCCCTTGATGGTAGAATAAAGAATTAAATCTGTAAAAAAGATATTTGACATCATGGGTGATTCAGATCACCAAAAGAAAACTCTTTCAATTTATCATTTTGAAGGTGAAGCTGATTAGTGTTGGCAAATGGATAGGAGTATGAGTGAAAGTTAAGATATTAATGCCTTGTAATGGGATGAATTGAAGATTATTTTCTTTGAGAAATATTTTCCTAATGTTATTAGACATAGGATGGAAAAAAATTCTTTTCATTGAGACAAAAACAGGAATATTTGGTGGCTACATATGAAGAAAACATCACTCGACTGATGAGGAATGTCCCAAATTTTACCCGAGATATTGATAGCCAGATGAATAGATTTTACTAATGATCATATATCCCATGAATAGAAGAAAAATAAGAGTCTTAGTTAGAACATTTTCTAAATAATTCATCAATGATGTTTGGAGGTAATAAAACCAAATTCATATCTTGTGATATGTTTGGAAAAAGCAGCAAAGAAAATTTCTTTCAAATTTTTGGAAGTGTTTCTAATGTGGTTTGATCAGTAATATGGTTCACGACTCTAAGGAATATGGTAAAAAAAGAAGTGAAAGGCCAATGACAACATGTTTAATTAAAATTATTTAGGCCATTATGCTGATGTGTGTCCATGTTTGATTAACAAAGGTGGAAAGTAGTATGATCGAACACAAAAGGGTTTGAAAGAATCATTCAATACAACTATAGTTGATGTTGGTCTATTAAATGAAGTCATGATAGGTGTGTTAATAGTTTATTCTAATCATGCCAATATTATATTTCATTCTATATCTTCACATTCTTTCATTTTATAGAAAGTTTTAAGAAAATGAGGAATATCGCCTCACGAAAGTAAGATTGATCTTTTGGTAAAAAAAACTAGGTGGAAGTATTAGAGAAACCAATATTTATAAGTATATTATGGTTTTGATTAGTTAGATAATATTTCCTTCAAATCATTATGAACTTACCATAATGGAGTTTGATATAATTTTGGATTTGGGTTGGATTTCAGGTTATGAAGTTAAATAGATTATAAAGACATGAAAGTTTTATTTAATTATTTCATATATTTGATAACATACCAAAAATATGAAAATTAATGATACATGGTAAGGAAATTTAACTTGTTCATATTTTTTAAAAGAATTAAATATTTCTGATTACTAACATCCTAATTGTGAGTGAATTGATGGATGTTTTTTCTAATGAATTCTCAAGTGTTTTTTTTGACCAGAAATGTGAATTTATAATTCATTTAGTGAATTATGCTAAAAATATTTCTAAAACACCTAATATTATGTCTGAATTATAACTTGTGGGATTGAAAACCCAGTTGAAATAATTTATTGATAAATAATTCATTAAAACTAGAACTTCACTATGGTGTGACCCTGTTTAATTTTTTAAAAATAATGATGGTTCAAAGAGTCATTTAATTGATTATAGATCCTTGAATAACTTCACTATTAAGAAAAATTATCATTTTCCACATATCAATTATTTTTTATTATATCCAAGGATATCAATGTTTTTTGAAGATTGATATTAGTTTTAGGTACCATTAGTTGAAGGTGAAGGAGGATGACATTCTGAAGACAAAATTTCATATGTGATATGGGCATTTTGAGTTTTCAATTATGCCCTTCGGGTTATCTAATGAACCTTATGTATTTATAAATCTTATGAATCGAGTATTACATTAATTTTTGGATGAATTTTTTGTTGTGTTCATAGATGATATTTTGGAATATTCTAAAAATCATAAGGAACATTAAAAGATCTTGAGGACTATTTTAAAAAGTTTAAATGAAAATGAACTATAAGGAAGTCTAGTAAACATGAATTTTGGTTGAAACAAATTTCATAACTTGGAAATATAGTTTCAAAAGATGAAATAACTATTTTACCCATTCAATGCATATGTTTATAAATAGTGTCCATGACCTTCCAATGTCATTAAGATTCATAGTTTTATTGGATTAGTGGGTTATTTCTGAAGGTTTGTTGAAAACTATTCTAATTTATTTAGCATACTAAATAAGTTATCCTGAAATGGAAGTATGTTTATCTGGATAGAACAATTTAAGTATTTATTTATTGGAATTTAGAAGAATATTGGCCCATGTTCTAGTTTTGTCCTTGCCTTCTTGAAATGGTTAATTCATCATCTATATAAATGCTTCCTTAAAAGGAATTGGTTATGTCCTACTGAGGAATGAAAATAAAATTTCTTCTGAGTCACGTCAGTTGAAGACACATGAGTTAAATTACTATACACATCACTATGAAAAATCTATTATTGTTTTTACATAAATAGTTTTGAGGCATCATTTTTATGGAGTGAAGTGTGAAATATATACCAATCAAAAAAGTTTGAAGTATATATTAACTTAGAAATATTTGAAAATGATATCGAGAAGATGGATTGAACTAATCAAGTATTATAATTTCATGATTCAATATAATACTATGAAATAAAATAATATGGCTAATGCTTTGAGTAGAAAAAGTAATGCTACATTGACCGTCTTACATTTGGAACATGAACACTTGGTTAATGATATACAAAAAATTTCTGAGGAAGTTCTGGATGTAGAGACATCTCCTATTTTATATTAGGTTTCAATACATTCTACTTTGTCAAAAATAATTAAGAGGTATCATAATGTGGATGAATAATTTCAATAAAATGTAGAATATATTAAGAATGGTAATTTTCCTAATTTTACTAACAATGAATAATGTATTTTATTATTTTGAAAAATGTTATTTGTGCTTTGTGATTCATAATCGAGGAAAGAGTTGTTGATTGAAGCTCATCATTCTCTATTTTCCATTCATTTTAGCAACACTAAAATGTATAGAGTCCTTTAAAAGTTTTACTGGTGGGATGGAATGAACAGATATTTTTCTTAATTTTCTGAGAATTGTTTTACTTTTCAATAGGTTAATTTATTGATATTGTTACCAAAGGGGATTCTACAACTTTTTTATGTTTCAGGGTAGAAATGGTTGAATATATAAACGGATTTCATGGTGGTATTTCCAAATAATTATAGAAATAATAATTAAAATTGGGTTATTATTGATTGATTAAATAAATCTTAACATTTACTTCCCATTTGTGATATAATTCCTTTAGATCATATTTATAGACTGTATCTAAAAAGAATAGGAGGTTATATGGAGTTCCTCTCTACAATTTTCCAGACTTTGATCCCAGGTCCACATCCAATTTTAGGAAAGGACATAAAAAAGTTATTGGGTGCTAAGATAATGTTTAGTACAACTTTAATCATAATTTTTTTTGGATAGCTTGAATGGACGATTAGTATCAGGAATTATATGCTTTGTACTTTCTCAAAGGATTACCATAGATGTCAAGATCTACATCTTTTTTTGGTTGAGTTTTCATACAATAACAGTTTTTATTCTAGTAAATATATGGAACCATTTGATGAATTATATGGAAATAGGTGACAAACACCAGATTTTTGAGATGATTTAGGATAAATGAAGTAAATGGGACTAGGGTTGGTAGAGGAAAAATCAGAGAAATTAAAATCTATTTACCGACACATGAGGATATCTCTATTCTGGTATAAGGGTTATGGGGATAACTGAATAAAATATCTTTCTATTTAGGTAGGTGATCATGTATTTTTAAATGTTTCTCCATGGAAAATTGTGATTCATTTTGGTAAGAAGTGTTAGCTAAGTCCACAGTTCACTGAACTGTATGAAATCCTAGAGAAAGTTGGAATGGTTTCCTACTGAGCGGGATTAACTCTAATTTTATCCCAGTTACACATCGTATTTCAAGTTTTAATGTTATGGAAATATGTACTAGACTCATCTCATGTTTTGATCCTAATAGTAGTTTATCTTGAATAGAATATTTCATATAAGGAATAAATAGTTCAAATTCCTAACCTTAGAGAGAATGTGTTGAAGAATAATGTAATTCACCAGGCTAAGGTTTTATGTAAATATAAAATGGTTAAGTGGAAACACGATAATATGAACATTATATGAGGGGAAACTATCCCCACTTATTTTTTACATGAATAAAATTATGAGGATGTAATTTCAAAAGGGGGGAAGTATAAAACATCTAGGTTATGGTAAAATAATTATTTTTCATATTTTTTTAAAAAAAATTTAATTATAGAGGAATTGTAACATTAAATAGATTATATCTCTAATAGTGTACATGACCAAAAATAATGTGGTTCTTTCTAATATTATGTTGCACACAAGATTGATTTATACCCCACAACAATATATTGTTAATATTATAATTTTAAGTGGTACTTATCTCTAAGAAATTTTATCAATGGGAATGAATATGACTAAATATTTTATTTTCGAACCTTTTTATAATTTTTTTACATTCATAAAATAAATTGGTAGTCTTAAAATAATAATCGGTCCACTTTTAAGAAAAAAGCTATACGTTTTTAAAAGGAATTTTTATCACATTTTAATAGAGAACACATTATAAATATAATTTAGAAAACTTTTTAATTTATATATGAGAAAAAAAACTTCATTTTTTAAGTTGAAATATAAAAATTTAATTTGGGTGAATTTTAAGAAATTTTCTGAAAATTTCATATTTTGACGAGTAGTGAATAATACAGAATATTTGTTCAAAACTGATTTTTTATCTAATTCAATTGTATATTGAAATAATTTTTTAATTAGGATTTAATTATAATTAGATAATTTTTGATATTATATAATCCAATTTCTATCATTTGAATAAATTTCAATTTGAAATTGGATAGAAAAACGTTGCAAACTTTTGAACATTTTTTACCTTACAAACCCATATTGTCATCCATTTTGTGGCATCAAATTTAAATTAAATTCTACCAATTATGTTATTTGAATTTTTTAAAATTTATTCCATATTCGTAATTATAATAATTTTTAATTTATAATAAGGTAAAATTATTTTTTGACAAAAAAATGTTAGTGAAGGCGAATTAAATTAATTACAATGACTAGACGAAAAATTAGCTTAATAAGGGACAAATCCTTAATTTTACGGCCCAAACTGACCAATATAATTTCCAAAAATATATTTTATGGTAATATTTATACCCTATAATCAAATTTATCTAATTGATAAAATTATTGGAACCACTTTACATGGAAAAAACATGCGTGGAACTCCCTTCACAAAAATTTAAACGAGGGTCACTCCACCTCCACTACAAAAGACACTCCCCACTCCCACTTACTCACACCTATCAAGAAAAATTGGATCAACCAATATCCACAAAAATATATCCTCAAAATCCCTCCCCTTATCCTTGAATCCTCGTCATGCGATGAAATAAATATTTTGAATCCCTTTGGTGACAACCAGAATGAGTTACCGAAATTAGAGGTAACACCCTTTATCAAGCTCTATTATTTAATTTTCATTCTATACTTCCAAAAATATTTTTATTCCATGAATACCTAATAAAATTAATATCTTAAATATATTATAATGATTTTCTGATAATATTTTGAGATACAGTTATAAGAACATTCATTTAATGGATAATGAGCATACGATTCCGATGTTCAGCGAACAACCACCTCATGAAGCTATGTTGTTCCTTATTCATTGTAGTTAATTTTGATGGATACAATATTTATATATTATATATATTATTTATTTTATTTATTTATTTCTATATAATTATTTTATAACACAAACCATTATATAACCTATTTTGTGTAAATACGATAACATCTTTTATGAATGTTTGGACTACCGCCTCCTCAAATGGATGTGATACGTTATCACACTATATGGAACATATTAAGGACCAATTTAATAATATATATATGACATACATAAATTTTACATGAAATTAATGAAATAATTATGATTCAATAAATATAACAGATCAATTTCCTTAACATATTTCCACACACTAAAAAAGTGATAACATCATTCATGGATGGATGGACTACCACCTCCTCAAAGCGATGTGATTACTATTACATCACAATATTTATATATATAAGGATATATTATTAAATAAAATTGTATATACGATATAATTATCATTATATAAAGATAAATTTTCTACTTACCATCTTTCCATAATGATCATTGAAATACGAAAATGTTACTCATGCATACGTATGAACTGTCATTTCCACGATTGTAATGTTGGTTCATTTTTCATAACCACTTTTAATTATTTATTTTTAAAGTGAAATTGATGAATATAAATGATGATTACATAATTTTTATTATTTTGGATATGTTCATATAATTATCATTTTTACCACTATTGACATACCAAAGACATTTTGAAACATAAACCAAATTTGGTCCAAACACCCAATGTAAACATAATTGTCTATGTAGTTGTATAAAACATTTTAATAATTGAAATGAAAGTAAAAAAATAAACATTAAAAAGGATATAAAACAATTATATACTAATATATATTTTTTATATTGGATGCTAAAGACATAAAAGACAAGTTTGAAACAAGGTAAGGGATTTTGTAACAATCTCCTTTAATTGAGGTATTTCTGGATTATATGCACCTTTATTATTTTATAATTTTTATATACTACCTATTTGACCTTTAATATTGAAATTTTATCAATTATCATGTTATTTAATGTTTTAATAAATGTTAATCATTCATGGCGATTTTTATTTAAATGTTCAACATGGAAATGAATACATTTAATTTTAAAGACTTAATTTCATAATCCTTTGACCTTGTAAATATTCTTGATATCATTTTACATATTTTTTAATATTGATATAAATGGGTAATAAAGGAAATTTTTAGACTTTTTTTAATGTCATTCAAATATTTTCTAAAACAAATCTATTTAAATGCTTTATATAGAACGTTTTTAAAAATGATAAAAGAAATGTTCTATTATTAACGTACACGGTGAGAATGATTTTTCCACTATCACGGGGATTAATTTAATTTTATATCCCATTAAAATATTTAATATTTTATTGAATTTAAAACCTTATTTTTTGGGTATTTTTTAATTCAAAATCTGGTCTTAAAATGGATTGATAATTCCAATATCTTGAGAAGTTTCATTGTGACTAAAAAATAAATTCTATGAGTGAAATGTTAAAAATGTCAATATTTTATGTGTTATGTTTGGATAAATTTTACAAGGATATTTGATTGGTGGTTCCATAATAAACCAATGAGAGGTGGTTCAATGATAAATAAATGATAGGGGGTCCATGTTATCCCTCCAATTCGTTGGGTATGGTATTCAGTCATATGGATATTCCATTTGTAATAGTGAAATATATGGGAGTCAACCATATGGTTATTAGATTTTTAAGAGTGGGGAGATCAATGATGTTCCAAGTTAACTTTATTTATTTTCTATTATTGTTATGGGTTTTATGGTAATCTTGTGATTATAAAAAAAATAATTAAATGAGATTAATATCAAAGGAAATTATTTACTATTTATCAAGGTGAAATGTATTAAATAATATTAAAATTTTAATTATTTTTTAATATTTAAAATTAAATTAATGGGTACTTTATTTTTATATCCCTTACTGATATTTTTTTACCGTACCACATTTTGTCTTGTTTTTTATAGGACTTTAGGATGTGTATGAGACTATAAGATTTCATATTGATTTTCATAAAGAGTATTTTTAAAAGAGATCATGTTTTTTAATGATTTTATATGATGAAAAAATGATATTGATCATAAGTGTACACTTTGTATTTTATATTTTTTTATGAATGAGTTATGGCATAATTCTCTAAAACTATAAAACCAACAAAGTGTACACTTATAGAACCTACATCTATCTTTACCTTTTCTCTCCCATAGGCATAACCTATAAAACCTGCATCTATCATTCTACATAAAAAGAACTACCATATGATCCTATATTTTTTTGGAGTCACAAAAAGAAAATAAGAAAAACCTTTTGTATAGGGGGTAGAACCATGATGATAGGTGATTTTAGTTTAGAAACTAATAAATACAATGTTTAATAAAAAACAAAAAATGTATGAATAAAAGTAAAAAATCCCTGATGGAATGATGATTAAGATTTCAAAGGTCTTGTAGTTTTATTTAGATTCAATCTATTTAGTATAAATAGGTCATATATTTAATATCTTTTGTGATCAAATTAGTAATGGAATTCATAGTAGTACTATATAATCACTTCATAATTAGTCAATGCATCTTTCCTATTTTGAGAGTTACCTTGATTAAAATTTATCAAAAGGTTTCATAATGACTAATTCACATAACATAAAATCCATTATCTGCATGATCACGTTGGAATTTATTGAAATCAAATCATATGTATCCTGGGTCAGAAATAATATAAAGAAGGTTTAATATTTCTTTCATGCATATGGATATATCCCATACCCATTATTGTTTAAATAAAAAAACATTTAAAAAAACTTAATAACATAGATATAATTTATCATTTAATAAAACTAATAAAAAAACATATACCCTAATGGTGAATCAAAATATAAAAATATAATAGAAAAAGTATTGAAATTCAATTAAAAAGATAAATTAAGTTCTGCATAAGAATTAATGTAAGTATTAAATTCAGTGTGTATAAACATAATTTTATTCTTTTTTGAAAAAATCAATATCACAAAATCAATAAATATTAGTAATCATTAAAATCTATGAGTGTAATTTTTGAATAAGAATTATAATCATATAAGAATAAATTTATCATATAGATCAAATCTTTTTAAGAATGAATTCAAGTTCCATATAACCCTAAAATTCACTTTTGTAAGAATCAGTTTAGTTTGTGTAAACATGATTCAATATGTGTTTATGAATTAATTTCAGAATCTACATAAAAATGATTTTAGAAATAATTAAATCATGTAAGTATTCAAATCTATTTCATAAAACATAAGTTTTTTTATAACATTTGATCAATTTTTTATTCCTTTAAATCACATTTTATATCGAATTACATTAAAATTCATAACTTCGAGATTTAATTTGAAATTAAGAATTTTGTAAAGAATTGATGAAATTGATTGATTTTGAATGAAATGATATGAATTTTAAAAAAAAATATGACATTAAATGAAATCATATGACTTTTCCCTTGGTTAAAAATATAGAAAATAAATATAAAAATTCTTTTGAAGAAAACATCAAAAAAATATTAAAAATAAAATACTATATATTAGTTATAAAAACATTATAACTATGAGAGTCATTCATAAATTTATCAAATTTTCTTCAAAAATGATATGAGAAATTAATATTATCCCAAATAAACATGTGAGGCATTATCAAATTTTGGGGTACTTTTAATATTATACAAAAAAAATAACCATCGCTGTTGAAAATCACTTCATCACTCAAAAAATTTAAATAACAACCAACTCACCAAAAAACTATTCTATCAAGTAGGATTAAATGGTTATTTAGTCTAAGATCATCTAGATAAAATCTTGACCCTTTACCAAATTTGGGAGTCCTATAGTGAAATCCATTAATATACCATCCCACGTACACTTCAGAACCACAAGGGGTTTATCCAAACCTATTGGTACCTAGTTATCTACCTTCACTTATTAACGAGTTAAAAATAATGATATGTAATTATTAATTATTTACTTCATTCATGGCCATAACTAATATAACATTAGGTATTGGTACATTAATACCACACTTGGATGTATTTTTAATAGGGAAGTGTGAAACTCTACCAACACCTCCACATATAGAAAATAAATAACGACTCTTCACCCATGGAAAAGGATAACATATTACCCATCTTTAGAGAATCTATCAAAAGAATCACCTAAGGATATTTGGCTATGAGGAGACTCATAATTGATTTCTCAAAATGTACCTCTCATTCCCATGGATGGAGTTAATGGATCCCCACTGCTCATCAACGATTTGTGAGATAACACTCTTCTAATAAAACTAGTCTCTATGAAGTTAACTACATAGATGAATCCTTTATAAACAATGTATGGGACATCATGATAAAGGAATCATCTACCACATTAAACTTTTTAGGAACATATATAGTGTTAAAGTCATATTCCTCTTTTAATTCTAACAGTCAAAAGTATCTCATGTTGAGATCTCTCTAGCAAAGGATATACCTGAGGCTCTTTTGTTCCACATAGATCACAAACTTCTCTCCAATAAGGTAATTTATATTAGTAATTAAATAAAAAATATCCACTTAGTGCTCCGAATTATAGTTAAAATAGTTATTCTTCTAGGTTTATGAACTCCCTAAACGAATAATAAATCACTTATTGCAACTACATAAATATAAACTCAAACCAAGATCCCACATGAATTATAGAACACTTCATAATCTAATATGCCCTTTAGTGGTCATAACATTTATGAAATACTCTTACTCCTCCTTATCTCCTCAAAATATATCTTGAACTACTTAGAACACATGATGTTATGACTATTTGAGGTATAGTTTTTCATTGTGGATAAAATCATGATGAACTATTACAATCATTAATGGTAATTTCCTGCTATCCCAAGGAAGCCAAAAACCTCAGACATAGTCTCTAGTAGTTCCTAGTAATTACCAACATCTATATTACCATGGTGAACAAGTAATCCATCCTATGAGATTACATTCCCCAAGAAATAGATTTTCATAAATAATAATTAACACTTTTAGAGTTAATGATAAAGATGGTTCTATCATATAATGTCTTGGGAAACCCTTACGTTCTCCACTTGATTTTCCTATAATGCTGGATAGATGAGGATGTCATCAATGAAAATTTATAGGGAATAGTCAAGAAAAATTATGAAAATATGGATCACAGACCCCATAAACACAACTAGGGAATTCTTTAGCTTGAATGAAATCACTAGGAACTCATAATTCCTAGAGAGATATATAAGCTACATCATTGGGATATCATCTACCAGAAAACTTAGTTATTGACCCAAAAAGATAAGTTTTGTATTGAAGATAAAATTTTATCTATTTAGCTAGTTAAAGAGGGTATAAATACTCTATCAGTGATACTTGTTCTTTAATTTCACCTGATTCAAGAATATATAGTCAATAAAATTCCTCAAGATCATATATACCTTCCTTCTGAATAACTCTAGAGTTGTGTAGTGGAAAAAATATGTTTGATGAAACTATTCTCTATATATCCCTTGAATTACACATTTATCACGGTGAGATTTTCAAGTCCATATAATAATATTTTTATGAAATTAGTGTGATCCTATAGTACATATCAATACTTAAGAAGATATCTCAATGAGTGGGAAATCTTAAGAGATCCTCCTAAAATAATCTATTCACTAATCTATAATTACAAGAATATAATCATTTGGAGTTTCTACTACACATATACTGAAACTCCCAAACTAATGAGTGATAAACTAAATAATATCATGAATATGCCTCGGTCATCTTAACTAAAGGTTTTACTCACCTAAAACATAAAAATATGATCCATCATATTGGTAATACGACACCCTAAATTCATAATAATCTATATGGACACGGATAGTGGATATCTAATAATTACATAGGAAAATAATGTCATTTTTCATCATACTACTATAAGGTCCCATGAAAACCTCTCCCAATTAATAATAATGTCATATTATCCAAATATGTGGGTGATTTTGTTATATGTTTTGGTGGGAGTATCTATCCTTATAAATTAGACTAGTTTCCCTACAAGGTTTTTTATCTAGAAAAAAATATTTTGTAAAAAATAGAGTTTCTTACTCTGGAATTGATAAGTATGGTTTCTAATATTGAGAAGCCACAGATTATACCATGAACAATATCAATTTATTATTGATCATTAACCTTTTTCACCAACATCTACTAGTGTTTGTTCCTTCTAGATCAATGAGAATACATAACACCAATTAGAGGTAGTGGTGGATATAGATCATTGTGTTTATCAAATCAAACTCCTCCCTAAGAACCACCTACTCGTATGCCTTAACCACATATAGGGAGAACAATATAAACAACACTACGAGAACCTCGATCATGCCTCTTCCTCTTTTGAGGAGGAATATCTACCATGTTTCCTTGATTGATCTTTATTTCATATTAATTAAATAAATCATTATTTATATATTCTCATCCTCTATATCTCTTATTATTACTCCCTCTCTCATGGGGTTTTCATGAACAAAAACACACTCCTTTTTATATAAATATTTCATTTATGTGTGTTTCATTACTTTTATTAAATGTAATGTGGTGAATTACTGTCATCTCCAAGTATCATTAATGTCTTTTCAGAGGCTTAAAAATTTCCCTTTTCACTCTTCAAGTACTTGGAAACATCCAAAAATATTAAAATAAGTTTCTATAAGGATATATATTATTCTCCACTATATGGTGGGGATTTAAATATTGTAGGGGTACCCAGTTCCTTCTGTTAAGTAGAAAAATATCTATAGTAAGTAAACTTGATAGAAATTGGAGGTGTACTAGCAATTTGGTTGTAGTTCTAGTAGTGAAGAATCCTCGAGGTAGGCCACCAACTACCCAACGGTTTATAAAATGTATATAATGATTTCAAGGATTATCCTACATATAATTATTAAATATTTTAAAAATTACCATTTTAATTTTCTATTCTATGTTCAATTCACCTTGTGTTTCAAAAAAATTATAGGCCTTTTTAAATCTTCTAAATGGAGACCATTGGATGCTAAGAGATAAAACATGATAACTTGTGATCCTTTATAGAAATGAAATGCTTTCAATATCAATTCAATGATGGATATATAGAATAGAAAAATCCCTTGAGAACCTTCCTAGTGAAAAAATCCTCAAAAGGCACTCCACCATTCTCACTATCACTTATTCTTGTATTAGAAATCACTCTATAAAATAGATTTGTGAGTTGTGTGACAAGTGTTTTCCCAAAGTGAACCACTCTTTCCTAAACCATCTTAAACCAACTTTTCACACTCTATAAAATTTTGGAATGTGTTTCTTGATGACCAATGGAATTAAAGTGGGTACTCAAAAGAAAAACAATGTGAGTGATAATTTCATTATAACTATTGAGACCATGAGATTTATGCAATTGAACACCTGTGTCGATGGTTGGAGATGTAGGGTCACACATCTTTCTTTAGTCGAAATCCTTATCAACTTTTATATCTCATATTTCAACTTCTACATTACATAATTATACGTCATCTAATATACATGTGTAATTTCTTTTTGAGTGTTCATAGACTTTAATTAATTTGATATATTATTTATAATATTTAATGAAAATTATTAACTAACATGAATCTGATTTATTACTTCTTTATTTAAGTTTTTTTTCTTTTAAACTCAATATATTATTATTCAATTTTATTTAAGAGTAAAATTCACCCCATCCCATAATCTATTACTGATAGTTGATATCAAAGGAGGCATTTTATTTTTTTCAAAACAACATATTTTTAAAACATGTTTTTTTAATTTTTTCTTCCAAATCATTAAATAATATCACAGTTAATTTTTATAATGGAATCTACTTATAGTGTGGATGCTATTATTATTGATGTAATCAACTATTCATATTAGTTGAATTGGATTCCAACTTTCCTGGGTAGTATTTAATGTCCTATACGGAAAATGATCAGGTATGAGTATGTTATCTCCAATGAAACTAAAGAAAAATATACCCCTAATGTTATTAATAATCAAGAACTGAATGACATAGATATGAATACCATAAGTTGTGGTCTAGATAGAAATTTCTTCAATCATGTTTCCATATGAAAAAACACTATGAGATCTTGAAATTATTATAAGTATTACAAGAAGGAACAAAAAATGTTAAGTACACTTGATTAGATATATACCATCATAAATTATAATTCTTTACTATGCATTATAATGAATCAATTTTAATAATGTTTAGATTATTTACTTATATCTGCAATGGAAAAAAGTCCCTCAAATATTATTTATCTACAAAAACTCTTGAAACAATAACTTACGGTTGTTACGAAGATTTTGGGACCTCAAATTGATGGTTAACCATTAATATAAAGATGATAAATATATACTGGTTGAGAAACTCAACAACTCCTTAATGGAATAGGAAATCACTATGAAAAAACCAAGCATAAATAGAGACCAAAGATGCCAAATAATTTATAAGACCATCGCTTTCAAAGAGACTAGAAATGAGCAATTTATTTGTGCTGTTTAAAAATATAGTCGAATTTAAAGGAATAGAAAAATAGAATCAAGGAGAATATTTAACTCCCTGCGATTGTATGAAATATTTCCCTTCAAATAATTTTTTCGATATCTTGTGATGAATTCAACACCCTAGTCTAAATGAATTTTAATATAGTATACCGTTATAAAAAAGAAATTAAATTGGTAGGTTTGAATAATATTAATTAATTTATGAAATATTTATGGATTAAAAATGTGTAAAATAAAATATTTTGTCATCAACTGAATATAAATATAAATGAAATCATTTTGAAGATAATGAGATGTTTTTTATCAACATTTTTATTGAACAAAATAAATTTCTTTATTAATGAATTAAATTAATCACTATTTAGTGAATGATTTTATTTAAATTTGTATATTATATATTAAATAAAATGTTTTAACCTTCATTTCAAATTTTTACCTTGAAAATGATATGTATAAATCCATTTCAATACTTAAAACTATATTTTTTAAAAAATGGTTTCTTTACATATTTTTCACTTATTTTAAAATTTGTTTATACCACTTATAGTATTTAATTTCATAAAATAGATTATATATTTGGAATTAGGTGGTTCACGATTGGTAAATTAGTCACTTTTATTCTTATGCATTATGAATAGTTACCATTGTAAAAATTTATCATAATGGAAAAGGGTAAATTGAGATTATATGTTTTGAAAGTAACATTTATGTTAACTAACTTTCATCTAAGTTCATGTTGTATGAAGTAAAGTTAACCATTATAACCTTAGTATTGAATTTTAATTTTTTAAGGTACACTTTTCCATGAAAATGACCAATATAATATTTAAATAAAATAATGTTACAAAGTTTCACTCACTTAGTTATTACTATCTCTTATTTATTAACATAGGGAAAAGAAATTTATAAATGAGTATTAATGATAATTTTGTGAATAATGAAAATATATTAATGATAGTAATTTATTTATAATATTTATGTAATAAATAATTACATTAAATTTATTAATAATGCTAACACAATATTTATTCAATTAACAAAAAAATAAAATATTTGATTTTAAAAATATTAAAAGTAATATAATTTTAGTGATTTATAGTGTTCCAAGAATTTTTTAGATTAATATAACAAATTATTTTTTGTTTAAAAGAATTATATTAGAAATTAAACTTTTTCATTGTGACTTTAAAGTAAAATCAAATGAATAGTTCTAAAAGCTACATTAACGATATTTTACAATAAATAATATTTTATTGAATGAGAAAAATTCCTAAGGATATTATATTGAGCTTTGTGATTGAAATATGGTTTAACACTTCGAAAATGGACTATTTATGAGTCACTTTCCCATTTATAGTAAAATTCATAACCTTATATGACTACAATTTATGTTACTGTGGTTAAGGTAAAAACAATTGATAAAGGGATTAATAAAAAAAATTATAATTACATCGAAACAAGTATAAATTTCTTTTGATGATTTAATTTAAACCATACACAATTATTATTCTAATTTCTGTAAATTTATAAGAATTGTTATTTTGAATCACTCTATTACATTTTATATTTTTATGAAAATCCTTGTGTGTCCTCTCACTCCCTTATAAAAGGACTCCCCTCCTTTCTATTCCTTATAACACATTAAGTCATCTATCTCAACCAAACCCAACTAAAATCCCATATCACCTAAAATATAAAAATTATGAAGGTGATGGTCTTCTTAAAAAGACTAACCCTAGGATCATTAAGTGGATATCTAAAGGAGTTCTTTCAAAGTAGAGGACGTTTGAGTGCTTTCAAAGAAAGTGTAACTTAAGGTAAGGGTTTATCATATCCGATTATCTTATTTGGGACATATGTTGTGTCATGCACCAATATTATTTTATGAGGTTTATATTATTCATTTTGAAATTTTATATCAGGATTATTCTTATGTTCATGTTTTTTAAATTTTCATTAGATTTTATTCTTTAAAGGGTCTTATAATTCAAATGTTTGAAAAGTGGTAAGGGTTTTATGTTACATTGACACTATTTATCAAGATTATTTATGATTATGTATTTGATGGTGAAATTTCATAATCTAACTCTCAATAATATCAGGAATTTTCTTATTGTCTATTTCTCTCTTTTGAATAAATGTTTTTCTTTCGCTATCCATAGTTTATGTACTCAAGATATTGAAAGGAAATTTTTAATAAAAACAGACTTTATATCGCTCTTCAATTGAAAAACCATTTAATTCCATATCATTGTTTTATAAAACCAAATTACAATATATATTTAATATTATTATATGATTATTTAAATTCATTTTTCCCATGATTGAGTTTTTTACCAAATGGGTTTAATGTAATATTAATGGCTTTTTTTGGACACAGAACTTTTTGACATTTTTTTACAAAAGTATATAAATAATGTTTTAGTTTAACTTATATAGAATGAATGGAATTTCCCATCATTGTGACCACTAAATTCATTAAAGATTCATTTTAAAATTTTCATGTTTATTTTTAATAGAAATTTTAACATAATATTTGGGAAATTATTAGATTTACAAAAAGCTATTTTAAAGAGAAACTGGTATTTTTCATAAGAAATGTTTCAAATGATACATTGAATACATTTTTCATATAATAAAAAATCCTTTGATGTTAATTATGTTTAATTAGGGATATGATCTAATGAAACCATAATTATTATTTCTTTTTATGTTTTTTGTTTGTGATGACAAACTTTTTTGAAAACCCATTCCTTTTACAAAGGATGTTTTATGATGAAATGATGAAATGTTTTTGAAAACTGTATATTTTTCATGGTTTGTGCTATGATTAAATGTTTCTGAACCCCATCTCTTTTAATGGGTTATAATATGATGATTATTCTACCACCTTTTAGAACACATATGTATAATTGTTTTATGTGATGGGTGATAAAAAAATTATATATCCCTCAAAATATTTGGGTAATGATTGATATATTGTGATATAAACATGACTTGAATAGGGAGTGGACCTAGTTTAGTAGTGTACTTCTTCCATCATGAATGTCTTGGGAGTGATCCGTGATAAATATGATGGTTTAGGGAGTGAACAAAATCCAATAAGATAGTATAGGAAATGAACCCTGAGTATTAGGGAAATTATTTTCTATTCTTATGTGTTTTACAAAAACTTATATACTATTCCAATGCTATGATATCATAGCTCAAGTTATTTTATTCATTTATGATTCATGTCTTATGAACTGGCATAATTTATTCCAAGATTCAATATTATAATCTATGAAATAGAAGCGATGGTTTTGAAATTTAATACTCATGTTATAATAATATTAATATCAGGTTATTATTATATTTTCATTGATATCTCCCATTTGTAACACCTCAAGATTCCATGGTATGCTTCTTCTTAATAATTCAATAGCTTGTGTTATATGCAACACTGAGTTCGAGCACACCATGACCTACCAATCTAGTTGCATAAAAAGTGGCTATGGTTATTATTAACTATATTTTATTTTATATATATCCACAAAAATTAACATTCATCTTATTTTTTTCTTAGACATAATATAAGGATAAACTACATCTTTCAGACAAAAGAAGTATATTTCAAAAAATTATGTTTTTCTGCCTTTTAATGGATAAACCATTATAAATCCAATATTTTACAATTTTATTTATTAAATATGAAAAAATTAATTTCTAATTTAGAATATGGAAATCAAAACTACTTTTGGTTAAATTTCTGGTCTTTTTTTGACAAAATCCATATTTGAATGAATAGTGAAAAATACTGCATTTTAACCCAAAATTGTCTTTTCATCTAATTTATTTATATAGTTAGATTGATATTTTATTTTATTAGAAATTTTAATTGTATTATTTTTTTATAATTTAATTCAATTTTGGTAATTATAATAAATTTCAAAATCAAAATTGGACATACACACATATCAATCTTTTGAGAGTTTTTACTTCTTAAAACCCGCTTTCTGGTTTTTTAATGGAAATTAATATTAAATTAATTTCTGCCTTTTTTTTGAATTTCGATAAATTTATTCCAAATTTTGAATCATAAATTTAAAATTTTGTGAATAGGTATTTTTTATATTTGGGCAATATGAATAGTAACTTTAGTAATTATTTTTAATTTCCATGGTTGAAGGGTAAATCAGGTAAATATGGTTAAAAAATAATATTATAACAATATAATACTACCCTAACACATGTAATATTCTTATTGTATAATTTCCTTCCATTATAATCCTTAGATCTATTTTTAGACCCCATGGAGCAACTTGGGTGTGATAATGACCTCTTATATTTTTTAATTTAATGAAAAGGGAAAAATAACATAAACATGTATCTCACAACTAAAACAATTATAATTTAGTTTATAAAAATTTTATCTTATACTATAAAGAGTAATTATATATATTAAAATATTTTAAATATCATGGTAATTTATTTATAATTTTTATACATTAAAGAAAGAAATTAATTTATGACACAATGATGATGTAGTTATAACCATATTAATGAATGATTAAAATAAACAATATTATAAATATTAAAATAAATAAAATTTGGGATTTTTTATTCCATACACAAATTATGTTGATATATTTGACATTTTAGATATGAATTATTTTTTTTCATTGGAATAATGTTGTTATGACTTCAACAAAAATCAATTACTAAATAGTGTAAAAAATGACATAAATGATTTTTTCGAACAAACACTATTTTATTAAATGATATAATAGTCATTAAAATATAATATTCTAATAATTGACTTATATAGTTTTAAAAAATTCATTAATTATCCACTTTTTGTTCTTTTGTAATTTTATAATAACTATATTTACCATATAGTATAAAAATACAAGAAGACATGGTAAGAGTTAACTTATTTAAAAAAGGGTTAAGGCCAACAGATAAGGTAATCTTCATAACAGAAACCAATCTAAATCCTATTATTTGAGAGGATTTAGAGTCAAAATTATCATATAATTGAAATAAATCACTTTGGAGCTGTTAGAAATCGAAAAACAATTTATCATAAATTAATATTTCACGACATTCCTAAAGCACCCCTCACCTCTCCTATAAAAGGGAACTTCTCCTTATCTTTTATTCAAACCTCCAAATCTCATTATATCATCCAAGACCATCTTAAATATCCTCAAAAAATACCTGAAATTATTTTAGAGTCCACCATTTTTGAATAAAACCTACTTAATGAGTCATTTTGTGAAAATCAAATGAAGACACCAGAAGAAGAGGTCATCGTTTTATCCCTTATTTCAAAGATCTTCTCTTCTTCTACCTCCAATTCCTAAGTGGTTACCATGCCAAAATAATAAATATAGAATCCAATATATGCTGATATTTTTTTATGATTATGATATAACTATATTCCTCCTTTTAACCATCCTGGGAAAAAATATTCCCATGTGTGCGTACATAAGGATTGTCATCTCTATGAAAATGACAAAGTCACTCATGTGTATATACAACTTTCCGTCTCCACGACACGACAACAACCATATTCCATGTTCACCATCTAAGAATTATTATAAAAATATATATTAAGAATAATTATGTAATATATGACATAATAATTCTATGAGAAATATATATATATATACATATGTATGTATGTATGTACATATATGTCATCCATTTAGTTCCACTAGAAATGATTAGAAAATGGAAATAACATTCAGGTCTATGTACGACCTATAGTCTCCATGAATAGTGTAATCCATTTCATATATATATATATATTTATTATATGTTTTTATATTCTAAATATATATGATTTTAAATCATGTTCTATTTAATACGATCAAGAATAACAATTCAAAACTCATGCCATAATGAAAGATATTATTACATGAAACATTGCATTAACTTGGAATTGTTAATAAACGAGTAATATAAAGTCATAAAATAATCATATATGATATCATAAATATTATTATAATTCTGGTACAGGTTAATAATATGGTCAAACCATTATACAAGAGTTTCAGAAACATACAGAGAGTTTCATACTTAAGGTAAGGGTTAATTTCAAGATCTCAGGATTATACAAGATTGATTGTGCATAAGTATTTACTGGAATATATTTATCACTCATTTCCATATTTCATAAAAAAATTCAAAAGGAATCTTTTTTATGGTTTTATGTAAGGGAATCATTAACTAAAACATCATTTGAAATTTTTTAAAATTTTATTCCTCTATACATTTCTTATTAATGTTTATTTTTTCAAAATGGTATAAAGGTATTATTCATATAGACATGAATGTTTTAAAATGTTTACTCCTGTCAAAATTTTTAAAGTGGTATGGGACACTTTGATTCAAAAATATCATTAAATTTTATTCTTTTATAAATTTTGTGAAATTTAATGTTTTTAAAATAAAAGTGGATATTTCTATAAAATAGTTTTAATTATTTTATTAGATTATTTTCATCTATATCAACATCTTGTTTTTGGATTTTATGTGAAACTGAGATTGATTTATTATTATACAATATTCCATATTGTATTGAATTTTTATGATATTTTTGACCGTGGATGTGCTATTTTTATACCATTCTTTTTTTATGGTTCAAGTATTAATATTTCTAATGCTAGTTATAATATAGATGTTTATGTTATGTTTCAACCTGTTCATACGATGAATGCATTGGACTTAGTAAGTGACAAGTGGGGACCACTATAGCACCTTGATGCATCTGTATGTCTCATAAGACAAACTATTGTCATGGAACAAGGCCTTGCCAGAATATTTGTGTATGGTCTTGGCATAAGGCTTTGACGTATGGTTATGATGTTCGACATTATGCAATCCCTCATTATGAGATTAGTTAATGATTTCACATGTGATAATTTGACTAATAGAATATCATTCTGAATGTATAAATAGAATTATTGGATTTATTCATTCTAGGTTTTTATGAAGATATGGATTTAAAAGTCTTATGTTTTTGTTTTGAAACTTTCCTTAAAGTTTTATTCTTTACTATGATATCATATGCTATATTGTTTATCCTTACTGAGTATTTGAGCTCCCCCCTTTCATAAGATTTTTTCCCTAGATACTAAGAAGTGTTTTATGATTGATATATGGGGTTAAGATACACTACGAGAAAACCGCCGTGAAATGCGTTTTGGGCCGGCATTTCGCGGCGGTTTTTAAAACCGCCGCTAAACGGAAAAAAAATAATTTTTTTAAATTTTTTTTTTATTTTTTTTAATTTTATTTGAGGATTAGCGGCGGTTTTTTAAAAAACCGCCGCGAAATGAAATGAAAAAAATAAAAAACAACGTGAGAAACCCCAAAATCACTAAAACGACCATAACTTTTGATCCGGGAGTCCGTTGAAGCGCCACGACCAGTAAAATCGATGCTCATGAAGAGATATAGAGGAACATATAATCAAAACCGTGATACGGTCTCAGGTGTGGAAGATATTAGAGTTATAAAAAACTTGAAAAAAGTTCTCCAACTCCAAACAGCCATAACTTTTGCTCCGGGTGTCCATTTGGGATCTACCACATATCAAATCGAAGCCAACAAAGAGAGCTACGCACAAGTTCGATAGAAGAAAGATTCTGTCGTGTTTTTGGACCCCAAAAACCCCTCTGAAGGCCTCCAAAAACCCTGTTTCTGTCACCGGTGTCCCGTCGAACTTGTCTTCAAACGGACCTAACTTTCGATCCACGTGTCCGTTCGGCCTCCTCCACCTGCCAGATCATAGCTCGTTCCATGAGCTTCAGTTTGACTGGTCACGGCGCACACATGCGCTCCTAGATTATATGTTATGGCCTTTTTATTGGGTATCGGGTTTGTTATGTTTTTCAATGCCTCATTTCTAGCACCCATTCCCCGTTATCTTTTTTTTAAATGGTCGTAACTTCCGATCCGCCTGTCTATTCGGACTCTTTCACCTTTCAGGTTGAAGATCATTTCAGGATCATTGATTTGACAGGTCGCGGATCTAAAACAGACTCTCGGATCTTAAGTTATCTTCGTTAATGTGAGTCCAATGTTTCTGTCTCTTTATGACCGTTTTGACGGGTTTTAACAGTAGCTCCATTTATTACTGTTTACTTGGGTTTCCATGACTTGTTATCTTTATCAATGGTTTTTTGTGGGTTATTATTATGATTATGTTGAATTATTAAGGAGTTTTCCAGAGTTTCACGAGTTTTCATGCGTTCTCATTCTTTCTAATACCTCATTCTTCATATGCTTCTCCATCCTTTTATATGCATTTTCATGATTTTTCATCCCTTATCACGTCTTTTCATACTTTTTCATGTGTTTCCTTTATTATTTATTATTTATTATTTATAATATACTTTAATTTATTTATTATATATTATTTGTAACTGGTTATTTATTATTTATTATTTATTATTTATTATTTATATTTATTAATTATTTATGTTTATTAATTATTTATTATTTATTATTTATTATTTATTATTTATTATTTATTAGTTATTAGTTATTTTTTATTTTTTATTATTTTTTATTTATATTTATATTTATTTATTATTTATTATTTATTATTTATTATTTATTATTTATATTTTTTTATCATTTATATTTATTTATTATTTATTATTTATTGTTTATATTTATTTATTATTTATTATTTATATTTATTTATTATTTATTATTTATATTTATTTGTTATTTGTTATTTATATTTATTTATTATTTATTATTTATTATTTATTATTTATTATTTATTATTTCTTATTTATTATTTATTATTTATATTTATTTATTATTTATATTTATTTATTATTTATTATTTATATTTATTATTTATTTATTATTTATTTATTTATTATTTATTATTTATTTATTATTTATTATTTATTATTTATATTTATTTATTATTTATTATTTATATTTATTTATTATGTATTATTTATATTTATTTATTATTTATTATTTATATTTATTTATTATTTATTAATTATTAATAATTATTTATTATTTATTATTTATTATTTATTATTTATTATTTATTATTTATTATTTATTATTTATTATTTATTATTTATTATTTATTATTTTTGATTTTTGATTTTTGATTTATGATTTATGATTTATGATTTATTATTTATTATTTATTATTTATTATTTATCTTTATTTATTATTTATTATTTATCTTTATTTGTTATTTATTATTTATATTTATTTATTATTTATTTTTATTTATTATTTATTATTTATATTTATTTATTATTTATTATTTATTATTTATTATTTATTATTTATTATTTATTATTTATTATTTATTACTTATTATTTATTATTTATTCTTTACAATTTATTATTTATTATTTATTATTTATTATTTATTATTTATTATTTATTATTTATTATTTATTATTTTTCATTTATTATTTATCTTTATTTATTATTTATAATTTATAATTTATTTTTTATTATTTATTATTTATTATTTATTATTTATTATTTACTATTTATTATTTATTATTTATTATTTATTATTTATCTTTATTTATTATTTATTATGTATTATGTGTTATGTATTATTTATTATTTATATTTATTTATTATTTATTATTTATTATTTATTATTTATTATTTATTATTTATATTTATTTATTATTTATTATTTATTATTTATTATTTATTATTTATTATTTATTATTTATTATTTATATTTATTATTTATTATTTATCTTTATTTATTATTTATTATTTATTATTTATTATTTATATTTATTTATTATTTATATTTATTTATTATTTATTATTTATATTTATTATTTATTTATTATTTATTATTTATATTTATTATTTATTTATTATTTATTTTTTATTTATTATTTATGTTTATTTATTATGTATTTTTTATATTTATTTATTCTTTATTATTTATATTTATTTATTATTTATTATTTATTATTTATTATTTATTATTTATTATTTATTATTTATTATTTATTATTTATTATTTGTTATTTATTATTTATTATTTATTATTTATTATTTATTATTTATTATTTATATTTAGTTATTATTTATTATTTATTATTTATTATTAATTATTAATTATTAATTATTAATTTTTTATTATTTATTATTTATTACATATTATTTATTATTTATTTATTATTTATTATTTATTATTTATTATTTATTATTTATTTTTTTATTATTTCTTATTTATTATTTATTATTTATTATTTATTATTTATTATTTATTATTTATTTTTATTTATTATTTATTATTTATTATTTAGTATTTATATTTATTTGTTATTTATATTTATTTATTATTTATTATTTATATTTATTATTTATTTATTATTTATTTATTATTTATTATTTATATTTATTTATTATTTATATTCATTTATTATTTATATTTATTTATTATTTATTATTTATATTTATTTATTATTTATTATTTATATTTATTTGTCATTTATTATTTATATTTATTTATTATTTATTATTTGTTATTCATTATTTATTATTCATTATTTATTATTTATCATTTATTATTTATTATTTATCATTTATTATTTATTATTTATTGTTTATTATTTATTATTTATTATTTATTATTTATTATTTATTATTTATTATTTATCTTTATTTATTATTTATTATTTATTATTTATTATTTATTATTTATTATTTATTATTTATTATTTATTATTTATATTTATTTATTATTTAATATTTAATATTTATTTATTATTTATTATTTATTATTTATTATTTATTATTTATTATTTATTTATTATTTATTATTTATTATTTATTATTTATTATTTATTATTTATTATTTGTTATTTATTATTTATTATTTATTATTTTTTATTATCGAGTTTATATCTATTATTTATGTATTATTTGTTTTTTCAATTAATATATATAAGTATATTAATTTCTGTTTATTAACCACATGGCGAGCTTGCTGGAGTGGTAAAGTCTTTGGAAAATATGCAAGAGGTTACGGGTTCAAATCTCACAAGACGCAGAATTTATTTATATTGCATGGGCATGCATGGGCATGCATGTGCATGTGCATGGGATGTGCATGCATGGATAAATAAATAAATAAATAAATACGAAATAAAATAAATAAAAAATAAATACGAAAAAAAAATATGAAATTAAATAAATAAAATAAATAAATAAAATAAGTAAATAAAATAAATAAAATAAAATAAATAAAATAAATAAATAAATAAAATAAATAAAATAAATAAAATAAATAAATAAAAAAAATAAATAAATAAATAAAATAAAAATAAATAAATAAATAAAAAAAAAATAAAAAAAAATAAATAAATAAAATAAATAAATAAAATAAATAAATAAAATAAATAAATAAAATAAATAAAATAAAATAAGTAAAATAAATAAATAAAAAAAACTAAATAAAATAAATATGAAATAAAATAAATAAATAAAATAAATATGAAATAAAATAAATAAATAAAATAAATATGAAATAAAATAAATAAATAAATAAAATACGAAATAAAATAAATAAATAAATAAAATACGAAATAAAATAAATAAATAAAATACGAAATAAATATATATATATATATATAATTAAAAAAATTTAAAAAAAACCGTCGTTGAATCATTTAGCGGCGGTTTAAATCGTCGCTCAAAAACCACCGCGTAACGTTCTGCGACGGTTCTGAAAACCGCCGCAAATAGTTTCCCAAGAGGAAGGGAAGAAGAACATTGGGGAATACCTCAAATAGAGGGGAAGATGTTATCTTTGTGGAAAAAAGGGTCATAGAGTGACCTATTATTATTTAGTTCAATGTACCATCTATGGAAATCCTGGGCATTACTCAACTAATTTCCCAGACATAAGAATCTACTTCTAAACAAAGAAAGGACCTATTCCATGGAAAACATTAAATTGGAAGGATTGATGTATTTATATATTTAGATTCAAGAATTATGAATATTGAATTATATAAGAAGAATTCAGTTTAGGTTTTTCACTAATTGTTTTCAAGAATATGTGTAATAGTAATAATGGGGAATAAAATTGATTTTAGGGTAATATTATGTTAGGATAACATATAATTAAGGTAAATATAACCCTTAATATGGTCTTTTTGTATAGATAATGATGTTTTGATAAATATATATTGGATTTGAATAAGTAAATTGGATGATGATAGTTTCTTGAGAACTAATTATGGATTTTTCAACAAGAGGGTTATGCTATCATGGTTGAAGTATATAACTATTTTGGGAAATAATGAATAATACACTATGTTTTGGAATAATGAAACATGTATGTTTTCAATAAGGATATTTGATAATTCAGGTTGTTACTGTGACCTAAGATAATACATGATGAATGCGTTCACATGTTTTGAATGTGACAACTAAGAACTGCCCTATGAGATATGAGAGATAAATTTTAAGATGATTTGGGTCACATCTTTCTAAATTTGTAGATTTTTAGTTTTTAGAAGGATTTTAAGGTCATCAATTTATGGGTAGTATGAGTTATTCTCTGATTTAATTTTGTTAGATTTATATATTATCTCATTATAGGTGGACTTATGAATATGTGATAACATGTGTTAACTTTTTCTTGTGAGACATATGGAATGACCTATCATTCTATTTATGGATCGCATGATTTTCCAACACTTTAGGAATGAAAAATTCAACTTCATTTATTTGAATAAGAGATGAAGTAGAAATTGTTCAAGGCATGACCAGTGATGATACTGTACTGAAATCAGGTAAGTATTTATTCCCATGTTCTCCAACTTTAGGGAAGGGATCTTAAAAACCAAAATATTTTTCTAGTACATTATTTTATGAGGAATCAAATATCTCCTTGAATCACCATAAATTTATACCTTTGTGTTTATTAACATTTTCCTAATCATGTTTTTTATCGCTCTCTATGAGAACATGATCATTATTTTTGTTCATCGATATCAATATTTTCCTATATGGAATCCTACTGTATGTTTTCTCTGGTGACCTTCATACTCCCCTTTCATTATCTTAAAATGGAAGTCTTAGTAATCAATTTTTTATGATAGATTTTAATAAATATATTTGGGAAAGTCTAACCCATAGTTTTCCATTCTGATTTTAAATTGTGAGGATGTAATTTATTAAAGGACGGGATAATGTAACACCCCAAGATTCCATGGTAAGTTTTTTCTTAATAATTTAATAGCTTGGTCTATATGGAACATCGACGTTGAGAGCACTATTACATATCAAAATGGCCGTTTAAAAATAAGTTATGAGTATTATTAACCATATAATGAATTATTTACATACCATAAAATTTTAACATTCGAATTTTGTGTTTTTTAGACACAATATAAGGAAAAATTCAAATTTTTATATAAAAGAAGTATTTTTAAAAAAATGCAGTATTTCTACACTTTAATGGAGAACCATTTTAAAATATAATATTTTACTCTTTTATATATTCAATATGAAAAAAATTAAATTCTACTTTTGAAGTGAGACATAAAAATTTTGTTTTCATAATTTTATTGGTATTTTTCTAATAAAATCGATATTTTAATGCGTAGTGAGAAATATTGCATTTAATCTAAAACCGCATTTTTATATAATTTATTTATATATTTAGATTGAACTTTTAATATGTATTAAATTTTAATTGGATTATTTTTTATCATCTAATCCAATTTTGGTCACTGGATGTTATTTCACATCAAAATTGGACATTAACACATGTTAATCTTTTGATAGTTTTACTTCTTAAAAACTGACTCTCTTGTTTTAATAATTAGAATTAATTTTAAATTACTTTCTTCCAATTCTTTTTTTTGAATTTAAAAAAAATGGATACCTTATTTGGAATCATAATGTCCAAATTTTTTAAATAGGTACCTTTTATTTTATGAAATTATTAATAGTAACTTTAGTAATTATTTTTCATTTCCATGGTTAAAGGGTAAATCATGTAAATACATGGAGAACAATAATATTATAATAATATAAAACTACCCTAAAACATGTCTTAATCCTATTATATGATACATAGACTACCATGAGAATTCTTTGGTCAATTTTAGGACTCCATGGAGCCACTTGGGTGTGATAATGACCTTTTATAATGTTTAATTTAAGGAAAATGGAAATATAACATAAAAATGTTTCTCCAAATATTTTTTAAATTTTGTTTATATAAATGATAACTTAGACTATAAATATTAATTTTAAAGAAATAAATATTTCCTATATCATTTTATTTTATTTATTATATTTATACATTAAATAAATAAATTTGTATATGACATAATTATGATGTAGTGATTGCCTTATTAATTAATGATCGAAATAAATGATATTATAAATATTTAAATAATTGTAATTTGATATTTTTGATGCCATCCACAAGTTGTTTGGATAAATTTGACATTTTAGGGATGATTTAATGCCGTTTTTTAAGTAATAAAGTTGTTATGACTTTAACAAAAACCAATTACTAAATAGAGTCAAAATTAACATAAATGAAATTTTAAAATAAACATTATTTTATTAAATAATATAATAGTCATAAAAAATAATATTCAGTAAAAATTATTATATTGTGTTAAATGTTTCATTAATTATCAACTTGGGGTTCTCATTTCATTTTATAGTAACTATATTAACCATATAGTATAAAAATATAAGAAGACATGGTAAGTGTTACTTATTTAACAAAGGGTTAAAGACAAATGATAAGGTTAAATTCATGACCTAAACTCATATAAAAACTATTGGTTGAGAGTATTGTGACCCATACTCAACTTATCCTATAAATAATTTACTTTTAATCCATTATAAATCTAAAATAAATTTATAATAAATTAATATTTCAAGTCTTTCCTAAATTTCCCCTCACCTATCTTATAAAAGGGAACTTCTCCTTCTATTATATTCACACCTACAAATCCCTTTAGATCTTCCAAAACCTTCCCATATATCCTCCAAAAATAACTAAATTCTTCTGAGAGTCCACAATTTGGGAATAAAACCAACTTAAAGAATCATTTTGTGCGAATCAAAAGGGGACACCCGAAAAAGAGGTAATCATCTTATCCCTTATTTCAAAGTTTTTTTCTTATTATACTTACTCTTCCTAAGTTGTTACCATACTAAAATAATAAATCAAGAATATAATATATGAATAAATGATTTTATGATTATGGGACAACCATATTTGTCGTTTTCCCCATCCTATGAAAAACAATATCACAATCTATACGTACGTATAACTTACCGTCTCTACACTGTGGTGTAAAATATTTTTCATCTATACATTATTTCAACAAGTATAATGATAAATATTAATGACATAAATAATAGATATAAAATTATATTATTTATCTAAAATTCATATTCCATCCAATTCAACACCATTTAATAATTAAATAAATGATACCACCGCTCGTGTGTTCGTACAACTTACCTTCTCCGTAATGCGATGAGATTCATCTTCAACATTCACCATCCAAGAATGATTATAAAAATATATATTTTAAATAAGTGTGAAATATATTAAATAATAATTCTACTGGAATTATATAAATATATGTATATACATATATTTCATTCACTTACTTTCACTCAATATGATAAGAAAATGGAAATAGCGTTCAAGTGTACGTACAACCTACCTTCTATGTAAACAATTTATTCCATTTAATATATCTATATTTTATATATTTTTATATTCTAAATATATATTATATAGAAATCATGATCTCGGTTATATAATCAAGAATAACAACTCAAAACAAATGTGATAAAGAAAGCAATTATTACCGAAAACATTGCATTAACATGGAATTCTTAACAAATGAGTAATATAAAGTCATAAACCAATCATATATGATATCAGAAATTTTATTTTTATTCTGGTAAAATTTAATAGTATATTCAAAACCACTATACAAGAGTTTCAGAGACATATAGAGAGTATAGAATTTAAGGTAATTTTTAATTTCAAAATCTCATTATTATCTGTGATTGTTTGTGCATAAGTATTTACTGGAACATATTTATAATTCATGTCCATGTTTCTTAAAAATATTTTCAAAAGAAATATTTTTAATGTTTTATGTGAGGGAATCATTAACTAAAACATCATTCTAAATGTTTTAAGGATTTATTCTTCTTAACATTTCACATTAATGTCCATGTTTTCAGAATGGTTTTAAGGATTTATTTATAGTGATATGAATGTTTTAAAATGATAATTCTTTAAAAACGTTTTAATGTGGTATGGGTCACTTTGATTCAAAAATATCTTTTAAATGTATTCTCTTATAAATTGTGTGACATTTTATGTTTTCAATGTAAAATGGGATATTTATCTCAAAGAATTGTAATGATTTTATTATATTATTTTCATCTATGTCAACATACTTTGTTTGATTTTATTATTAATTTAGATTTATTTATTATGATACAATATTCAATATTGTATTGAATGTTTTATGATATGTTTGACTATGGATGTGATATTTTTATACCATTCATGGTTTATGGTTAAAGTATTAAAATTTCTTAATCTAGTTTTAATACAAATGACTATGTTATGTTTCATACTTTAAATATGAGTAATGAATTGGACTTATTAAGTGATGACATTGACCCTATATAGCCCGTAGATGCATCAGTAGGTCTCATGATACAAACTAGTGTTTTAGCATAAGTCCCTGATAGAATATTTGTGTATGGTCTTGGTATTAGGTAATGACATTGTGGTTATGATGCCTGACATTATACATTCCTTCATTATGAGATTAGTTGATGGTTTTAAATGTTATAATTTGACTAGTAGAATATCCATGTGAATGATTATATGGAATTATTTGATTTATTCTTTCCATATCATGCTGAATATATTGTTCTAAAAGTCATTTTTTTAGTTTTTTAACTTCCCTTAAATGTTTATGCTTGATTGTGATTACTTCCTCTATATTGTTTATCCTTATTGAAAATATGACATCTACCCTTTTCTTTGTTTTATTTTCCTAAGATTCCAAGAAGTGTTTTATGATTGATATGTTGGGTTAAGCTTGGGGAATAATGTAATTATCAATATATTATCTACGTTTAAGTTTATGTTTTGAATTTAATTGTATGGTGGATGAATGTAATATATTTTCCAATACTGCTATACTGATTGGTCCTTCGGGAAATGATTACATATATCATGCCAATGTATTGAAATAATGCACCAGCTCTGAGCTTCTAGGGATGGGGCGTTACACCTTTTTTACCCTTATTAAGAATTTGATAACACACTTTATTATGTTTTATTTCCATAGTTTATGATGAAATTTGTTAACATTATTGGTTGTAGTTATGAATATTTTTTTATTAAATGATATAGTGCACTTATGAACATGTTTTTTATGTATCTATTTTTTCAAATTAACTGGACCTATATGACTCATATATGGATAATTATGTTATGAAAATAATTTTAATATAATAATATGTGTTAAAAATGTATGAAAAGTATGGGTCACTATAGTTGGTATTAGAGATAGGATTAGTTAACATTTGAAAACTAGCACAAGAACACTTTTGTAAGAACCCATAGGATAATCTTAAGTATATGAGAACATCTTATGTTATTTTAAATAATGTAGTTTAATTTTACTAAAAACATACATTTGTAGATACTATAAGTGGGAAATGTTTTAGAACAAATGCATATAGGGGTAATAACATTAAAAATATTTCATTGAGTATATATTATACATAATTATGGTTCACGGTGAGTGTACCCTGACTGTGGAACTAGTTTAACACTCTCAGGGGATGTTCTTCAGTTAATTCGCATTATTTACTTAGGAAAAATCTTGATGGATTTAAATGGATTATGACCCTGAATTTCCAAGGTTTAGAATATTTTTTCATAGATTGAATAGAATGTGTAATTATTTATACATCTTATAAGTTATTTTTAGGATTATATGTTTAATCAATCTGATTAATAATGTTTAGTGGCCATGAAATCCATTTTGGGGTTTTATGGGATTTGAGTTAGAGTGATGATGTTTAGGTTTTAATAGGTTTTCTCAAATATTAATGTACCCTATTTGATCATTATTATGTGAATTTGAGTGTATCGGGAAAATTATTAGTTAATTTTAATGCACATACTCAATGATTAGATGGTAAATTAGAAGTGGGAACCCTTATTGTTCTGATGATCACATCTCAAGCATACGATTCTTATCCTATTTAAGTTTATAGGAATGTTCTTCCAAAAAATATTATTATTTTACCTATGGATTAAATTGATGATATCATAAGCATGTATTATATTTCTCTATATAAATCAAACATCAATTTAAGAGGAATGGAAGTCATGTTTGTTATTCTAAACCAAGCTATGATTATATATTAGCGTGGAAATAAATATATAATTTTGATGGAAATCACACACATTGTATTGGTATTTATTCATATTAAATAGGGGTGATTATCTTAGATGGTTGGAGTTAAACGTTTCATAGATGATATTCATGTTATGTAGGAGTAGTTGATGTCTATATAGAAGAGTTTCTTACTCTTACACTAAATTAGAATATTGAGTTCTCAATAGAACTCATACTTGGAACTACACCTATTTCAAAGACTCTATATTGAGTCACACAGATTGAGTTGTAGAAATTGGAGAGGAAACTCCAAGATAATATTAAAATTTGATTTATTCATCCAAGTGTGTCACCTTGGGGTGAACCTGTTCATTTTGTTAAGAATAAAGATGGATCAATGAGACTATGTGTTGATTATTGAGAACTAAATAAGATCCCAATAAACAAAAAGTATCCTATAACCCTAATTGATGAATTATTTGAAAAATTATGTACAGATAAATGATTTTATAAGACTGACCATAATTCTAGATATCATAATATAATAATCATAAAAGATGATATAACCAACATATCATTTTATATAGGGAATTTAAACAATTAATTTATAGTTATTACATTTTTTACTAATTTACCCAATATATTAATGTATTTAATTAATAGATTCTTCATAAATTATCACGGTCATTTTTCATAGACATTATTGATGACATTATTATATATTAAATGAGAAAGGAAGGTCATGAATTCTATTTCAGAATTAGGATTAAGACCTATATGATGGATAATATTTATAAAAAAATTAGGAATAAATAATTTTTCTTTATAATGATTCATTATTGGGATATATATTTTCATGTGAAGGTATCTAATTAGATCCTTCAAGGAAATAAGTTATTGAACATTGCACCATTCCAAACATAGTGACAGAGATATTTAGTTTCCATAGTTTATCGAGATATTATCAATGATTTGTGGATAATTTCTCAAAATTATCTAATCCTCATAAAAGGTTAACTTGAAGTGGATCTAAGTTCTTTTGGAAGATGAATTTGAATAATATTTGAAGTGAATTAATGAAGGATAGTTAGTACACATATGCTTTAATTACTCAGTAATAGAGAATGGTTTATAATAAATTATGATTCATCAAATAAGGGACTCTAATGCGTTATAATGAATAATAATATTCTAGTAGCTTATACCTCATTCAAATTTAATGTTCCTGAGAAAATTAATGAGCTAATTATTTTAAGTAAGATACAAATTTTTTTTCATCAAATATATGAAGGAATTATCTATTTGGAGAATGGTATGATATATATACTAATCATAAAAGTTTAAAGAATATTTTCACACAATTTTTTTTAATATTTTCCAAAAAATATGGTCAATGTTGATTAATGATTAAAAATGGTTAATACATTAACATCCTAGTAATACCCGCAAGGTGGAAGATGATATGATTTGAATGGATCGTACCAGCTTATCTATGATGAGGATGAAGAAAGATCCTATATTTCAAGATTAAAAAAATATGTATCTTGAAATATTGAAGGAAGATGAGAAATAATATCTTTCTCAAATCATTTCTCAATCATATATCCATGTGAAGATTATAGAGGCGAATAAGGATTATATAGAAAAACATAATATGGTGGCATTATTTTTTCCTACAAACTCTATTTTGATGGAATTATGATGTTTAAAAACCTTGTACATGTTCTATACATACCATATTTTAAGTAAGAGCTATTGGATGAGACTTACAGTTCATCATTATTTATTCATCCTGAAAGTATGAAGGGTTATAATGATATAAAAGTGTATTAACTATTGTAATGCACGAAGAGAGGAATTTTTGAGTTTGTATCAAAGTGATTAATATGTTAGCATGTTAAAGATGAGAGACATATGTATAATGGTATGTTATAACCATTACCAATACAAGAATATAAATGGGAAAACATCACCATTGAATTTTTCATCTAACCCCATAGAACTTCTAATGTCCATAATAGTATATGGGTTATAGTTGATCACCATATTAGTTTAGAACAATTCATTTCCATCATAAGAATAGTTATCTCTTAGAAATATTTAAATAATATATATTAAATAAGTGTTATGGTTGTTTATAGTAACACATTATCTTATATCTAATCGAGAGTTGAGGCTTACATTAATATTCGTGAGAAGTCTTCAATAGGATCTAGTTATAGAGTTGAATTTCCTTAATACATATCAACATCAAAAATAGGGTAAATATTAGGGAACCAATAAATCTCAAAATTATATATTTAGTTCGTGTTTTATTAATTTAAATGTTGTTTGGGATCAACACCTTCTTTAGATTGAGTTTTCTTACAACAATATCTTTCACTCTAGCATTAATACGAAACCTTATGTAGACTAATATTTAAAGAAGTGTATAAATCTGATATGATGGGTTGAATTTAGAGAAAAAAACTATTGGGGCCTGAGATATATGAGAAAATGGTATAGAAATTTAGACTAATTCAATATCACATCATGGAAGGTCAAAATCAAATGAAAAGTTATGTTGACAATAATTAGCATGATGTAAAATTTAAATGTGATGATATGGTTTTTCTAAAATTCTCTCCTTAGAAGATGATTATTATATTCATAAATAAATAAATATTTATCCCTAGGTATATTATCCTTTTTTTAATCTTGATGGAGTAGGGATGACAACTCACTGCTTGGTGCTTCCACTAATCCTATCTCAAGTTCATGACTTCTTCTATGTATCTCTCCTAGGGAAGTACATACCTGATCTTTCACATGTACTGAACTCAGATGTTATAATATTTGAACATGATATTTCTTATGAGGAATAATAGATATAAATCTTTGATAATATAGATAATGTTCTAGAGAACAATACTTCTCATGTGGTAAAATATTTCAGGAGAAATCTGAAATTTATAGAATCTACATCGAACCTAAGGATGCAATGAAATAGATATATCCTAATTTTTCACCAGTATGAAAGAATTTTTATGTTGAAATTTATTTTATTATTATTGTTATGTAACACAATTAAATTTTATGAAATAGTCCTCTTCAAATAGTTTCATTCTATAGTCTACGATACATGCAACCCCAAGTATAAATAAAAAATAATATTGTATATTGTTATTACATTTCCATTGAATTGGTTGGTATGCATTATATTAAATAATTTCTGAAAATTTTATGGTTTAAACATGTGTAAAATAAATTCTTTGGTTATCAATTGAATATAAATAAAAAAGTAATCATTTGAAAGTGAAAGAGATGGTTTCTAAAATAACTATTATTATGCACACAATATATTTTTTTCTTAATCAATTAATTTAATAACTATTTTTGAATTATTTTAATGAAATATATATGTTATATATTTATAATTTTTTAATATTAATCTATGATTTTTACTATGCTTGGTATAATAATAAATCTATCTTTTTTCATAAAAGATGTATTTTTCTAAAAGTCTGTTCATCAGGTTTTGAGAACATATTTTAAGATTAATTTATGAAACTTATAGTTATGAAATTTTGTAAAATGGATTCCATATTTTGAATAATAATGTTCAAATTCATTATAAAATTCTTATTTATCTTTAGTCATCATGAATAGTAACCATGGTAAAAATCTATCACAATTATAAATGGTAAATCAGGTTAATCTTGGTTAAAACTAAGATTTGTTGTCACTATTTTCATCAAAAATTCTATTTGATGAAGGGTATTCAATACTTTTTATATAACTATATAAATTTAATTATTTAAGAGACACGTTTCAATGAGTATTAACTATATAATATTTAAATAAAAAAATGTTACAAAGTTTCACTCTCTTTGTTTTGAATTTCTCATATATGTTCACATTGGGACAAAATAAAGTTATGAATGAATATTAATGGTAATTTTGAGAATAATAAAATTATACTATGAAGTTAATTTATTTATAATATTTAGATAGTGAATAATTTCCCTAAATTTGTGCATAATTCTAATACAATATTTATTCTATTAATGAAAAATAAATTAATTGGGTATACAAATATTAACAGTAATATAATTTTTTATATTTATAGTCACACATGAATTTTTTAGGAAAATATAATTTATTAGATACGAATATAAATATAATATTTTTATCAAATATTTTTATGGGTTTCCTAATGTCAAATTAAATAAATTTTTCAAAAATTAACATTAAGGACAATTTATAAATATAAATAATTTTTTAAAATATTTAAAAATCAAAAAAATATTATCGTTGAAATTTTTATTGTAACATTGTAGGATACATCATCAATCGTACATTTAAGTGGTGTTTTTATGGAAACATTATTAAACCATTGTAATTGAAATAGTTTTTACTGAAGGTATGATAAAAAAATTAACAATTGGATTAATAAAAAAGATAAGGTTTGAAATGCATCAAATCTTATACAAATTTGATTTGATGATGTTTTTTAAACCATGTGAATTTTTTGAAAAAAATTAATGGAAATTTTTAATCACTTTTATATAGAATGAATTTTATATATTTTAACCTTTTAATAAATTACATATTTTCCGCTCCCTCCCCTATAAACGGCACCCCTTTTTTCTCTTCATTAAAACGCAATGATACAACTTGATCAAAAATAACCTACCAAAACACATTTTCAAATTTATTATCCATATTCCATATTTTATGGTCTTCTAATAATATCAACCAGAGGATCCAAAGCGAATATTAAAATGAGTTTTTTTTCAAATAATAGGTGGTTATAGTTCTTTTAAAGTAAGTGGGACTCGAGTAAAGGGTTTATCATCTTAAATTATATTCTTTGGGACATAATTTATGTCATGAAAATGTATTATTTAATGAGTTATATATTATTATAATTAATATATAATGTTAGTAATTTCTTTATCTTAATGAAATTTAATTTTTCATTTGAACTTATTCATTCATGGGGCTTACGATACAAATTTTAACAAAGAGGTATGGGTTTTATGTTATAATATCATTATTTTTTATTATGTTCCCAATGATCAAATATCAAGATCTAACTCTCAAAAATCCCATTAATTTTATTCCCATGTAGTAACTTCTTGATAAAAAAATTTTCCTTTCATTCAACACACTTTAAATACTTAGCATATCAAAAGAACATATTTAAAGAAAATTGACTTTATTTCTCTCTTTGGTTAATAATCCTTTTGTTGCGTATATATTTTTTCAAAATATGTATGTGAATTTTTTTTTGTATTACACTATGATTTATTAATGTCATATTAACCCATTATTTCCTTTTTTACCAAATGGTTTAAAATAAATAATTTTTTTTATTTTGAAAATGAGGTAATTTTTGAATTTTATTATAAAATCATGAAAGGAATGTTTTCATTTAACAAATATGGCATGAAAAAATTTTCATTCCATCAAGAAAAATAAATAATTTAATGTTTCCTTTAATATTTTCCAATTTTATTTTTGTTGAAAATATTTTCATTTATATTTGGGAATTTTTTAGTTTTTAAATAAGTAATCTAAAAGAGATAAGATTATTTTCCTCAAGAATCATTAAAAATGATATCTTAAATACATTTTTATTATAAGATAAATACTTTTATTATATTTATGTTTTACTAGTGAGGTGATCAAATGATACCATCATTTTTCATTTTTTTATATCATTTTTGATTATGATGATAAATTTTTTATTAAACTCATTCCTTTACCATGGGTTATTATTTGAGGAAATAATGAAATTTTTATGAATAAAGTTTCTTTTACATAGTTTATAGTATGATAAAATGTTTATGAAACCCATTTCTTTTCATGGGATCTGACATGATGAAAATTTATTGACCTTATGGCACACATATGTATTATTTTCATTTTGAGCAGGTCATGTTGGTTATGGATGTAGCAGAAGAATGTAATGGTGGGTAATATATTAATTTATTTTAATAATAATTTTCCAAAACAAAGAGTTAAGATATTCCATTTAAAATTCATTATTAATTTATTTAATATTTGAAGATATAAATACTTGGTCTTAAGATCAATCTTAATTGGTGGATATTGATCATCCAACAGACCATTTCAAATTAAATTCATTTCACTATGATGACCCATGTAAATAATATTCCTAGTGAAGATCCACATATGGTCCTATAATATCTGATAAACACCACTCGATCACTAGGTGCTAGCATGGTAAGTCAAATATCTAGCATTGTTAATTCTTTTTATCTTTAGTTATTTGGTATTGAAGAAATTTCTCTTGTGATTCTCATTATTAAGAGGGGGATATATGGGGTAGTTGAGAGAGATTTTTTTCACAAAAATTATCCATTCATAATTTCTAGAAACAATACAAAATATATAGAGCCTTATATTTATAGAGTTATGATTTAGGTTAAATAATTATTTAATTGTATTTCTATCATTATATAAACATTTATTACTTTTAACAAACCCCATGCCACATAATAAAATTAATATTATTATTTTTTGTGGCAGGCACAAAATCTCACAATAACATATACTATTTAACTGTGTTTTTAATTAATATGTGTCATCGGATATGGTCTTTGTCAGTTCAAACTCATATTGAATTTATTGAAACCCCTGATAAAATTTTTATTAATAAATAAATATTTCATTCACATACTGGTGAATAAATATTTTTTAAATATTTAATAAAATGAATAAATATATTTTTATTCACATGCCAAATAATAAATGTTTAAATAATTTATTCAATCAGTAAAAAATAAATAAAATTATACTTCAGTCTTGAGAATAATATTTATTCCATTTATTAGACTCAAATATAATTTTATCAAGAGCAATGAAAACACTTATTGTGTAACCCTATAGTATTCTTTCTCACAGGAATTAGGCAGGCCTGCCTAAAATTCAAGATTAATGTCTAGTAATAGGTCAATGAACCCAAGAGAAATAAATTTACATCGCTACATCAAAAACCACATATGAATTACCAATATGTAACATAATCTATAAGTTAAAATATTTTATCTTAAAAGTTGCATGATGGTTTCTTAAACCTATTTATTCAACATGTCATTTTTTTAATATCTGAAATAAATACATCATTACACCATGGACATGGAATTTAATTCGATAGTACTATTTCAAAAAAGTGTTGATATATCAACTTCTATAAAGATGAAAGTGAAAAATCATTCCTCTATTTTTTCAATAATGTCATGTCACTAAGATAGACCCAACAAATCCTACTTCCCATCAATATATGGTGTGTTTGATTGGGTCAGTAAATCTAAGAGCACGTGTCATTACATACAAAAACAATTATCTTAAATTCTAAGTATCATTACACATTATCACATATAATAATATCTTGTGACACAAAAACATATATAATTACTTTTGGAGGGAATATTATAATAATATACCATCATATAGATTACCAAGTTCAAACATCATATGAAGAGGCCTCATCAGCCTAGGTGAAATCACACCTAATGTTTTAAATACTATGAGTCCCATTACATTATGTTATCTAACAATATAAATATATTATGAATACTTTTATACCACTTAAATCATTCAATCATAGTGGGGAACTGGTATGAACTTATCAATTCAACAAATACTCTAATACATTATTACATTAAAACCAAGAATAATCAATGAACAATATATAATAAGTGGTTAAATAAATATTGAATACATCAAATATATATGTAATCAAATAACAATTAGTTGGTCCTAGATAAAAAACACTAACAAACTAAAACTTAGTCTAGTGTGAACTTTCTACTTCATTCAGTCCACAAGGTGTCACATGATAATCATTTTTCTACCAAGTCAAGGATTTATTCAAGGGATTAACCACATTTTCTTCTATAGAAATAATTCTCACTATAACCTCACTTATCGAAGAAAAATCACTTATGAGATGATACTTTGAACCTATGTGCTTCATTTGTTGATGTGACCTTGGATCTTTGGAGAGTTCCCCTATGGTAGTATTATCACAATAGACTGTGATAACATATTTTCTGCTAGTCACCACATAAAGATATTGGATGAATTTTTGAATCCATACTTCTTCTTTATCTACCATAGAAGCTGCAATATCCTCATAATTTTTTATAGAATCTGCGACCAGACACTTCTTTGATCTATTCTAGCTCACAAAACCTCTATTCGAAAGTGAATATGTATATTGTTTGTGAATTCATGTCTTCTTGATCAGTTTGGAAACTATAACATGCATATCTTTTGATGAAAATTTTCTGATATCCTCCATAGATCATGAATACATTCTTAGTATGCCTCAAACAATTATATATAGTCTTAACATCCATCCAATGTAGGTCACATGGATCATATTGGTATCTTTCTACCAAAATCAATGTGCACAAAAATATTACCATTTACATAGCATATCATATATTACTAACCTAATCACTGGTGTGTATGGAATTATTACAATTCTATTTCTTTCATCATGTGTCTAAGGACACATTTTACTAGAAATATGAATGCCTTGTGATACTAGAAACCTCCCCTATTGGTTTGTACTAAACTGAATCTATTCAGAATCTTGTCAATTTATGTGATTTGATATTGTATGATCAGTCTCTTGGATCTGTCATGATTTATGTTGATCCCAATAATATATGCTACTTCACCCAAGCCCCCTAGGTAGAATTACTTATTCAACCACATCTTAATAGACTATATGACTAGTATTTTTTCCTCTATGTAATGTTTCAACAATATATACTATTAAAAAAATGAATTCACTCCCACTAAACAATTTTTAGTCATATGGATCACAATCATTATTTATGAAACAAAACATTATAATGGGTTCATCAAAAAAATGTTCGAGGACTCCGATTCTTTCTTTAATCCAAGAATGTTTTTTTTTCAAATTTTTTTATCTTATTACCACTCTTTAGAGTGAAGAATCCACTAAGTTGTGTCTTACAGACATATTCATGAATATTTCTATTATAGAAGATTATTTTTACATTCATTTTCCAAATCTAATTGTTATGATGATCTGTAATGATAAGTTGAATTTTGATGGATTTCAACATTGAAACTGGTGAAAATGTATCATGATAGTCAACAACCTAATTCTATTTAAACCCTTTTGAAAATATTCATACCTTATTTATAATAAATTTTCCTTTCATGTCCACTTTCATCTTGAATACCTATTTTCAACCAAGGAGATTTATATATACTAGAGGATATACCAAAATCTATAGTAGGTTTTGGTACATGAAATCCATTTCTGAATTCATGGATTCCATTAATTTGGAAATATTTGTGCAACATAATAATTTCTTATTGGATAGAGGATCATTATTATCAAATAATAATGATTAAACTTTATTGGTGACTTAGAAACCATAATTACCTAGTTTTCCAACCTGTCTAGTACTCCTATATAGTACCTGTATATCTAAAGTAGTTTTATCTTCCTCTAGGCTTTGTGAAATATGTTCATGTACCAACTATTGTATACCATGAGCCTCAATTTTAGCGTAGTATATCTCTCTCCAATAATCACTTTTTTATTTTTCTCCATCTCACATATTATAGTGTGTCTTTCCACAATAACAATTTTTCATGGGGGTTCATATAGTCAATATCCCCTTGTACACATGGGGTATCCTATAACAGTATAGTTAGTGCCTCAGGGTGAATGTTTGTTACCTGGAGAGGCCTTCACAAATACTTAGGTTCCCCACACATGTAAATTTGATTACATGGTTTTTCATCCACTCCAAAATTCATATAAAATACCATTTATCAATTTATTATGAACTTAGTTTAGTATATATATTGTTGTTTTTAAAGAGTATCCTCAAAAGGAAAATAGAAGACTCACATGAGTTATCATTGATCTCACCATGTTCAAAAATGCATGGTTCCTCCTTTATCTTACTCTTTTACACTAAGGCGTACAATGAGGAGTTAGTTGTGAAAAGATCCCAAGTTCCATTTAGTAATCAATGAATTATTGATTATGATATTATCCACCGCAGTCTCAGTGGAGTTTCTAAATCATTATGAAAAGATGGTTATCAACTTCATTATTTTATTCCATGATTTTTTTGAAAATATTTATACTTATACCTCATCATATATATATATCCATATCTACTAAAATCATGAATATAAGTTATGAAGTATGAGTACCCAAACCTTCATTCAACAATAAATAGTCTATAGACATCAGTATGGACGGAATCAAGAATCTCATTATCCCTTTTTTCCCTAAATTTGGTTATTTTTTCTTGTAAACATTTGTGACATACACTATGTGGTTATAGTTCAAAATAATCTGAATACACATCTTGAAGTAATTTAGTCCAGCGAATTTTTTACATGACATATCTGGTGATTCCATAGTTGGGTGTAGTATGATTCATTTGAATTAACATTATTATCAATTTCCATTACTTGGTTTGTGTAATCCATCACATAAAGAGAATTATTTAAATGATCCTTAAAATAATAAATCTTAACTCTATAAAATAATAAATATTTATTTATAAAATTGATAAAAAATCCATCCATATGATGTAGGGATATAGATATAATGTTTTTTCTAATAGATGAAACATAATAACAACCTTTAAAAAGAAATATCATTCTGGTTTGGTACGTGAGATGGTAGTCCTTGATTGCTAAAATAGCGTGTTTAGTTATAATGTATACTCATATATATACCTCACCTTAGTAAATAATTTTTAATATACTTTTATCTTATATTTTAATTAATATGTGATCTCCAAAATCTATACCTAATATCCAATTTTATAAATAGATAGATTGAACTCAATAATAAACACACCTGAAGCTTCTACTTTCCTATTTTATTGGGTTTAATTTTTATTCTAGTGGCCCTTTTTCCCCATTTGAAACAGAAAACATCATGTTCCCAAGATTTACCCTTGATATGCCTCTTCTTGGAGGGCTGTGGAGATGATTTAATCTTAATGTTATTTGATTTTACCTTTCCATTTGTTCAACATAAGGATAGAAAATTTTTCACACATCGTATACTTATTGACTTGGTGAGGAAGGGTGGGAAGTTCTAGATGAGATTTAACAATTTTGTTAATATTAAAATTCCCAACTATACTAGAGATGCTATGACTGAGTGATGTCAGAATGAGGTTGTTGCCCAGTTTCTTGGAGAGTTTAAACCCAAGAACCTATAAATTCTCATTGTAGCGAGTGAGATTTATTACATGTGGTATAACTGAGGAAACTACCATAATATTACACATAAAGTTTTCTTTTTTAATTTAAATCATATATTTCATATCTCTCTCTTAGTAAATACCACATAGGTGCTCAAGAATTATAAATGTATCCTTGTTTTCTAGAGAAATAATGAGCTCATTAAACAAATATATAATCATAAAAAATAAATTTTGGCTGCAAAGTTCATTTTTTTCATAGACTAAAAACTATTATGCAATGGTCTTTTCAGAAGGTGGATTAAGAATTTTGGATTTTAGCACATATGGTTTTAGTTCATGGAATAAAAAAATCGAAGGCATCTAAACCACTCATAGAAGTTACTTCCAGTTTAGAGATTTTCTATCTCTAATACTGACCGTTGGGATAATGTGTATAAAAAAATTTCCATTTATTATAAAATTTATAATATAATATTATTATTATATTTATTGATTAAAAATTATATGTGAAATTATGAATTAATTATTTTTTATAAAAACTAAAACTATTTAATAGGGTTTCAATATCCCCCACCATTGAACTCGAAATTTCTAGTTTTTCGGAAATTATAATTGAAAGGATATAGATTCCCCTTCACATAACCCCAACAATATAATTCCATCTACTTGAATTTATTTAGGTAGGTTGGTATTTTGCAAGAATGGGATTGTATCTCCTTTCCTTATTGAGTGGAATCTCCTATTCTAAAATACTAAATTAGATTTTTTCAACACTTGTCCCCATATTTTATCAAGAATGTTAAGAGATACTCCTATTTATGTAAAATGTTTAATTTTATCCAAAACATTATTAATAACACCCTCTATAAAATTATGTATCCCAAAAAGGGTTAGAAAAAAAATTAGTTGTATTAAGTTTTATTCCTAATCAAGTCATGTAAGGCCAAGTCTATCTTAATATTTAATTAAGGGATTTTAATTTAGTATGAAAAAATTTTATCTTGTTTTATCATTTAAATTTATTGACAATATTAAGTGGATGTTACATAATTAATTAAACATGTTGGATAAAACATTTATGCATAATTCATTTATTTAATTTCCATATTTTCAAATTAATTCATTTATTTATATAATCATGACCATTCGTCCATAAAATAAATAATTCCTTATAAAAAATGAACTAAATAAATTAAATTCATTACCATGAGGTTATCTAATTTTTTATTTAATGAGATAACATTAAATATACCTATGACATTGGGGAACAACTCCATTTTTCTGTCTTGAAATGAGTTAAACCATTCCACATTTCCCCCTATGTATCAGCTGAGTTGGGATCGTGATGGTTCCATTTGCAATCACATTCATGTGTCTTGGTATGTTTCATTAATTACAATTATTTATTACTCAAACATATTAGAGGGGAAACAAATGATTAATAAAAGGGGAATATGTAAATATTTTTGGAAACACTGATAATACATAATAATGGAGGGAGGGATGACACACATGCCACTATTTAATTTAATATTAAATAATTGAAAACCCATGAAGTGAATTAAATTAAATAAATTCCCACACATACATAGATATTGGTAATGATATTGATCAATCATACACACAATGAATACTCAAAATTGAATGGATATAATTCACTTCCTTATAAGTTATTTATTATTATTATGAGAAAACTTTCAGTAAATATATAATAAATTAACTAATTCCCTCTCATATTAATGATCATCCAAATTTAACTAGAGATTCCCATCATTTAAGGAATTAATAGAAAATAAATTACAGAACAAATTAATATAGATTTAGTAATATAATATGGTTGATTATTTAAAGTTCTTTAAAACCATTATTAAATTTTCAATAACAATTGGTTCAAATCAATAAAATAACATATTAATGTTTCAATATTAAATTTTATTGTAATTTAATTCTTTCATTAAATGGAATAATAGACAGTATGTATCTTGGTTTCACAGTTAGTGCTTTGACATGTTGACTTGGCTAGACTACACAATAGATAAATGCAACCTACAAACCTTGTATCCACTTGTCGTGTGGTCAAGATTCTTGCATAGTTCTTCGATGCATTTCTAGGTAGGATCACAAAGTGTGTATAATCCAGCTATATGTTTTGTATCATTTATTCCATGAGTCTTTTTTTCATGTTGAGTATATCATCATGTTCATTGAATATGTGAGTTGATTAACTACACACCATGAACGCGCATACATGTCATGTACAACATAAATGTTCCAAGTTATCTGGATAACATGGTCTAACTATGTACAATGACCACAAAAATTATTCAATTTATACCTCTTACCCACATAGACTATATGTTGTGTATGCCAGCTATATGTCATGTAATCTGACACAGTACGTACTATTTGGCCTTGTACAACATGCATTGTGAAATAAATTCACCATGAAAAATTAAATACTTATTATATATAGGTGCATCTCATATGGGTACACGACATGAACTCCAGCAACACACTATGTTACCCTATTATTCTGTAAAATATTGTTCCATTTACTGATGGAATATCTAGTCATTCTTAATCTATTCAAAGATCCTTAAAAAGATAAAACACTAAACTAACAATATTAATATGCCGATGACATGTTAATTTAACAAAAAAATAAATAATTATAAATTTAAACATGACCACTATGATAAAACTTAACAATTCCATATGCGGCGGAAACATGCAGTCGTGAAAAATATATTAAATTATTTTAATAATCATTTCCTAAATCAAAGCATAAGGTTATTGTACATAAAATTCATAGTTAATTTATTTAATATTTTAATAAAAAAATACTTGATCTTAAGAACTCTGTTCATTGGGGAATGTTGATCATCTGAAAAGTCTCTTTCAGATCACCTTTATTATGTTGTGAGGATCTAATGAGAAAATCCAAAAAGTGGTGTTCCACACATGCTCCTATTATCTCTGAGATACATAGAAAACATTTGGGTACTAGAATGACGAGTCAAATGTATTGAATTTCTCATCCTTTATCACTCATTCTTTAGACTTGAAAAAATCTATCTTGTGCTTCTTGTTCTTGGGAGGGAGAGTTAAGGATGAGTTGAGGGAGATTTTATAGTGTGCATCAATTTTCTCATATCAATTTTTGGATACAATACACAATATACATATCCATTTATTTATATAGTTAATATTTATGTTAAAGTATTATTTAATTTTATGTTATCCATTAAATAACATTTATTACCTTTAAAAAATACTATTCCACTTAACAATAACAATAATAATAATATTATTATTTTTTAAATGCCAACATGAAAAATAAAAAATTTAATTTAACTGGATTGTTTAATAATATTTTTCAGTTGACACAATCTGGCTCAGTTCGAACTCCTCATACATTTATCGAATAAGATAATAAAAATTATATTAATAAATAAATATTTCATTCACATAGCTAAATATATATACATATTAAAAATTAATTGGAATAAATAAATACATTTTTATTTATATGTTAGAGGATAAAAAATTATTTAATTTATACAATCAATATAACATGAATAAAATTATTCCTTATAATTGAGAATAATGTTTATAACTTTTATTAAACAGAAGTATAATTTTATCAATATCAACAAAAACACATAGTTTTGGACAAATTCGGAGATATTCTTGAGGGAATTTGGTGGGCTTTCCTAAATTTCAATGTTATTTTCTAGTAAGGTTACATGGAACATAAGAGAATGAAAATAATGTGACCACATTGAAAACTCCAAATAACCTTTCACTATGTAAAATAATACATTAGTCAAAATATCTAATCTCATATGTTGCATGATGGTTTCATCAACCTGTTTACTTATTATTTCATTCCTTGAATTTATGAAATAAACACTTCATTACACCGTGGCAATGGAATTTAATGTGCCACATCTATTCCAATTAAAGGTAGAAGATGTCCACTACTGAAAATGTGGAAGGGAAAAATACTTACTCAAATTATCCATCATGATGTACCCAATGCACCCCTACTTCCTACTAACATATGGCTTGATTGTTATGGTTAATAAATATTATTGTGCAATTCATGACATTCATTAATGAAAATATTAAAGTCTAATGACCATTATACACACTTGCAAATTGGAATATTCAATGACAAAAAACATGTATAATTCCTACTGTATGGTCCATTCTCATAATCTATCGTCTTGAATATTACCAAGTCTAAACTTCATGAGAAGAAACCTAATTCACTAATGAACACTCACAATTTATGGTCTAAATATTATGTGTCATGTCATAGTACATAATCCAAATATAAGACTATATTAAGAATATTTTCATTTCCCATCAAGGTTCTCATAATAGTGGGTAAATTCTATGACCATATCAATAAAACAAATAGTTTATGACAATATTGCGTTACATATATGTAGAAAAAATAAAAAATATGTAATAAGATGTTAAATTAATATTCAGTACATCAAATATACATGTAATCAATGTAAAATTAGTTGTCACTTGGACACTAACTTTAATATGGTGGTCTCAAAATTATATATCCCTCCAATTCAATGCGTAATGATAGATATCTAATGAGATAAACAAGGCCGTAATAGGGAGTAAACATAGTTTAGTAAGACATTTTTTTAACTGTGATAGTCTTGGGAGTATACCTTACCTACTACAATGTTTTGGGGAGTAAACCAATCCACTACGATAATTTTTATAATAAGCCTTGACTACTAAGGATGTAATTTTTTGTGTATTCCCCAATATTATTTATTATTCCAATATTATTCTCTAAAGGATCATGTTCCATGATTTATTTATGATTAATTTATTATAATGTGTTAAGATTTATTCCCTGATTCAATATTATGATCAATGTCATGCAAGGTGTGGTTTTCAAAGTTTGTTTCATGTTATCATAACCTTATGATTGTTTTATGTTTAGATGGTAAATGATATCTCCCTTGTTTACCCTCATTTATCATTTAAGCTCTCCCTTTATTATGTTAACTTTCCCCAAGTTATGAAGAACGTTATTAAGTACAACATTTCTAACAAGGGTTCTATTTATGAAAATTTTAGTTGGCGGTGACGTAGTACACTTATGAATTATGTGTTATATATACATGTTTCTTAAGGAACTAGACCTATAAACTTTTGGTGTCGATCATCATGTTATGTAATGATTATTTTTATAATAATAAGTGATGTTTATGTATGAAAAGTATGAGTCACTATATAAGAAATTCAACAAGTGATCCAAACATTAAAATGAAAATGAAGAAATTGTGGTGACATGATACTAATGTAAAAAAAGGTCACATAACCCCAGAGTGACCAATATATATTAAGAATATAAAAGAAAATATGAATGTAAAAAAGTAATTCAAAGTATATATGTGGATTGAAAGTGATGATTCTATTGATTCAACTTTATTGTCCACATCAAGTTACTCTAACTTGAAGTGGATCATGGAACATGTTAGGGAATATATCATGTGGCATAAATTACGATGAGTTAAAATATGGAAAAAAATAAACTTGAAAATGTATATAATCAACTTAATGAATTAAATATTTAATATTAAAATAAATCTAATCATTTCCCTAAAGAAAAATATAATATCCAAAAATAAAAGGATTATTCAATATAATAAATAGAATATATCATCAAGAAAAAAAATCAAGTAGATATTGAAGATCTGGAATAATCCATGAAAGACCTAAATTTTTCTCCTTTCATATTTACCTAAGGTGAAGAAAATATGAAAAATATTTTGGGTTCTAAAAAATATCAAATCTAATTTGTCAAATTTTGTTACTCTAATTGTGTGAGATATTCAAAAAATCAATCAGAAACCTATATTTCTAAAGCTGTTGCTTAATAAATATTAATAATTATTGAAAATTAACTAGACATTTAACTATGAATGAAATTGAAAAAAATTACATTATATAATTCAATTGTTAATAGCTATCTCCAAAAATATTTCAAAAATAAATCATGATAAAAAAATTTGGATTCTCATATCTTTATTAACTAACATAAGAAGACCCATGTTTGTGTGGGTATGAGAAACATCAATTGATTAATATTTTATTAAAATTGTCTCACAATAAAAACTATAGAAGAAATGTGGCACCAATATTGTGGTTGAACGAGGAACATTTGTGTAGACCTCCCTAAATTTAATCAAATCAAAAAACATGAATAAAACTGCATCACCTTTAATGATAATTTAAAGGGTAAGATAATCAGTATAGGTTCCATATTATTTTATAGCTCAACCTTATTTAAAATTTTATTTATAAAATGGTTAAAAAAATTACTAATTTTTATCAAATTGTGGAACATCGGTTTTAAATTCATCTATCAATTTTTTACAATGATTTTAAATCAAAATAAAAACCATTATTTACAACTTCTAGATTTAAAAATGTGTATAAAATTAATTTAAAATTTCTTGATAGCTAAAATATAAAATTTTTGAAATCAAACATTAGTTAATCATTAATTTGGCACTAACACCATGATCATTTTAGTTCTCACTCTCTCATTATACTCAACGATTCCAACTAGTTTGAGATCCTCCAGAATTTCATTTCAACGATGACATGGTTTTCTATGTATGTCATCCTTCTAAGCAACAAAAATACTCTTTTAAATCTAAAATTTTTGTTTCTCTTTTTTAAAATCTAGAAATTATAGTTCTTAAACTTTTTGTTCTGAATTAAATTGAAATAATAGGTGAAAAAACCAATACTCTCTTAATTTTTTATGACATTACGATATTCACCAGTTATTATTTCTTAACTCATAAATATAAATTTAAATAAAGCGTAAATATTATAAAAATGTTGAAAATGAGTAATTTTTAAAAATATTTCAATTTTTTGTGATAATTGCGGAATTTTTTTTAATAATATATTTAATGTTTTTTGTTTTTTAGAAGGAATAATATTTCTTTTTCTACTCCTCAAACCCCTCAAAAAAGTGGGATAGTATAGAGCTCAGATAAAAAAATCCAAGAAATCACTCAAACCTATTTTTTGGAATTTTTAATATTGAAATTTTTTTTTGAGGCTATGAATACTACATACTATATCAATAATTGTTTTATGATTAGTTCAATTAGAAGGAAAATATTTTACGGGATTCAGCATTATAAAAAACCTATGGTGGTATTTTTTAGAGTTTTCAGTTGAAGTTGATTTATTTTAAGCATTAATCAAAATATTTCACATGAGCCTTAGCCTAGTTGATGAGGACTACTTAAGTGCATCCATGCAACATAGGATCAAATCTAGGCGAAGACATAATTTCCGGGTTACAGTAGCAGTACTATAGTAGGACTGTAGCAGTAATATAGCAAGTACTGTAGCAGGTACTATTTGGAACTATTGCAACAGAGACTATTCACCTGTTTGGGCCTTCGGGTCACCGATTTGGTCACCGAGTCCTTTAATGCATTTGGGCCACCCAGTCCTTCGGGTCAGTAATGCCTTTGAGCCACCTTAAGGCCTTCGGGCCACCGTATGTACTGATGAAAACCATAAAACCTATAAGGAACAAGCTCCAGAAGGAGGATGAGCAAGGAGATTTCACCATATTATGAGCTAAATTGATTGTAATAATGAAAGGGTTTGGCACCTTCCAACGATAAAAGCCTATCCATGCAAGGGAATTCCAAGCCAAATAGCCCTGTGAAGGTGGAGAGCTGATTTCATGATGAAGATGCTGGGATGGAGCAGTTCCAAGTAGTTAGTCTGGGTTGTATATAATTTTTTAAGACAAAGTAAAATTAATTACTCTAAATCCTATGGGACATGTAATGATTACACCTATGGGACTTGTAAGGGTTCCAAATCACCCCTTAAAAGATGGATTATCAAAAAATCATTAAACAAATAAAGGCCTTCGGGCCATTGGAGGTTAATGAAAATCTTCGTAAATTTAATTCTAAAATGGATGATGTTATATTTCATGGGTACACCATATCTAGTAAAATATATATCTTCTTTAACAAAAGGTATAAAATGGTGTTAGAATTAATTCTTGTTTCTTATGATGAAAATATACAAAAACCTATACCTAAATATGGTTTATAAAATTATTTTTGAGTGAATATTTTAAAACTAAAGAATAAAAAGAGGTTAATTTCTTTAAAATTATTTACTAATGTTTTAAGAAAATTTAAAGACCATACCCTTTAAAATGTCATTTTAAATTTATGATTTTTTACTCTTACTAATTGGTCTTTATGAAATGTGGTTGAACTCCTAGCCAATGTATCTAACCTTAAACCTCAATACATTATTTATTACCTTAACAATAAAAAATCTGTACTTTCAATGTAATTAAAACTTAAAAAATTCACTCAAAATGTTGTATATAATCTTGTGGAAGGGCCTAACAATCGACGAGTTATTGTCTCCAAATGGAATATTTTGAACTAAATTAGATGCATATGGTAATATTACTAAAGACAAATCTTGTTTAGTTGAAAAATGTTATATCCAAGAAGAATAAATTGAATATGTTAAAACCTTTACACCTGTATCTTAACTTGAATACATATGAATCATATTGGAATTTCTTCTCATCTGAATTTCAATCACATTCAAATGGAGATCAAAAAAAGATTTTCTAAATGGGTTTATTTAAAAAATTGGGTTTTAGAACAACATATTTGTTTTAAAAATGCTCCTCTTCAAAATTCTAATTTCAAATGTACCGACGATATGTATGGCTTAATATAATACCCTTGAGCTTAGTATGAACATGTTATAAATTATCTTTATTTAAATTCTTTTAATATGGGAAAAGATGATTCAAATATCTATTTAAAAAACATCTAAAAAAATATTTTGCCTTTTTAAATTTATGCTCTTAATGTTATTTTAGGCTCCATCAATGTAAAATATAGTTTTTAATTATCATATTTAATGAATAAAGGTTTTGAGATTAGATTTATATGTGAACCAAAATTCTTTCTCTATTCAAAATTTTCTCAAATTCCCATGTAATATTTTAAAATTAGAGAAAATAAATTAATGAATTACTAACATTATTTATAATGGGCAATGATAAGGAAATTATCAGTCCCTTAATTATTACTTGTAAGATAATGTTGGAAGAATATGATAAAATGGTCAACAACAAGAATTATAGAAGTATGATTTGTAGTATACTTCAACTTAATATGGCCTAGATATATATCATGCTTACTGTTTGTATTTGTGATCATTCTCAATCTGAACCTAAGGTGTCTCATTTAAAATCCTTCAAAATTATTTATGATTATGTAAAAAGTTCTATGAATTTAATATTATTTCATCCAATTTAATTTTAATTAACTTATTTTATAAAATTGATTATGATGAATTATAAATCAAAATGATAATTTGTAGGATCAAAATAACAATGTAGATGCTCAATATATAAGAGGGGGGTGAATTGTATATTTAAAAATTCATTTGGAACCTTTAAAGTTGGTTACGGATAACTATGTTTTCCTTAGACAAGGAAAGATCTATGTTTATCAAAGTTAAACTAAACAAATTCACAACACCTCTAATCACCAATTGGTGGATTGGAAACTAAAGTCTACAAAATGAGATTCTTCCTTAAAGCGTATAAAATCTAAACTGATCAGAGTACAAGTGTAAGGAAAAATAAGAAGATTATAATTTCCTTACAAAACAAAAGTGCAGCGGAAAAAAAGTAGTGAAACTACAAGTTACAAGATATGAGTCTTTTAATCCAAAGAGAACGGTATCCAACAACCTTGGATAAAGGTCCCTGGATTTATACTTTCAATAAAGTCTGTCTTACCCACACCAGGGTAACCCTCGATACAAAGATCGAAATATCTATCTTAATATCCCCGCAATCCCTCAACTTCAAGGTAGTTGGAACCTCTGTCTTCCTCAGCAAGGAAGCCCTCAAACTTCAAGGTAGTCGGCACCTCTATCTTCCTATCCCCGAAAGTCCTCGAATGTAATCACCAACATTCAGAGTTGCACGAAGCAATCTGAACGAGCAGTTCAGTACGCACAAGGCATGAAAATATTCCCTCTCTAGAAATTACCTTAACAGCGTGTGGTCTCTCGATCGATCAACTTGTTCACTTCATTCATCATTACAAGCTCTTTAAAATGAGCTCCTATTTATAGGAAAATTTTCCAATGGTTGGCTCCCTCCTCCAATGGTCATATTTTCCATGAAATTCGGAGGGACCTGTACATGTGTAACTCAACCAACGGTTAATTTGAAACAGAATGGATGACATCGTTTTATAACAAACCATGTATAACTAAATGCACGACATCGTTTTGAAATAGAGCATATGTAAGTAAAAGGCATATAAAAATTTCAGAGTGTAATAAAATTAAAATTTCGTAGTCTAACCAAAGTAAAATTCGGATTCTATGTTAAGAAATGTTCGGATTATGTTTTATAGGAATTCGGAGTCTGGTTTCACCAGAGATCGGAATCTGAACTTGCAGAGTTCGAAGTCAAACCAGTAAAAGTTTGGAGTTGAACTACTTAAGAGTTTGGAGTCAAATTACTTAAGAGTTCGGAGTCTAACTACTTAAGAGTTTGGAGTCGAACTACTTAAGAGTTTGGAGTCGAACTACTTAAGAGTTCGGAGTCGAACTACTTAAGAGTTCGGAGTCGAACTACTTAAGAGTTCGGAGTCGAACTACTTAAGAGTTCGGAGTCCAGAATTCATGAGAGTTCGTAGTCGAACATCACAAGAGTTCAGAGTCGAACTCATGAAAGTTCGGAGTCGAACTTCATAAGAGTTCGGAGTCGAACTCATGAAAGTTTAGAGTCAAACTTCATAAGAGTTTGGAGTCGAACTCATGAAAGTTCGGAGTCCAGAATTCAGATTGGAACTTAATTATAGTTCACATCTAGAATTCGGATCCTAATAACAGAATGCTCCAAATCTTTACATTATATGACTTCTGGGATATTGGGTATGAATCCAGTTTTTGTACTTATGAAAAATATTGCTATGTATAAGAAAATCTTGGTATGGTAAATTTCCTTAAAGAAGTAAATTTTCATTATGGAGGTAAAATTTATATTTTCTTAAGTATAAGGTGTTTGTGATTTTCAAAACAAGAAGGAATGGAAAATCCATAAGAAAAACCTTATTGACTCAACAATATCCCCCTTTTTGGAAATCAGAAACATCCTTACGAAAAAAATATAAGGAATTTGAAAAAAATTCATTAGACTTTGAAACTAAGACTTATCTCCCTTTGTTCATGGATGAAAGTGAATACAACTAACTCCCCCTTAGTCATTGAAACACTAAGGATTGTATTCTGAATTTCTTGAGTGAAGATTTCATTATTGTAAAAATGAAAAACTTCGTAGTGGGAAACTCCCCTTCCTTTAATGATATTTCACTTAGAAATTTTTCTTTTCTCCTCCTTAGGAGTAGTTCTTTTTCCTTCTCCCCCATTTTGATTTTCAAAAAGAATTAAAGGGAATGGAAAAGAAAGTATTGTACCTGAAACATTAGTATATCACAAGATACAACCAACCAAATAATCATTTCATTAGAGTTGGAAAATTTTACAAAGAAAGACAATTACAACAAAAGTTCGGAGTTGGTTCGTTTGTCTTTTTTTTCCTTCGGGATGAGCTTCATTAACAAGGTTTTGAGTTTCTTCAAGTCTATTTTTTCTTCCTCTACTTGCCTCTCCAAGGCTTTTACCTTTTCCTCTTGGACTTTTAAAGCTTCTACCTGAGCCTCCATGGCTTCTTTATGCGACTTTATTATTTCAAATCACTTTTCCAACTTCTGCTGAAACTCAATCCGGAAATCTCTTTCAATTTTCCAATTCTGAGATACTGATTTAAGCTTCCCATTCAGATCCCTGACCTGTTGATTCCAAGAATTTTTCTCTTGGGTCAGCTTTTCATAAATCTCGTTAACCTTTGTATCCTCCATTTCAAAATAATTTTTGAACTTCAGCATGAAAACTCTCAAACTGAACTAAATATTCATCAACTCTCCTATACCACTTTGTTACCTTACTGCAATACTTTCTATGCACATCATAGTTGATAAGAAAACTTTTTTTTAGCTTCACGCTTCACAAACATATCCATGGCCATGGATAAGGAATCTGATTTCTGATTCAAAATTTGTTGCAGCATCTAACATCTAGAATCTATTTTTGGAAAAATCGGAATGGTTTCCACCAATTTCTTCAGAGATTGAACAACAAAATCATTCCCATGAGATGATGATTCTGAATCAGAAACTCTACTTGGAGACTGATCTTCTTCAGCTTTCACCAATATTCTTCTAGAGGTGCCACCAACCTCTTTCTTCCTAATGACATATTTTATAGGTGTCTCCATGAGAGTTTTCTTCCCCTTATCATCTCTTGGAATAGGTTCCTTATTAAGGGATACTTCCTCAGATTCAGACACTTGAATGATCTGGTCTTCATCTATTTTTTTTTCTTGTCCTTCCTTAAGAAAATTCCTTTCATATGATTCTTCCTCATCATACAAGACATTTTATTCTTCATCTTCTTGCTGTTTCTTATCATTATCCTTACTAGCTTCCTGATCTGCCTTTCCTAGAGTAACTAAAATTGCGGATTCAGACATATCTTTATAGTCTTGTACTTGCTTGATCAGGGTATCCAAATATTCACTTTACTCTTCTTCTTCTTCTTCTTCTTCAACTTATTCCTCAACTTCTACTTCTTCAGCAACTTCTTTTTCAGCTTCTTCAACTACTTTTTTACCCTTGACTTTTTTCGGAGTGACATAGTTCTTGGCTGGAGTTTCTGGTAAAGAAGGTTCATCACCAAACTTTTCCAGAACAGGAAGAATTTTGGAAGCTAACTATATAGCTCTCAGCAATGATTGCACCACTTCAGCTTCAGACACATTATTTTTCATTTTCTTCTCCTTTACTTGTTTCTCTAGCTCCTCAACATCTTTTTCTTTTAAGGCCTTAGCCTCTGCAGAGTCCAATCCAAATTGTGGATCCCCTTCCTTCCTCTTCTCTTTATCTTCCCTCCACATGGCTGCCACTTCATCTGTATATGTTTTCTAGTTCTTCAGATTGGGAGGAGTAGACTGAGTTTCCTTAGCCTGGGGATTTTCTTCATCAGCAACCACTTCCTTAACCTTCATCTTTTTTCCTTTTCTTTTTGGATGATTCTGGATTCTGTGTTTCTTTCTGAGCTACTTCAAATTCTTCCATAGATAGAGGGTAAAATTTTACATATTCACTGGAAAAAACCATCTTCATCCTCTTTAGAGTATCATCACTAACCAGCATAAGATTTCAATTCCGCACTTTTGATTTGCATGCAACCTTTAAGGATTCTAATAGTCGAACTATCAACCTCAATAGTAAAGCAGGGTACATAATTATCTGAGCTCTCAAATTCCCTTCTTTGATGTTCTTGATCGTAATCAAAACATGCCTCACCAAATTTATCTTTCTTAGATTCACCAAGAAATCTAAAACATAGATATCACTTTTCTTCAAATTATCTTTGCGCCTCTTCTTGGAACCAGAAAGCCTTGCACCCAAAGATGAAGAATTTTGTTGTTCAGAATGAGATGAGAAATCTTAGCCATTGTAGCATCCTTAAGTCCAAGTCATTTTAAAGCCTTCACCTTGTTGAAACTTCCTTGCTCATCTGGAAGTTTGTGTGTGCAAAACTCAGCTTCCCCCTCATAGTACAATCCAACCAAGCTCGCAGCCTTGGTGTTGGATATATTATAAGTCCGTCCATAATACTTGAAAGAAAACCATTATATTCCATCTTCCATATAGAAGGAAACAGACTCATAGAACTATATCAAAAAATCAGTATACATCGGATATTGTTTTTCTGACTTGAACAGGCATATATCTTCCCAACCATTCAACTTTATATTATTGGTTATAATAGAATCGAGCTTGTAGAAATCCGTATGTACCAACCATTCCCTGAAGACTAACCACTTAGAGATTGATTTCGAAGTTGACATATCTTGATATGTGGCTTCAACAGACATTTAGAGTGAAGAAATCTAAAAGATTCGGAATTGCATTGCAATGTTCGGAACCGGCATTAAGAAGAGTATCAGGGCTTCGAGACACGAAGTCTTGAAAAACTGATGTGGGACGAGTCTCAGGGTCCCCTTTATATAGGAAATGGATGTGACCGTCAGTCTTACAAAAGCCATCTAACAGTTGAAATTTTTTTGATCTGATCTGACGGTTGAAAACACTCCCGCAAGAATAACTTGACTTCGATCTTTTGAGGTTTTAAGAAAAACATCCAGATTTTAGGAAAACTAGAATCAGAACTTTTAAAAACATATGAAAATACCAGAAAGAAAAATATGATTACAAAACTATAAGTAAGGAAATAAAAGCTCTCGGATTGGCTAGAAAGATTGTTCGTAATTGGTAATATTCTTCTTAAAGAAATGAAATTTAAAAACAAACTCATTATGAAAGTTCCAGTATGAAAATGTCGTTATGAAAAATCTAGTACAAAAATCTCCATTCTGAAAGTTCTAGTACGAAAAACCTCAATTATAGAAGTTCTCATTCCGAGAATTTCAATCCTGAAAATTTCTATTCTGGAAATTCCCTTTCCAGAAATTTTTGTTTCAGGAATTTCCATTCCGTAAACGTCAGTTCCGAAAGGTTTGAAAAAATAACTACAAAAAAAATAGTTACACTATGTTTGAAAAACAGATTACGAAAATTTTAGTTACACTAAAATTTAAATGTAATCCCCCTATGAAAAAGAGTTTATTTCTATTAGGAGAATTTTTCAACAAGAAGTTAATAAAGAATTATTACCTTAAGGTTATCATTCCTAAATTTTTTTTAATGTATTCAAATCTATCGGAGGGTAATGATTTTTTGAAAATATCAGCAAGTTGATCTTGCATTCCGATAAACTGAAGAATGACATCTCCTTAAAGTGTGTGATCCCTAAGAAACTGACACCTAATATCTATGTGTTTGGCATGATATTGATGTGCATGGTTCTTACATAGGGAAATGTAACTTGTGTTATCACACAAAATTTGAGTCTTAGTAAAAATCATGCCATAATCTGTGAGTGTGTGTTGCATCCACAAAACTTGAGCACAACAATTTCTAGCAGCTACATATTCAGCTTCAGCAGTGGAAAGTGCTACAGAATGTTGCATCTTACAGGACCAAGAAACTAATGAATCTCTTAAGAAATGACAAGTTCTGGACGTACTCTTTCTATCCATTCTACATCCACCAAAGTCAGCATCCGAAAATCTTTTTAGAATAAAATCATTTCCAGAAGTATAAAATAATCCTATGTCCATGGTTCCCTTTAGGTAGCGAAAAATTCTTTTTACTGCCTTTAAGTGATATTCCTTAGGATTGGATTGATATCTTGCACATAGGCATACTGAAAACATCAATTCTGGTATACTTTCTGTTAAGTAAAGTAAACTTCCTATCATACCTCTAAAAGATGTTTGATCCCCTGGTTTCCCAGCTTCATCAATATCTAAAGAGTTTGAGGTACATATGGGATTACTTATAATCTTAGTGTTGTCATAACCATACTTTTTGAGAAGATCTTTAATATACTTATGTTGAGATATATAGGTTCCTTTTGGTTCTTGAGAAATTTGAAAACCAAGGAAAAAGGATAACTCACACATCATACTCATTTCAAACTCAGATTTCATTTGACTTACAAATGAATCAGTTAAAGATTACTGAGTTGAACCAAATATGATGTCATCAACATAAATTCGAACGATCAAAACATTTTTCTTATCTTTCTTTATAAAAAGGGTTGGATCTTCTTTTCCCTTAAAATAGTTATTTTGAAGCAAACATTCTGTGATTCTATCATATTAGGCTTGTGGGGATTTCTTAAGACCATACAAAGCTTTGGTAAATCCAAAAACATGATCAGGATGTTTCGTATCTTCAAAGCCCGGAGGTTGTTCAACAAAAACTTCCTCTTGAACATAATCGTTAAAAAAATCACATTTCACATCCATTTGAAAAAGTTTAAAATTGAAGAATGCTACAAAGGCAAGTAGAATACGAATAGATTCAAGTCTAGCTACTAGAGCATAGGTTTCTTCATAGTCTATTCCCTCTTGCTAGTTATAGCCTTTAGCAACTAATCTAGCTTTATTTCTTACAATGACTCCATTTTCATCACACTTGTTTCTAAAGACCCATTTACTCTAATTATAGAAGTTTCCTTAGGCCTTTCAACCAAGGTCCAGACTTTATTCCTCTCAAATTCATTTAGTTCATCTTGCATGGATTTGATCCAATCATCATCGCCTAAATCTTTATCAGTGATTTTTGGTTTTAATTGGGAATGAAATTCTAGATGTTCTATTTCATTTATTAAGGAACTTCTAGTCCTTACAGGTTGATTTAAATCACCAATGATGCTATCACTAGGATGATTCTTATGAAACACTTGATTTAGGTTTTGTAAAACCTGTTCATCAACATAGGGTAGAAAGTCTTCTGGGGAAAATGTTTCAGAATTATCTTCTTGAAAATTTTCCTTATCAGAAGGATCTTCTATCAAAGGATGACACTCAATTTTTGAAAACACATCTGAGGATGTAGGTTTGGATGGTTTAAAAACAAAAGGATCAGACTCATCAAATTTTACATGCACTGTATATTCAACTGTACAAGTATTTATATTGAAAACTCTATATGCCTTAGAAGTTGTGGAGTAGCCTAAAAAAATTCCATCATCAGATTTTGGTGCGAATTTATGTAAACTATCTTTAGTATTCAGAATGAATACTTTGCAACCAAAAAGCTTGAAGTAGGAAAGTCTTGGTTTTCTACCATTCCATAACTCATAAGTAGTTTTATTAAGAAAAGGTCTAATCAAAACTTGATTTCTAGTATAACAAGCAGTACTTACATATTTAGCCCAGAAATGTCTAGCTATAGAATATTCACTCAGCATGGTTCTAGTTATCTCTTGAATAATTATATTTCTTCTTTCAACTAAACCATTTTTTTGAGGAGTTCTAGGTGCTGAAAAATTGTGAGTAATACCTTTTCTACTACAAAAAGTTTCAAAATCAGAATTTTGAAATTCTCCTCCATGATCACTATGAATAGTTTTCAGTGGAATATTTTTCTCATTTTTAACTTGTTCTCTAAAACTTTTGAAATAAGAAAAAGCTTCAGAGTTCTTTTCTAGAAAATAGACCCAAGTAATTCTGGTGTAATCATTAACTAAAAAACACATAGTGTTTTCCTCCAATACATCCAGATTGTGTTGGGACAAAAATATCCATGTGCACTAACTGTAATGCATCAGTCATTGAGACTTCACCGATTGATTTAAAACTAGATTTATGTTTCTTTCCATATTAACAAGGATCACAAACTTTATAAGAATCAAATCTAAGCTCTAGTATATCCTCAACTAGTTTTTTCTTAGAGATTTTACATAAGTTTCTAAGGTTACAGTGACCTAGTCTTCTATGCTATAACCAGGAATGATCTTCCATTGCACTTAGGCAAGTTAGGTCTTGGATCTTGAGGTCTTCAATGTTCAAAGTGTATACATTCTCTTGCCTATTGGCTGAGAGACTAAATTATTCCTTGTAATTGTGTACTAAGCACTTATCATTCCTAAAATTCACAAGGAACCCTTCATCACATAACTGATATGTGCTAATGAGGTTGTCCTTAAGACCCTTAACAAATAAAACATTTGAAATCAATGTTTTACCAAGAAGAACAATATTACCTATACCAAAAATTTCTCCCTGAGCATTATCTCTAAAAGTTACCTTTCCTCCTTTCGTTTTGATAATATTTTCAAAATAGCTTCTGTAACCATTCATGTGTCAGGAACACCCACTGTCCATGTACCACGTATTGTTGTTGGTACTTCCTCTATCTTCCTGAAAACAAGGAAAGAATTAGACTTTCATAATCCAAAACTTGATTGTATTCGAGATTTCCAGACAACAAAATTTTAGGAACCCACACTTTCTCTGAAAAATAGGCTTTATGAAAACCTAGAGATTGGGTTTTATTTAAAGAAAAATTCTTTGCCTAGTGACCACCATATTGACAGTTGGTACAAAATGGGGCACTTTGTGGAACAATGTAGTTGTTACTAAAAGTTGGTTTTCCATGGGTATAACCAACTCCATATTTCTTTCTTAAAGGTCGTAATTTTGAATACATTTTATCAAAATTTTCTTTACCATGGTTAAAGTTTGTTTAACACTTCTTTAAGGAAAAAATTTCGGACTTGAGTTTTATAACCAAGTTTTTATCTCCAAAATCATTAGATTTAGAACTAGAGGTAGGCTCGAAAACACTTTTCTTAGAAATTACTTGTCCTAACTCTTTAGAAAGTTCGTTCTTCTCAGAACTTACTTCCTCAAGATTTTTTGAAATACTTATAAAATCATAATTTTTCTTATAATGATCATTAGAATGATCTGATATTTCTTTTGTAAGAATAGAATTCCTATAGTATTCCTTATCGAGTTTTTTATTGAGTTTAGAATTCTCAATGTCAAGAATTTCAGCAAACCTAGAAACTTCTTCATAGGTAGGTAAAGTATTTTCTTCATTAGAAGAGGATTCTTTATCTGAAGAGTTATAATACTTACTATCATTAAAATTTAAAGATATATTGGTCAATGATTCATCATTTCGTACCGTACCCATAAAGAAATGATTTTTATTGGGTAATTTTGCTATAAGACCAAGATTCTTCTGTCCTGAAGATTCATAATCAGAAGATTCATCTGAAGAATCACCACCACTGGCACTCCAGGTGTCATTTGCTTTCAGAAAATTCTTAGATTTGGTTTTTTAATACTTCTTTCTATTCCTTTCATAATGCCTTTCTTTTCTTTCTTTCTTTTTGAGCAAATTGAAATCTGGTCTAATATGTCCAGCTCTCTTGCATTCATAACAAGTAACTTCTACATCTTTCCTGTCTTTCCTTTCCTTTTTCGTATACTTGGATTAGAAATTTCTCTGGCTGGCTATCTTGTTCATCCTTCAAGCAAGATTTGCTAACTCATTTTCTGAGACTTCACTTTCACTAGATTCTGATTGAATAATCACCTTCTTAGACTTGGATCGGGTTACTCTCTCATGAGTCTTAGCTTTCATATGATTTGATGTTGTTGTAAAAGAAATAGTACAATTCCCATTCTTCCTTTTGATGTTGTCAGCATCTCTCTTCATTCTTGTTTCATGTTGGAGAAGAGTTCCAAATAGTTCATCAAGAGAAATTTGAGTGACCTTCCTATTCTCATCAATAGCTGTTCTTTTTTATTCCCACTCATTAGGCATAATATCAATTATCTTATCCACAAGGGCTTCATCATCTAACCCTTTTTCTCCCATATACTGTAAGCTGTTGACTATAGTCATAAATCACTGTTGAACCTTACAGATTGGTTCTCCATACGGAAAATTGAATCAATGGTATTCAGCTCTAAGCATTGCTCTCCTAGTCTCAATCACTTTAGAAGTTACAAAGTGTGTAACTTCTAAATTCTTCCAGATACAATTAGTTGCTTCACAAGAAAAAATTTGGCTATATATATTTCTAGTCATTGAACATAGTAAAGTATTGCGTACCTTATAATTGAGTTGATACTCTTACTTTTCATAGTTAGTGAAAGTTTTAACTTCCTTATCAAGAATTTTATAATCACCAGTAAGAATAACGGAACTATCTACACTAGTATTGATAACAAAAGTCTTCATTCGATCTCTCCAGTACACATAGTCATTACCATCAACGATTGGTGGTCTTGTAGTATTTAGATTATCAATAGAACCAACATTGACTCCCACCATTCTTAAAAAAAACTTGGCAACCAAACATGTTAGTAGAAAAACTTTGTAACCACAAAGTTCAGAATGACAATTCGGAATGATAATTCAGAATGACAAAGTTCGGAACAACAAAGGTCGGAATGACAATGTTCGGAATAAAAAAAACTTTCTAAGCAAGTATGAAGAACATTGAAAAAGATAAGCAAGAAAAATAAATATGTTAGTATAATTATTTCTATGACCTCCTCTAATACCAATTGTAGGATCGAAATAACAGTGTAGATTCTCAATATACAAGAGGGGGGTGAATTGTATACTTTAAAAATTCCTTTGGAACCTTTAAAGTTGGTTACAGATAACTATGTTTTCCTTAGACAAGGAAAGATATAAGTTTAATAAAGTTAAACTAAACAAATTCACAACACCTCTAATCACCAATAGGTGAATTGGAAACTAAAGTCTACAAAATGAGATTCTACCTTAAAGCGTATAGAATCTAAACTAATCAGAGTACAAGTGTAAGAAAATATAAGAAGATTAAACTTTCCTTACAAAACAAAAGTGTTGTGGAAAAACAAGTAGTGAAACTACAAGTAACAAGATATGAGTCTTTTAACCCAAAGATAAGGGTATCCAATAACATTGGATAAAGGTCCCTTGATTTATACTTTCAAGAAATTATGTCTTACCCACACCAGGGTAAGCCCTCGATATAAAGATCGGAATCTCTATCTTGCTATCCTTGCAAGACCTCAACATCAAGGTAGTTGGAACCTCTGTCTTCCTCAGCAAGGAAGCCCTCAAGCTTCAAGGTAGTCGGGACCTCTGTCTTCTTATCCCTGGAAGTCCTCGAATGTAATCACCAACATTTGGAGTTGCAAGAAGCAATCTGAATGAGCAGTTCAGTACGCACAAGGCATGAAAAGCTTCTCTCTCTAGAAACCTCCTTAACAGTATGTGGTCTCTAGATCGATCAAATTTTTCACTTTATTCATCATTACAAGGTCTTTTAAATGAGCTCCTATTTATAGGAAAATTTTTCTATGGTTGGATCCCTCCTCCAACGGTCATATTTTCCATGAAATTCGTAGGGACATGTACACGTGTAACTAAACCAATGGTTAATTTGAAACAGAATGGATGACATCATTTTATAACAAACCATGTATAACTGAATGCACGACATCATTTTGAAATGGAGCATATATAAGTAAAATCCATACAAAAAATTTGGAGTGTAAGCAAATTAAAAGTTCAGAGTCTAACCAAAACGAAATTCGGAGTCTATGTTAAGAAATGTTCGCATTCTGTTTTATAGGAATTCGGAGTCTGGTTTCACCAGAGATCGGAATCTGAACATGCAGTGTTCGAAGTCGAACTAGTAAAAGTTTGGATTCGAACTACTTAATAGTTCGGAGTCGAACTACTTAAGAGTTCGGAGTCGAACTACTTAAGAGTTCGGAGTCGAACTACTTAAGAGTTCGGAGTCGAACTATTTTAGAGTTCGGAGTCCAGAATTCATGAGAGTTCAGAGTCGAACTTCACAAGAGTTTAGAGTCAAACTCATGAATGTTCGGAGTTGAACTTCATAAGAGTTCAAAGTCTAACTCATGAAAGTTCAGAGTCGAACTTCATAAGAGTTCGGAGTCGAACTCATGAAAGTTCGTAGTCCAAAATTCAGATTGGAACTTCATTACAGTTCACATCCAGAATTCAGATCCTAAAAACAGAATGCTCTAAATCATTACATTATATGTCTTTTTTGATTTTGGGTATGAATACGGTTTTTATACTTAAGAAAAATATTGCAATGAATTAGAAAATCTAGGTTAGGGTAAATTTCCTTCAAGAAGTAAATTTTCCTTATAGAGGTAAAATTTATATTTCCTTAAGTATAAGGTGTTTGTGATTTTAAAACAAGAAGGAATGTAAAATTCATAAGAAAAACATTATTGACTCAAAAACATTATGTGTGGAAGTATCTATTATTTAGAAAAACAATTAAGTCATGCAGAAGCATGAAGTATAACTCAATTTCCCTTTTTACAAATGAAGGAGAATACATAACCATTTGGAGTTATTGACCTCAAATTTTATAGATTAAAAACAATCTATTGGTGTTTGGGATAACATATAAATTTATCACTATCAAGTGAAATAATACTAGTTCAATAAGTATCTCCAAAAATCATATCCATCACTCTCACACTAAATACAATGATCTTTTTCAAATTTTTCTAAGAGATAAATTCCCAAAAGTTTATATATTATTTTATTTTGTCCTAATAGAATATAATATCACTAATATGATCACTAAACCTATAACACTTCATCATTTAGAATTCATTAATTTAGAATTAAGAACGATTCACTTGAGATATTTTAAATTTTATTGATGGATACCCTATCTTATCCTAAATTAATTTTTTTTAAATATTGATTTTTACAAAATATCATTTTCAATTAAATAATTTACATTTTTATCATTTATTTGCCTTGGATATAATCCCTTGCCTCAGTTATGTTATCATTTGAGGTGGAAGCTCTAATTTCATTAATTTTTAAATCATTCATAAGAGATATTCTTCGTATTCAAATTAAATTATTTAATTATTAATTTTGAAATTAATTTCTCTTATTTTCTAAAATTTCAAATTCATATATTAAAAATAATTTTTTTCTATTATTTTATTATTTTTAAAATATCTTTGTTTTTGTATATTTTCATTTTATACCTTTAATTTTTTAAAATGTTTTCCATATATATTTTTTAAATTTCATTTTAAAACTCACATTTGTATTTATTACTATAATATAATTTTTTTATCTCTTAATGTCGATTAATGGTGAGTAAAAATAGTTTATTTATACTTGCCTAAATTTTATCTTGATGCATGGTAGTAGAGTGCTTCGGGATCATAACGGGTCAGTGCACATAGTGTTTAGTAGCTTTTATAGACAAGGGAGATCAGTTATAGTGGAAGTCAATTCCCTTATTATTGGGATGGATGTTAGCACTAATCTTAATATTATATTCTCATTCTTTGAAATAGATTCATTTGTTGTCTTCAAAACTATTCAAGGCATAATTTCCACTCTATTGTCAATTTGGTATCTTATCGAGTGATGTATATGATGATTTCGTGATGGTGTTGTATTTCTTCACACTTGACTTGAGGGGAAAACATGATGGATTTACTATCATAAGAGGGAGCTGAGTGGATCCTCATTTGTTTATATATATTGTGTAGTATTCCTCCTCCAGAATTCATAGATCTTGTTCAGGAAGACGCCCATGAACTGAATTATTTTTGACCATTTTATCCTCCTTTCCTATCTTTGACTCCCATCCTTGTGTTTTTTTGTTGTGAATTTTTAGTAATAATAAATAAATTACAGTTTTGGTGGTTATTAATTATACAAATAAAATTATTATTTTTAATTTTTGGTTACACTTTATATGGATCAACACTCAATCTCCTCCATTGAAGGAATCCCTAAATAAATGTGAAACCATTCCTTGATGTGATAATGAAATTTTAAGTATCTATTTTAATTTTATTCTCTTTTTAAATTATTATTTTATTTTTTATATCTTTTATTATCTGGTATACTTTTCCCGTTATTCCATTATTTATTTTTACCCCTTATTGTTTTCATTTGATACATGTTTTCTTTCATCAAAAAACTTTCTAGACTCTCACTATAGTGATCCTATTATTTTGGGACATTAGATGTTAAGAAGTATTTTTCAAGTTTTTCATATTTTTATTTTTATTTTTTCAATTTCAATTTACTATATCTCTCTTAAAAAAATATATTATTTTTTTAGTTATGGAAATTAAAATCTGTTATCAAAATAATTTTCACTCATAAACCTTATTTTTTATTTTTCACTTTGAATTTTCAAAATTGTCCCTTGAGGTTTCTCTTTAAAAATATTGTTCAATTTTTTCACCTTGTTATTTTTTCTCACATTTTTGGTTTTTATATTTTTTAATTAATCAAAAAATCGGGAAACATATCTTCAAAATGAATGGGGAAAGTTTTTATAACATTAATTTTAAAAATGGAGAAGTTTTATTTATAAAATACTCTAAATCATTTCAGTCTCTTGGGATATTTTTTTAATTGGGGATATTTTAAAATCTCTTAAATTTATTATTGTACCTATATCTCTTAGGGTATTTTCATGATCCTAAAACTGTCCTTATTATCTATGTATTCTACTTTATTACATCATAGAATTTTTTTTTAAATTTAATGTAAGGAATTTCATGGAATAATAGTGTATCTTTAATGTCTTGTTAGAGGCTTGGACTTATCCCTTTTCTCTCCTAAATTTATTTTAAATTATAAATAATATTCAAAGAATGTATTGTAAGTATATGGATTACTTTTTTCATAGAGGTACGTATTTATAGACTACATCAAATACTCGGTGTTGTGAACAAGCAAGCAAGTGCCTTTTCCAGAGTTAAAAGTTCTCCAGCATGTCCACCAGCTAGTCAATGGAGGTTTACTGGCAAGTTGGTACCAGTTCCAATAATGAGTAATCATCCTAGTAGGCCACTGACTACTAAGTGGTGGATACTGGGTATTCAGTTTCATCCAATAGTGTATAGTAAGATATTGTTAAATATGATTAGCATGACAATTATGATGGTCTTTTTTAGGTTCAACGCACTCTATGTTTACAAAACATACCCTATAATTTTAGATCTGACAAATGCACCTCCTTGGATATTTCATGAAACTCCTTGAAAACTTTTAATTATTGCTGCCAATGATGTGATGTCAATATTGATTCATCGACAAATCTCTAGAATTCAAAATTCCCTCAATATCCATCCAACTTCAAAATATTATAAAATTTTAGTACCTTTCATGAAATCTATTAATCTTTAATTTTTCATCACTCCATCTAATATACTTAGGAACTACCAATAATGGTTTTTCCCAAAGAGAACCTCTCTTTACTCAACCTTATTTTACTAATGATTGAAACTCTACAAAAGTGTAGTATGAGTTACTAGATGATATGTTACCTTTAAAATGGAATCCACTAGACACCATTGTGAGGGATTGGTTCTTTATCACTATTGAGAGTAAGGGATTTAGATAATTGATCTCTCAATTTGAGGGGAAGAGACGTATCAAAAAACATCATTATTTTTCCAGACTCGATATTCACTATGTTTGTATCCTACTTAATTTTTTTTCATTGTCTCGTTAAACCTCATATCATGTGAATTAATAATTTTAATTAAAAAAATTATATAATTTCATTACATTGATGTATTCTTTTATATTTTCAAATTGATGTTATCAAATATTATGAATTCATCACCATTCTTCTTTATTTCAAAATAGATTTATTTTTAAAAGAAATATTTTATTCTAGATTTATATTTAAAATATAAATTAACTTTCTTATTTCTATAATCTCTGTCTATTATCCCAAGAACACTCTCTATACCTACATGTTAGATGATTTTTGTGACTCTCCCACCACTGATTCCAAAGTATGGGATCATGAACGCACATGACTTCAATTTCTTGAATCTGACCCATTTTATCGGTGGAATGAGAGTAGTTAATATTCTTATAGAATTAAGGAACAATATCATATCTCTAATTGGGAATTCATTATGAATATCTATATCACCAAAGCCCTATATGGATCTACAAAATACATGGGGATACAAAGAGGGTTACCCCAGACTCAGATATCTCTTTGAAGACTGTATTTAAATTTCTATTCCTGGAAGAATTGAATCTGAATCATATATAAAGAGTAAATCACAAGTATATCAATTCATGGAATGTATTATTATATTGAAATGATCTCATATTTTTTGTTCAATAGTTCTTGGATATACACTATATTTTTCATGGATGGATAATACTCCCTGTAGAAAATGCGCTTGAACTATATATAAGGAAGTGTAGTCTAATAATGGGTTGAGTATTCAAGGAATAAAATAACTTGTTACACACACCATAAAATTAGATGGTAATAAAAAAATCAATTATAGCATGACTAGATGAAGAATAACAACTAGTTCACTACCTCTAGCCAATAAATTATAGACTATGGGTCATTCTTCCCTAGAATCTATGGTATTCATGACCATTGAAACTCATGAATCCCACTCATCTAATGGGAATCCTCATAGTAATAAAATTGAAAAACCCCACTTCTCTATAGGTACACAAAAAATCCCTTAATTTGTTTTGTAGTTCCTCTATTTATGAAACTACAAGAATAAGAAATAATCCCCACCCAAGTGAGTGAGACATCTCAGGTATGGTTCCCTATAAGGAGGCATAGTTGATCAATGTTTTCTGAATGGAATATCCATCACTAGAACTGGTATATCATAAAACTACCACTGGATTCTGAATTGATATTTATTTTTATTTATCCTCCATTTAACAAGATGAACATAGTCTTATTTAATAATATATAATTAGAAGACTCATAAAGTATATAAAAATAAAGAAATAATGACTTCATGATTTACGTACAATCTTATCAATACATTGAAGATAATGATTCATAGTTTAGGGTTGAATAATAAGTTATTAGAGTCTTGTTGAATGGATACCCTGACCGATATAACAACCTATAGTACCCTAGTCAAGAATCACAACTAAACGCCCTTAAATATATCATCTATAAATACTGAAAGAAAATTTCACATGAATTTCAAATTCACTATCTATTTCCAGGACTAACCGACTCTGATACTACTCTTACATGATTTATCCCATTGGTACCCCACATGGGCTAACAGTTATCCAAGTGTTCCATCCCATGCCTACCTCTAACAGGGTAGGGGTTAGTGACTTGAAAGAAGTTATAATGTCACATAAAATGGAATTACTTAGGATATATTATCAACATGAACACATGTATCCACATAATATATATCAACGATGTACACCCGGTTAAATAAACAATCTATAATATAAACAATCATTTCATAGATTCTTATGATCCATAAAGTATAATGAAATAATATAGAACAAAAGGTTAAAGTCATGATCACAAAGTACAAAATATAAACTATCCTAGAAAATTACAAAGGAAGAAGTCTCTATGATTAATATTTCTCAACATTAATAATTCCCATGGAGAAAACCACTATGAACCACCAGATCTCATTCCAATAACATCTTGCCCACTATGATCACCACCAAATTAAGTATCATTTTTATACGAAACAACATATATGTAATAACTTCATATTCTTTTGTGAATATATACATAATTAATAAAATATTACATGAATATAATGAGTGTAAAAAATTCAGCTCATCTCATAAAAAATATTAAAAAAGATGGATGGGTAAAAACGAAACCCATATATTCTTAACCGATAAACTATGGACATTGGAGAGACCTAACTTTTTCATAGACATTCTAATTGAATATATTATATTATAAGAAATATAGTGTAAAAATATTAATAAACTTTATAAAACCCACATCACCATTGGGAATCAATGGTGGGGGATATATGCCTCACCAAAGTATGAATTCTAGTCGAGGTTGTGTGAAAATTAGTGGAGGAATCATGGATCCTTATAGAGATAATTTTGATTAATTTATTATCAACTTTATAAAAGTATGGAACTCTTAATGTCAATGGGGAGCTTCTAACTCTAACCATAGCATGAGGGATCTATTACATTTTGAGAATAAGTGTGTTTAGGCACCATGGTCAAATTTAGAGGACCCGATCCTCATGTATATATGGGAGTAATAATATTTATAATGAATGTGGGAGGGAAATATACCCAAAAATCATCACATCACTAGAGGAGTGCCTACCCCTATTTCCACTCCGTCCATCTCTCCTGAACCCAGTCATCAACATTACAAAGAAAAAAACATACAGTGTCTGAATTGTCTCATGCTTGTCCTATAGTGATAAAGAGTATGTTATCATCCTGGTCTATATGGAAAAATTTATTAGATTGGGCTTATCTCATTAACTAATATGATTCTCAAGAAAAAAATGTTAAAAATTTTAAATATCAAATAGTTCCCAAAATATGCCCTTTGGAACATCACATGTGACCACTAGGTAGGAACTGTGTTACGTACTACCATTATATCATTTTCTTAAGTTCAAAATATATGGATTATCTGATAGTAGTTCATAGAAAGTGATTCATATTGGTAGTTGGGTAAAATACTACTAATCACCTAATTCATATGACTGAGGTATACGGTGTGCCTTATTTACCATAGGGCTTATAGGGAATGATTATTAATTGAACATATACGGACACTCGTAATTATGTGAACTGAGGGAACAAGTAACATGTATACCTAAGGTAAAATTCATGTGATATTTACCAAAAAATAAAACCCTAACTATCAAAAGAACACAATGTAGAATTATTGTTTTAGAAATTAGATTTCATGTTAACACTTAATTGAGATCCTGAAACCCTATCAACATTGAAATGACTAACTTCACTATTTTCTATGAAATTACACTTTGAAAAGAATTATTGATCTCCAACATCATCATAACACCTCTGGTGGAAATTTATATCATCTATCAAAGTCTATTTGACTAAATCATGATATGAAAAATTCTGTAAATCTCATTTACATTACATTTCCTTGATATCAGTCACTAAATCCCATATTTTTGTACCTCAAGAAACTGTTTGGTCCTACAATTTTCCATGTTACACCCTATCATCAATGTATATCACCCCTCATATTTATTCCAAGGTTTTAATGGTATCTCAAAATCCCATTTCAACCCAATAATTATTCTAGATAACATCATCAAACTAATAAAAATGGAAAATGGTTTTAAGACTACAATTGATCCTAAAATTCCTATGAGATATCCATAAGTTTTCATGTTTCCATATAATATGTTAAGACCAAGATGATGGTGAAGCAGACTGTATTCAAGTTTTGTCCTTTTTGGTCAAATATATTTTATGAAGAAAGGGAAAATCACCTCACTCTGTATTTGATGAAATTCAGACTAACCATCAGATTAAAATAACTATACATACAATGCCTAAGAAGGTCTGTAATATTTTGGAGAATATGGATAAGATAACTTATTATATTCACACTGAATATTGTATGAAATGACTATTCATATTTTGATTACATCTTGGTGGAAAAAATGGTTATCAGATACACTCTGAATCCGGTTCATGAAGAATCATATTATTCATGATTAAGATAAATAAAATATGATGATTCTTTTCTAACCTCAGAGTTGTCATATATCACAAGAAAATTTTGAATCTTGTGAGGAGATCATGATGAGGTAAAAGGGAGGGAAAGAGATATTTTTGATTTCATTTTGGATGATCGGATTTGAATAAAATAAATAAATCTGTCCAATTATACCCAGGTTAATAGGATCTTATTGCACAGAGGAAGGGGTACTAGAAATTATATTCAGCCTAATTGAATTCAGTGAAATTGTATTATAAGAAATTAGATTCAGTATAATATGGAAAGAAAAATGTTTCTTAAATAGAGGTGGTCTCTATATAATCTCATCGTTATTATATTCAAATGGTGAAAGTCACGGGATCATCATATTCATAAATTCCAAGAAGGTTTGTGAAAAAAATATAAAATTAAGGTACTAGTTTTAAATCAGATCGAAAACAAAAAGATAAAAAACATCAAAGAATGGAGTAAATGGAAAAGGGATAGAACCTTCTCAAGTGGAATAATATTCATAAGAGAATGAATTTGTTGATTGAATTCATGATTCTATCATATTTAGAGAAATAACTGCTTAAGACCGGTGGATGAAATTGAGATAAAAAAATATAGTCAACCATTTTAAAAGGGTTAAATTAATTTTTAAAATTCAACAAGTTCAAGAGAAGAAATGATGAAGGAGAGGTGGAAGAGATTGTTGAATGTATTGTAAAGGGGGAGCTTGATATTCAAAGGAATGACTGTGTTCAATGGGCACAAAGTATCATAGTCAGCAATCAGAGTCATCCCCATTTATATATATATATATATACCTGTGTGTGTGTGTGTAATTTGAAGAATCATAATAAGGAAATCAGATTGATCATATCTGATTAATAAATCTGATTCTGATTAGAAATTGCAAAGAAAGTCAGATAAGATGATATGAAGTTAATAAAGGGATCAATAAGAGTTTAAAAGAGTTGACGGAGTCTAGATTCACTCGATATTATAGGGAAATAAATATTTTGGTTAATTTTTTTAATGGGAACATTTTGTGGATTCCCGCCATAACCCCGCATGGGTCACCAATAAAAGGTGAAAATTACATGGTACATTATCTGATAGATGAACTATTCACTAAAGAGAGAGATGCTCTGACTTTCTATAGAGAGAAATATGGTTTCATATTGATCCTTTATTGAACAAGATTCAATGAAATATGTTAAAGGAGAATATAAAAGATATTAACATTGTATTTATTTAATCATCATATTTAGTGATTATCATATCATTTGATTACAACATTTAGTTTGTCAATCATATTTGACTGATCATTGTATCAGGTAGGATAATAAGATAAAGGATTTTTGTATTTGTATTTATCGAATAAGGGAGGATGTTTTCTGAATTTTATTAATCATGTTCTGATAGATATATATCTATTGTATTGGGAAATGATATTTGACGATTGGAGTGGGAAGATCAGAGTGAGAAATATGACATGTAGAATCAAAGTATGCCAATTGAACTTGGAAATAAGACTTGAATTATATATTAAAATCCCTCAAATTTAATACCATATTCTAGGTAAAAAATGGAAAAATTATTACAAAAGGAATAAATTCATGGAAATAGAAAAGAAGCACAGGTAACAGGCATTGGTAAAAAAATATCATCTTACCCCATTTTTGCTAAGAGGGTGCACACACACTATTGGAATGTTTACATATTTCTACACAAGTGTAAGGGTATATCCTACTCATGGTAATATAAGGATTGTTTTGTATAGTATTTAGTGGTATGTTATCCTTTACATACCATTATAAGGACATATTTATTCTTACTATATAGGGAATCCTTTAGAAACTTTTGTTCTTTTGGATGTGTGTTTGATTAGTTTTCAGCATAGAATTGAATCTTCAATAGGAGTAGAAGGCTGTTTAGAAGAAACACAAAATAAAATATTATCAATGATTCACCCCTCCCCCTCTTGTTGATACAATTATCATTACTGAGAACTTACAAATTGTATCAAAGAAAGGTTCAATCCATTTAATCTTTGCGGATGGAGAATTTAAATTGTGTTAACAATAAAGGTGTTCTAGTTATTAATGGAAATAATTATTGTATCTAGAAAAAACAATTTTTCCTTATCTTGTGTCTATTGGATATTATTTTCTTGAAGCTAAAATAGATTGGTTTCCTTCTATTTATTATAAAACTTCTTTTAAAAATGATTAAAAGGAGAATCTTGAGAATGATGGAAGGGAAAAAAATGTTATATTATCATCACTTTCTCAAATTAAATTCATAAAAGTAAATGGTGTTTCCACATCCAAAGTTATATGAGTTAAATTAAAAAACATATATAAAGGCAATACAAAAGTAAATAAGGAAAAACCTCACATATGGAGATTAAAGTATGAATACTTTAAGTTGGGTGAGTATGAATCTTTTTGGGAATTATTTACTAGGGAAAATTTTAATATTTGTAATATCAGACACCATAGTGAAATGTTAGATGATTCTATAGTGGTTTAAAATATATTGATAATCCTTTTTGATGTGTTTGATGAAAATTTTTCTTTATTGGAATATGGATTTCTTAAACATTATCTATTGATGATTTTTATAACACTCTCACCAATTATGAAATGAGAAGAGAGAAAGCTCTAAAAAAGAAAAACAAATTGACAGAGAAATTCATTTCAAAGATCCTAAGAATGGAAAGTCAAAGAAGATTCTTATTGAAGATGAAGCTGGTGATTCTGACATTGAAAATGAGGTATGTAAAAAGTATGATGATATTTTATCCTTGCCTTATAAAAATATTAAAAGATGAATAAGGAAATATAAAGGGAACCTTCCATTTAAATTTCTTGAATGTGGATGCATTGGCCATTTTGTAGAATATTTTCTTCGAATAAAGAAGGAAGAGGATAGTGATGAAGAAGAAATAAAGAAAATAAGACCGTAGAAGATAAAGGGGGATATAGGAAAAATTAATTCTGTAGGGAAGGAAAGAAAATTATTCAAATCGATAACAAAAAGTTTCTTATCTAAAGATGAAGAAGAATAAGGAATTGATGATGATTATAAAAAACAAATTGAGTATGTAATTGAAAATAATTTTATTGAAATAGTAATTGATGAATAATTCATAATCCATGGTTTTAAAGAATAAAAAAAACAGAAAAATAATTAGAAAGAAGAGTATAAATAATGTATGATAAATATTTGAAGGACTAAAAAGAAAAACAAAAATTTTTAAGATAAATGTTCCTCAATAAGTAATCAAGATAGTTTTGCTGATGAGAATGTAAGGCAGGTTATAGAGATTGATGAAATGAAAAAATATCTTGAGGATAAAAAGAAACGTAATAAGTATCTTAAGGTTAAGCTTAAGGTAGGAGAAGATGAGTTGGAATTTTTCCAACAAAAACTCTCAAATGATTAATTGAGAAATACAGGTTTCCAAAACCCTATCACTAAAGATTGTGAATGTTTAGGAAATGAGAAATCATATAAGTTTCAAAAAAATATACCATAAATGGGTAAAAGAAAATATGTAATTTTTTCTGAAATAAATAATGTTTAAAATGTCATGTATGTGTAAAAAACATAGAAATGTGAGAATTTAGAATTTTAAATAACAATGGGTATAAAATGGTTTTGAAACTATGTGAATCCATAGAAGATTCAAACACTTTTTATTACGATAAATAAGAGAAGAAAAGGAAGTATTTTGTTGATAATAGAATGGATTGTGGCTTATAAAATAAAGAGAATAATGTGGTTGCAATTTTTTTTGCAATTCTAGACAGTATGGAAGTTTCATATGAAAATAATCACTTTAAGGATATTCATGGTATAGTGGTGGATTTAGAGATATGTAAAATATGTGTTGGTTTATCCAACATCATTACTATTATTCCATAAATTATGAAAGGCACTGGTTAATAGGGATTCAATTCCCATAAAATAAGAAGTATGAGATAGTTGTTTTGAAGTAACCTGATAAAGGTAGAGTGAAAATTGAAAATCGGTTCCAACTGTAGGAAAATATTTGTCAATGATGGGAAAAACCTATACACCTTAAAAAAATATGACTTGTTTTGTTACCTGAAAAATAAAATATTCTTAACAATTCTCAAAATCCAAATATGATGAAAGAAAAGGAAAAAGAAATTTTTTTTGTTGAAACCGCTTTAAAAGATATAAGTAGAAAATGACCTTGGATTCTTGATAGAGGGTGTTCTTCTGATATGAAAGGAGATTTAAATTTTTTGAATAATATTAATGAATTTAATTTAGGAAAAATGATATCTGGAAATGATGAGTTCCCTGAGAATCAATAGTGCTGGATCAACACTCATTGGAAAAGAAAAGTTGATATCTAAAAAAAAATTATATTGATGCACTGAAACCCAATTTTCTATGTGTTTAAAAATTGTGTCTTGAGGGTAACAAAGTAATCATTAGAAAATATGTGTTTTTTTTAAAGTGTCAATGTTGGAAATAATGTAACAAGAGGCCAATGCACAAAAAGAAATTTGTTTCAGATTTGTGAAATACAGAACTCTTATTACGTGATTATAGTTGAAGAGAATCAATTTTGACATAAATAGATGTGACACATGTGTCAAAGAAACAAGAGAATGTTATATAATATAGATAGTGTATGAGTAATTACTTATTTTCCAAGAATAATAGATTGGTTTTGTAATATTTGTCAGAATGGAAAGATTATAGATATTGTGAAAAATAAAGTAGATATTTATTCGAAATAACCCCCGGTGCTCATTCATTCTGATATCTTCAGGAAAATGAGAAAACAATAAATATATATATAATTTATTCATCACATTCGTTTAAGTTTTTAATTTCCTTACTTGTGTTATATATATGAAATATAAATTAGATGCTTTGAAAATGATTAAATTTTTCAGAAGGAAAGCTGAGAAGGAATGTGAGTATTCTTTGAAGAACATGAGAACTAATAGTGGTGGTGAATACAAAAGTGAATAATTTAAATTTTATCAAGAAAAAAATGTAATTCAGTATGAGAATAGTTCCCCATACACTCCTCAACAAAATGGGTTTTAATAAAGAAAGAATATAAGTTTTGTGGAAGTGAGAAGAACCATGTTACTTACACATGGTATCTCTTATTACCTTTAGAGGAAATCCATGAGTATTTTTGTTTATATTATAACTTTTTTATGTAGGAAACATTGAGATATGACTCCATATGAATTGTTTTCTGAAAAAACCCAAGTTTAAAACACTTATGATTTTTTGGGAGTCCATGTTTTATAAATAAAAAAGGTGGATACTATGGAATGTTTGAGAAGAAAACTGAAGATGGAATCTTTTAGGGTTATGCTCAAGAAGGAAGAGGATATAGATTCTTAAATAGATAAACACAAATAATTGTTTATTTGATTGATATGAATGTAATTGAAAGATTTGAGGGATAAAATAATACTCCACTAAAAAAGTAAGTTGAGAATGATAAGGAAATGAATTCCCAAAAGGATACAGACAACTGTAATCCTACTCATGAAGAAGAATCAGACTCAGCAATTTCTAGTGATGAGTAAGATATTTGAAAATATCATACTAGGATAAGAAAGCAAGTGTAATATCATAATATCATTGGGGATCAACATCAGAAGGGGGAAAATATAATGTTCAAGAATCTATATAATTTCCTTTAAACAATAATATTTTTAAAAAGTATACAAATCAAATTAAAAAACACGAAATGGTTTGTCAGAATACACCAAATATCAATCTCAAGGATTCATAAAATTCCATGACCACCCATGTTATGTCTTTGTCAAACATGAATGTGAGCTCTCCAGGAACCCTTCCGCACATACCACCCAAACCCCCACTATACTTAAACATCTCAACCATAAAACCCAAAAAACTAACCTCTAATATTATTTTTATAATGACCCAACTAGGGTATACAAGACATGTCACTCACATAAACTTGTTACAAGGCATGAAATGTATTTTTGATGACTATGGGATGATTACAAGAACCTAGGTATCAAAAAACATAGTCATGGGAATAATTTCACCATGAAATCACAACAGAATATGTCTCATGTATAACAATATAATGGTAAATAAAAAGAATAAATAGTTCAATAATTGTTATAAAACCATGATAAACAAACAAACAAATCCAACAGGATAATAATAAAAACCAACAATATTTAAAACATAAAATAAGTATCTATGTGATCGTTCACCACTGCCACCACAAACCACTATGAAAGTGACATCAACAAAAATAAGTAATCAAGAAACATGAAACCATTACCTTTAAATATAACATTCAAAATAATATCTACATATTCCGAATGTCAAGTGAATATTGTGGTGAAAACACATAGTTTTATTCCATAATTAATCCATATAATATCTCTCGCAATGAAACCATTAGTTCTATTTATAAAAAAATAAGTTTCATGCATCATTTAATTTAATTAATAGTTATCATAATGAAACCTTTGGTTTATTTTAAAACATTTAATAATTATATAATCCAATTATATAAAAAAATTCAGGATAGAAAAATATTTGAAAATAATTTAAATTAATATAGCTGAAAATAAGATAAACACGGAAGAAATAAAATAATAAAATGTCACTATCATGAAAAAAACTAGAAAAAAATGGGATATCACTTATGGGAATACATAAATTGTACACTCAGGGAACAATAGTAAGAATTGTGTGAATCTTAATGATACCAAATAAAATCAAATCCTATCGATATCACAAAAAAATACCTAGTGGCTTCACACCGACTAGAAAAGTGCATATATCAAAAACCTAAAGCACCAAAATATATCATGTGCTAGGTTTTCTTAAAAAATTCAAGAAAACATTTCCAATTATTTTATAAAATGACACCGAAATAAATAAATTACAACTCCCATTATTTAAAACCCATTTAAAATTAAAAAATAACTTTGATAATTTTTATCGAAGACGGTATTTACGTAAAACTATTTTTAAATAAAATAAAATTTAAATATCATTTTCCATTCCAATAAACATGAAAATACATAACAAAAACTCATAGATATCAAAACAATAATTTTTATAAGACAAACCAAATTAAACAAAAAGAATAATAATGTGTTTCATAAGAAATAATAATTGTGTAGAAAAACATACCTCACCAATGAGGGAAATGTAGATACATTTGAATATGGTGATTGGTAGGAAATATATCTGGCCCTATCAAGATTATATACATAAGGAAAATATTCAATTACATAAAATGAGCAAGTGTATCATAGTAAATTTCTATTTTTTAGAAATTATTACGAGTCGCATGGTTAGGGAACACAGTAAGAAAAACAATACGCTTTCATTTTAGTTTTCTTTTATCCATTAAAAACTAATGTTTATGGTTTCTTGGGAATAACATCATGGTTAGATAAAACATGAAATAGGAATGGAACCACCTTTAGAACCAAACATAACCATACACATGGTTTTCCTAGAAACGGAACATTGTTAGACACACCATGCTTGAACAATGAAAAATGCCATTAGAGACAACAAAAAATATCACATGGTTACTATACAGTTTCTAATAATAATATTAGACCAGTCTCCAGGCCTATTTTTCCATTAATAAAAAACCAAGACCCCCTAAATCTCAGTATCCTTAGGAACCAAAATATAGTAAAAATAAGAAAAAAATAAAACATAAATGTGACATGAATTACGTCACACATATTTTTTACATTCTTCATTATTGTTGTATAGGAATTTATTATTAGTAGTAATAATAATAAAATTTTACTATATTTACATTGAGCTTCTTCATCACTATTCAACTTACCATTGGGTTTACCAAACTACGACCATGTTTCCAAGTTACCACAATCATGTTTCTTCCTCACTAATCTGATCACAATCTTGTTTCTTGAATCATTATCTGGATATTTTGGGTATTCAATTCAAGTGTTGTATCACCTTTCCTTTGGGTCAATAATATATGAAACATTTTACTCAACCTATTAGTTATTTTATTTGAGTTCCTTATCAATTTAAGATTTTATCCTGTAAGATGGGTCCTATTTCACCTGGCTTCTTTAGGACCATAATTCCAAATCTATTTCACCAACATATTTTTCAGGTCACTTATCAGTCACTATTTATCTATTATGTTCAAGAAGAAGTCACCATCATTGATGTAGATCCATATATTTTTCAACAACATGAGAGTTTATCTATGAAGCTATTTTTAATACATTAGATCAATCATTTTTATCTTGAATGAGATCTCAAGGAGACACAGAAAGAACCAACATGATGGGAAATGTTCTTTTTATTATAATTTTTCATTTATTTTATTTTATCATGTATCTAATCTTGGAGAAATATATTTATGGGGAGTTTCAAGGTATTTTAAAAATTTATATCTTTAAATATTTTTTTGACTAGATTACTTTTTTTTACAAAGAAACTGGTCAATAGTTCGACTTGTATCTATGATTTGTGTTGTTGAATAATATTATATATGTACAAATATAATAGTTGGACTACATTCAGAGGAATTAATCATGTGATTTCTATTGTACATTAAAATAAATAAGTCAAAATTTATATGATTTATAGAATATATTTACATTAAATGATTAAATTTTCAAATGGGATAAAAGTAATGATGGTTTTATTAAAGATATATAGAATAAATTAGTATTCTATAAAGGGAGAATCTAGTAGTTGTACTCTTAAATTATAGCTACATTGTTGGATTTTTCACAACATGACATTCCATGATCAAATAAACATGTCCAATAATATTAATATATCAAGAATAATGAAATCTATAAATCATGTCAACCTGTTTTTATACACCCTCTATTTAATATTTTATTAAATTATATGTATGTGTGTGTGTGTGAATATGTATTTATATTTTTTTGAGTGGTTTTTTAAACAATTATAATTTATTAAACTATATATTACAATAAAATTAAATATTAAAATGTGTAATATCATTAAATCTATTTTTTTCACTAGTATATCCTTGAGTGGGTTATTAATACTCCCCTCCACCTCAATTATATTTGATTCCTTGAGAAATCAGTTGAATTTCCAAAAATATGAGATATATTTCCAATTTTAAAAAAAATTGGTCACCTAATGGATTGAAACTCAAAAACTCCAAACATTATCCCTTCATAGAACACATTTCCCCCCCCAAAAACTCACTCCGTAACTTTTTTTAGAGTTTTTTCCAATATTTTACTAATGGAACTTTTTTTTGAAAAATAATACTTATATAAATTTAGTAATTTATTATTACATTATAAAATGTAAAAATCACATAAATAAAATAACATATATAATATTTGAAAACAGCAATAAATTATTGAAATAAAATATGAATTACATTAACATAGAATTTTTTTCACAATAATATAAGGACTACTATAACATGTGTCACAAATTGAAACAATGAAACCAAATATAAATTTAAAAATATTTTTCTAGATTAAGGATGAATATTTTTCAGGTGAATAATTGGCCCATAAATTAAACATTTATAAACACATGGAATATAATATATGTATATCCATGTTATTTTCACAAGGAGAGTTGGATGGTTAACCAAAATTATTCTCATACTTCATTATATATATATTTTAATTTTTTAAAATACAATGGGAAAATGATGTAGGATGTGGGTAATGAAATTCGAAAAAACAAATGAAAATAAAACACAATGATTTTTATGAAAGGTGTGGTTCCCTGAAGATACCTAGTGAATTCCATCAATTTTCCCTTGTAGTTTTTTAGATACATCCAATAACACAGTGAAAACAACTTTTGAATTATATTTTCCTATATCACTTTTTGAATAAATAATTCACTCACTTTTTATTTTATACTCATGGCCTCCTTAGATAGTAAGTAAATGAACACATAATCGATAACATAACATCACTAACCTTATTAGTATTATTCTATATTAGTTTATTAATTCAACCAACCTGTTATATGAAAAATATATATGATTAAATTGGGGTGGGATAAATTAGATAGTGTATAATGAAAATTTTATTTAGATATAAGAGTTAAGATTTAGACCTTTCAAATTTTTATTCCAAACTATCAGAAACTCACCCTGAACTGGAAAATAAACAAAAATTAGTGGAACTCATGGACACCAGTGATGATCATCTCATGGGATAATTTTGTATTACAATGGGCTTTGAGAGTTATTAGATAGATATAAAGTAAAAAAATTGAAAAGGGAACAAAATTAATATATGATAACTTGAAAAAAATTGAAATTATGGAATAAAATATATGTTACTCAATGATTGGATGATATTCTAAGGATTTGGAACCATTATAATGAGGTGATGTATGGGTTAAATTGGTAACCGTATAGTTCTTCCAGGAATTCCCTATTAATTAGTTGAGTATAAATTGTTTTTACAAATGGTGATATTTCTTAATGATATCATGATTACCAAATCTTCCATAGGATGTTATTTCACCCATAATCTTATATATTTTAGTGAGTAGATAATGTCCATGTGGAATCTCCTGATATTTAATAAATGATTCAAATATGAAGTAAAAATAGTAAATATTACTTTTGTGTAAGTCGTGTATTCTTGGAATCCATGTTCACTTCATGAGATCAATTTCTGAAGAAGTGTTCGGGACATTCCATTATATCAGTAGAGTATTGAATATATTTTAGTTAGAGAATGGATTGTTTATTGATACATATTCATTCATTGGAGTTTATATAAGATCATATATTATGTAGAAGTTCAAGAATAACTTGGATATTATAATCCACATCACTAAGGTGGAGGATATGATGATTAGTAAATTTGTGAGATACTCCCTTGGAATTATACTTACAAATACATTATCTTTGATGAGTTTATCCTATGCATCTCATGTTCATTATAATTTAATTGGTTGGAATAAAAACCTAATTATTTACCTGAAACAATATAGTAACTAATTTAAAATGATTCAATGATCTAATCCAAATTTTGTACTCTAACATGGTAATATTTACCTTTCATGGACGGTCTTTTAGTTTGTTCTCATCCATTTTCACTCTTATGTAACTAGTGACTCAAGTGAGTTATTCCAACATAGATATGGGGAAAGGGATTTAATTTGACATGATTGATCATAGTGCACCCTATATTAATTACTCTTACAAAACATCCAATCTATTATGGTTCATCTCATAAAGTGAATTGGATTTCCAATTTACTCATATGTTATCTCGAATTAATGCATAATAGTAACTCTTTAGACAATATAAGAAAAACCTTTTAAAGCGTACGTACACAAACATTTAAATCCAAATAATAATAACTACAATAAAACCCAATTTTCACACCATATATACATTTATCACATTATTTACCTTATTAAACAAAAATGTATTTATTTACAACATTATAATATAATAAAGATATTAATTATACTAAAATATATAATAAATATGGATTAATAAATCCCACACACATAAAATTTTCATTATCCTCAATGTCTATCTCAGAAAAACAATATTATCCTTTAACAATTTTTATCAAATGTTTAATACAAAGAAAATGAATTTTAACTGTAAATATTTTATGTGAATCTAAATATTAACATGAAATTAGATTTTTAATTTTTCTTTTATTTAATACTTTTAACATACTTCACATTTTCAAAAACCCTAATTCATCTCATTGTAATTAGAATCGATAAATTATTTCTCACCATTTAATTTAAGTTTATATGAAACATCCTTTAAATATAGATTCATATTCATGATCTTACTCTCAGATATTTTTTTATTCCATCCATGTTCCCTTGCACTTATTGGTCAAGTAAAGATAACCAATAACTCCTAATTTTAAATATGATTCATTTTATAATGATATTTTTCTTTGTTAGTGATTGGAACTAGTGTTCATAAAAGAAACTTATAAATAATTGTAACTCTTTTTTAATTTGTTTTTCATATTCACACACAGAAACACACTATGCTTATAAAAAATTTAAGATACTGATGTTTGGATCGAAACATCTCAAAATACTTTATATCAAATGAAATTATGTAATTGGTTGTTTAGTGGTGAATCCCTGAAGTTATAATTTTTTAATGTGTAATACAATCAAATACTTATTCCTTGAATTATTTTTTTAAAATTTTGGTTCACATAAATCTATTGTAAACGGTGATTCATTTCCAATTTTCAAACACTAGAACCCATGTTTTATTAAATTAAAATTGTATCCAAGAGAATAAAAGAACATAATGTATCAAATAAAGATAAAATGTTGAAAATAAATAAATTAAACCAATAAATAGGTTAAATAAACACTCAAACCAATAATAGATTTTAAAATCTTCCGCATATGAAATTCACTACCCTATACAAGATCAAACTCACAATATGGGTAATGAAAATCCCATGATTTTGATAAAAACGCCCTTTTTATTTTAAACATAAGGGATTTAGGTAATACCTTGTGAAGTGAATTTTAAAAACCTAAAAAAATTAGATCAAACAAAAGAAATTTTTATTTAAATAATCATAGTAAATGAGATACATGAGGAGAAAAGGGTGATATTTTTATTTAACCACCCCACCCCACAAGTAGGAACTTTGTTTTTACAACCATTTTTTTCGTAGTAGTTGTTTATAATCCCTAATATAAATGTGGATGTGGTTTTTTGGATCTGAACCATAAAAAATTATTTCTCTCGATATCTATAATTGGATACCAAGATTAGAGAGGAGGTAATGAAAATAAAAATGTTCACACCCCTATAATGAAGAAAATAAATATGTAATATGAGGGGATATAAAGAATTAAAAGAGAATCAATTTTATCTTATGTGGTGTACATACCTATGTTTTATGAGTCATGTTGTTAAAAATGATTCTGCATACCACTTTCCTCTTTGGCTCTCCTTCTTTAACAATAACCACCTCTTTGGTGCCCTTTTATTTTAACTCCCAACCCATCATCTCCTAGATGGTGATATCTTCTGTTATATTTTCTCCACTCTTTTAGGATATCATTATATTAACCTTTTAAACATTGAAATCACAATGGGAGTAAGAATTCAATGGAATTAGTGGAATGTAAAAAAATTAATTAAAGGTATGATTCACTCCATTCAGTTGTTTAACCATGAGATATTTTTATTTATTTAATTCCCATTTATGGAAGTCTTTATTTTTAGAGATATAAGGATTAATAAATATGGATTCCATGTCTCCAATATTCCTTGAAATATGGAATCTAAGGGTGCCTAAATTTGTTATTCGATTTATTTTAAGTGAAATTAGGGAATTTATTCATAGATCACAATGATATAATGGGATAAGAATGATATAAATTGTTATTTAGTTTTTATTGAGTTCTCATAAGAATTCTATAAATTCTGCCTCTGTGATATGTGAGCTTCAGACTCACCACTTTTTTCAATAAAAAAATATGATATATTTTTTATGTTATAGGGTCAGTAAAATATTTATACCATTATATATATATTTAATTTAAATTTAAGAAATTAAAATATTTATATTTGAAAAGAAGAGTTAATTTCTAACCTAGATCCTCAAAAATGGTTACTGATTGATTTGGATATTGCATCTTCCCTTTATAAACTCCTATAGTGTGGAAGAGGGTTGACCAAGTTAATTTCTCATGGAGATTCAAAAAACGTACACACAATTATCTTCTAATTTACTTATATTTATATTAATTTTGATGTTTTTTGAAACTAAGGGAAAATAGTGGGGACTATGTGTAATGATATTCCAAAAAATTAAAATGAAAGGAAATGAAAATTAATAATTTTTTTCAATGGTCTTTGTCACATACACATACCAGAAAATTCTATCATTTTACTCTAGTTTTGGTTTTAAATACTTGTATTATGCCACAAAAAACCTTTTAATAAATATCCAAAATCACATAATTTCTATTTTAAATAAATAATTCATTAATTAAACCACCTTAAGTGCACTTCATACCCAACTAATTCTATGATAATAAGAAATTATATTCATCTATTGATAATATATCATTACCTACTTTTCTATAATACTCTCATAATCATTCACTAATTCATCCTACTAGTTAAAGAATAATATAGACTATAAAATGGAGTATTGAAAAAATGAGATAGTAGAGAAGTAAATGAGATCTATAGAGTAGAGTGATTACTTAAAACCAAGAAATCCACATTCCATGCCAATAGAATAAAACAATGAATGGATATTGAACATATAATAAATAATAAAAAGGGAATCATGAATTAAATTACACCCTAAAGCATCAACCCTCAAGTTAATTTTCCATAAAAAATACATTGAGGGGCATGGGAGACGGAATATAAAAAAATGAGGAAGTTAACAAACTCTATTATATTGTAACTTGTAGAAAAACATTTAACTAATAAAAAACATGTTACTCGAAACACTCCGAATAGAAAATGGTGTTTAACCCCATATAATGAGGTTATATTTAACAACAATGGTTCTGATAAAATAATTTTTATTAATTATATAATTAAATATTTAAATTAATTTTAAATCTATAGTTAAATTAGTTGAATTTATAGTTTTTAAGGATTTTTTACTAATTAAATAGTAACATGATTATAGAAATAGTGACATGTCTATTAGGAATAGTAGTATAAAAAATTTAATAGTAACCTCCCCTAATAAAGTATAAATAATTTTTTCCATCTTATAAGTGAAAATATGGTATATTTATATCATTGATCAAGTAAATAATTTTTTTTTAAATTATAAATTAATTGTTGGAATTTTTTAATTAATAAATATTTATTTTCAATTTTATAATTAATATAATTATTTAAATGATAATATATTCTCATAAAATAAATTCATAGATTATTATTATTATTTTTTCTTATGATTATAAGATAATTTTATGAGATTTTTAATAATTTTTCATAGAGTTATAAAATCCGTAATAGTTTTTAAACTAGTATTTTTTAAATAAATCATTATTTTAATTACAAAATTTTCCCATATTAGTAATATTATTTCAAAAAATGGAGTTACTTTTGGAAATATACACATCAAAAAATGGTTGTGGGGAATTTTGGTATTTTCTAAAATTCATGAATTATCGGTGAATAGTGAAATACGATAATTTACGAAATAAGCTAAATACAAGAATTATTGAGTCATGGATGAAGTTATGATTATGAAAAAACCATTGGTTATAAATAACATGCACAAATTACAGTATGTATTCACAATAACCAACACTATTTATTGTCTTGAGAAAAATAATAAAATTATGATAAAAAAAATGGAACCCCCCTCTCTGCTCCACAATAAATACCACCCCTCATCCCTCTCCTCCTCACAAATATAATTATTTTTTACATGTCCAATTTCTACCTTATTCTCTTCCCAAGCCTCTTAAACATATATTAGATCTTTTAGTATCACCAAAATCCCAAAACCAAAGTCCATAAGGTGGTTCTAAAGTATGATAATTCAAGAGGTAAAAATCATCCTTCATTTTTTTACTTCCATTTTAATTATTCTCCTTTCCTCATACTATATTAACCTCCCTCATATAATAGGCATGAAAACTACATTATATTATATATACTATAATTTTATGATGTTTAAATAAAAATTCATCATCATACATCTTCTCCTCTCCCACTTATTTTAAAAATAAAAAACATCATCCGTGATGTGTTGATTTACCGACATTATGGATGATTTGTTTTAAATTTCCATTACCACCTTCACAGATGGTTATAAAACCATTTCAATGTTTTAAAAATATTTTAATGTGTATTAAATAACCTCTTTTATGTTCTTTAATTAATATATATACATAATATTAAATTATATAATGAAACTACTGCATGATTATTAAAGAACTGCCAAAATGATCTAAACAAATTCATTAATATTTTATTTAATGATTCATCATCATATATGGAAAAAATGATATATGGTATCATTTTAAATTATCGAAAAATATTAATACCTTTTCATTCCACTTCTACAGTTTCTATTCTATTCGATAATAAAATTCATTACGAACTGACCATAGAAACCATGTGAAGCATTCTGGTGAAACAATGGAAATACCAACATAGTATTAATAAAGGGGTGGAATGTTGTTATAAAATGATCATATAATATGTTATAAACGTGATTATATTTATTTAAAATATTAATAACACTATTTTAACAATTATTCAATATTTTTAAACACATTTTATGTAAGATGTACCTGAGGTAAGGAAATTCTTAACCAAATTTCCATTCTTTGGGTGAACTGTCTACTTCAATGATTTTTTTCATACTAAAATTATTTGGTAAATTAAATTAAATTTTTTAAGATTTTATTCTTTTTATTTAGATTGAATATACAAATTCTTTTCATATGATCAATTTTGTCCTCTATTATTTGGTATTTGTAATGGATTTTTCTTTAAAGATCATCCTTTAAATTTCTATTTCACAAAATTCATATTCAATGTTATTATGAAATTATTCATGTTTTATGATTATGTTATGGTTATTGGTAATATTTAATGACGAATGGTGGTACATATATCCCTATCAAATTAATTTTCTATGTGTATGATGGAGGTCGGCTGTATGCTTACTCCAAGTCTAACTACGATGGTTACACTATAAATTATTTGTGATGGTTAAATTGTAAGGTAACTATGAGGGTTACAAATGATAAGGTAGACATGAGGGTCAAAATACTAGTTATGTAATGTCTAAAGATTCCATTATGGTTTTATTTATGTTTTCAATTCTTTATGGAAATTTCTTATTTTACAATGTAAGTATATGATAATTTATGAGTGATAATTTTTTCTTTGTGAAACTGATTTCATATGATTACGAGTATTCATGCACTAAAGGTTTCTATCCTTTTTATATACCTTACTGAGATTTTTGTGCACATATGATCTTTTAAAGTGTTTTTATAGTGTTTAAGGATGGTTCATATAAAAGGGAAAGCCATGATTAATGTTGTGAATAAGTTTTCTAAAAATATTTAATGTTTTTAATATATGATTTTGTATTATGAAAAAATTGATATTATTTTAGTTATACTCACTTTGTATGAATGTGGGAAGATATGTATGAGTTGTTTCATAACTTTATAAAACTCTAAATTAAAATTTCTTTGGGAATGTAAAAGGTGAATTCTAAAAGAATTTACTAGATTATGTAATGTTTTATTTTTTTGTATTTATAATTGGTATTAGATCACAATTTAGATAACATTAGGTGTTAGGATTCAATTAATAGAATACCATAAATGATATTTTCCCATATCTTTATATTGAAATGATATATCATTTAAGTATTACCTTTTTTCTTCATATACAATATGTTGGTTAAGAATGGTTTTCCATGGAAGAAACAAGGAAGCTGAAGGTATAAGGAAACGAGAGAAAGATATATTTTTAAATACGCAACCTGTAATGGTGGGAAATGGATCCAAATAGTTTTTGATTGTAATGGTTCAATTTTTCTATGATATAAATGGTAGTGGAATCCATGAAACATAATAACTAGAGATACAACAAAAAACATGATGATAGTGGAACACTTTATGAGGCAACACCCTCCTGTATTCATTGGATCTTCTAACCTAGTGGTGGATGAAGGATGGATTAAATACCTTGAAAATATATTTGATGTTATGGAGTTCTTAGATAATCTAAAGGATAGTCTTTCTTTTTATCATTTTGAAGGATAATTTTACCATTAGTGGTAAACGGTCAAGAATATCAGGGATGTTGATGACATGGATTCCTTGGAAAGGGTTGGATTTAGAAATTATATTCCTTGAAAAATATTTTCCTATGGTGGATAGATATAGGATAGAAATTAAATTCCATTAATTGGTGAAAAAATGAAGAATATCTAGTGGTCGTGTATGATTAAAACTTTACCTGACATGTATGGTACACTCCAAATCATGTTTGGGATCTTGATAGAAAACTCACCCATTTATACATAGGATTGAAGCTACAATATCAAAGGGATTTGGATTCCAATGAGTTTAAAAGTTATGAAAAACATGTATGATATATTGAGAGTGTAGAAATTAAGTTTACTGATGATCACATGTACTTTTAAAACAACTTGAATAATAGTTCAAGATGGAATCTGAAGGGTATGAATCAATCAAACAAATATAATGATAAGAGAGTTCAATTTTCATTTTCTGAAAAGTGTGGTAAAAATCACCATGGAGAATGCCTTACTAAAACTGGAAAGTGTTTTCAATATGGTATGTTTAGACACATGTCTTGATATTGCAATGAAAATGGTCTTAAGATCAATTCTGATAAGAAAACATTAAATTTTTTCAAATGTGGTGAGATGGGTTATTATGAAATTTCCTACCCAATGAAAGATCTAAATAAATGAATTTATCCAGATTATATGCAGAAAAGTGATGTGAGGTCATTTTCAACTACGTTAGTAGATTCCAGTCCATCCAATAAAGTGGTATATGGTACATTGTTTTTTACTCAGATTTTTCAAATGTTCAATTTTATATGTGTTCTACACGTTACTTTATTTTTGAGAAATTCTCCAATAAATATGAAATCTCACCTCAAAAAATTAGACTAGAGATTATGGTTAAAACACTCGGGTGAAATATTATAGAAAAATATAATTTTAAGAATCTTCTTATTTTAACTGTGGAAAGACAGTACCGACATACATTTTTTTCCCTTAGAATAGCTTTATGTTATTTTGGGTTTGGATTGGCTTTCTATTGATCATGCTAAGATTGATTGTAATGGTAATGAAATAATTTTTCAGAAATCATTTCAGTTTTTATACAAGAATGAAACCATAAAATTTATAAAATATTATGAATTTGAGAAACTATTTAAATATGGAAATGAATGTTATCTGGATCATATTTTTGAAAATAAGGGAACTATTCACTTTAATGATGTTTCAGTGGTTGATGAACACCTGGATATTTTTCTTGATGGGTTTCTCGGTTTTATACCTGATTAGGAAGTTAAATTTTCCATTGAATTTTTTCATGATGCTAATCCAATTAAAAAACCCCATTATCGAATGGATCATGTGGAACTTCTAGAATTGGAAAATAATTTGTAAGAGTTTCTTAATAAATGATTCATTTATCCTACCACTTCAATATCGTGTCCACATGTTTTATTCATTAAAAATAAAGTTGATTCCATGAGGCATTTCAATAATTATAGAGCATTTAATAAAAATAATAATTAATACTAAGTATCCATTGTATCATATCGATGTGTTTTTGATCATATCTAGGGAGATAATCAGTTTTAAAGTTTGACTTGAGATCTGGGTACTATCAGCTAAAGGTAGAGGATGAAATTTCAAAGAAAGTGTTTTATACTAGTTATGGAAACTATGAGTTTTCTTTTATTCCCTTTCGTTTGAAAAATTACCATATTCATTGATCTAATTAACAGAATATTTCATAAATATTGTGATATGTTTGTTTTTGTTTTTATTAATGATATTTTTATCTTTTCAAAAAATTATGTGGTTATGAAAAACATTGAAGGATTGTATTGAAAACCCTCAAAGAGAATAAGTTATATTTAAAATATTGAAAATGTTATTTTTGGTTGAAATATATCTCTTTCCTGGGGTACATTATAAATAAAGATTTTATAATAGATGATCCCACCAAAATAAAAGTTTTTTATGAATGACCTAGACCTAAAAATGTTATATTGTTTCATTGTTTTATTGGATTCTCATGTTATTACTTATAGTTTCATAAAAACTTTTCATGGTTTTTTATCCCACTAACTAAGTTAACACAAAAGGGGTTAAATTTATTTGGACAGAAGAATGTGATTTTTGTTTTCAGAAACAAAAGAAAATATTGGTGAATGCTCCAATTTTGTCCCTAACTTATAGAAATTGGTTGATTCTTTGAGTTGAAAACATCATACATCATTAACCATGTTACATTTGGAATATACCCTTTTATTAATTTTTTGATGAATATTTTCTCATAATTTTTCAATGTAGGAAATTCCTCTCTTTTGATTTGGGTTTCAGTATAATCATATCTATCATACAGAATTAAGAAATCATAGAAGGAAGAACATGAGTTATAGAAAAAGGTAGAATTTTTTTAAATGGGGTATGTTTCTATAATGTAAATTTCATAAATATTATTTTTCAATAATCAGAAAGATTTTATGTGTTCCTTGTGATTAAAATTTTATGAAGTATTTGTTGTGTGAAGCTCATAGTTCTCCATTTCAGTTCATCCTCGAAATACTAAGATATAAAGATTCCCTCAAAAGTTTTACGAGTTTAATGGAATGAGATGTGATATTATAGATTTTACCATGAAATTTTTGACAAGTCAATAGTTTAAAGTTGTGTGACAACAACCAAATGGTATGATTCAGACCTTGTCAGTTACATAGTGAAAATGGTAAAATATATCCATGGGATTCAATGTAGGACTACAAATAAATTCTCTTGGTAATAATGTGATTTTATTTATTATTGATATAATGACTAAATCTATGCATTCCATTCTTATTTGAGATACTATGTTTTTGGATCATCTTTCTCATTTTTAACTAATATTGATTTTTAGTTCCCGTGGATTTCTTCTTTACGTAGTATCTAACTGTGATCTCAAGTTCACTTCTAACTTTTGTAAAGTCCTTCAAAAGTAATTGGTTAAAGAATTAAATTTCAAAACTACGTTTCATCATCAATATGATGGATAGATCAGGAGAAGAATTATATCTTTGGAGTGCATGATTCAAGCATGTTATATTGACTACCAGGGAAGATGGGATTATAATAAACCTTTATTTGAGTTTTCTTATAATAATAATTTTATTACAGTATACAGATGGATCCTTTTGAGACATTATATGGGAAGCAGTGTCGAACTCTTTCTTTTTAGGATGAAATTGGGGAAAGGAAGTTCATGGGACCATAATTATAAGAGTAAGTTTCTATGAAATTGAAGATGATCCAACAATACATGAGTACAACTTAGAGCTGCTAGAAAACTTATACAGATAACAAGAGGAAATACATTTATTTTGAGGTAGGTGATAATGTTTTTATTATAATCACACCATGGGAAATTCTTATGCATTTTGGTAAGAAATGAAAGATTAGTCCAAGATTCATTGGACCTAATGAAATATTGTATAAATTGGCACCAGTTTCCTATCGAGTATTTTTTCCTCAGAGTTTATCTCAAGTATACAGTCCTTTTCATGTTTTGATGATGAGAATGTTTTCTCCAGATCAGTCTCATGTTTTGATCCTAGAAGTAGTTCATCTGGAAGAGAAAATTTCTTATTAAGATAAACACATCCAAATTATTTATCATAGAGAGAAAGTATTATAGAATAATGCAATCCACCATGTAAAGGATTTATGGAGAAACCACATGGTTGAAGAAGAATCATGAGAATATGAAAATGATATCAAGTAATGTTACCATAAATTATTTAATAATTGATTAAAAATTGTGAGGATTCAATATCCAAAATGTGAGAATAATGCGACAACCCATCTATTGATAAAATAATTTCATTTAATTATGTAAATAAATAGTTAAATTCATTTTAAATTTACAGTAAAATAAGTGTCATTTGTTGAAATTGAATAATTTTTACTAATTTAAATATAACTTAACATAGGAATAATAACATAACCATTAGGAATATTAGTATGGAAAATATAATAGTAACCTCACCTAATAAATTATAAATAAAAATTTTCCATCTTATAAGTGAAAATGTGACATATTTATAATCTTGAAGAATTAAATAATATTTTTTAAAAAAAATTAGAATTAATTGTATGAATTTTATTAGATAATAATTTTTTAATTACAATTACACAGTTAATATAATGATTTTAACGAAAATATATTCTCATATAATAGATTAATGGGTTATTATTTTGTTTTCTTATGATTATAAAATAATTTTATAAGATATTATTTAATTTTCAAAGTGTTATAAAATCAATTACGTTTTTAAAGTGGTATTTTTCAAATATATTAGTATTTTTATTAACAATTAAAAGTTTAATATTTAGAAAATTATTTTCATAAAATTGATTACATTTTTGATTTCTACACTTTGAAAAAAATCATTTGGGGGAATTTTATTTCTATTTTTTCTGAAACACCTAAAATTTTGGGGAATAGTTAAATATGATAATTTATGAAATAAGCTAAATACATGAATTATTGAGTCATGGTTGATGTTCTTTTGAAGAAACAACCATTGGTTTGAACTCACATGAAAAAATAATTTTATTTAGTTATAAGAACCATCATTATTTCTTATCATTAGAATAATAATAAAATAATGATTAAAATAATGGAAACCCCCTACTAAAATATAAATACCACCCCTCACCCCATGTTCTCCTCACACCACTCAATATTTTTACCATCTCACATTTCTGAAAATTACTCTTCCCATGAATCTTTCCCATGTCTAATAACTATTTGTACCATCAAAAGGCCAAAACCAAAGGCCTTAAGGAGGTTCTGAAGGAGGATAATTCAAGAGGTAAAAATCCTATTTCATTTTCTTTTATTTTATTTTCTATTATTTTACTTTTCTTATACTCTATTCACCACCCCTCATCCAAGAGGCCGAAGAAATATAGTATATTTAATATAAATGAATTTTTTTTGTTTATGGAAAAAATCATCATCGTATATCTTTTCCTCTCCCACTAATTCTATAAATAAAAACACTATATATAATGTGTTGATTTACCAACATCTTGGAAAATGTGTTTTTAATTTCCATTAGTGCCTTCAGGGCTGGTCCTAAAACCAATTAAAAGGATGAAAAAGATTTTAATGTGTATGATATAACTTCTTTTATGTTTAATAATTAATATATATACATATGGAGTATAAATTTATATAACAAAAAAAGATCATGATTATCGAACAACTACCAAAATGATCTTAACGAATATCATTAATGTTTTATCTAATGACTCATCATTATATCTAAAAAATTATTTGTGGTGTCATTTGAAATTAGGAATACATATTAATACTATTTCATTCAACATCTTATTTTTCTCTTCTATTTGACAAGAAACTCCATTAGGAACTGACCATGGACGCCATGTAAAGTACGCACCTAAAACAATGTAAATAACAAAATACTATTAATAAATGGGTGGAATGTAGTTATAAAAAGATCTTAAAAGGTGTTATAAATAGGAATTTGTTTATTTAAAATATTAATAACACCCTTTTAATCATTATAAAAGCAGATTAGGCACATTTTAAGTATGATGAACCCGAGGTAAGGGAATTCATAACCCAATATCCATTCATTCTGTTATCCTTCTACTTCAATTATTTTGTGAGGATAAGATTATTTGTGAAATTAAATTTGATTTTATTATACTGTATTATATGAATTTACTATGAATATAAAAATTAATATCATTTGATCAATTATTTCTTCAATTATATAGTATTTGTAAGGGTCTTTTCTTTAAAAATACACTTTTAAATTTCTATTTCACAAAATTCAAAAACATTGGTATTATGAAATTTTTCAAGTTTTATGACTATGTTCTAGTACTTGGTATTTTTTTAAATTGAAAATTGGCACCTATATATCCCTCTAATTCATTGGGTATGTGTATTTTATAGGTCTTCCATTTGGTTACTCCATGTGTAACTATGATTTTTACACTACAAGGAAGTCATGAGGGTTACATTATAAGTTAAGTGTGAGGTTTACAAATCATAAAGTATTTTAGAGGGTTAAAATATTAAATAATAATGTCTCAAGATTCCCTTGTGATTTTTTATGTTTTCTAGGTTTTATGGAAATATCATGTTTCAAAAAGTTTGTATATGATATATTATTGGTAAAAAAAATTTCTTTGTGAAAATGATTTGATATGTTTATAAGTATTCATGCACTAATGGTTTCTGTGCTTCTTTTAATGTCAATTTATAATATGTTTGTGTGAATACCATGTTTTAAAATAATTTTCACTTGTTTCAAGGATGTGTGGGAGAAATGGAGAATCCATGATGAATGTAGTGAATAATTTTCAGGAAAATATTTCATTGTTTTAATAAAAGCATTTGTATTATGAAAATATGGATATTGATTTAGTTGTACCCTCTTTATATGAATGTGGGTTAAAATGTTTGAATTATTTCCTAACATTATAAAACTATAAACAGAAAATATCTTTCCGAATTTAAAAGTTGTATTATAAAGGAATTTACCAAATTGTGTATTGATTTAAGGTCAGGTCGTGATATTATAAATGGTTTAAATTCATGATAATCTTTATTAATAAAAATTATATTAGAATTAGTAAATGTGTAATATAAATGGCTAACCATCATCATTATTTTGGGTAAAAGTGAAGAAGATGAATTCTGATATTTTATGTGAGAAATATTTTGTAACTATTTTTAAAATTTATTTTATGAAAACGTACATGATAAATATATTTCATGACATTAAACATCATTTTTTAACACATATTTAAGAATCTAGGATAATTTATTTTGGAACTATTATTACAAATATAATATAATAGATATTTTCACTTTTGAAAGGGTTTGACTGAAATGGAAAATATTATTATTCTTATAATGTGGATCCCACTATATTATTTAAAACAATTATTGGACTAAATTTTGATTTATAAATTAATTAATACATTATATTTATGGTATTTATATCTTTATGACCATTATGATATCTTCATACTTTTTAAAGGTAATGTCTCTTTTTTCTTTAGTAAGATAAATATTTGTTCTATTAATAGTATTTTTAAAATATATTATAAATATTTTCCTTGATTTTATATAGGTACCTGCGGGTTTATAAAAATAGATCATTTTTTATAATGGAATTATGGTGTGCCACAAATAGTTTTGGATCATAATAATAAGTGAATCTCATTGGGAATTGAATCTATTATAATATACAAAATATATTTTTTTCGTAGTTATTTATTATTATGTTGTAAATATTATATTTTTTGTAAATAGAGTTGTATTTTATATTATTTTTGGATTAATAATATATACTGTTATCACATATATTATAATCTACTAGTTTTATACATTACTTCAAGTGGTTTTTAATTCTAATTTGTAAGATATTTTTCTATATTAAAAAATATTTTTATCATAATTATTTTATTTGGTGTTTAATATAGTAATATCATTTCACATCAAAAATTATTTAATCATAATTGGGAAGGATAAAAGTCCATTGTGATGAATTCATTCACTAGTTTCCCCAAGATCTATTATCATTTAATTTTATAATTGTTTTCATATTCAAACCTTTATAATTACTGTTAGAAAATTTGATTTATCAAGACAAAGTACCACCTGAGTATATAAATGATTAAAATATAATATTTATAAAGTGGATTCACTCCCTGTTATTTTTTTACTGATAATATAGATTTCAGGAAGGATGATTATTTATAATTTCTATATTAATTGATATGTGGTTTTATTCTTTATAATGTTAGTGAAAATTTATGAAACATAATGGTATTATTTATCATTTTCTAATATTTTAAAAAAATAATGAGTCTTTATATGCTTCATAAATATGTGATAATAAATTATTTCATCTTTTTAATTTGATGTGTAAATATGGTATTCATTATTTTTGAATACCTAAGTGAGTTTTTTTCACTATTTTAATTAGTTATTTAGCATAGGTTTTGACTTTCTGTATTATTTTGTTTGCTATTGTTACTTACTCACATTTATGCTAATTAAAACAATTTATGTGTTACTTTTACAATTTATCTTAATGGTATTGTGGTAATGAATATTCAAAATTGAAGAATTTGTAAATAAATGGTAATTACATGAATATTATAGTGACTAATTTAACAAAATTAGTGATTAAAAATATGAACGGAATAAATGAGTGGAGTAAGGGAAATAATATAAGGAATAAAAACTAGTGAAGTATTAACACAAGGGTAAAACAAAGAAGATTAGGAGTATCAATATTATTGAATGAAAGAGTATATTAAAATAAATTATTAATGTAAAAATATAATCTAATTAAATTGAATCATAAAAGTAAAATAATAATGGTGATGTTCAATTTTTCCCCTCTACTAAAAAATATATTATTATTATTTATAATAATAATTTGATTCGTGTTGCTTATAATTATTCTTGATATATTATTGTCAATGTTATATTGTTTCATTGGTTCATTATGAAGGATTAATTTATACATTGAAACTAATGTTATAATTTATGGTTGAACATTCCTTAGGTTCCCTTGATGAAATCAAATTACATATTCCTTTATTTCTATTGAAGCGTTTTGGAGTCCTTTTACAGTGATGGAATCTTCTCCCTCACCCAACCGCCTTCCTTTTTTTCAAGTGTATTTTAAACCAAATTGTATCTTATTTGTTCCATGATCAGATATCTTCATTATGTTTTGTTTTAGAGGCTATCCATCCACCACTTTTTTATTTCATCATTATTTTCTGTAAAGAAATTGAATATACCACTAGTTCCAAGAAATTTACAAGATAAAAATAATGTTAATTTTTTTTGGAAATAAAACTAACACGAGATGTATTATGGAAATAAATCCAAAATTAACAGGGTAAAAATGATGGGAAAATGGATATCACTATAGTAAATGTGAGTATGCACACCCACATTGTCTTAAAGAGAATGTATTCAGAATTTATATATATTGAAAAACTGCTCCAAAAAATTATAATATAATTGGTACACATAGTTGTGATAATCTAGTTAATGGTGAGAAGATAAGATAATGACCCTTCTGGGGAATTATTCCATTTATATTACTCTTTATCACCTTTATCCACCTCTATTATTTTCCATTTTATGGGGTTTTTCCACCCACCCAATCGACCATGACCACCCCTTGGAAAAAGAGGGAGATATACTTTTGTCCAAAATTTTGAAAAATCTTCCACTTGGATATTGATTGTGAACTAATAACATCTCCACACATCCTTTTTATTTTATAAATATTCTCCTCATATCCCCATGAGTCCCCTTGAAGATCTAGACCATCAAAAATAATTTATGTAAATACCATTCATAATGAAATCTTCATATTCTCTTTTTAATACATTTTATTCATATACACCTTTCCATCCTCCTCCACATCTCAAAAAAATTATATTTTACCCCAATGTCATTAATAATGTAATCAAAAAAAAGATTAAGTAAAATATGAAAGGTGATGTGATTATCACAATATGATGGAACCCTCCCATATATGTTGTAACACCATGAGCTTCCATGATACTCCTCTCTTTCAATAATGCAATAGCTTGCATTGTACGCAACTTCGAGTTCTAAAACACCGAGACTAATCAAAGTAGCCATTATGAATAGTAATAACCACTTTTTAAAATTATAGAAATTTTATATTTCAAAATGGACTTCATTTTTGGATTCGGAATATCGAAATTAGCCTATGTTGAATTTTTGGTATTTTTCTGAGAACTTCTAATTTTTTTTGAATAGTGAAAAATACTTAAAAACAACTTTTCTAATAAAAATAATTTATAGTGATAAATTATACTATTTAGTGGTTTTAAAGTATAATTAGAATATATTTTTACCATTTTATCCAATGGTGGTCATTAGAATTAATTTAACATTGAAATTGGACATAAACAATTGTCAATCTTTTGATATAAATTGTTTCTTAAAAACACGCTATTTGTTGTAACAGCGGGAATTAATTATAAAATTAATTAATTAAACTTATATTTTTGGAATTTTGTAAAATAGACATCATTTTTGAATTCGGAATATCAATTATAGCTTAGGGTGAAATTTTGGCCTTATTCTGAAAAACTTCAATTTTTGATGAATAGTGAAACCACTAAGTGGTAGTTAAATAACTGATTTTTCGTTTAAATGAAATATTACCACTTCTGTGATTTGATTTTCAAAAATCCGACATACATGGTTGTCATTAAGAAGTAAAATGTGGTTCAATGAGATTAAAATAATTTTTTGGTGAATAGTAACTTTTAAGTTCTTAATCGCGATTAGAGGTAATTAGTGTAGTTTAAGGTAAAAATAATGTTTTCATAATATGAGATGATCTTGAAACTTGTCCTAATACTATTGGATGAGTCATGGCCGACCAATAAAACCCATGGGTCAACTTGGGGACCCCATGGAGCCACTTTAGTTGGAAAATGACATTAATATATATTTATTTAATGTTAAAATTAAATTGACACAAACATGAGTTGTTTTACTAAAACAGTTTTTAAGTGGGGTTACACAAGTCCATATTTTTATTATAAATATTCATTAGAAATATAAAACGATTTCCTACATCATAGTATTTTTTTTATAATTTTTAAACATTATATAAATTAAATTATTTATGACATTATTATGATGCAGCGATGACATCATTATTTAACGATTTAAATAAAATGGGAAGATAATGCAAAATCCAAGGCTTACACTTTTTCAAAGCCAATTGGATGAGGAGATTTCTAAACCTTATCACCTTAGCCTCGAATTATATAAGTGTGGGACCTTTAGAATCCGAAAATCATTGTGAAATAATGTAACATTTCAATCTTTCCAAAAGTGCCCCTCCTCTCCACTTATAAAAGGCCCCCACCTCTCCCACCTTATTCACACCTTCAAGCCATTTGGCTCGGCCAAACTCTGCCCAAATACTCTCCCAACTTCCCCCTCTTACTCTTAGAAGCCTCACTTTGGGCAGAACTCTTCCCAAGGAAGCCTTTGGCTCAAATCAAAAAGATTTATCCTATTTTGAGGTAATGTCTTCTCTAATGTTGTTTTGTTTTATTTTTCTTCTCCAACCCCCTAAACTCTTTTTATTCATTTCTTTTGTAACAACACCATTATCCTCAATATACTAGGATGTTGTTATAAGAAGGATTCGAGCTACACTTACACACACCTACATCTAATGGTTAAAGAACATACGGTTTCTGTGGATGGTGAATTTCTGCCTCACGAAACGATGATTGTTCAACACTCATATAACACCTTCAAAGGTGGCCATTAAGATGTAACTATTTTTATATATGATATATAATATGTTTATGTTTTACTTATGCTTCTGTATTTCTCATTTATGGCATACTTTATGATTTCCATTATGGGTAAAACGCGATAATTTCATTTTAGGAAGTGCGGACTACCGCCCCCTCAAAGTGATTTGAATCGTTAATGCCATATGTGGGATGTATAAAGGATGGAGTAAATGGTATTACACACTATATTATAATGGAATTATATTATACATTTATATCATTATGATTTTGTTTCATTAAATATGAAATTGAAATGAAAGTAGCGTTCATGCGTACGTACGACTTACCGTCTCCATGAACGGTGCATTTCATTTCTTACCTCTAAATGTTATGTAATATTATAAATGAATGTATATACTGGATATATAATATATATATGACATCTAAATCTTGAATATAATTTTGGATATAATGGATATTCTACCACATAAACAACTTGTAATTATAAGAAGTTTATTGTTGACTCAAGTACCAAAGATCGAAAAAACGACTGTTATTAACATAAATAATTACATAATGTTCATAACATTGTAATAAGTGATATAAAAAGAATAATTAAATTGAAAATGGTTCTTAATAAGGTATATATTAACTCTAGTTTATTATTCAGGAGGTTAAATAACGGTTGAGTCAAGTCGGACGCAAGGTAAGGGAATTTCTTAACCCAACTTCCATTCTTTGGGTTAATCTCCTACTTTCAAATTATGTCATGATATTATTATGTCCTATATTGTATTTGTACATTATTTATGGGTACTTATAGTAGTGAATACACATTATAGATGTAATTTATTTAAAAAAATGATCTTTTTATGGACTTCGTCTCAATCCCCTTTCATTGAGGCATATTTGGTTTTATACACAACTTTCTTTTATACGGTGTATAAACCCCTTTGACTTTTACGTTTATTCAAAAGAAATCTTTTTTTATACGAAGCGTTTTACTAAACGAAAAAAGGGAATTTATTTATTTCCGTACTTATGCGGCGACAACGACTTCTCCGCCGCCGTGACCATTATTTGAGATTCGGCTTCCTCTACAAGCCATCATTTTTTTTAATGAAAAATAAATACAAAGTTTTAACTTTCTTTTATTTTGGTATTGAAAATGGTTTTTAAAGCATTTTTATTATATCAACGTGTTGTATTTAAATCTTGTGATTTAAATGTGGAAATGTTATGTTTCCTTTATGCATGTTTTATGTGATACGATTATGTTATGGTTTATGATATTTTAAACCTATTCATATGAGGAATGCATTGGACTTAATAAGTGACAGGTGGAGCCCGCTATAGCTCCTCGATGCATCGGTAGGTCTCATGAGACAAACTAGTGTCTTGGCACGAGGCCTTGACAAAATCTTATTTGTGGTCTTGGCACGAGGCCTTGGCTACGGGGTTATGATAGTCTGGCATTATGCATTCTATCATTATGAAGGTGGTTATTGATATTGCATGTGATTATTCGACCAGTAGAATATCCATGTGAGGAATTGAATGGCATTATCTCATTTTACTTTTGCCATACTATGTTGATGTTCAAGTTTAAAAGGCTTTTGTTTTAGTTATACATTGCCTTAAATTTTTATGTTTATTTATGAAAGCTTCCGCATTATTGTTATCCTTACTGAACATCTGAGCTCACCCCTTTCAATGTTTTAATATTTTCCAGGATGTGAAGAAGTATTTTATGAATGACCCGCAGGGATAGTCAGAAGATGATATGAGTGTGGACTATGGAGACTTTGTTATTGTAGTTTTTAACTTTATGATGTAATGTAAGACTTATGAATGTATCTAGTGTTTCCAAGTCTACTAAACTAATCGATCTTTCGAGACTTGATCTTTTGTGATCATGCCAATGTTACGAATTAATGCACCAACTCTAGGTAGCTAGGGTCGGGGCGTTACAGTTGGTGTCAGAGGAAGTTTAGTACAAACCTTGTAAGATATATTTAGATAAACTCTGGTTAGAGCACATAGACCTAAGATGAACTTTGAGGATTAGTATAGAAGAACTTCCTAGAATTTTGGTATTGTAGAGATTTTGTGAGTTTTCCGAGAAATACATCCATGTCTGGATACGAGCAGGTAGAGGCGGCTCTGGCACAGATGTTCCTAGGGGTAAAACCCGAAAATACCACTTTGAGCTAGACTCGAACGGGAACTGGTGCACGACAACGGGCCTTGCTGCTCTCTTGGTTACGACACTCCCGGGGGATATGCTTAGGATAATTCTCATTTTCTTTACAAACCACTATGAAGGGTTATGAGTATATACTTTATCAAAGAAAACATTGCTTTTTATGATTATGGATTACATCCATAAATAGTTCAATTTATGTAAAGTGTTTTACAAATATGGAATTATGTTTTTTAATTCATAAACTAATCTAGTTTATGCCATTTTTTAGAAATGGCGCCTAGTGGAAGGAATGAAAACCGTATCAATGCACCCACTCCATGTAGGGATTTCCCTCCTGCTCAAGATAATTATTGTGGATCTGGAGATACAACTGGTGTTGATCAACTTACTACCATACTGGGACAACTCACTCAGGTTATGAATAATAATCTTACTTGTATGGAGCAACCTGATCCACAACATGGAGGATCAATGTTAGACCGCTTCATGAGGCAACAACCACCAACATTTAATGGGGGTACAAATCCATTAGTAGCTGAGCAATGGATAAACTCCTTAGAGAAAATATTCCACACCTTGGGGAGTAGTGAAAGGGAAAAGGTTATCATGGCAGTTTACCGCCTCACTGGAGATGCTGATCAATGGTGGTCATTGATTCAAAACACAAAGGAAGATGATGATGTATCGAATATGGAATGGAGGAAGTTCAAAGAGCTTTTCTTAGAAAAATACTTTCCTCGTGACCATCGAGCAGATATGGAAGGGCAATTTCTGAGTCTGAGGCAGAAGGAGGATGAGAATGTCGCAAAGTATGAGGCTAACTTTACAAGGTTAGCGAGGCATGCTTCCGATTATATATGTAACCCAAGGAGTAAGATTGATCGTTTCTTTGATGGGTTAAAACCATTTCTCCGTCGAGCTTTAGTATCACAATCCTTCTCATCATACGAAGATATTGTCTCCTGTGCTATCAAGACGGAAAAGAAATTATCTATGTCGTATGAAAACAAAGTAAAGCAAGAGAAGAAGAGAACAGGGGAACAAGAGACAGATAAAGGGAAAAAGGGAAAGAAGTATTTTCCATTATGTGATAATTGTGGGAAGAATCACCCTGGTACGTGCCTAAAAGGAATGGGAGTTTGTTATAAATGTGGAGAAAAGGGTCACCAGGCTCGTGATTGCAAGGGAAAGAAAGAGGCTGTCAAAGTTGAATGCTACAATTTTAGGGAAATGGGGCATTATGCAAATGAATGTCCTAAGCGTCAGGGAAACTTACCTCAGAAAAGGCCAAGACATCAAGGACAATCTTATGCTGTTACTACAGTTGAAGCAGAATAACTAATGTATTGGTGCTTTTGGACTGATGGATTATATTTCGGTTATTAGAATAATGTGATATATATATATATAAGGATTGTACTGCAGTACTTGTTGATTTCAGTAAGGTTTTAATATGATTAAGGTAATAATATTTTTAGTATGTGACAATAAGAGAAACTTTTCTTTGTTTGGGGAATCTGATGTTACAATTGATTTTGGAATTAAGAGACCTTTTAGAGAAAGTCTGGATAGATGTATTTTGGATAACTATAAAGGTTGGAGTGGATTAAGTTGATCTTTGGATAGTATTGTTTAAGGTTAAATCATTTCTGAAGATTATTTTTGGAATATTATAATACTATAGTTTTAGGAAAAGGACAACCTACAGGGTGGGGCATAACCCGTCGCGTCTGACAAAGTTGCAGGAATCGAACCCACAATCATAGTGCGACATGCCTTTATTTCCTACCACTATCCTACAGGAAGTCCCTGGTTATTACAAAATAATTTTACTAATCTAAATGGTGTGTGTTAACATTTTGAACCTTATACAATTAGGATAAGTATAATATTTTTTAGTTCTATTATCTTTTTGAGTGAAAGATGAGTTGAAGGTTGAAACTCTAATTGTCAAGCATAAATATATATATACCTATCTCTTATTCAATGAATAAATTAATTCTTAAACTTTAGTAAAGGGTTATTAAAACAAAAAAAAATGTGTTATCCTAATACCTTATGTCTTGTTGAACTGATGATATTGTAAATCAACATAGATTGAAGGCTTTGAGGCCCTCAATTTGACAGTTGATTGTGATTGATGACCTCAATCACTCCCTATGAATATTTACGTTTTTCCTCCAATTATATGTCTCTAATTTCCACCAATGTTCTCCTAATCAAGATCATAATTGGGTGGTGACTTTTTCATTTCCCTTTCCCTCTTATTAAGGCTAAATTTTATTAACCTTATTTACGATGTGGGTTTTCCACAAAGGTATTTTCTATTTTCAACCTTTTATTTTCAAAGAAAAATATCAAATTGCGAGGACGCAATTTATTGAAGGAGGGGAGAATGTAACACCCCGAGCTTCCTTGATACACCTCTCTTTCAATAATGCAATAGCTTGCATTGTACGCAACTTCGAGTTCTAAAACACCGCGACTAATCAAAGTAGCCGTTATGAATAGTAATAACCACTTTTTAAAATTATTGAAATTTTATATTTCAAAATGGACTTCATTTTTGGATTCGGAATATCGAAATTAGCCTATGATGAATTTTTGGTATTTTTCTGAGAACTTCTAATTTTTTATGAATAGTGAAAAATACTTAAAAACAACTTTTATAATCAAAATAATTTATAGTGATAAATTATACTATTTAGTGGTTTTAAATTATAATTAGAATATATTTTTACCATTTTATCCAATGGTGGTCATTAGAATTAATTTAACATTGAAATTGAACATAAACAATTGCCAATCTTTTGATATAAATTGTTTCTTAAAAACACGCTATTTGTTGTAACAGTGGGAATTAATTATAAAATTAATTAATTCAACTTATATGTTTGTAATTTTGTAAAATAGACATCATTTTTGAATTCGGAATATCAATTATAGCTTAGGGTGAAATTTTGGCCTTATTCTGAAAAACTTCAATTTTTGATGAATACTGAAACCACTAAGTGGTAGTTAAATAACTGATTTTTCGTTTAAATGAAATATTACCACTTCTGTGATTTGATTTTCAAAAATCCGACATACATGTTTGTCATTAAGAAGTAAAATGTGGTTCAATGAGATTAAAATAATTTTTTGGTGAATAGTAACTTTTAAGTTCTTAATCGCGATTAGAGGTAATTAGTGTAGTTTAAGGTAAAAATAATGTTTTCATAATATGAGATGATCTTGAAACTTGTCCTACTCCTATTGGATGAGTCATGGCCGACCAAGAAAACCCATGGGTCAACTTGGGGACCCCATGGATCCACTTTAGTTGGAAAATGACAATAATATATATTTATTTAATGTTAAAATTTAATTGACACAAACATGAGTTGTTTTAATAAAACAGTTTTTAAGTGGGGTTAAACAAGTCCAAATTTTGATTATAAATATTCATTAGAAAGATAAAACGATTTCCTACATCATAGTATTTTTTTTATAATTTTTAAACATTAAATAAATTAAATTATTTATGACATTATTATGATGCAGCGATGACATCATTATTTAACGATTTAAATAAAATGGGAAGATAATGCAAAATCCAAGGCTTACACTTGTCCAAAGCCAATTGGATGAGGAGATTTAGAAACCTTATCACCTTATACTCGAATTATATAAGTTTGGGACCTTTAGAATTTGAAAATCATTTTGAAATAATGTAACATTTCAATCTTTCCAAAAGTGCCCCTCCTCTCCACTTATAAAAGGCCCCCACCTCTCCCACCTTATTCACACCTTCAAGCCATTTTTATCGGCCAAACTCTACCCAAATACTCTGACAACTTCCCCCTATTACTCCTAGATTCCTCACTTTGGGCAGAACTCTTCCCAAGGAAGCCTTTGGCTCAAATCAAAAAGAGTTACCCGATTTTGAGGTAATGTCTTCTCTAATGTTGTTTTGTTTTATTTTTCTTCTCCAACCCCCTAAACTCTTTTTATTCATTTCTTTTGTAACAACACCAGTATCCTCAATATACTAGGATGTTGTTATAAGATGGATTCGAGCTACACTTACACACACCTACATCTAATGGTTAAAGAACATACGGTTTCTGTGGATGGCGAATTTCTGCCTCACGAAACGATGATTGTTCAACACTCATATAACACCTTCAAAGGTGGCCATTAAGATGTCACTATTTTTATATATGATATATAATATGTTTATGTTTTACTTATGCTTCTGTATTTCTCATTTATGGAATACTTTATGATTTCCATTATGGGTAAAACGCGATAATTTCATTTTAGGAAGTGCGGACTACCGCCCCCTCAAAGTGATTTGAATCGTTAATGTCATATATGGGATGTATAAAGGATGGAGTAAATGGTATTATACACTATATTATACTGGAATTATATTATACATTTATATCATTATGATTTCATTTCATTAAATATGAAATTGAAATGAAAGTAGCGTTCATGCGTACGTACGGCTTACCGTCTCCATGAACGGTGCATTTCATTTCTTACCTCTAAATGTTATGTAATATTATAAATGAATGTATATACTGGATATATAAGATATATATGACATCTAAATCTTGAATATAATTCTGGAGATAATGGATATTCTACCACATAAACAACTTGTAATTATAAGAAGTTTATTGTTGACTCAAGTACCAATGATCGACAAAACGACCGTTATTAACTTAAATAATTACATAATGTTCATAACATTGTAAAAAGTGATATAAAAAGGATAATTAAATTGAAAATGGTTCTTAATAAGGTATATATTAACTCTAGTTTATTATTCAGGAGGTTAAAGAATGGTTGAGTCAAGTCGGACGCAAGGTAAGGGAATTTCTTAACCCAACATCCATTCTTTGGGTTAATCTCCTACTTTCAAATTATGTCATGATATTATTATGTCCTATATTGTATTTGTACATTATTTATGGGTACATATAGTGAATACACATTATATATGTACTTTATTTAAAAAAATGATCTTTTTAAGGACTTCGTCTCAATCCCCTTTCATTGAGGCATATTTGGTTTTATACACAACTTTCTTTTATACGGTGTATAAACCCCTTTGACTTTTACGTTTATTCAAAAGGAATCTTTTTTATACGAAGCGTTTTACTAAACGACAAATGGGAATGTTTTTCTTTCCGTACTTATGCGGCGACAACGACTTCTCCGCCACCGTGACCATTATTTTAGATTCGGCTTCCTCTACAAGCCATCTTTTTTTTTAATGAAAAATAAATACAAAGTTTTAACTTTCTTTTATTTTGGTATTGAAAATGGTTTTGAAATCATTTTTATTAGATCAACGTGTTGTATTTATATCTTGTGATTTAAATGTGGAAATGTTATGTTTCCTTTATGCATGTTTTATGTGATACAATTATGTTATGGTTTATGATATGTTTAAACCTATTCATATGAGGAATGAATTGGACTTAATAAGTGACGGGTGGAGCCCGCTATAGCTCCTCGATGCATCGGCAGGTCTCGTGAGACAAACTAGTGTCTTGGCACGAGGCCTTGACAAAATCTTATTTGTGGTCTTGGCACGAGGCCTTGGCTACGGGGTTATGATAGTCTGGAATTATGCATTCCATCATTATGAAAGTGGTTATTGATATTGCATGTGATTATTCGACCAGTAGAATATCCATGTGAGGAAGTGAATGGAATTATCTCATTTATTTTTTCCATATTATGTTGATGTTCAAGTTTAAAAGGCTTTTGTTTTAGTTATACATTGCCTTAAATTTTTATGTTTATTTATGAAAGCTTCCGCATTATTGTTATCCTTACTGAGCATCTGAGCTCACCCATTTCAATGTTTTAATATTTTCCAGGATGTGAAGAAGTATTTTATGAATGACCTGCAGGGATAGTCAGAAGAGGATATGAGTGTGGAATATGGATACTTTGTTATTGTAGTTTTTCACTTTATGATGTAATGTAAGACTTATGAATGTATCTAGTGTTTCCAAGGCTACTAAACTAATCGGCCTTTCGAGACTTGATCTTTTATGAACATGCCAATGTTACGAAGTAATGCACCGACTCTGGGTAGCTGGGGTCGGGGCGTTACATATGTTCTAATGCACCTTCAATAACCCTCTCATACAAATTTACTCTTTATAATCATATGTAGTTTACATATATTCTACCTTGGTTGTTGATAAAAACATAAAACTTGAATAAATCATATAGCTCGTATTGAAATGTTAAACACATAACCAGTAGTGGATTTACAATTATTGTAATCTCTTAAAAAACTTAATCAACATGACCTTAGATTGTAAAATTTGATCCTCTATAACATAATGCAGCATCAACGGTTTCTAGGATATTTATAAGGATCATTTTTTCATTCTAATGAACTCATCCTGAATTCAACAAACACTTACTATCTTCTCCCACTACATGAGTAATTTTTTTCCTATTATAAACAATATAGAAAATTATAATCCCCATTTTTGGTTAATATATTACTCTATATATCATTATCCCCTCTAATTCACTTTAATGACTCATATTGGAAGATAAATTGAAATTAAAAAGAAGTGTGGTGGATATTTTATTATAGTATTTCATGATAAATAATTTCAATACATTCCTCATATAATTTTAATTTGTTAACCAAATTACCCCACTATTTATATCTTGGTAAATTTGAATCCCATAAATATGGTTTCCTAGTTACGTGTCCATCATATCAAACTCCCAACCCAACTATGCATGTGTCTCTTTGGTTTCATCACTATAGTGTCCTACAAGAAATATGAAGCTTGTTATATCCAGAGATCATGATTGTGGAAACAAATATGTTGTTTCAACACCTAGGATCCTAGTTAAAATCATTCATATAATTTTTAAACCATTAAATAATGTTGTCTTTGACTTATTCTATAAAATATTACTCTGAAATAACATAGATTCTTTTTTATAAATATCACTATCATGAAGAGTGGATTTCACATATAGCTGTTATAGATGTAAACTATATGGAGAACAAATTTGTATAACTATTTTTATATTCATCTATCTAGAAACATGATAATTATTCCTTTGAAATAAATACCATCCTTCACATATTATCCTTTTTCAACCAGTCTCACATGATATCTTTCTATCATTCCCTTTCGATCTTGATTGGTCACAAAGGTCAATTTATTTTTGATATTCATACTTCTATAAGGTAATTTAACATGATCTAAAGTCTTATTCTTATACAGGGATTTAATTTTCTCTAACATAATTGATATCTAAGAGGATATTTCTAGACTCTTAGTAACCTCTATAAAAGATCATGTATCTCTATACATTGTTAATAAGAAATATGTCATATTACTCTCACTGACATAGAATCATTTCTATTTTGGGGCTCTTTTCTCCGAAGATGACCATAATGGTCCATACATAATAGGTACTTGATCACTATGTTATGGTAATCCCTTAGATGAAACTTTTTCTTCTATTGATTCATCATCTTCCCCAATTATTGTAGATTCTCTATTCTATTTCCCCATATCATTAGAAATAATCAATTTCACCATGTACTATATGAAAATTAAATTGATTCTAATGAAAATATTCAGGTTTGTGGGGTCCCAAAAATGATACCCTTTCATACTATTTGCGTATCCCAATAAGATATATTTTCTAAATCTCTAGTCTATCATAAATATTTTCATTCCATTTTACTATTAATATACAATACATTAAAAATTATTTAACTAATAATAGTTAATGGGATAACCAATCCACATATCCATCAGTACCTTCAGATCAATTACCACTAAAAGAAATCATTTGGTTGTATAATAACAATTGATCACTATTTCCACCTAGAACATCTTGGAAACTAATACATTCTTCAACATTTCCATTATTCAATACCAAAGGAGTATATTTATCCTCTATTCCAACACATTATTTGGGGAAGTGTTTTACACAATGAACTCTATATTTATTCCTTTATATTTATAAATATATATATAAATTCTCAATTGTATATTCACAAATAAATTTAGTCTTGAAAAAATTATCTTCTTCCCAGATTCATGTTCATTCCACATTTTGAATGTATTGAAGAATTTAAAACATATACATTCCTCTTGATTTCAGAAAAATGCGAATATCAAGGTATAAAAATGAAATATTTATAAAAATTAAATTAATTCTCATAGAGATATAATTGGTTCTCTCTAAACATCATAAGGAATCAAATCAATGATCTCCATACTCCTCATCATTTACATAGCAATCTTCAACCAATGATTAATTATCAAAAACGATTTCTCAAGAAATTATAATGATTCCTTTATACGATAAAATATTCTAATCATTAAGAATATTTTGGTATCATTTAGACATATTACCAAGAAATAGATTCTTTGATATCACCAACTCTTTTATTGATGTATTTTATACAATAACTATCATCACCTCTTTGTCTGTTTCGCTCATAAAAACATATTGGTTTGTTGATATCTTCAATAAATTCATCACCATAAGCATTCCCTTCATAATCAACATAAATCCTTTTCTGACATGAGTCTTTTATTTGATATCATAAAAGTTTTTAAATTATAATATATTCTTCTTTGGGTCTTTAAAATGGAATACTCTATGTATGCTTTGAAAAAAAACCTTCATTAATCTCATATTTTATAGTGTATTATACAACTATATTAAAGGTGTGTTTATTATCCATTTACCAATGTCAATCTGTGATAGTTTAATACTAATTAAAACATTCCCATTGATACGTAATATTCCATGTTTCACCTGAGTTAATTATCTATGTATTGTTGAAATACTTTCTATCTTCAATAACTAGTTTTTATCTATTCCTAGAAGTACTACCCACATTTCATTAAGAGTTCATAAAGATAAACTTCATTTTCTAATATTCCTTCTTGATTCTCCCAAACATTCCATAAATAATATGTGATATTATTCTTCTTACTCCTTTTTTAGACGTTCTAAGATTTTTCATACCACTTGAACTGTGCTCAATCATCTTTTCACACACCATTGATAGAGCCTCCACTAAAAGTGATTTTATTTATCTATAACTCTTGTTCTTGTTACAAATTTATTCTTTACTAATCATAGATATAAATCAATTTCAGATCAATATATCCATTAAATTTTTTTGGTTAGGTTGATGGTGAGATAGTGAAATTAAACTCCAAAACCTTGGAGCAGAATCTATACACGTTCAATATTAAATATTATTTAGATTAATTTCATGAAATGATAAAATAAAAAATTTATTCGTTTATATCATTAGTCATTGATAATTACCCATCCATTTTAAGAGTGTATGATTTTCCCTTTAAGAATATTTTGTTGTGTAGTGACTTGGTCTCCAACAACTTCATCAATGTATTCTAAATTTACTTCATTTTCATTTTCATTGAAAAAATGATAGGAAACCATATTAATAAGGTAATTTGATTATTGAAATACCATTAAAATCCATTTCATTACATTTATCAATCATTAAATCTTCTGGTGTTTAACCAATTTCTAGTAGGAAATTATCCTTCAGCAGCACCACTTTCATATTTATTTTCCATAATAAAAAATTATTCTTATTGAATTTTTTGATCACAAATTTCATTACGTTATTTAAATGACCTCATAATAGAACCTACCATGTTTAAAATTATAATATTTAATAATATAATTGTTTTTTTATATTTTAAAGATCAATCAAAATCATATTCACAAAGCATACTAAAATTGGTGAAAACTATTCATACCTAAAAAAACTGAACAACATTAGGGAAAACCCACAAAATAATACCAATTTATCACATAAATAAAATTATTGACCCACTTGGGGGATTTTAATTATGAGATTAAAATAGTATTAATTTTTTTACATAAATAAAATGGACATTTGATGTAATGTGGACCCCCCCAATGGATGTGGTAAAAATATGTATGCAATAGAAGGATCTCACTATGGAAATAGTGGCTAAAAACTCCCTTAATATAATAAAGAGAATAACATTTTAATTTATATCTTTTTAATATGATAGGAAATCATCCCATATAATACCACAAAAAAATACACTCAAATGAAATTATATAGATTATGTTGAGATAGTGAAAAAATGAAGCAACTTTAGAGGAAATTCATTTATAGTCCTTTACACCTCCATTATACTTCTCCATCATAGGATGGTTTATGGGTATTGGACACCCCCCAATCCGACCATTCTCATCCCATGTACAAAATATGGAAGGTGTATTCTATCCAAAACTATCAATAGTTTGTGTAGCATCCATCCATATTTCTCCTTCTACCACCACACATATTTTCTAACAAACAACATAAAAACTTATCTTAGTCTTTTGTGGCGGAGGTTAATAGGGGTTTGGGATGTTTTGGTGGAATTGTGTTACATCAGATTCAGGAATATATGGAATCTGTCTTCATTATATGATGGTTCATAGTTTTCCTTTCTTTTTAGATTTATCATAGTGGTTATAAATTCTTGGGTCACCAAATTTTATCTTTGTTCCAAAAATGTTGTTCAAATACCCATATTAGATAGGTGATATGGTGTTTAGGGTGGTTTTGGATGATTTTGGTTGATGAAATAGGTAAATAATATTTGGATGGGATCTCTAATTCATTTTTTATGGTGGTTTCCTTTTTTGGTTCCATAGTAAAGGTCCTCCCTAGTAGTTAATCTCTATTAATAATCTCTAGAATCTATTCCTTTTACTAAGATCACATTTTATTCATCATCCCCAATCTCAAAAATTCCTTAATTTTCTTCCAAAAGAATTTCTCTCTAACATGCTCTTAGGGTATATACTTTACACGTTCAAACCAAATCTTTTTCTGGGGGTGGTACTTATAGCATAGTTCTGACCTTTAAGTAGTGGAAAAAATGTAATGTTTGAGTTGGGTAGATTGTGAAGGAATCATCCCCTGGTCTAGATCAAACATCAATTTTTTTAGATTTTGGCAGGATAATGGTGTATAACTTGTGATGGGTCGGTTAGGATTTTTCTTGATAAATTGTTCTATATGTATTGTATTATGGGGTTCAGATGTCCCTCGTCTTAGAATATTTTGTTATTACTTGAGACAATGAATGAAATATAGATTATAGAGAAGTAAATATTTAGAGGTTATTATGATGAGTTCCTAGACTGTTGTGTCCACATTTTCTGAAGCTTGAATAGACCAAAGTGTATCCCAAGGTTATTTTTCAGTGGATTTATAGTGGACCCTTCATGTGTCTATGAGTGTTCTATTTGATAATCACGTATAATGTTTTCCCTCATTTTGTTAGTTCAGTATTTTATTATTCCATTGGACAAGTTAATTATTTTTTAAATAATTTGGTTTACATGTTGGATTACACTTAAACACTCTAAAGTGTCACTAAAAAATAAATATTGGATGAGGGGTTTATGAGGCAGCATTTAGTTTTTGATTATGGGGAGTGAGGATCATAATAATGTTTTATATATGATAATATTTTGTTTATATACCAATAATAGAAGTTATTTGATTTTCAAAAGTGTTTAACAAGAACCAAAAGATCATATAAATATTATTTCTGATAATGTTCTCTATGATTATGAATTTATCAGAAATTATATAATAAATAAAGTATGATATCATGTATTATGTGGCTGTGGATTATAAAAAACAAAGCCTTATACTGGAGTATAGTTTCAATTTCCATTGATTATTTTATAAAATTTTAGTTTATCTATTTACTTAAATGATCACATTATTAATACTGGGGCTAGCTTTTTGGCCTAGGATAGTATGAACACATGATTGAAATCTATCAAATTGTTCATGTTTGACATTACATGGTTGGAAAATAATGAAATATTTTTAGGGGTATCCTTACCTATAGAAATAAAAATATATTTTTTTTATAAAATTATAATAATTTTTATCCGATATGAATCAATATTTTAAAGATGATAATTTTTTTATTATTTGGAATGATTATTTATGTGTTTGGAAACAATCTATCATAGAAAATTTGTTTTGTTTTTGGTCTTGTTGTGTAATTTTAAAAATTATTTTATAGAGTCAATTATGTAGTTATATAAGTATTATTGATAACGTATGTCAATGATGATCCACGAAAAATTAATGACTACTCAAGAACTGGTTTCGAAAATTGTGTATATAAGGTGGCTTTGTTTACCAATGTTGTACAAATTTTTGGTCCAAAAAATCATTAATTTATAATGGAAAATAATTATTTTTGCATAGAATTATGGGAACCCCAAGTTTATGGTATAAGGAACCATGAGAAAAAATAGGAAAAGGTACAGAGCTTTCAAACCATTTGTGCTATGTGAACCACAAAGGTGGTGTGACATTATGTAGATGAAGTTGGTGAATTAAGGTCACCCCAAAGTGTTAGGATCTACACAAAACATATAGAAACAACAGATTGGGGTAGGCTTATGATTTTTGGTATAATATGGTGATATAATATTCACAAAAAAATTATTTTCATTTGTGGTTGAGGATGGTTATTTGAAGAGAACCACAAAGTAATCAGGCATTGTTCGGACAACATAGCACATTCAGTATGATGTGATGGGTAATCCTAGAAATGTGTTTATGTAGTTGTGATTAGTGGGAAATTTGGGATTTAATTTCTTGCATAACTTAATTCTAATAATTTCATATATATATAACGTTTCATTAGATAATATCATCACTAGATGAATTCATCTAACTCTAAAGTGGTTCGTGATGCATCAATTATTTGATTGGGGTTGTTCATGATGATAGTTCATGAAGAATTTTTTTTTTCAGGGAACCATATCTTGAAAATGAAATTGGTTTAATGAATCTTCAATCATAAAAAATAATGGTACTCTGCAAAGAAAAGGGGGTATTTGAAGCCCTCATGTTAATGCTAAAGATTCTTTCCTGAAAAGATTGTGGTACTTCTAAAAGGAAAACAATTGATCGTTAAAGGAGTATTGACATGTCTAAAACTACATGGTGAAGATTATTTCATATAATGGGTAAAAAAGGACATAATATCATAATAATATACATGTGAAAAAAATTTGATATTATTCTGAACAATAAAAATATTCTGAAGGAGTAGTGAGCACACTATAGCTGAGAAAGTAGTGAGAATTAAAATTATGTTTCATTGTAAACCTATGAGGATATTATATGGACTCGACCATAAATACCACATAATCTAGTAAACTCTATTAGAATTAAATTATTTACATTTCCAAGGAACATTTTAGTTTACAGTCTTATAAAATTAGGAAATAATTCATTAATATCTATACACAAGAACACACTATGGGTACAACTAGAATAATATGGATTTTTTATAGTACAAATGTTTTTATTAAAATAATGATATATTTCATGAAAATTATTCACAAAATTCATCTTTCATTCTCCCTTTCACTTACCCATCCTTAAACACTGTAAATTTTTTTTAAAAAAAATTGGATAACCAAAAAATGCGCAGTTTTGTATATAAAAAGCATAGAAAAAATTTCTACAAGAATACTTATTCATATATGAAATCATTCTCACAATGACATACTTCTAACCTAATAATTATCATATATTTACTATGTGAAATCACAATATTTTTATAAAACATAGAATACATAATTAATACCATAGAGATAACATGGGGCATTACATATATAATATTGTAACCCTCATGGCTACCATATGATTTTGTAACCATTACACCTACCTTACCATGTAACTGCCATGGATACCTTATGAAGTAACCCTCACAACTACCTTATGGTGTAACCATCACACTTAAACATGGAGTAACCAAACAGTCAGCCTCAAACATAAACATACCAAATGCATTGGAGGGAGATATAGTCCCCACCCTTCATCATAAAAAATTCCCAAGAACCATAACATAATAATTAAATAAGAACACACCTATTTAAATTTCATAAAAATAGATGTTTAAAAAAGGATTTTAAAATAAAATCCCTTTTCAAATATTATATAATTGAATTGAAAATTAATGGAATGAAAGGAATATGTGTATACACTGTAAATACACATAATAAAAAATAATATATAAAAATTTCATTACACAAATTATATTATCACCACATAATTAATGAAGTAAAAGATTACCCAAAAGTATGGAAATTGCATTAATAATTCCCTTACCTCTAGTTCTTCTTACATAAAATTTGTTAACAACTATTAAATGTTGGTTTAAGGAGGGTTACTAATATATTTCATAGACTTATTCATATTTATAATTACTTAAGTGATATTATAATAACATCTTTAAACCCATTTATTAATAATATTTTGTTATTTTCATTGATCTAGGTTTATTTATTTCATGGTTTGCATGGTCGATTTATTATGTATTTTCTTTTCGGAAGGGATAAAAAATAAAAATTGAAATTAATTTTTATTAATAAAATTATTGAATATTAAATAGCCTTATATATAAATTTTTTATATTTTATTAGTATGAATATTTAGATAAAACTTTTTTGATTCACATTAGTTTATTTTTGTGAATTTTGATCATTAAGAACCACTTTTGTTTTATTAATTTTTATTATCAATAAAAGCTGGTTAAATAACATAATATAACATATAATATGTATAATAAAATATTTTTTTAACCATATTAAGGATTTTATTGATATAATTGATGGTTGTAATGGAAATTGAAATACATCGTCCATGATGTCAAAAAATCAACTCACTAGAGACAATATTTTTTTAAAATAAAAGGAAGAGAAGAAGAAGTAGAATGATGAATTTTTCATAAACATTATAATATTACAGTACATATAATATATTGGAGTTTTAATTGCAATTAAATTAGGTTAGTTGAATATATTATAAAAAACGAAAATTAATTAAAAAGATTATAAAATAAAATGAAAGAGGATTTTTACTTCTTCAATCCTCCTCCTTGAGAACCTTCTCATGGCCCTTGGATTAGGATTTTTTGTAAGAACAAAAGGTCTTGGACATGGGTATGAGGATTGGGAAGGTTATATCATATATAAATTATGAAATATATAATGATTTGAGGTGTGAGGAGAAGCGGTGGTGAGGGGAGGTATTTATAGTGGGGGAGAGTGGTCTTTCCTCATTATTATATTTGTTAGTTTATGGATATGTATCAATACTAGTAATTGATTTAGAATTATCACAAAATATATAATAATAATAATACAAGGAAGTTATATATTATAGTTCTAAAATCATTCTTGACTCGTGTAATAGTTTTTTTATCTTATTATGTATATACATCGTAAATTACTGTATATTACTATTCACCATGAAATCAAGTATTTCCCAAAAAATCCCAAAAAATCACCCCAACCAATTTTCAATGTGTGGAATTAAGAAATTAACTCTAACTTTTTGAAAAAAAATTTATAAATATGAGAAATATTATTTTTAATTAAAATCAAAATTCATTCAAAAAATACACATTTTATAAATATAACTAGTTTTAAGAAACATAGAAAAATTAATTGTACTCTCATAAGATTATATTATAGTCATAAGAAAAAAATAATAATTTATGAATTTATTTTATGAAATTTATTTTTTTAATAGATTAATTAATTATGAAATTGTAATTAAATAATTAGGACTTACAAAAATACCAACACTTAATTTATCCTTTCTAATACATTAATTTACCTTTTAGCTGATATAAATATATCATGATTACACTTAAAAGATAAAATAATTTTAGTTTTACTCTCATAGGTGATGTTACTATTATATTCGTCGAATTAGTATTCATAATGTTCGTGTTACTATTCCTAAGGTCAAGTTACTTTTCCATCAGTATAATTTCATTAATTTCTATAAATATCACATATTTAATTATAAATTTATAATGAAGTTAACTATTTAATTCCAAAATGAATAAAATTTATTTTATAAGTAATTGGGTTGGTACATTCACCCCACCTTTTTAAAATTTCATCCTCATAATTTTTATATACTCATTAAATAAGTGAGGATACTTTTCCCTCACACAATTTATAGATTACCATGTTTATTCTTCAAAGATGTGGTTTCTCTACAAAAAAATAACCTAGTGGATTACCTTCATCTGAAGTACTTTCTCTCTTTGTTCAAGAATATGAAGAGTTTTCCCTTTAAGAGAAAGGTTATATTCCAGCGGAACTACTTCTGGTCACAAAAATATTATATGAATTTAGAACATACTTTATCAGCATCAAAACATGAAAAAAATGTGTAACTGATATAAAATAAGTGGAAAATATACATGGTAGGAAACTATTCCAAATTTTTATAAGATTTCATAAGGTCCAATGAACCATGGAATCAACATCCCTTTCTTACCAAAACACGTAACAGTTTTCCATTTTGTGATTCTAATTAAAACATAATAATCTACCTCAAAAGAAAACTCTTTCCTCCAATTATCTGGAAAATTTTCTATTTTCTATGAGCTATAATTTTGTGTTTCTAGTTCCTCTTTAATTTCTCATCAACATCCTCTACAAACTTCATCCTAAAAATCAAGAGTTTAACATTGCTTTCCATATAATTCTTCAAAAGGCACCATCTATATACTCAAATGAAAACAGTTTTTATAAAAAAACTCAACTAAAGAAATATGTTTATCCCAAATCACCTTTTTTCCTTTGAACAAGTTCTATGAATATACTCCAATTTTTGAATTTTTCTCTCAGTATGTCCATCAGATTGAGGGTGAAAATAGTGTTATGTTTAATTTTGTACCGAGTGATTTTTGAAGGCCTTTACAAAAGTTCGAAGTGAACCTGGGATCATGGTCAGATTCAATGTAAAGTGGAAGTACATGTAGCCTAAAAATATCTTTTAGGTAAAATTAGGAATGATGATCGAAAGACATAGTATCTTTAATATGAACGAAAATGTGTAGATTTAAGCAGTCAGTAAACGATAACCCAAATTTCTTTATTAACTCGATATGTATTTGGTAGTCCCACCATGAGGTCCAAGCATATATCTTCCAATTTCCACTCTGAAACTATAAAAATATAATGAAACCCATTTAGTTGTTATTTCTCTATATTAACCTATTGACATTTCAAAAAATCCTTGAAAAAATATGCAGTATACTTTTTCATTTCATCCCACTAATAATACTCCTGACTATGTCCATGTATGTTAGTACTACCATGAAAAACTTCCAATGGAGAACTACGAGACTCGCAAAACAAATCTTTATTCAACTGTGAATCATAAGGAAGACATAATCACTTTCCAAATTTTAAAACAGAATATTTATCAACGTTAAATTATTGAAACATAATCATTTTAACCAATTTTATATTTTTCTATTACTCATGATATTCATTTTATGATTTCTTAATTATTTCTAATAGAGATGGATACAATAAAACATGAATAAAAATAGAGAAATTTCATCCACCAACAACTTCAAAGAAAAAAATTCATCAAACCATTAACCAAGGGGTCGTGTTCCAAACATAACATGGTTAATAATGCATGATGTTTTCAAATCAAAGACTGAGTAACTTTTTTCTCTTTTCAAGGATGGTAATTGATCATGAAAAAATAATCCTTTATCAATTCAAGATATATTTTATTATTCATGTTTAATTTTTTTGAGTGAATATATAATTCATAATTTTATATTCAGTATATATTTCACATTTGGCTCAGTATAAATTATGCCTCCAAATTTTTGAAGCAAAAAAAATGATACTAATACCAAATCATGTGTGGGATAATTTGACACATTTTTTTTAAATTTTATAGAATCATAATCAATTACATAATCATTCTGCATTAGAAGACAACCATTTCCCTTCAATGAAGCATCACTATATATGAAAAATTCACCATTTCTAGAGGGCATGTCAAAAATTTGATCATTCACCAATAACTTCTCAAGTTACTATAAACAAACATCATATTAATCTATCCAAATAAATTTAACCACTTTTCGTGTTAACTTAGTTCACGGGAAATAAAACCATGATTTGTTTTTGAAAACCCATCGATAATAACATGATAATCAATGAAAAGTACAAATCTTTGAAACATTTTTTCCTTGGCCATTCATCAACCCCAATTTTGGAATTATCAATTGTTATACCATAATTATTTTTACAATTTTCATAGGAAAAGAAATATATTGACATAGAAAACCATATTTGTATATTTTATTTATAACAAATTTTCTTTGAGAGTATTCAAGAAAAAACTTAAATTTTTTTCAAGATCGTCATAAGATTTTGATATGTCTATAATATCCTTAATAAAAACAACAAAAAACTTATCCAAAAATTCATGTAATATTATATTCATATGATTAATTAATACAGTAGAAAATTTTGTCAAACAAAAGGGCATAAAAACAAACTCATAATTCCTATATATAGTACGAATCATTATTTTAGGGTTGTCATCCTCATTCACCTTTAGCTGATTGTACCCAAATCTCATGTCAATCTTGAAAAAATACTGAACTACCTAGATCTAATAAAAAACACCTTGATATTAAGCAAATGATACATTTACATAAACCTAATGTCATTCAAATATCTATAATCAATGAAAAATCTCAAGACTCCATCTTTCTTTTTAATGAACAAAATAGGGGCACCCAATGGGGAAGTTCTCGGATGAATGTATCATTTATCAAGAAACTCCGGCAACTGATTTTTAAATTCAAGAATTTTGACTAGACCCATTTGATAAGGGGGTATTTTAAATAGCATAGCATCAGGATGAATGTTAATAGTCTATTCAACTTCCTAGTCAGGTATAACACCAGGAAACATATCAAGTAAATCATCTATATATTTATTTACTGTGGACCATACTTAAACTGACCAGTTCCCTTAATTTCAAAAATATGAGCAATATAACTTTCATTTCCATATTTTAATAGTTTCTCAGCCTCTTAATATGTTATCCATTTTATGGGTTTATTACTGTATACAAACAGAAAATATTTCTGAAAAATAACTTCTTTATCTGTATAATAAATCCTAGAATATTAAATAGAAATCTCATTCATACCCCGAATGACATCAAAGTCTACTTAGGAAAAAACAACAAGGTTTGAAGGTAATGTCTTTTCACAGACCGAAAGTAGAAGATTATTATAATTTATTTCTTTTGTATTATTTCATCCTTATGTTTTAACCATATGTTCTAATCTGATTTCTTGAGGATAAATTTCCTATTTACTAGAAAATTTCTCAGAAATAAATGAATGTGTAGAAACCATATCAAACAATACATTAGAAAAATATATGTAAAAAAAATCACCTTATAACACTTCATTGGATAGCTCAACATCACATAACATAGTAACAACCGATTACACTGCTCATTTCTTTTTATAATATTGTTGTTTTCCATCATTCGGATCTTTCATTAGAAAAGTATTTTCCTAAGGACCCACATCACCATATACAAAACACCTGATAGTTTTCTTATCAAAACAAATCTTAATATCATTTTCAATAAAATCATGATCCAAATTTACTAACGTACTACATCAAGAATACTTCCTAGTTTTGTTAAGGAATTCACAAGGATTATTTTTACCACACTGTTCACAAGTATAAAAATGGAATTTCGTAACATCAGATTTATTTGATTGATTATTACCCATCACTTTCCATCTGGGCCCCTTCTTCTGATTGTTTTAAAAGTACACATGATCATGGGGAAACTTCATTTCTACCATATTATCACATTAGAAATGCTTTTCATAAATTTTTATTTTACTATAGGTTAATTCCCATCGATATCATTGCTTCAATACTGAATAAAAATGATTTTTTTCTATCAAGATTGCAAATAAGATCTGGACCATACATTTATAATGAAGAGAAATTTTCTTCACACAAAGCAACTAAATCCTCCTCATTTTGTTTAAATTAATGTAATTGTTTTCACGTAATTATTCTAACAACCAAAGAAATATATTTTTAAAGGAAATTTTTTTAGAATTCATCTTATTCCAAGGCATAAATCTCATCACTATCCCTGATATTATTGACCACTAAACACCACTAGTCTGCTTCACCTTCAAAATAATAAATGTAAAGTCTAAAATTTAGATAATATATAGACCCAATAACAACAAATATCTTTTCATGGATTTTAATTCATCATTCATCCGCCACTAAGTAAGAATATCCACTAAAAGAAAGAGGCTGCTTCCTCATAAAATGGTTCAATATTGTCATGTTCCTCTGTAGTATCTCGGGTTATTATCTTGCATGGATTCCACCATCAATTATATCCTACATCAACTAATCAATTACTATCAAAAATAGTTTAGTTCCAATTCCCACTATTCCAAGATATGGATTTGGAAAGATAAAATCATCTCAATTCCTACCTACTTCATCATCCGTATTTTATCTATGGAAAACTATTCTAAATAGGCATATCATAGATAAAGAATCAATGTAATAGTGAAATTATATAACATTTAAATATAAAATTATGTTAAAAATAATTTATGGTATTCTATTAACATCATTATAACCCCTAATGTAATCAAAATGGTGCTCTGATACCTACTATAAGGACCTGGGCATAAAAATGGAATCTATTAAATTACTTTATAATTCACTTCTTTATATTACCAAAGATATTTTCGGTGTAGGGATTTTGATAAGTAGGACATAATTTATACATATCAACCCAAAAACATACAACGTGGTTAAAACTAAAGAAATATATATTATTTCATAATAAAAATGTTTTTTGTAAAGACATGAAATGTTTTCATGAAAAATCTTCACAACATTCATCTTGGCTTCTACTTTTCTATTGCCCATCCTTAAACACTATGAAAAAAATTTGAAACTCCGGATGAGCACAAAATATCAGTTAAGAATATAAAAAGAATAAGATAAACCATTACTTCCTGAATACTTATAGACATATGAAATCATTATCACAAAGACATACTTCCCACCCAATAAGTACCATATATTTACATTGTGAAAACAAGAGATTTCCATAAAACATAGAAAACATAATTAATAGCATAAAGGTACCATGGGTAATTACATATATAAGATTTTAATACTCATGGATACCATATTATTTTTTATCCCTCATGGATACCTTACAATATAACCCTCATTGATACCTTATGATATAACTCGCACGGATACCGTATGGTGTAACCATCAAAGTTACACTTGGAGTAACCGTATAGTCAACCTAAAACATAATAATACACAATGAATTGGAGGAATATATAGGCCCAAACATCATCATAAAAAATTCACTCAAACCATAAAATGATAAAAAAATAATAATAATTTAATAATGGCATCTGTTTTTAAATTTTATAGAAATTGAACACTAAAAGATGATTTTAATAGAAAATTCCCTTACAAATATCATATAATTGAATCGATAAATAATAAAACAAAAAGAATATTTGTATACACATTAAATAAACATAATATAACATAATATAACAAAATTAATTACACAAATAATCTTATTACCACATAATTAATGAAGTATATGGTTAAGCACAAAATAGAAATTGGGGTATGAATTCCCATACCTCAGGATTGCCTTACTAAAAATGTTTTCCAATGTAATGTATAATAGTTCAAAAAGTGTTAGTAATATATTAAACAAATATGTTCATATTTATAATGAAATATATGAAATTATATTAACATCATTCAACCCATTTTTTAATACTATTTTTTTGTTTTGGTTGCATTAATTTCATGGTTTCCATGGTTGGTTTACTATGGATTTCTGTGTCGGAAGGAGGGAAAACTCTAGAACTAAAATAAAATGCTATTAAAAAACTTTAAGAATATTTAATGGTATTATATATCATTTTGGTTATATATTTAAATGTTTTAATTTTTAGATAAAACATTGTTGAGGAACCTTAGTATATTTTAGTGAATTTTGATCATTACAAACCACATCTGTTTTATTAATTAATATTATATATAAAAACTAGTTGTTTAAAATAATATAAATATAATTTGTATAATATAATAATATGTTTAATTTAAATCCTTGAAGCTGGTAATGGAAAATTTAAACACATTGTCCACGATGTTGGTAAATAGACACATCATATATGATGTTTTTATTTTTTGAATAAATGGGACAGGGAAAGAAGTATGATGATAAATTTTTACAAAAACAAGATAAAATTAAATTATATATAATTAATTTTAATTTTAATTCTAGTTGGATAAGTGTGGGTGATGATATTATAATAAAATAAAAATAATTGAAAAAAAAGTAAATAAAATGAAAGAGGATTTTTAGCTCTTTGATCCTCCTCCTTGAGAACCTCTTTAAAGCCCTTAGTTTTGTACTTTTGATGAGACCAAAAGTTACTAGACATGGTAAAGAGGATTGGAAATAAAATTGGATTGAAATTAAGTAAGATACAAGTCTTTTAGTTATGGTAAGAATAAGTGGTGAGATATATATTTTATAGTGAAACAGTGGATTGTTTGTTATTATTATATTCAGTAGTTTATTAATTTGGCTCAGAACTGTGGATTTTTTTAGAATTACCAGAAAATATATTAAAATAATGATGGGAAGTTATAGATTTTTTTCTTACATCATTGATGACTCATGTAATAGTGTATTTATTTTATAATTTATATATATATTAAATTATTGTATTTTACCATTCACTAAAAATTCACGTATTTCTGAAATATCCAAAAAATTCACCCCAACCATTTTTTGACATGTAGCATTCAAAACAGAATTACATTTTAGGAAAAAAAATATTCTCAATTCATGAAATCGAATTTTAATTAAGATAATAATTTATTTTAAAAGTAACTATTTTAAAATTATAACTAAATTTATAACACTTTGAAAAATTAAATAAAGTATCATAAAATCATCTTATAATCATAAGAAAAAAAATTAATAATTTATGAATCTCAATTATGAAAATAAATATTCAATTAAATATTTCAATTAATTATAAAATTTTAATTAAATATTTATGACATAAAATACCAATAATTACTTAATCATTTCTAAAACAATTATTTACTTATTACATGATATAAATATATCATTATAACACTAATATGATGTAAAAAATTTATTTGTACTCTCATATGTGAGGTTATTGTTCTATTATCCAAATTAATATTCTTTATGGTCATGTTACAACTAATATTGACATGTTACTATTCTATGAGTATAAATTCCATAAATTCTATAATTATCACTTATTAAATTATAAATTAATAGTGAATTTAACTATTTAATTCTAGATTGAAAATAATTATTTAATAAGTACCAAGGTTGTTACAGATATTGTGTTCAATCTGTATCTTATATTTTTAGTGATATTTAGAGGATTTGGTACATAAGAACATTTACTTTCAATGCTCCTTTTACTTATCCAAGTGAGGGTGAACCATGAAAAATTGACGTGTCATGTTCGAGTTTAAATTATCATATAATTATATACTATGGGAATGGGTGAGAGGTTTTTTTTGTTTACCAACAAAATAATATCAAAATGGATAGTTTTTTTTTCAGTGAAACATTGATTCACCCCCCTTAAGGGTATTTAACCAAGTTACACTGATGTTATGATAAAATTATTTTCATGATTTGAATTTTAAAATATTAGTATTTTGTGTTTCTTGGTTTTTTTGGTTTATAATGATAGGGAGATATATAAGAAGATAATATGTGATAATTCCAATAATTTTTGGTAGTATAATTTTCCTTTTGATGAGTATTATAGGTAGGATTGTATTTTATATCTATATATTCATCTGAAGACATGTTATCTTAATACCATATAAAAACATATGAATATATATTTTGATATAAAAGTACTGACATTTTCATTCCAAATAGATTTTTTTGATGTTTTACGAAAGGATTTTTCTTATTGTTATTTACATTTCCAATATATAACTCGATGTCTATTAATGACTGATAATCCTAATAAATAATGCTATATTACAGTTATCACATATTTCTACCTGTGTTTTTTAATCATAAGAATTTTTTCCATGTGTAAAAGGATGACTGATTTATATTGATTAGTAATACTCAATTCGGAAGTAATTTTTTATAAAGTTATATTAAGTATTTATAAAATTTCACTATGAATGTACTACAATATAAAAATAGTTTATTACTGATAAGTAGTGTACTAATGTATTATATCATCTTCTTAATATTTTTAGTATTTTATATTTTTAAAAAGAATTTCAAGAAGGAATTTGTTATGTGTAAAAAGTGTGGGATAAAATAAAATCATAAAAATAATTAAATAAAATTTAATAGTATGGTATCAATCCTTATAGTAATTCCCCATAAATTTTATATAAATTTTCAATAAAAGTATTTTCTCTCACATATTCTCATTTAGATAAGTAACATAATGTTATTCATAATGATCCCTCCCATGTTTTTTAAAATGACCACTAATAGACAAAGCTGTTGAATGTGAAGTAATCATTCTATCCATTATTTTATGGATGAAAAAATGCATCATTTGATTATATGAAATCTTGAATCCTCCACAATATAGTTGAATAATTTATATGATTCCAATTTATATGGACTATGATCCTAAAAATAATTATAATTGCACTTTATAACACCATCATATAAAGGAAAACATAGTGAATCAATTAAATGATCATGCAACATAGAAGGGAATAAGATGTATCATCTCTACACCCAAAGAGTTTAACTCCACACTCGAATATCTCAGAATAAAAAACGTAAAAGTAAGAAAAATATATTCAAAAATTAATAAAAATACACTATTTCCACCATGAATCTATATTGATGGTTATCACTCAATCATAATAGTGTTCTCATAGGGGTTAAACATAGTTGAGAATATATTATTGAATTTATAATAACTATGTACAAGGACTAATCACTATATAATATTCATTTTTAACTGTTCTCTTTAATATATAATCTCTATCATGTAACTTTGGTAGTATGGGTCAATCCACTTATCTTATGATGTTCAAGTGACCTTTTAATATAGAAAGTAGATCCTTTAGGATCCACTCCATATCATCTTATGCTTTATACTATTAGGATTTAATACCGATAATCATATTTTACACTCTCTGTATTAAAATCTTATTTTCAGTTACTTCTATGTCTTTATATGATTTATTTAGAAATTTAGTGTACAAAGATTCCATTTTTTATTGGGTGTATTCATGTAATACACAAGAATTTTTATCTACATCAACGTTTCAGGATCCTCTACAAATAAATATTCTTATAAAAATTAGTTTTTATTACAAAATCATTATGAAGTCACATGAAATTAGATTAATTTATTTATGATAGGTATGATGTTATTTTAATTTACTTCACTGATTTTTATGAATTTATTATATCATAATAGTGACATGGGTTATTTTTAAATAATCTATCATGTTATATCAACAAATTGGATGACAATTTAGAGAGTGATGGGATTTATAGGATCATTATATGATCATTTCAGTGTAAGAAATCTGTAAATATGATCGATCTATAATTATCAAACCAATATGATATACAAATGACATTAATTCGAAACATTTCTACCAGAAATTTAATATTCCACATCATTAAAAATAATAAAGGATTTCACACAATTTTTAATACCATGTGATGAAAAATAAACTATCACCTCTAAAGGGATGAAACTGGACACATGAATCCTCATACCCTATGAGAAATCCTTCAAACTCTAGTGGTGTTCTATATAAATTACCTAAATAATAAATGTAGAACTATTTTTATGATACCTTAGTCAATTTATTATTGGAATCACCCACCTCTAAAAAGAGGTTATCAACCATTTATATAGGCCCCCAATATTCAATGAAGGGAGTCGACCACTAGCTACCAACACATGATAGTCAACATATATTACAATAATGATTTCTTGACGATTATATAAGTGTTTGAATAGTTCAAATGATAATAATAAATTCACATATCAATAAATTAATCAATCCACTAATCAATAATAGAAGGAAACCATTTTTAAGTCATTTCCAAATATATGAAATCAATATCCTATATTTCCAACCTATTATACACTATGATCGATAGTGATCATAGACCATTATAAATTCATATGCATATTCTATATTGATCTATAGCACATAGGTATAATGTAAAATATGATATACCTAGTTTTACTTCTAATCCAATAATCTCCCACTTTATATAAAATCCCATAAGGACTTCCTACAAAACTTCACAGCTCTATATAAATAAATACAATCTATTTTGGATAATCTTAATCAAAATCTCTTATTTTTGAAGAAAAAACTTGTCTATATTTTATTTTTAACCCATGTCCTAACTGTCTGACCCAATAAGACATTGTAGCATTGATACCAATATAAATTCCTAATTTTATTCATATAATAAAACCATTTGATCTATAAAAATAACATTTACAATCAATATATAATGGGGTTAGGTGTTCTTTAGATCAAATATACTCAAATATCTATAAAAACAATGAAACAAACAGAAATATCAAATAAATCATATGTGTATTTATTTAATACATTTTTATGAAACTGAGTGACTACTCAACTTGGAATAAAAAATATCATCATTTTATAGGTACGTTTTTCTTTGAGGTTTTTTTGAACCTATTTTAATATGGGTTTTCATTTTTATTTAATTCATTAAAATCTAGTCTCATTTGGTTATTGAGAGATTTTGAAATTGAAAATGGCCTAGAGATTCAGGATCTGTATTTTCTGAATTAATATTCCTCAATTATAAACATTTCAATGCGATTATAAGGTTTTTTTTGTTTGGAATGATTCATAGGTGGTTCAGGTTCTTTATGTAGATGTTTGTGTAGAGATATTTCAGTTGTAAACTTTCACACCATGGACATGTTACTTGACGTGAACCAATTACCAAGTATATTTCATGAACTATTTTTGTGCATATACACATTTTCTATGAATTATTTTGAATAAATTAACTTTTTTTATTCCTTGTGTTTCATGATACACAAATTTAAGCTTCTGCTACATGCAACACCGAATTATCTTGTGTTACATAAGACACTATGTTTTAACAGAACAATGTTATATTATTAATATAGTTATTTAAAAATGATTGTTACATACTAGCCTTTAAACATAGTAATATTAATAGAAATAAATAAGTTTTAAATAAAATTAATTTATATAAATAAATGCTATTTATAATATAATATAAAATTTCATAAGAAATCATTATATGTTTCGAAAATACACTTTTACCAATAAGACAATATGTTAAGCCTTTTCCAAAATCGAAATAAAATTAGTTTTTGAATATTTATAAATTTAATGTTATAAATAAATGATAATTTATAATCTATAATGTCAAGAATTATGTTAGGGTGAGTTTTTTTTATTTTTATGAATTGTATCATTTTTTATGATTAGTGAAAAACACATAATTTTAATAGAAAACTACCTTTTCATATAATTTATTTATATAGTTTTTTTATATTTTATTTTGGTTTTATTGTATATTATGTTCAACTAAGAATATATTAATTGAATTTAGTTAAATTCAATCAATTTAATATTTAAATTTAATATAAAAATTTTCAAAATGTTTAATGTAATTCACAATAAAAACCAACTTTCTCAACATAGCATTGAGATTAATTTATAATTATTTTCTTCCAATTATGTTATTTGAATTCAAAAAAAATTGATTAAATATATATAATTGTTGTTGGTTTAAATTTTTAATATGTCCAACAATTTTTTTTGAAGAAAATGGTTAATGGGAACAGTTAAAATTAATCCTAGTGATTAAGAGAAAAATGTGTTTATCAAGGTACTAAAAATTATGATTTAGGATAGAAATGATAAAAAAAAGTAAAACATCCATTATTTCGAAATATTTTTACGTTATCCCTTTTATTATCAATATTTCTTTATTATTGGGGTCATTTGACATGGAAACAATAAAGGTGGAATTAACTCTTTTAAAAAAATTACAAAAGATCTACTCACCTTCCTTATAAAAGGCCACCACCTCTTCCCCTCTCTTTATACCATTAAAACTAATTGGTTTAGACAATTAATTCCCAAATAAATTATACACTTCTCAATTACCATCCTATAATCCTTAATTTTTCAATAAATCTAACCAAGGGAGTGGTTCGGTGTAAACCAAAAGGAGATACTCGAATAAGATGTAATGTTCATCAACAAGATTATTTATTTATTTTCCAAACTTATTAAATTAATTTATATTTTGATTATATTATAAGGTAGATATATTACATATAATTAAATTTTTATAGGTTAAGATAAAAACCTACCACCATGAAAACATTCATTAAGTGGGCTATAAAATCATAATTCTAATGTAGAGTGGACTACCACCTCAGGAACTGATGCTTTACGTTAATCCATTACCACCTACCATGGTTGGGTATAATGATGGAAATAATATTAATATATAGAATTTATTATGTTAATGATATTATTATTCTTTTACAATTGTTATCTGACAAATATAATTTAGATTTTCATTTCTTGAGAATATGATAATGTCATTCATGTGTAAGGCAGACCACCGCCACAAGAAGCGTTTTGATTCATTCAGGAATTACAAGGAATGGATAAATGATATATTTAATAAAATATTTTGAAATATATGAAATAAAAATGATTATATAAGAATAATATTTCAGTTATTTTTTATTCATGCTATCCGATAAGAGAATGAAAAACAACATTAATGCATACATTGGTCATATCATTTCTATGAATGGTGTATTTCATTTCCTATCACAAAATATTATAGATTACTCCAAATAAATTTTTAAATATTATATACGATGTTTTTACCATAGTTATCATTCTATATATAATTAAATCATCATCTAATGACCATGATTATCAAGTCAAAACATGTATTGAATTTTTTTTATTACATGAAACCTAGCATTAGCTTGGAATTGTTAGTAAATAGTTAATATAAAGATATAAGATAATAAGATATGGTATAATATATATGAATATGTTTCTATAATATTTTTATAAGAAATATATTTACTATATAGTAGGCATGAATAAGTATAATGGAATTCAACAATTAAGGTAATTGAATTTTGTTTCAATTTTTTTATCTGAGAAATATGTTATGTTATGCACATATATTCATGCATGAGGTTTATATACAACCCATTTACTTGTAATAACATGTATTTATTCATCCTCATGATAACTTAATTTTCAGTATATTTTATCGCATTATGGGGCATATAAATTAATGTTACTAAAGTGGTAAATATTTTATGTTACAATCTCATCATTTATCGAGATTGTTAATTATTATGTCACCAAATGTTGAAAGTTGATTATTTAACTCTCAATATTTCTCCTAAATTTTATTATTATATGGTTATTTATGATATATTCAATTAATAGTTCAATTTATCCACCTAATTTACATAACATAATTATGAAATTATTTTCATCAAAATATGAAATTTATTTCCTTTTTTAATTGGAAATCTATTTTCCTTAAAAAAAATATTTTAAAAAATGGTTTAAAAATGATTCATTTCACTCTTATAGTTTTAATAGACATTTTTACCCAAGACTATTTTTTTTAAATGTTTTGAATCCAATTTTAATGCTCTTTTACAAAACAGTATATGTTTTAATTTTACTATAAATGCTAGATAAACCTTCGTTATAATGTGTATGACATGAAAATTATTTTCCAACATCACGACAAATCATTTTCTTGAAGCTCATTTTATATGTTTTCAAGTTTATTTTCATGGAAAAGGGTTTTAATTTTTTTTTTGTTTTAGAAATTGTCTTCCAAAGTAGAAATGAAAATTTCTTCAACAAGTGTTTTAATATATCTCTCAAAATTATTTTTCTTAAATTATGACATCCTTTGATGTTACCAACTCTTTAATATGGATATGATCTAAGAATACCATACATATTCTTTCTCTGAATGGTTTTTGTTTTTATGGTACTATTTCTATGAAACCTTTTTCTCTTCCATGGGTTATACAATGATAAAAGTTATATAAAACATGTCTCTTTTAATGGGTGATGTTGTGATGAAATTATTATGAAATGTTTCAATTTACCATAGGTTTTCATATGAGGAAATGTTAATCATAATAATTTTTTTCATCAGTTATGATATAATTATTTTTCTGATCTTTTCACACACATATATATAATTTCATTATGTCATTGGTGGGACATATATCACCCTCAAATTAATATGATAAAGATTTATATCTAATGAGATTGATATGAATATAATACGAAGTGATCATGGTTTAGTAAGATAGGGTAGGAATGGGAAATGAACATGGTTTTGTAATACATTGCTAAAATAGGGAAGAACCCGGTTCAGTAATGGAATTTATTCACTGTGATGTTATTAGCTATAAACCTTGAATAAAATTGAAATTATTTTTTATTGTTATGTGTATTACATATATTTTATGCCTTATAATATCATGGACCATATTCTATGATTCCCTTATGATTCATGTCTTATGAAATTCCAATATTTATTCCATGACTCATTATTTTGAAATTTGAATTGTAGGGTATGGTTTTCAAATGTTATTCCCATGCCCCCATATAGTTATGTTCATGTTAATCTTATGTATCTCCCTTATTTTCTCTTAATGAGCATATGATATCACCCTTTCTTATTTCTCCTTTCCCTAGGTTATAAATATATGTATTATTTATTATAGATCTAATAAGTTTTCTATTTATGGAGAATGTAGTGGGACCTGATGTTTCTCACTTATGGATAAGTATCTATGTTTCCATGATTAAAAAGGCACTACACTAATATATTTTGTGGGAATATAGATATGTAAAGGAATAAACATTCCCTAAAAATTATATGATATCTATATATGAAAATCATAGGTTGTTATGTTTAGAGCATGAAATGGCTTCAAAATATGAAACTATTTCACACTGTAAAATGGTTGATTGGTACTGTTATAACCAAAGGTAAGATGATATCTAGTGTATCTCATAAATTGAGAAATTCTAATAATTGGTTCCCATTTTTTAATATCATTATAAATATTGGGTTCAATCCATGGAACACATATGACTTTATTTCTAATAATGGTGAAGAATTCTCCCTCGAACCCTAGGTTGACACTATGTGATTTTGGATCGATTCCTTCCCTTCTGGACATCTTATTCAATATTTTAATCTTAGTATTGTTACTATACTTTGGTTTTTCCCTCTCTAATTCTTTATCTTCACTTTCATGGCATGATATCTTTTCCACAATTGAATCAATTTTTCATTTTGATGTTTGTATGATCATTTTTTTCCTTTTGATCAACATTGGTCTTATTCCATGTAGGTGTTACCAATTTAAAAACCTACTTTGATCAACTAATGATGGTCAGTGATCTAGAAAATATCTTCATGATTTGATTCAAATTCCATAAGTATGTTCAATATTTTGTGATTTTCCCAACAAAACATGTGTATTAGCTAACAAAATAGTGCATGATAATAATCATGTTTTGGACTACTCATTGGTTCCCATTGGATCCAAAATTATGGATACCTAGATTATGGATTTCCATACTGTGAGCATACCTTAGAAAAATGAAGCACATGTTATTAGATTAAAAATATATTTTAGCATGACATGATACCCTAAGTGATTTCTTGTGATGGGATCACTGAAGAAAATGGAATATGTGTCCATTGAAAAGGCTGGTGATAATTGATATTAGATGGGTGTGTACACTTTCATAAAAACAAATTAATATATAATTTAATGAACAAATGGTAAGTTCAAATACAAATGGTAATTGGATTAATTTAAAATCATGGTTTTTGACATTATGTTATCTTAATCCTAACATTGTGACTTATGTTTTGATTTATACAAAAATAGTTGTATAAATACCTTTAATCAGTTTTGTTGAAATTCTTATATAAATGGATTTTCTTGGTAATTCCATATTTTATATATAAAGTGCTTAGAATAGTTATGATGAAATGATTATATAAATGGAAAGACTTGGTTATAATGAAATTCTCATAGGTAATGGCCCAATTATTATAAGTTATTATATAGATGACCTAGTCTAATTATGCTGAAATAATTATATAGTGGACATGGTCCATTTATGATAAAATTATTATACAGAGGGATTTTTCCTAGTCAGGTGATTATATAATGGATTTTTGTTTACAGTGGGCATGATTATGGTACATGATTAGTGATATTAAATCATGGTTCAAAACTAGTTTTATTATTATATTTTATTTATGGAGTAATTATTACACTTATTTATCAATATATTACATGTAATTACTATTATAAATAAATTTTATACATGGTGGTGTTGACCTAATGAGTTTCACTCACACCCTATCTGGACTTCCTTTTAGTACTCGATAAAAATGCATAGATATAGGTATGGAGAATGGAAAAGGTCTATGTTGTTAATTTTGGCGTGTGGGTTGTGTTAGAGCTTGGATACAAGGATTCATGTGGGAGTCAAGATCGGGGTCTTCGGTGTATTCTTATGAGTTTCTTATGTCATCTTCCTTCTTAATCTATATGCTTTCTATCCAGATATATAGTTATATTTCAACCTAACATTACATGATTCATTATTATTTGGTTTAATTTATTCAACCTTTATCTTCCATTAGAATGATTCATTGTTTATAATGGTTAATTTATTTTGATTTTTTTTATTTAAAATATATTGCAACTCTATAGCAGGGGTAATAGTCTCCCCACTATGTTCTCTACACCCCTACTACAAGTTAAGAATATATAGAATATGTGGAGGCATTAAAGAGGTCCAGTTACCAGCCTAATTTGGCAATGTGAAAGATTTTCAGATTGTGGGATGTTAAAAGGTTGTGTTATAGGAGTTCAGGATATATTTTTTTACTTAATTTTTGATAATGGTTAAAGGAATATTAGGATGTGTTGGGACTCGGTAATGATCTTTTGAATATGAGTTTCTAACCAACGTACGGGGGGAGGGGAATCTCAATGCCCAATGATGGGATTGTTTTCCATGATGTTATCATATTATAGGTGATATTTTTTACTTTGGTTGATTCCCATATTGACTGAAATTATTATTTATTTAGAGATATTCTCAGGGAATTATATTGTCTGATATGAGTGTGTATGCACGATGATAGTAATTTATGGATATATATCAACATGAATTGTTCATGGTAGTGGCATATTTATTGAATGTGAAATATTTTCCTATGTGAACTATGAAAGGAGATCATTGTTATATATGATAAATGAAATAAAAGTAATATTATATCATGTTAATTCACGTGTTAATCTTTATAGAATCGTCCCTAGTTACCCTCAAACCTGACACCCCGACCGAATCCATCACATACCCAAAGGGCATTCCAGATCCCAATGGGCTGGCGAAACCACCATAGAATTGGGAGGCAAAACCAAGGGATCAATTTATCCCAACCTGAACAACCACATGGAATACATATACAAGGAAAGAACTGAGTAGTGGAAGAATAACAAAATGTATGCCATTACTGTATGGAAAACATTGGGAATAGGATAACTAAAATTGTAGCTAAAAACTCAAAAATACAAGTCTATCTGCAATGGAATCAAAATTCAATATCTACTAAATTGATGGCATCGACGAACTCTAACCATATCACCACCATCTATGAAACCCAGCTAACACAAACCTCACTACCTCACTAAGACTCCATGCCTTTCCCGGCATAAGAAGAAAAATAAAGGGCTATGCACCACTAAAGTAGTGAGAGGGTGTGAGGTAACAAGCTCAGTAGGATCCCACCAAGGTTTTCCATACAAATCCATTGTATAAAAAATCATGTATGTTCATTTTAAAATAAAACATGGTATTATAATCAGTATTAAGTTTTATAGAAAACATGGTAAAATTTTCCCTTTTCCACGGTTCTAAACATAAGTAGGTATATCATTTTAATATAATATTTTCCATATCATTTTTCACAATAATAAACCTGAATAACAAGGCTAACATATAAAGACAAGTTGTATAAACTGGAAGCACATGTATTAGAACACCAAGGAATAATATAGTTCTTGGTAGAAGACTACTCTTACCATTATTGTAAAGTGCAAAAAAATGATCCTAGAATAAACTTATTATGAAACAGATGATAAACCCATGATTAATCCCCCCAAAATGTCAATACTAGTCCCCTAGAATAGAAGGAATAGGAAATAGAGGAAATACCCTAGAAAATCCTCCTTGATAATCATAAAGTAGTAGATAATGGCCTCAAGATAAACCTTCCAAATAAGTATCAAAGGTAAGATAAGTGATATTTATCACACACCCATTTCAATTCCTTGAAACCATTCAAACCAATTTATAATCCATTTATCAAAATCTAGGGAGAACATTTTTCATTCAAAACCCATTTTCAACATTGAAAACAATCATTCAAATTTCATAAATCAATTTACAAATCTATTTGCAAACAAAAAAGCATGTTCATTATCATAGGATAGAGACATAACCACCTACCCCAAATTTCTAGTCTTACATAACCACAATAGAATCCAAAACCATGAACGAAACACAAAAACACCAACAGAGACCCTCGAATTCAATCCACCAAAATATTGATTCAAATATAAACACAAAAGGTCAGGAAAAGAGTGGAAACCCACCTACCTTGAAGAAGGATGCCCTCTGTACCACAATCAACAAAGGAAAAAGACCTCAAAAATGAGATATCATAATGGATCTAGAAGATGAAAAAAAAGAACCATCCTTCTTATATCAGCAGATCTAATAACAAAAGGCTAGGGCACTATCTTGATTAATCTAATGTGAGAACCAGAATGAACACTTACCCGGAGAGATGTACCGCAAATGAAATGATGAACCAGATCTGATCAAAACAATATAAAAGGTGATACCCCACTAACAATTTCATAGGGAGAGTTTTGGTTTTAGAAAAATGAAGATTTGAAGGAAATACCAAACCAAAATAGAGGAACACATGAATTTAAACCTGGTGCGGTCTGGGTCATGTTGTGTACTCCTTGTTCCTGATGTATAGGACACAATGGATATTTTATGCTGAAAAATCGCCATATCTAGTAAAAAATAGACATTTAAAACCTAGAATATGTGTACCCTAGGTACATGACGTGTACCTACTCTACAGCCTATAGAAGGACTAGAAAACTGCATATATGGACTTGAATTAATATGGTAACTTAGAAAGCCTGAAAACTAACATGATTAAGGTAACAAGATGTTATATAATCCATGTTTAGAGATACCATGAGCTTGTGGATTTCTATTTACTTCACTTATTTATTTCTATCTTGTTGTTATCCATTTTTATAAGGAGTAAGTTTGTCTTGTTGAAAAAATTCTTCCCTATCTCATTCAAATTGAGCATCAAGAGAGGAGAAATTAGTATGATCCTAATGTAGCTGAACCAAATATTTATATATATTTTAAGGATCTAATGAATGTTTATTTCCATGATATCATTAAGAGTTCTTGTGATCCATGGAGTAGGATACTCATTACACTATATTATCAATGTACGAGATGAAGAGAGACTTGCAACTATAACCTACCACATACACTCACTTTGGGGGGAGGCCCCCACGTTGTTGAGTTGTGTGTTGATTATATCTAGATATTGTTCAAGAACATGGAGCCAACAACTGATTGGTGGGTAAATTTTTATGAATACATTCTTTCTGGACCATCCAATACTTAGAGATGCACTTTAGAGAAAGCTGGATAGTAAGAGAAGTTATCCAGAATAGAGTTTAAGGAAATGATTATGAGTTAATTCAATCCTGAGGTGTTGAGGGATGGGGAGGATCATGATATAATTAAAATTAAATGGGAAATAATGTTAGGGATATAATATGTTGGACATTTCACCAACATACAATTTCTGTCAATATCTTTATCAGCTGATCATATTAAAGGGTGTGGAATTTTCAGGATGGGACTCGCTATGAGATCAACTCACAGGTGAACATTTTTCACCAGGATAAATTTTCAAGTGTGATGAATAAACACCACATCATTGAAGGGGATATTAGATAGGCCTATAGTAGTAGTCAGTTTATTTTAGTAGGGAGAACTAGGATCTATTCTTCTGGTGGAAAGAAGTGAGGCTACAATAATTGTCACCAAGGAAATAGTAGGAAGATCACTCAAGGTTGTGTGAATCCATCTCAGGAGAGTGTTATCTTATTATTCTATTAATGTAGAACATTTTTCCACAAGAAGCCTCAATTTTCATACCCTACTTTTGAGTTTCATGGTTAAGGAAGTCTAGGTCACCCATATAGGTTTTTTAGGGGTATAAACTAGGAGAGTAGTGGAAGTGGATCACGATAGTTACCAATATTTGGGAAGGACTCATCGACCCCTCAGTATACATGTAGGAAAAGTTATCTTATACATTAATGTCGAGGTATTTCATGTTGTACCCCAATGTTGGAGTGATGGTAATAGGTAGATAGAACAGTTTAGGGGTGTAAGACTAGAGCATTTGGAAGAGTTTCAACTCAACTACAATATATGTAGTTTACTTCAGTAAGTTTGGATACATGACTTTCTACTATCTGTGGTACGATTCATTTTTCATATTCATTATCTTGTTATCAAATACAAGATCATAAAATATTATTTTATTTTCAATTATTTAAAAAAAATCATGGTTATAGAATTATTGGATGATTTATTAACCATCGACACACCGTTGGGAGTGCGGTCAGAGAATATCAAACATTACAAGGCATGTTATCTAGAAATTGGTGGTTACAATTTTATGTAGGTATATTTTATGTGGGAAATGATTGTTTTTTATTTGATTATGTTTATGGATTGGTTAGTTCTATATTAGGATCATATTGGCTATTTGTATAGGATATTTTCCTGTTTATCTCTAGAAGGAGGGAATTATTCTCATAAGGGTGGGTGGGATTTCAGGCTAGTCATGGAGAACCAATTTAGCGAAGAAAATAATGTTTCATGGATAGGATTTCATGACTTACTATAAATTATGACATGATATAATAGGATACTTTTCCTTTAGTGGTAGACAATTATAAAGATGTAATCCCGAATGAGTTCTGTATATTACTACCTAAGAAAGAGACTGAGTACACAATTTAGTTGGTGCTTGGAGAAGAGAAATGTTATATCCAATAAAACAGAATTGAACTTGTAGAACATAAGGAGTTTATAGTCTAGTTTGATAAGCTGAAATATGAATGTTTCATATAGAATAGTAAATCACTGTGATTTTTTCAATTTTCGCGAAAAGGCTGATGAGACTTTTCATTTGTGCGTGGGCTATCAGAGATTGAATGAGTCGATGACCAAGAAGAATTATCCTTTTATATGCTTCTAAAATATCTTCAATTAGCAAATAGGTTCCTAGATTTTCAATAATATTAACTTGATAATAGGGTATCATAAGTTGGTATTGAGACCGGTAGAAATACAGAAGACTTATTTTAGGAGGAGGTATGGATTGGAAGAGTATCTAATGACATATTTAAATCTAATTAATGTCCTTGTGATATTCATGGACTTAATGAATAAGGTCTTTCATCCATTCTTAGATGTTTTTGTGGTCGTTTTCATTGAAAAAATATTAACTTACTCATTGTTAGAAGATGATCATGCACAACCTCATAATATCATATTAAGTAACATTTAGATAAATTTATATTTATTCCAAGTTATCTAAATTTTGTTTCGGGATTGATGAGGTGTACTTCATGGGCCATGTCATTTTAAAGGATAGATTTGGAATGGCCCCATAGAGGTTTGACTCCCTTGTATCTTGAGATAGTTCCCTGAATTTTTCCTAAATTCAGTGTTTTATGCATTTAGCATGTTATTACCAAAATTTCTTCTAGGACTTCTCCCATTTGGCATTATTTATATTTGGGAAGATCAAGAAAGGCCTGAAATTTTTATGTTCAAAATATTTTGAGAGAGATTTTTTGGATCTCAGTAGTAGGAAAACCTCTACTCCTATCCCTGCCTTACCAGTTCTGGAAAACATATATATCGTGTACTATAATGCATTTAGATCTAGACTCTATGTAGTTATGATGTAAGTGGATCGAGTTATTGCTTATTTATCTAGATAGATGAGACCTTATGAAAGAAATTAACTTACTCATGATGTGGAGTTAGATATGGTGGTACATTCCCATAGATAATGGATACATTATATAATTTTTGAGAGTTTTATAATATACATGGATCATAAGAGCCTTAGGTACATATTTTCTCAGTGTGACCAAAACCTTTAGAAGAGGATGTGGGTTCAATATTTGTAGTCATTCATCTTTGATATACCTTATACACAAGGAAAGGGAAAATCATTTATATTGACTTTATCATGAAGATTGAAACCTAAGTAGTGAAAGAGTCCTGGAATGAGTTTAGGATTATAGAAATTTGTAAATACATTAATTTAGATGTTTAAGAATCCTACGGATGAGTAACTCTAAATTTGACATCTTTTATACATGTGTTTCATGTACGGATCAAGATAGTGAAATTATTTGGTCTATATTGATTAGATTTTAGGGGAAATATTATATGGTCAGGATCCAGAATTATGATGGTATGTTGGTAGTGGAAGTTCTATATATTTTTGCGGCCTTGTATGGGTTTGAAGAGGCTTGTGTGAGGAGCTGATTAAAGAGTTTCATGCTTCTAGATGGGTCATTATCCCATTACTAACAAAAATATATCCTGATATTTATATATTTTATCAGTTTCTAGGAATAAATAATGAGCTAGTGAGATTCATGGAATGATATGTCACCTATTATCTTATGAAAGTTGAGAATCAGGGGTATGTGGGGCTATCACTTCCCCTGTCTGCTCCAAAGTGAAAATCAGATGATGCAACTATGTGTTTTTCACATAGAATTACCCTTGACACCTCACATGAATAATTTATTATGGGTGATCATTGATTGAAAAATGACAGTAGAGTATTACTTTTCAATATAGGAGACCTTCAATGTTGACGATTCTTATAGTCTCTATGAGAAGGAGATATTTTTATTTCATGGTATTCTGAAGAGTATCATTTCTGATAGAGATCATTATTTCAAATATTGGTTTTGGTAGGATATTTAAAATTATATAAGATCATAGTTTCATTGGATCAAATCCAATATGATTAAGATATTTAAATTCTTGAGAATTTTTTACTGGAATGTGTTTTGGATTTTGGTGGTTTATTGGAGAATAATTTTTACTCATGGATATCTCTAAAATTAATATCTTCTATGAATATGTCCAAATGAAACTTTTGAGGCTTTGTATGTAAGGTCATGTTTTTCACCTCTTTATTGGTCAAAGGTAGATGAGTTTGTGTTTATTCCACCTATTCTAAAACAAGAGACATCTGAGTAGGTTCAGTTGATCATGAGTTGGTCAGTGACCATATGGAGTAGGAAAAAATCATACACTTTCTATTTTAGATGACCATATGAGTTTGATATTGGTCATAATGTTTTCATTCAGGGGTCACTCTGGTTGGGGAAACACTATATCAGCTAATGAGGAAACCTAGAATCCATTTCTATTATGTTGTTTGATATATTGGAAAGGTTTCGTCTATTGACATATAGATTGGCGGTTACACATATCTACAGTTCCATAAAACACATGTCTCGCATTTCATGACTTAAGAGATATCATCATGACCCTTATCATGTGGCATATGATGATTAAGTTGATCTTGTTGTAGATTAATCAATCAAGAAGCATCTCATATTGATTGTAGACTATAGTGACATGTATCTCTAGGGAAAGACAACACCACTTATTTTTTGTGTTATGGTATAATTTTTTTGTTCAAAAAAAGACATGGATAGGGGATATGATATACGATCATAGTTTTCTAACTTGATTATTAATACCCCACAATAATGCTTGGAGTATCTTATGGATCTGATTTTTTTATGGTTGGTAGGTTGTAAGACCGTATATTTTTTAGGTTTTTTTCTCATTGAGCATTAATTGAACCTGTTTTAGTTTGTGTATTCAATATTCCTCTTTGCATTGGTGGTCAATTCTATTTAGGTAGAAATAGGTTTCTATGTGGTAAATGACTAATGTTTAGGGATGTATGCTTATTTCAATTAATAGAGTCTAGGAATAAAGGTCTCTATGAGATGAAAAATGATTTCTATGGTTTTTAATACTTCAAAGGTGGTTCATTTTTTATATATAATCTTAGATCAATGTTATATTTGAGCCACATTCATGTCATGAACATGTTACATGATGTGAACATTTTTTATAGAAGATATCATAAACTAGTTTAGAGCATGAAATGGTTACACACTATGAAATTATTTCCTAATGTGAAATAGTCAATCAATGTTATCTTAATCCCAAGTGAATCATTCTATAACATATCTTGTACAAAAATATGTTGACATCATTAAAGTGGTCCACATTGTGAATATCTTTGGACCAGTGATTTTAAACCACATAACATGTATTATTTTATTTCTATTCATTATTAAAATTTCTCTATAAAAACCTAGGGAGTCACCATGAAATTTTTGATTTATTACCTCCCCCTGAATGGTTTGATCAAGAATTTAAGATCCATTGAGTTTTTTCACTTTGGTTTTCCCCTCGCTTCTACTTCTTATTCGTGATCATGGTGTTATCTCTTGGTCAACATTGAATTAGGCTTTGATTGTGATGTTTGTGTGATCTAGGGTTTCCTTATTATGACCATCACCTTTGTTCCTTTTTTTCATTGCCTATTGAAATATTTTCTCTGATCACCAGATAAAGGTATTTTTTATAGAAAAAATTCATGTGATCTATTTTCAATTGTTTATGTATGTGAAATATTATGAGATTGTGCCAACACGATGTGGGAATTAACTAAGGGATTAATGCATGATAAAAATTATGTGTTTGGACTACTCTAGGGATCCCTTTAAATCTAAAAGACTTGAGATATGTCTCGTAGATACCCATAGGGTGAGCCTACTCTTGAAAAATAATGCACTGTTTAATGGAATAAAAACATGTTTTAGCATAACACGAGACCTTTGGGTGATATCATATCAGAAGATCACCTTGTATAATGGAATACTGGCTTATTAAAATGATGAGTGATATTTGATATAAAATGGGTTTGTAAAATTTAATGAAAAAGAATTGAAATTTATATTTACCAAATAAATATGAAATAGAAATACAAATGATGTTTTTTTGAATTGACCATTGTGGATTTTGATATAATTTTATTCTAGTAGTTGTAAATTATGTTTTGAGTTTTCTTTAAATGCTTATATAAAGGGCTTGGCTTATGTAAGTTGAAGTTGTTATATGAAGGCCTCCTCTCTGTTACATTGAAATACTTATATAATGTTATTGTCTCTATTATGATGAATTTTTTTTAGAATGGATTACACTTGGATATACTGAAATACATATTGGGATTATTATGGTTATGAAAAATGATATTTAGAGTCCTTGGTCTTGTTATATTAAAATGGATATGTAGTGTACGTGGTCTAGTAATTTTAAAATGCTTATACAAAGGTATTTTCATAGTTATGTGATTATTTCATCTAGTTAAGGTTATGGTTGGCATGATTACTCTATATTCTCATAGATATTCACACCTGGTGTTTGTGTAGTTTGAATGTTGTATTTTATTAATTGATTTATTGAGAAACTTTTTTATCATTTTACCACATTAACTTATTATCATATAGGATTATTTGACATGGTGGTGTCGACCTATACATTTTACTCATTCCCTATTTAGGCATTCTTATGGTCCCTGATAATATTATATGGATACAGGTTTGAAAAAGGTCAAAGAACTGGGTTGTTGATTGTTAATTACTGGATTGGATGGAGCTTAGATATGATTACAATGTAGGAATGGGGATCAGGATCTTTGGTGTGTTCTTTATTGTTATTTACATTATCTTGGAATTTTATATGTATGACTTATATTATTGAATTTAGTTATATTTAATCCAAACATTACATTGTCCATATTATTTTGTTTACTTGGTTCATCCTTTATCTTATAGTAATATAGTGTATTATTTATTCTATTTACGTTACAGTAATATTTTTTTATTTAATATTTATTTCATAATTCTAGTAGGGGTATAGTATCCCAAATATATTATATACACCCAAAATAAAATTCTATTGCTTCTAACATGCATGGAGGAACCCTAGTGATCTAATAACCAACCTAGTTTAGACATGTAAGAGAGTGTCAGATCTGGGAATATTACATGGAACATGACTGTCTGTTATAGGCCATATTCTATATTCATGATTAGTTGAAATAGACTCACTAGTTCGAATAAATTAATTATATTCAATTCATCCAACTGGATGAGTACATCAAATGGAACTGAAATAAGCATAAACATGAATTTCCTCTATCTAATACAGTCAAAGACCCAAATGTATTTACTCATTTTATAAGTGGAGAGATCCCATCTTAGTTCAATTCCAACCTATCACATGATCAGTAACATACCCAACCGACCATATATTAGAAACTCCATGAGGCTTACACAGTATAGGTACCAATGTATCAATGTTATCATGTGATATATCTCACCAAGGTCTGGTGATTTAGTTTTGTAATTAGAATACAACACAATGAATATCAATCTTCCTATGATATTCCATGTGATATAAATTTTCAGGAAATCCAAATAATATGTCTTGACTTATTATCTGATGATTCTAATCATTATATATTCATTAAAACACTTTTAATAGCATAAAATGTTATACTCACCAAAATATGAAGATATTATGACTACCCATAATACATTGAGATGATAATTGATTATGGAAATCGGAATGTCACCCTTTGATTGAATAATTTTCATTTCTCTTTAGGATATATATTCACCCAATTTGGAAGAATAATATAGTAGAGATTAACTTTTATACAAAAAGATAAATTTTACTATATTAAACATGATTAATAACACTTAACAAAATAATTCAAAAGATATTCTCTAACATGTAAAATGTGGTAAAACAAATAATCAAGCCTATATTTATTTCACTTTATTTTGTTTCATTAAAATCATTATATTTTTATTTAATTACTATCATATCACTATTTTACCACTCGAAAAAACCCTCTGACAAAACTCTTTTGTGATTAAAATATCTAAATAAATATAGTTTTCATAATGGATATATTTATGAATAATAAACTTAATGATTATCAACATTAACATATTAAATCTTCGTAACACCACAAAATCAAATTTATTAATTTTAATAACATATATTCTCTATTTATAAAAAATTATAAGTATATGACCATCAATATTAAAATAGTTTCATTTATTATTTTCCTTAATTATTTTGGAAACTAATGTAACTATTTAAATTAATCTCGTAAAAATTTACCAAAATAAATTAAGAATATAAAAGGAAATTATCATTTTTATTTTGACCAGAATAATATTTTATTTATCCACTATGAATTTATATTTTCCTAATCATTGTCCCACTAGAATCGTAGAAATTGTATCCTCATTAAAATATCAAACTAATATTCAAAAAAAATTGTTAAGGAAATATATCATATTTCTTTTAATATTAATATTTAATAAAAATATTTATTTCAATATCATATATATTATACTTTGGTTTTAGAGATTCTATTTATCAAAGGATTATATTATTCTTAAAAATATTCCACTAAGGTAGGTGTAATATCAATTACTTTTATTTAAAAAAATATCTAGATTAATACATTTTTCCTTGATAATTTTTTTTATCAATTTATCCTATTCAAAAATGTTATCAGATATTACGAGTCATAAACCATGTTTACCATCTTATATTTTCATAATTACTTTTATAAAATAAATTCTCTTATGATATAAAATAGAAAACATAAATAAACATCCTTTACTAAGATGAATCTAAGATTGATAAATTACTTTGCATTGATTTAAATGAATTATGAAACCTTTGATTCGTTATTTTAATAAAAACTATAGTTAATATTTATTATTTCATTTATTTTTAAATCATTTTGTACTCACCACATTTGAAAAGTATAAATTATATATTTCATACCATTCAAAACTAAGGAATTGATTTCTGTAACCCTAATGTCCAATAATGAAATTGTATATAATTTAGTAAAACTCTGTAGGTATCTCATAAAAATTACATCTTAAGAAATAATATCTCTCCTTTGCAAAAATCACCTTTAGGTTTCAATTAAATTTACTTCCTACCAAAAGAATCATTTTTTATCCCTCCAATTAAAATTTATTCTTATATTTTATGCTTCAAAGTGCTCTTGCTATAAAAAAATCACCAGAAACGTGGTATCATTTTCCAAGATAACATTTTCATAAATAATTGAAAAAATAGTTTAAATATTTCTTAAACTATTTAACATTATTGGAACATTTTCCATCAATGATAATATAATGAATTAATTTACAAGAATAATCCTTATAAAATACATTCAGTCCTAAGAAGTCATTGGAATACTCGATCATATTTAGAATATGAGTAAATAACAAAGTTCCTTTAGTCGTTCAAAAAAAAGCCTTCAAACCCATATGTAATCCATTTTATCCTTCAGAAATAGTCAATATTCCATGTGTGAAATAACCTCAATAGTCCAGTTTCTCAGTAATGTGATTTTCTAAAAAATACTACTTTCACTTACCTAACTACATTTATTATGTTATCATTCATATGGGTTTCATGAATTATGAATCTAATTACTAACAATTGATCTAAATTTTATGATTAAATATGGAGTATAAATTCATTTATATTAAAAGACATTACCATATGAGTATAAAATTTTACAAACATTTATCATGGTCTTTTTGAAATGTGATCCACTTAAATTTGTGAACTCTTTTAAAATATTCATATCAATTAGTGTGGAAAGATAAATATTTTACTAATAAATAAGTTCACATTATAATTTCTCTCTCTAAAAAGTTATTTTGGTAGGAAATAATTCCTATGATATCATATATAACTCTTTGATAATTTAGCATGAAACTATTATTTCTGGAATATCGTATAGATAAACTCGACATTATTCATATGGTAACCAAATTTTTCAGGATTCTACAAATTCCAAATAATTTAAAAAATTTAATATATTATTTCTACCATAAAAATAAAAAAATATGACCCTAATTAATATGAGTCTATGTTACTTTGGAATACTATGTTAATATTACATGAAATAAAAAACAAAACATGGATTTCTTAGTTTTTTTTCTATAGTGAGATCATAATTCAAATATATCTCTTACAAATACTTATGATAACATGGGAATAAATGAAATAAGGGTTGATATAAAAATAATATTTAGTAAATATACATTATAAGGAATCCACACATGTGTGATAGAGGAAGAACATGATATCATGAAAGAGAAGGAACATGAGTAATCACATGGAAACATAACATAAAAAATTATGGAATCATAAGATCATGGAATTATAGAAAATTTAGATGAATCGTAATACATGACATAAATATATTTCAATGAAAACTCTCAATACAACATCATATGGTGGAAAGAGTCTAATAATAGATTAATTTCACATCATAATACCATACATGACGTCTCGTAAGACTAAAACATTACCCAATACATTAGAGGATATAAAATTATGATCAAACCCATCACATTCATTTTATGTACATGAATATTTTTTCCACATAATAAAATAAATAATAAGGTATAAACATTAGAATTACTAATGGAAATGAAATGGGTTACACAATCTTGCCTCATATTATAATCAAAGGAAATTCCAAAATGATGGCATTTGGGCGGTGAGTATAATTCATGTATTACCCTTTAAAATGAAGTAAGAGTGAGAAAGGTATATATATATATATTTATATAAGAGGCATATATACATATTTTATAATAATTACATAACATTAATGTATATTTTTTGATGAAAAATAATACTTTAAAAAAATATTCTTGAAGAAAATAACTTTACCACTTTCAAAATCAGTTTTGAAATAATATAAATAAACAAATATTATGGGAATATTTTAAAATTAAAATAACCATTTAAAATAAAAATTTAATTTCAAAATAAAATTATTTTGGGAAATTCCATAGATGTCGTATAAGTTAAAAGAACATACCCTGGTACCAGTCTCTTTACGAGAGGAGGTGCTGAGAGAGTTTCACACTTCTCCTTTGGCGGTACATCCTGGAGTGGCAAAGATGTACCAAGATATCAGGCAACAACACTGGTGGCCGGGCATGAAGAAGGTTGTGGCAGAGTTCGTTTCACGGTGCCTCACCTGCCAGCAGGTGAAGGCAGAGCATCAGGTACCAGCAGGCTTGGTACAACCCTTGGAGGTCCCAGAGTGGTAGTGGGATGAGATATCTATGGACTTCAGGACTGGACTTCCACGCACTTCCAGAGGTCACGACTCCATTTGGGTGATTGTTGACCGACTCACCAAGTCGGCACACTTCTTACCCATCCGAGAGCAAGGCTCAGTGGAGAGCTTGGGGCGTCTCTACGTTCAGGAGATTGTACGGATTCACGGTGTTCCATCGACTATCGTCTCCAATCGGGACGCTCGTTTTACTTCCCGACATTGGAAGGGGTTGCAAGAGGTGTTCGGGACGCGGTTACGTCTGAGCACCGCCTTTCACCCTCAGACGGATGGTCAGACGGAGAGGACCATTCAGAATCTCGAGGACATGCTCCGTGCATGTTTCCTCGACTTTGGTCGCAGCTGGGAGGACCACCTACCCTTGGTGGAGTTCGCGTACAACAACAGCTACCACTCCACCATCAGGATGGCACCCTACGAGGTGTTGTACGGTAGGCCTTGAAGATCTCCTTTGTGCTGGACAGACCCTGGGGAGTCAGCACTTGTGGGACCAGAGATGCTTCGAGCCACGACAGAGAAGGTCCAGGTCATCCAAGAGTGGATGAGGATAGCTCAGAGCCGGCAGAAGTCATATGCTGACCAGAGGCGGAGGCCACTTGAGTTTGAGGACGGCGACCACGTCTTCTTGCGTGTCTCACCTCGACGTGGTTTGCGGAGATTTGGCCGAGGCGGCAAGTTGTCTCCACGCTTCATCGGGCCTTTCCAGGTCCTCAGCAGGGTTGGCGAGGTGGATTATCGTCTGGCTCTAACACCTCAATTGAACCGGGTGCACGACGTCTTCCACGCATCTCAGCTGAGGAGATACGTGCATGACCCGACACACATCATCGACCATGGGGAGCTAGCCGCGGATGATGGGGCGACTTTTGCGGAGGTCCCGGTGGAGATAGAGGATCGACAGGATCGGGTCCTGCATGGGCGATCTATTCCTCTTTTGTGCGTCAGATGGAAGCACGTGAACCTCCAGAAAGCACATGGGAGTGGGAGGCTCAGATGCGTGCTCAATACCCACTTTTGTTTCCCTAGTTTATGATGTTTCTTTACGGGGACGTAAAGCCCTGATGTGGGAGTAATGTAAAGACCGGTAGATTTCAAGGAAATTCTTTTTTAATTTTCTTTGGAATTTTACAAGAACGCAGTTTCTGACGGCACCTGATTTCGAGGCCCGGTGTGCCCGGAATCATTTTCCGAAGTTTGGCTCGGGTACATTCAATGAACGGACGAGCGGGTTTTTCTAACTTTTGAACTGGTGCCCGGAATCGAATTCTGAGGGCACCAATGAAATCGCAGCACCGATATTTTCTTAGAAACGCCTCTTCCGGAGTTGCGTTTGCTCGGGTGTGGTTTTTAAGTTTCGGGCTTAAAGTTAAGAAATAAAATAATTTTTCGACAACTTTATTTTATTTCACTTAAGCCACTTAGAAGACACATGAAGCCACTTAAAGACCGCTTAAACTGAGTTGATCCGGATAGGATGCTATCCAGAAATATCCTACCCCCTTGATAGGAGATTTGTGAGGTGGGGCCCGCACGAGCCCCGCCGTTTCTTTCTGCTTAGTAACGCACCCGCGAAAACCCGTCATTATGAAAGTCAACTGATGTGTTTTCTTAAATTCTTAACAGACCATTTAATTGGGAGGTTTATTTTGTAAATTAAATGAGCTGTTTCTTTCGTTGAATTAATACAACGAATTGATGGGTCGTTACTTACCCTTTTTTTTTCGTTCGTTGGCGTAATAATAAAATAAGACCAACCAATCTTTTTGGAGGATTACTGGTTGAGAGGTTTGTCAGAGTCCTCGTGCCCTTATCCTTCTTAATGAAGAACGCGAAGAACGCGAAGAACGCCGAACCCAGAAATCGACGACGCGACGCAGTGATCCGTGACGCCGACGTTCCCTTCCTGCAACGTTCTTCTGTGACGTCTCTTCCTTCGCGACGGATCTTCGATCAGCTGCTTGAGGTAAGAGTCTCAGTCTTTCTTTTTTTTAATCTCCTTTGTGGTTTTTACCGAAACACGGATTTAATTATAATTAAATTAAATCTATTGTTCTTAGTCCGTTGAGTTTGCCGACTCAACGCCGGATTCCGCGACGATGCGACGCCCTTCCGTGACGACGCGACGATCCCCTCCTTCCACGGCGAACAATTCCGCGAAGAACGCTCACACGCGACGACTACGAGGTAGGGATTTTATTTTTGGAATTTCCCTTTTTCCCATGTTGTTTCCGTTCAAATGAGGAACCCGATTTTTGAAACAATTTTATTTCATTAAAATTTGTTTCAAATATGCGTTCATGTGATGAATTTTGTCTCTCCCAATGTTTATCTCTAACGCGGAGGGTGTGGGCCAAACGAACACGGCCCGACAACCCTCCACCATTCTTCGTTCTTGTGCGGATTCGACGGGCGATGACAGAACGTGCCGCAATGGAAATTTGGTGGTTCCGTAGTGAAGAACAAGTCCCGGGAGGAGCAACGGCGCAGACGAGAAGAAAATCGGGCCACCGGAGCGACTCCGGCAGCCTGCGGAAGCCGGCGACAGCACCCGGCGCGCCGCAGGACGAGACCGCTGCGGCACCGGCCGCGGCGGCGGTGCTTGCGGACCCGCGGCCGCGTGGGTCCGGTGCGCGCGGGACGCGGCTGAAGCTGCGTCCGGTGGCCAAGGAGACACCACGCGGGTGTCGTGGGGGTGTCACGTGGGGGCGGCGGCTCCCCCCCGCGTCACTCGGGACGCGGCTTCAGCCACGTACGGCTGTCTGGCCGATACCCCGCAGGTGCCGCGGGGGTGTCACGCGGGGCGGCGGCTCCCCCCGCATCGGCCGCTCGGCTGAGCCGGGCCAGGCTGGACGAGCCAGACGGGTTGGACCGGGTTGGACCGGATCGGACCAGGTTCGGCCGACCATGGGGGGGTCGGCCCGGGTCGGCCCGGGCCCGAACCCCCCGTCTTCGGACAGTTTTCGTTCAAATGCCCGTAACATCAGCTACGGGCCTCCAAACGACTCGCCGTCAGCGGCAATGCGATCCTTGGATCGAGACGGTCGTTTCAGCATATCACACTCAAGGTTTCGGAATACTTTGTGTTTGGCTGGGTTGATTCGTACACGAAACCAACCGGGCCCTCGGAGCGGAAACGCTCATATCTTGAGCTACGGACGTCTGATTGACGTGCCGTCAACTTTGTTGAATTCCTCTAAGTGAGACGGATCTTTTGGTATACTCCGCCCGAGGTTTGGACGCAGGTGGAGTATGGTCGGGTTGGTTTTGCCTTAAAAACCAACCGGGCCCTTGGGACGAAAAAGCCAATAACTCTCAGACCGGGCGTCCGATCGACGCGTCTTCTACGACGTTGAGTTCCTGTTGACGATACGGAACTTTTGGATACATCAATTTCGGACATTGTGACAGTTTATGTATCGGTCTCTCGGCTTGTGGAGCGGACCCTCCCGAAAGAGCTTGCTGTGTGCGGGAACCCTAGTACTGGCTGCGACTGCTACATCGACAGCGACGACTGTGCAGAGATCCTCAGTGGACTGCGACGACGACTGTGCAGAGATCCTCAGTGCACTGTGACGACTACAGCACTCATCGATCCTACGTGGATCAGTGCTATAGGTCCTGTGTGGGCCCGATCCTGTGTGGGTCCGATCCTGTGTGGGTCAGCGCTCAGCGGTTCTGTGTGAGCCAGCGCCTACAGGTCATGTGTGGGCCCGATCCTGTGTGGGTCATTGCGGGGGTTAGTTACCTATCGATCCTTTGTGGGTCCGACGACTTAGATGGATCAGTGATCATCTTTATCGTCATCCGAAGAAGTATACCTGTGTGAGCTGAATCTTGAGTTACTCTCCTTTGTGGATTGTGTTGAGCTATCCTGTGTGGATTTACTGTTTACTCTCCTTTGTAGATTGTGTTGAGCTATCCTCTGTGGATTTACTGTTTACTCTCCTTTGCGGATTGTGTTGAGCTATCCTGTGTGGATTTACTATTTACTCTCCTTTGTGGATTGTGTTGATCTATCCTGTGTGGGTATACGTTTTGCTTTCCTGTGTGGGTATACGTTTTTCTTTCCTGTGTGGACTGGGTTGTGCTTGGTCTCGGACGTTGGAGCTGAACGGGAATTGATGACTTAGGTATATGTATGGGCATATACCTAAGCTGTGTCAGATGTTACTTCATGATTGTATCTTTCCTTTGTGGTTTATCCTTTGTGGATTTCGGGAGACCTTTGGGGGTCTCGGGGTCCCTACTGAGTAGCTTATACTCACCCCTGCACGGGCTATGCCCGCACTTCGTTGTGTTGGTTGCAGACGACGCACAGCGCTGATCGTGGTGGAGGCGTGCAGAGAAGGACGGTACCTGGAGGTGGACCACTGGGCGGGACGTACTCGGAGCGGTCAGGTGGACCTGAGGAGTAGTGGAGGCTATCTGTACCCACCCTTCAGGTGGGACTTCCAGAGGATGGCTCGATGCTGCGGCTTTTCCTTTCAGTTGTTGTTTTTCCCTTTCAGTTGTACTTTACAGTTGGGCTTGTATTTCTGGCCCCTTTTACTTTCAGCACAGCTTGTTACAGTTTTTACTTAGTTTTTACTTTTCCACTTGCTTACTCTATGGTGCTTGTTTACTTTTCAAAGGCAATGCCTTCCCTTTTGTTGGGATTTATGCCTTGGTGCTAGTTGCCAGCCCCTGGCCTATGGAAGGAGGGCTTGGGGTAGTCACGGCACGGCCCCCGAGGATGGGTCGTGACAATTTCAATAATAGTCAAATAAGATTATTCATATTTGGAAAAAAAATTATTGAAAACAATAGAGAAAATGTTATTTAATGATTAAATTTCATGGACGTATATCATATATATATAATAAATTATATTAATATAGTTTATAAAAAGGAGAAACTGTATGCCAGGAGACAACCCATCAAATATGGAAGGCGATGGGGTTTGAACCAATGACGGAAGGATTATAACGGTTTCACACCTACCACTGACCTACCTAAAATCTTGGTTAATGTGTCATTATTTTTAGTTAATCAATTTGATGAGTTAATATTACTGATGAACCAGTATAATTAGTCTTGATGTTTACAGATTAATGTATTAAACATATCTATTTTAGATAATAGTTGGAGATTAAATTAACAACCTTTTTTATAGACCTTAAAATATGTTAAAATTGTATTTTAGTGCTTCAAGAATAAAAGTTAATTTTTGGATATCCATTTAAAGAGGTAATGGATAGATTGAAAATTTAACAAAGAACAAATAAAGGATGGAAGTTATTTTTATAAAATATAAATATATCAGGTAAGTACATATCCTTATATTTTTTGGTAGTAAGTGAATTACTCACCATTTGTAAAATGATCAAAACTCTATTGTCATAATAATTTGGTTTTTTTTGAAATTATGGTCTTATAAATAATCATTGATTTATTATTTTTATGTCCATAAATTTCCATTGATTATTCACTTGTTTTGGATCGATGAAATCAATCACTCCCTCTCAATATTTATGATTTTTCTCTAAGTCCATATCTTTTCCTTTCTCTAACGTTCTCCTATATAGAAACATATTTTTATGTTAATCTATGTGAAATTTTTACTCATCATTCTCTATTAGTGAGAGTATATTTTATTAAATCTTCTATGGATGTGGTATTTCAATAAAGGAATTTTCAAATATCAAACTTTTTAGTACAAAGATTGAGTTTAAATTGTGGTGACATAATTTATTTATGGTGGAAAGAATGTAACACACAAAGAATTATAGAAGAGTAAATTTTAATTGATAGATTCTATGAAATGAAATACCAAACATATAATGGAGTATAATATAACTAGATGTAACACCCCAAAAATCACAATTAGGAACACTATATTTGATAATGTGCATGACCCGCAACAACAAGCGCATAAAGGAATATAATATACCAAAAATGTATAATATATATATAAATTTAAATAAATTATTTATAATTTATAATATTGAACACACAAGGCACTATTTTTTCATACGACACACACAACAATGAGTTTCTTAAAGGGATTTAATTACACTGAAGATCGAGTTTTACAAAACAACAATATATTATTAAAAATAATTATTTAATATAATATAATATAACATATCCATCAAATCATAGGTTGTTAATATGATTAACTAAATTATGAAAATATATTTTTCACACAAATATAAAATAAATTCATTTCTTAAAAATTATTTATAAATGAATATAAGAACCAAATGAATATAATGGGAAAGTTTTTATAAAAAAACTATTTTTATGCTCAAAAAAATGTTTTAAGCTAATAAATAAAATTATTTACAATTAGTGAATGGTATTAATTTAATATATATTATATACTCAATAAAAAAATTATATTAATCCAATATATTTTATAGTAATGAGAATAGAACAAACCCTATATTTCACAAAAAACCATTCATTTTTATTAATGCACTTTTACAACCTTTTAATGAAGAACCTATTGGAAATAAGTTTTTTGGGACTTTTATAAAAATTATATATCGAAATAAACAAAATCATTGAGATATTAACATAAAAATTAGGTAATGGTGATTTTTTTCTATTAAATATTATTTGTTTATGAATAGATAAAAATACTAAATTTTAATTCAAAAGTACTTTTTATTGTAAATTATTTATAAGGTTAAATAACATATTAAATTAGATTGAAAGATAAATTAGATAAATTTGTTATAAATTAATCAAATTTTGGTAATTTTATTCAATTTTACTTTGAAATTGAATATAAACACATAGAAAACTTTGGAATATTTTTTCGTCAAAAATCTGTATTCTCATCCCGTCTGCAAGATTAATTTTAATTTATTATTTGTCACTTATTTGACTGGAATTGGAAAAAATAGATTAAATATTTTTAAATTTAAATAATTTATTATTTATAATATGTTAAACATAGTTTTAAAATATAAATATTAGGTATTTTGTATAAAATTTATTATACAGATCAAGAGAAAAATTATCTTATCATTGGATTAAAACATAAGCTTTAGAGCCAAAATGACATATTCACTCAGAAAAAATATATTGGATGGACATATATCAACTCTATACTCCCTTATCTTTAACTTATACCATTATTTGATCCACCTTAAATATGAAATACTTGGAGGTAATTCTTTTCTCTAAACATTACAGGTGTGCTACTCCTCCTCCACTATAAAAAGGCACTCAAGACACCCACATAATCCAACCTCTCAATCCACATTGGATTGAAATAGATCTCCCAAAATAAATCCTCATAATATATCCCATAATCCTATAATATCTAAATTCAGATAAAGAAAACCAAATAGGTTCTTTGGTGAAAACCAATATGTGTTACCCGGAGAATGGGTAACATCTTACCTCAAGTTATTAAGATTTATTTACATTATACACTACCTAAAATATTTTTATTCTTGGATTATATATATATATATATAATTATAAAAAATATAATATAATTTTTTTATGATCGGGTTTATATATCTACTTAGACACACTTCCATCTAATCATTAAAAAAGATACTATTTTTATGTATGGAGAACTACAGCCTCCCGTAATGAAGTTGTTCATTTTTCTTGTACTACCTATCATTGTGAAAATTATGATGGAAAATATTTTTATATATTATTTATATGATATTTATTATGTATTTATTCATCCTTAATTATTTTATAACATTTAAATTTATACTTTCCATTTTGTGTAAATATGATAACATCGTTTATTGAGGTGTGGAATGCCGCCTCCACAAAGCGATGTGATTCGTTCACGCAATACATGGAACGTATAAAAGATTATTTTAATAAAACTAAGTAATATATATGACATATATAAGATAATTTAATTATAATATAAATATATTTACTTGTTTTCATTCATTTAATAAAAAATAAATGAAGGTAGCATTCATACGTAAGTATGACTTACCATATCCCTAAACATTTCATTTAATATATTATCTCTAAATATTATGGATTATTATAAATATAAGTGTAATTAATATATATGATAATTAAATAATGGTTTAAATTATTTATATGATGAAATAATGTTCTAATTATTATTATTAAACAAATAACACGTCAAAACTTGCTCAAGAAACTGGGCTATTAACACCCGAAATAGTAAAAAATAATGTAAAGTTATTCACAAAAACGTAATAAGATATTATAAGAAGTTAATATATGATATTATTAATATAATTATGTTTATGTTATAAGTTATTAACATGTTTAACCCCTTATATAGGATTTTAAATTATGTTCACCCAAAAAGAAACATAAGGTAAGGGATTTCATCTCAATTTATATTCCATTGTGTCTTATGTGTTGTTATGAATATAGTTTCTAATATATGGTGTATATAATACACTATGATATTTTATTTCACATATCTATTTATTTACGTTACTTTATGGAAGTTATTATCCAATGTTTTTGATGTTTTATATGACACATTATAATGTTTAAAGATTATTCCCCTTAGGAACATTTTTTATGATCACCATTCCTATCTCACTTATTTTGTGATTATTAACAACCTATTCAAAAAATATCTTTATTTTTTTGCACATAATTTCTTATATATGTTCTACATACATATACTATTTTTAAATTATCACTATTCATTAATACTCCATGATATTTTTAGTTTCAATTTTAATTATTTTATCTAAGGGGATCTGAGTTGAAAGGTACCATTTGTAAAAGAAGTTCAAAACCAAATTTATTTTAATTCAGGAATATTACTTCCTCATTGTCGTTAATATTCTATAATGACGTGTATTGGGATTTTGAATATCAATTTAATTAGTTACACTTATATATGTGTATTTTTAGTTCATATGCATAATCTACTCATTGGTTGATTCTCACTCCATCATTATAAACCTCTCAAGGATTTACTTTACAATATCATTAATTTGGGATTACTCACTTTTCAGTTTGCATAAGATAATATTATTTGAGGTTTTTTCAAAAAAATCTTTCATATTATTCTCCTGTGGTTATTCATGGCCTTTATCAAATAACATTACCATTATTATACTCTTTGGTACTTAAAATGTTTAAGAAAATATTTTCAAGGAAACCCAACATCATTTATCTATTTAGTCGAATAACCTATTTTCTTCTACAAATTCAGTTTTCTAAAAATCCTTTCAATTTTTTTTATCCTTTACAAAATGATTAATTAATTAACTACATACCCTTTTGTTTTTTTACCAATATTTTACAAGGAATCTTCTTGTCACTTTCTAAACAAGTAATGTTTTTAACATTTATAACATTAAAAAATAATTTTATTTTTACCTCATACAACATGTATAGATTTACCCACTATCATTTCATTGATTATTACATTACAATTTTAAAAGATTAAATTTTAAGGATCTTTTTTAAATGTGATTTTCAAGGAAAATTATTTTCAAAATTATATGAAAAATAAAAAGAATGTTTTCTTCAAGATTGTTTTAAAAATATATTTTTATAGTATTCCTTTACATCAATGACAATAACCATTTAATTATACTTCAATTAGGATATTTTTTACTAATACCATCCCTATTATTCCTCTCTATGGTTTATTATTGATTATTTTAAGGATAATATTCATGTTCGCTTCCCTGATTCCCTTGTTAATCCCCTTGAAACCCTAAATTTACTATAATCATTATACATTTCTTTTCTGCTAATTATCCATATCATTTTTGATAGACATGTTTATTGCATAAACCATATATTATTTTTACATATGGTGTTTACATTGAATGTTATTTGATTATCTCGGGAAATATTGATAAATCTATATTCATTATTCCATAAAAATACTTTAATAAGGAGGATTATTAATTTCAATTATTAGATATGAGGAATGATTTTTACTAGAAATTATTGGTTGGGACCAGACTTTATATATCCCCTAAATGAATCGACAGTTTCTCATGATACAAATATGTTGTTCAAATTATATGAGTTTCTATCTGTAGTTTTAAACTATCTTGTGGATTCTCGTTAAGGTAAAGGTTTTCATGTGACAAAGACATTACATCCAATAATTATGTATTGCCTTAATTTTGATTTAGTTATTATTTATCCATGATATTTTCCTTCGACATATCTATGGATTCATTTCATTCTCAGTTCATTGATATAGTGGAAGGTGTTTCAGTTTCTTACCATTCCATAATTCCTTTTCCATATGCTATTATTTTAAAGGCATGTGTTTCCTTTTATTAAACTTCGCATATTGATTATACACTTCCCTATCAGTTTATCTATATAATGGTGTATTTTTTTGTTATTTACATTTTCATTTTATTATTCGAATTGATTCATTGTTTATTCCCCTATAATTTAAACTTATAGAGCATTTTACCTCCCCTTTATTATGTTTCCATTCACTAGGAATCCAAGAAGTGTAATACTAATGATATTCAAGGATATAATATATGGAATAAAGATATTATACTCAAAAAACATAATGTTTTAATTTATGTATTCCTTTATAATATAAGACTCAGACATTTATCTGGTTTACCAAGATAACTAAACTTCTCAGTCCTTTGGGACACTATTTACTTGTATCTTATTCTAATGTAATGGTAGCATGACACTAATTTTATGATTTCTAATGTTCGGTAAAAAAAATTTGTATCAGATCACGTTTATAGAATCCATGCAAACTAGATTTAAGAAAATGTAGATTAGATAACATATTGCTAAGGTAGACTTTGGGGGTAATTACATAAGAAAATCCTTGAATATTGGTAAGGTATAGGTTATGTGTGTCTTTCTATAAATATATCCATTCCAGATACTACAAGTGGATGTGGTTCTATAAATAAAGTACATTGGAGTCACAGCTCTAACAAGATGCATCAGGCCTTACTCGATGTAATCGGGTACATGATAATGGGCCTTAATGCACACTTGGTTTGAAACTCACAGGGGATATACATAGAATAGTCCACATTCTATTTACAAAATATTACGTATGTTAAAAATAAGTTGTTTTAATTTGAATATAAGTTTTGTAATTTATATATCCTATATATGATTATATGTTTTTCTATTATTATTGTTGTTCACACTATTATTTCTATTTTATGTCAATGACTGGTACCTAAAGGATTGAAGTTAACACTAAACATAGAGGACAAGGTGGTGAAAATGAGAAACCAAATTTGGTGTTCTTAGGAGTGAATGATATCATGTTTATTCCAAATCCATTTTCCCAAAATATGAAAAACAATATATACCTTAACCGACTCCTGAAATCACCAAAGAAGATAAGAATACGGTATTCTAAGAGCCCAGGTGTTACAGACCATGGAGAGAAGATGACAAGATTTTCCTAATGCATGAAATGTGGATTAAGACAGCTGGGAAAGTGTGTAAATAGAATGGGGAAATGCTTTATGTGTAGTAATGAAGGACATAATGAAAATAATTGCTGGGGAAAAAATGAAGACTGTGATGAGATGAAATGAAACTCATCCTAATAAATCCTTCATAATTCATTATTTTAAATGTGGGGAACCTAGATATAATGTGATTCAATGCCATATTATAGAGTATAAATTCTATAACAGGGAATGATCTATGTTGAAATAATTGGCTGAAGTATTTATGTATTGGGAACCCTATATAAAAGGATACTTATGGATTAACATTATTTCAAGGATGTCTATCATATTTATTTTCGAAATTATATTGATATATTTTTAGAAAATTAAAATCGGTATGATGGGTGATAACCAATCATGTCTTGCATGGAAATGGGACATGAACCCAAGACCGAAGGATGATCGGGGTTTAACACAAACCACTGACCAATGAAATGTTCTCATTGATATGTCATTGTTTTCATATAAACAATTGTTATAAAAAATATTAATTATGGAAAATTAGTATAAATTTTTAGGATTAGGTATTAATGTATTAACCATATTTACTTTATTAAATAGTTAGAGTGAAATGTAAATACTTTTCACTGTTTTATGGTCCTTAAAACCCATCAAAATTATATTTTATTACATCAGGGGTGAATGTAAATTTTTGGATACGCATTTCTTGAAGTAAGGGTTGAACTGGAATTGGATCAATTAAAAACCAAAATATTAAATTTTTCATACGAAATTCAAATGTATCATGTAATTAAATTTAAATATATTTTTAGGTAGTAAATGAATTTCTCAAAATTTGGAAAATGATCCTAAAAAATGTTGTCTGAATACATTAATTTTTTTTGAACAAATGGCATTCTAAATTATCACAAATATATGGAGTTGAGGCCCTAAACAATCCATTAATCATTTAATTGTTTGTGACTGATTAACTCTATCACTGACTATAAATATTTAGCTTTTCCTCTAAGTATATATCTCTATTTTCCACTAATGAACTCCAACATAGATAATTAGTTATATGTTATTTCATGTGAAATATGTACTTTTTATTTTCTCTTTTGTAGGGGATTTATACAAACCCTTTCTATAATGTGAGATTTTAAATATAAAAAATACCAAAAAAATATCCATAAGATCATGCTTAAAGTGTGATGATGCAATTTAATTAAAGTGGGGAGAATATAATGCCCATAAAATCTAATGTAGGAACTTTGAATTTGATAATGTGTATGTCACAAAACACCAAGCGTGTAAGAGAGTATAATATCCTTAGAATTTATAATAAATTTAATATTTTAAATAAATTATATATAATTTATATTTTTCAATTCATGTGTCACTAAGTTAACGTATGATACACACAACAATGAGTTTTATCACTAGATTTTACAACACCCAAGACATTGTTTCAAAAAACAACAATATATTATTAAAAAATTATTATTTAATATAAAAAGATATAACCCATCCATTAATTTATAAGTTTTTAATGAGATTAAATAAATTTTTACAATATATGGTGCATAGAATTATAAAATGAATTCATTGGTTATAAATTTATTATAAATTAATATAAGAACTACTTAAATATAAATGTAATGTTTTTATAAAAAACTATTTTCATGCTCACAAAGCTTTATTATCCTAAAAAATTAAATTAATTACAATTATTTAGTGGTATAAATTCAATTTATTATTGATTCAATGAAATATTTTTTCTATTCTTTTAATATATTTTTTAGTAATTATATAATAATAAACACAATATTAAACATGAAAACATATATGTTTATTAGAGAACTTTTACCATATTTTAATGGAGAAAATATTTTAGATCAAATATCATAAACTTTTATAAATTTAATATGTCAAAATAATATTATTTTTTAAAATTGGAATAGAAAAATTAGGTTAGGGTAATAATATAGTATTTTTCAATGGGGTTTCATTTTTTTTGTGAATAGTGAAAATACTCAATTTTAAATCAAAAAAGCTTTAAATTTTCATTTATTAGTTATGTTAAATAATATTTTAAGTTGGTTTAAATGATTAATTATATAAATTTTTGTCAATTAATATAATTTAGGTCATTTTAATCAATTTTATTTTGAAATTGAATATAAATACATAGAAAACTTTAGAACGTTTATACTTTAAAACCTGCACTCTCTTCCCATATGTGGAATTATTTTCAAATTAATATCTTCCAATTAAAGGATTTTAATTTGGAAAAATTAAATCCATATTTATAATGAATATAATTAATATTATATAATAATCTCAACATAGTTTTTTACAACAAATATTAGTGATTGTGATTAAAATTTGTTTTAATGATTAAAAGAAACATTAACTTAACAAAGGACTAAACCTAAAAAATTAAGATCCTAAATGACCTTGAAACTTTTACAAAATACATTTCATAGATATATTTAGACTCTAACCCTTTAGATATAATTTTTTTCCATTTTTGGATTCACATTCAATTGGAAAAATATGGGTGTGATTTTCTTATTTAAAATTTACATGAGTATTACTCTTTCTTCATTAATATTACACCACTGTGATACACAAAAAATGATGTTATAATATCACTTCTATACTACTAATAGTTCCACACTACTAGTTTACAACATCTAAAATACAGGGAGGCATGTTTGAGGCAATGCAAAGATTGGTCCGGCTACAAGTTTCATTATTAGTCAGTGTGGGACATTACAATGTGGTATTAGTGGCTTTGTTTCTTATTATCTTAATATATTTTTTCTTGTAGTTATGAGACTATGAATGTTTCAACGGTTTTTAAATAGTTGGGCGTTGGAATGATCAACCCACGAATGGGTAAAAGTCTATGTGGCTAGGGATGGGATTATTATTCATGATATTCTTTTTTAAAGTTGATTATGATTTCACCTTTAGTGATTGGTGTAATTTTTATACTCATTGATTTATGAGAATTAAAGTATTTACCCTTAGACTAGTATGGTAATGATGTACTATTACATGCATAATTAAAGGCACATGGAGTCTCACATGCCATGAATATGTAATCCCTTGTATATATAATTATAAAGACGATTGAGATTTATTGTTGTTCTTTGGGTGTTTATTAGAATGCCTATTATATATAATGTTAGTTATCTTAGTAACATAATTATATTTATAAAACATTTCTATTTCATTATCATTCCCATTTATGTACTATGATATGTGATTTACATTGTATCATTTCTATTGCAACATGATTTCCAGATTTTAGTGTTATGATTAGGATGTTTATCTATATATCATGATTGGGTATGTAGTGACTTAAAAAATTAGATTTCATTATTTGTGAGTATAATCATGTTTACATTTAAAAACTTCTTTTGATAGAATACATTGTCATAATTTTATTATATGATTGGTTATTGAAGTAAAAACATCATCTTAAATGGTTTTCACACATTGATTAATGGTGAAAACAGAACTAACCAATATTTAATTGTTCGTACCATAAAACCTCAGTTTTATTTGTTGGAACATGTTCGTTGTGGTAAAATGAGAGCCAATTTTTAATTTATAATTTGTATGGTCATATTATCAATTTTGTAATGGTAGAAAATATAATCAACCCACTATATAATAATACCTTATTCCATGAGACCATTTTAAATGTTTAATCCATTAAATTTTTAATTTTTAATGATTTTTATTCCTATATTATGATTCATACCGCTATGTCATGGTTACCTGTATGACTAAACTCTTAAATTTACAAGTCGACCCAAGTTGGCCCATTTGGAAATGTTCCTTATGTGATAGCCCACTATGGGTGTTTTGAATGTTTAATGATTAAACCAACTAATATGGTTAATGGAGCCATGTTTTATACGATGGGAGCCTCATAGGTAACCTTTATTATGTTCACCATAATATTAACCCCATGGGGATATGTATTTATTATATAGGATAGTTATTTTATGTGTCTATAACCACTTATATAGTCTTTCATATTGTTTTATGGTGGAACCTTACATCACCAATCCCATTTTAACTAATAAAATTCATGTTCTCTTCATTTTGATCTATTATTATGTATGATGAATTTTTTAATTAATATTCCAATTATAAAATAATTTTTGTCTTCCCAATAGAATGTAATTTAGATTTTATTTAACTAAATCTATTGAGAATTCTTATAAATGAATAAAATATGTTCAAAAATAGGTTTTATATGATATATGGAGTAATTATGTCTGTTTTTCAGCTAAGAAATAATTATTAAAAGGTTGTTTGATGTAACTTTGTTGGTCCTTGTGTGTTTATCTAAATAACGTATCAAATGATTTTTATATATGACTCGTACACGATTTTCATTGGAAGTTGAGGTAGATAATGGTATAGAAACTAAGTGTAATTTAGTATAATGCCTTAAAATTAAACCTTTAGTGATTGTATTAATATAACTATCATATAAGGGTTTTAAAAATGATTTCAATTAACTTTCCTTAGAAAAATAATTATACTGTTTCCTTTAGGATTTTTCTAACCCCAAGTGATGGGCGGTAGAGTATAGAGACATTCTTAGTGTTAAAAAGTTAGAGTACTATTGTTTTATTCTTTTGCAAAGGGATTGATAAAAGTATGAAGAACCCAAAAAAAATTAAGACCTTGATAAATTACCATCAATCGTTTTAGATGTGTGGTGTTGTTCAGGTTCCATTTTTCCATTATCGGACTCTTAGATTTCAAAATGAGACCCTTGTCTTGGCGGGTGGGTATTCGATAAGATGATCCTTTTTAATATTATGAGCATTTCTTTAATGCTCATGTTCAATGGGATAGAAATACTGATAGATTTTTTAGCCACTTAGTAGGTTGTGCGACCATTATTTTTTCCTTTTCAGTACTGGATGACATGGAACATCATCATGTGTATTACAGTCTTTTGGGATAACATGACTATGGGAAAATTATTTTTACATGCTATTAGAAATTGGATTCATCGAGATTATTAGCCTATAGTTAGTAAAAATGATGTTCTATTTTGATATTGGAATCTTGGGGTTGTATCCTCTAAAATTTTTAGTGACCATCGAGTAGATAAGTGGTGCAACAAACTATATGAGTTTGCTGGTAATTGATAATTCAATAAGCTATTACCCTAAATTCATAGGTCATCTCCAAAGTAGAGTTACTTAGGAATTATAGGAATTAATACTCATCGCCATGATCATGATGATCACAACTACAAAACTAGGTTTATTCAATGATAGGGTTTTAACAGTGCTAGTTAAATGTGCTGTTAAAAACACCCTTTGTCAATGCTAGAAAAAGAGCTGCTAAAGGGGGTCTTAAACATCACTAAAAAAAGATCTGTTAAAGGGGTCCCTTTATAATAACTAGTAAAAAAGAACTAAAAAATGGAATTTTATCAGTGATTCATAAATTTTTCATATAAATGGGGGCCTTTAGCACCACTTGTAAAAAAGCACGAACAAAGGGGTTCTTTGTCAATGCTTTTTTAGAAGTGCTGATAAGGACCCCCCATTATCAGGAATTTTTTTACAAACATTGATACAGGGTTTATTTAAAAGAAATTATTTAATTATATATAATATATTATTATATAAATATATTTAAATTGATTGAAATAATATATATATATATATATATATTATGTTTTAGATAACGCTAAATATACATTTACACATAATATATAAGATATTTAGTGAAAATGACTTATAAAGTAATTTTAAAAATATTTTTAATTAATAATTTTATAATTATTATTGATTAGTAGTCATTAAATAAAAATTCAAAGATAAAAAAATCAAAAAATCAACAAAATATCTAAATTAAGATGAATACTTAACTCAAACTGCAAACGGTCATAACTTTGGATCTAGGTGTCTGTTCAGGATCTACCAAAAATCAAATCGAAAATTGCGATGAGAACTATACAAATTAAAACAAAAGTAAACCTATTTCACATTTTCGTATCCCAAAATGGCATCAATATCCTATCAATTTTTTTTAGTCAGGTTACCCCAATTGTTTTAACATTTGATGACTTTTAAGCCTTGTTTAAAGGGGAATTTTTTCTTTTTTACAGTGGGGACTGAATTTATTAACGTGGATTACATAAATATAGATATTATGGTTTTTAAATTTTATCATTTTTGACAATATAATTTTATTTATAACAAGATAAATAAAAATATATATATTTTTTGCATATTGACACATAAAAAATTAATTTTATAAGAAAATAATTAAACATATTCACATATAAAATATAATTATCAATATAGAAACTTATCTAATTAAATACTAATATAAATATCAAAAAATTTATATATATTTAATAAAATATACAAATATTTATTTTTAATATATATATAATCATATATATATAAATTTATATAAATATATGAATAGATAATGTAACTAAATATACATAAATATATTGATATATCATGAAGTGTAAAAAAACAATATCAGATAGTGGAAAAGTCATTAGTGAATAAGCTGGAGGTCTCATGTTCAAAACTAGCTAGAGGCAGGGGCATAAAAAAATATGGTCGGATTTTTAGAATCACTGATAAAGGGGTGGGGAAGTGCAGATAAAGTGTGGGGGGAAGTGCTAAAAGTTGGGGGTGAAAAAGAATTATATACCATTATCAGCGGGTCCTTTATTAGTTCTTGTTTTATGTCTATTAAAGGGGGCCTTTATCAATTATTTTTTAGAGTGCTATTAAAGTTAACCCTTTAATATCACATTCATTATAAAAACTTCTATAGTGATTATAATGAACTATTACGATCACTTTTAAATATATGATTTGTAGTGGTTGATGTTATGCAAATGATCAGGTGTTTATACGTGATGGTTGGTTGGTTTTGGATTTTACATTTTTTTTATCGAACATGTGGGCATAAATCAAAATAAGGGTCATTTGTATATTTAAATTTGAATATAATATATCATTATTTTTAGTGGATTGTTTTTAAATATTTCTATTTAACACTTTCTAAAATCAATTGGACACATGAAAAAACCTTATTTAGTGGTAAGTGGATCTTGTATCATGGGGTGAGTTTAATTTTGTAGTAAATATGATAATAAGAACACTCCTTAGGTGCGGATTATCATGTTGAGTGCTTGGAAAGTGTGTACTTCGTGGTTAAAGGAAATGAATCATGATAGACCATTTGAAAATTTTCATCCTTAGTTTAGATGACCTTGTTTCTATAGAGTTTGAAACATGCCAGTGCTTGCGAGGTAACATGTTGATTGGATTTTTGGATGTGTATGCCACTATTGTGAACACCGTTAGTTATTAATAGACATTGGTGTTTATTTTTGATAAATCATGATATTTCTCATGTGGTGAAGTAATCATGGTTGGGTAATTATAATGTGTTAGTCAGTGAAACTGAGTGATTTTAAATAAAGTTGATGGGGATTGGGTCGACCAGTCCTATAATTGCTATTTGGGTACGATTGGTTTATATCCAGACTGATAACTTTGTCATCATATACCTTGAAAATCTAATATCCTTTTTTGAAATCATTCTCTTCCTCTTAGTGTACCCTTGGATTAATGATGATCATTCCCCCTATGAAGACATCATCATGGTACACTGAGAGAGAGAATCAGTTATAGACCACACTAAATTAAAATGACCTTCAATTTTGATAAATAGACCGAAAAAAGTTTTGATCAAGGATAATGGTTTTTATATAGGCATGGTTAGTCCCGAGTGATAGATGGGTTCTTGGAGTAGGAACACCTTCGATGGACTCACAAAAACCAGCAAACACTTTGACTTGTCTTCCATTGTGAAACTAGTGTTTTGATGGGTGGATGTCTCAGATATACAAGGTCTTCTCACTTGTAAACTAAAAAGTATTCAATACCTTATATAATATATGTGGACTCTAGTTCATGATTCCAAGGTTATTCTAGATTTAAATTTGGCTCAGATGGGATGTTTTTGGAGTGATGATCCATATGACATCAATTTGGTAAGCACCTATATTCTACTAAGGCACAACAACACAAATGGATTAGTTGGAAGGAGACATCACCAACATTAGGTTATGAGATTTGGTTATCATGATTAGAAAAAATATAGAGGTATAATAGATTAAAAGAATTAGAATCTTGTTTTTGATGTATGATATCCCTCTAAGACAAGTGTTTTGACAATGTTCATCCGGGTTTGTAAAAAAAAATTCATATTGATCTATTAAATGTGGTCAGTAGACAACCACTTAAGGAATTTCATTGGGATGAGACGAGTGTATTGTGAGTTGGTAGTGTCCTAAAAATATGATCTAACATTTTTAAATGAGGTTAAAAGGGAGTGGACCATTTATTTAGGATAAATATCTTTCCAATATCATCATTTAAACTATAGAGGAAAGTTATGATAGATTGTTCTAATGGTGGATATATTGTCACTCGAAATTGTATTTTAAATGATAGAATGTATGGTGGGAATCTATATAGGCTATGTGATTAAAGATACAAAGATATGTTCATGTCTCCAGTTAGAGGAGATCAGGTAAGCATCTCTCAATGATTTTATTTTGAATTTGAGTGTTGGATTTAGTTTCTATAGCTTATGGTCCATATATTAATGTTAACTATTGATGTACATTATGAGTTTGGAACACAAAATTACCATGGGAAGAAAAAATCAGGACTCAAGTATGATTCGTGTTTATTTTTCTTTTCCCAAATTATTCTCTAGGAAGAGAAATTATAGGGTGGGGAGGTTGTAAAGTCTCATGTTTTTAGACTAGGTGAAATTTAAAATGGAATTTAAAACATAAAATTGTTCAATGGGAAAATTCTTAAAAATGATTTGGAACATAACTTATACATTTTTAACACTTAAATGTGTTGTTTCTAGACTTGGATTATGGATTGACTGATGCCTTGGGTGTTCCGTAGAGTTTCAGGAGCTTCAGAACCCAAAACATCAAAATCAGGAGAAGCTGGTACGGGCGCCTAGTTTCTATGAAACTATATGGACCCCCAGGTGATATAATGTTGCTGATAAAATGGTGTTAGAGGACTCACATGACATTTTTTCACCATGTGAGAGGAGCATCAAGACCATGCTAGTGCTGAAATTTTCTTGATATAGATGAAATGAAGGATTTGAACATGGTTTCCCAAACCGTGCACATGAACAATGTGAGTCCCCTTCCTTGGAAGTGGATCAAGAATGACCGGTGCACTATTTTTCTAACCATGTATCAATATCCTACACCCAATATAATAGAGTAAAATTACCCCTTTTTTAACTGATTTCTTCATTCTTTTATCATCTTCTTATACTATTACCCATGTGTAGTATCCTTCTATAGAGATCTCTTTATTATACTATACTTATGGGGATGTATCCTTTATGTATAATCCTTTTAGAGTTTAATTCATCATGTTGGGAGAGTATTGGTATGTATATGAGTCCTTTTTCCTTCATTCTTTATTTATCTCTTTATCCGCTTTTCTATTTTGGTGTGAGCTAATTCAACCAATTTTTCGTGTGTGTATATGTTTCTCCATTTTCTATAAAAAAATAAATTAAAACTCAGTTTTGGATGAGTGGACATTCTTTTTTATAATGTGTTCTATAGATTTCTCTGTTGGTTTTTTGATTTATAAAGTAAATATTTGTGTCGCAAACCAATATTTCCATGCATCACCTCTTAAATGTATCATTTAATTTGTATAATCTAGTGTCTTAAATCTAGTATCATTATATATTAAATTGGAATGATCGAGGGTCATTAAACTCAATCTTAAACCACTATTTAGGTTTGGTTCTATGATTTCCTTTAATGAATCGATTGTTTTCTAAAAAAACACCTCTTTGAGGTTAAATGTATAATAAAATATAGTTGGATTAATGAATTGGAATGTTTTAGTTTTTAAAGAACTAATAAAATATTTCCTAGTGAATGAACCTCCACCAAATGGATTTAAACTTTCTATTATTGAATTTATTTGATGATTCATGTGTAGTATTCATATTAGCATCACCTATTTTTTTATCTTTATTGTATAGTAATAACATTATAGAAAATTCACATATACCTAATCTTTCTATTGATGGACTAAACTAAATAATTAAATGATTTTCCAGTATTAAAATATTATGTTGTTGATACCCTATTAAAATGTATATGACATGTGTTGTGGCACTTTTATGAACATATCCTCTCTAATGATTTATTAGTGGAATGTATTATCAACATGGATAAGAAAATTTACTATTTTTAAATATTAAATTAATCATATTAATAGGATCCAAATCACCGTGAATGATCCTTATTTTATCATTACAGAACATTGGTCTAAGGGATCATAAGGAAAATTGATTACCATATACAACTTAATGATAAATAGTGACCTTGAGTAGAGTTATTGGCTACGACATGTCACACCCCCTTCACTGTGTATATTATCATGACATCCACATCACCTAGATGTTCATGAATTATGTTCCATGCCTGGTTGATTAGGATATTGGGTACGAATCATTTTTTTATTATTCATCATAATCATAAAGGAGGCCTATATTTATTTTCATCCACATGCGTGATGACACTTATATACTCTTATGAGTTTTTATTATTATTAGTATTATTAGTATTATGTATAGCTACTTATGTTACTCCTAATGTCCTAGCTAATAATACATATCCATATATATAGATATAAATGTCACTATTTATATAGATCATATATATGTATAAACCTAAACACACACACAAACACCCATATATTTATCTTAGAGAAATTCTAGATTAGGACAAAGAAGGTATGGTAATCTAGGTTTCCTTGATGAACATGAGCCCAACTTCTTATAATTATAAATTCATTTAAACTATTTCTAACTATTATATATGCACACTATCATATTTTATATTCACATTTTGGATTCTGCTTTAGACCCCACTGAAGGTGAGTCAATGAGTATATCTCACACCCAACTCAAGCCACCAATTATCTAGGGTAGTCGATAAAATATCATGTTGATTGACCCATCAATTGTTTCTAGTGATGTGCATTTTACATTATATATTAGGAGGATATGACTTATCTGGATCTTAGAATGCTCTGGGAGTATGCCCTTAAGGTCTTTTTTACATTTTCTTTGTGAATGAACTGTACTGTATTGTATCATATAATATTTTTTTACTTCTTTTGTATTTAATCATTATATGGGAATGCATGTATTATTGTATATTTGGCATTGACCATTTATTTTTTATTTAGTTACTATATTTTCCTTCCACTTCTCCGTATTAGGTTTATACTGATTCCATTATTGTCGATTGATTCCTTACTATTTTATTTATGTGGTACTCTAATAATGATAATATAGTCGACCAACTACAATAGAATTTGACCCTCATTACTAGTAGGTATCCTTTAGCATATGTTGAGGAATGCTTGACGCCATGTGTTGACTAGACCGATTACTAGTTTCATAGTTAATCGAGTAGGGACGTTAAAAAATATACTATATAGTGTGTACGCATTTTTTTAGAATAAATGGTTTTTAAAAAATTTTGTATCTAAGTTAAAAATATGATACCAAAAATGATTTAAAAATATATTTTTTACCATATTCAAGACAAAAAGATGGTTGGCATCAGATTTTCAATTGAGGAAATTGTGACCTAGTGCATTAAGTGAATTGATTCTATTATTTAATTACTTTTTTTGATATATCTAAACATATAAATACTAAATAAATATAATTGTATTATGTTTTTTCATGTTTATTCAAATAAACCACCAGGAATTAGAATATAATAGAGAAATTCTTGTTATTGTCGATGGATCAAGGATAGATGAATTATAGATCGAAATAAAACAAAAAATGGACAGAAAATGTATCTAATCATCTACTCTTTCATTATAAGATAAATTAATCACCAATGATCGATCCATAATCTAGGGAAGAGTCATTATTTTTTGGTTTTAACACATGATTAATTTAATAGGTATATATCTTTATTATCATTTTATTTGATCTAAAATTACATATTCTTCAGAGAAGCCGAAATTAGTATTGAACTATTTTCTCAGTTTGTGTTTTGGATGCCTTTATTTGAACCATTATTTAACACTTTACAATCATTAGATTGATCACATTATTCAATGTTCCTCGACATCTTTTTCCTTATAATTTCCCCATCTATTCTACATTTTCTACATCATTGTCTCATGGGGTCCCTAGTACAACATTGTCAGGTTTGATTTGAGTAGGATCGAAACTCAGATACATAGGTTATGATTGTTCTATTAAAGTACTAGTGTTTTTAGATGGATCTTAGTAGATTATATGTTTGTGGTAGATTTATATGTTTTTTCCAGATCCTAAATGGCTATAAATGTATGACATATTTCCTTGCAGTAGATTAGATTTCTAAATTACAACCACCTGAGTCTAAAAATTGATGTCTGATGACTTTTCCTACAGTTTTGGTAGATTTAAATTGCTAAATAATATTTTATGGAATAAAGTATATAATATTTAGAATACCCATGCAGAAAATTGGTTTCTTCAAAATTCTGAACTACACCCCATATATCACTGAGGAACACCCACCATAGTCTCGGTTTTCAAAGAGGCTATAGTTTTCCCATGTTATGGATCACACACTATGTTTTTAGGATCAAAAAAATGTGTCCCTCCCATAGTGGAAAATCCATGTTCTAAAAACTCATTCCTAAGATCCCTTATAGCATTACATTTTATGTACCCATGGTGACACACTATGTATATTCACATGGTGAGTAGATCTGTGTCTTAGGTGTAGACACCAAGGAAACTATGTAGTCATACATGACATGTTACCATGTAGAAATGACATGAAGTATAACATGCCTTCCCCAACCCATGTTCGGAGGGGAACATGACTATCCGACAAGGAAAGGTTACACATTGTGTGCCTGTGTATACATGCCTTGTAAAATGACTTGGATTTCCCTTATATATGTCAGTGGGATAACATTCCCCGAGAATGTGGCAGGGTAAAACATTGTGTGACCCCACATACACATAAAATAATTCTCCCATGAACTCGTACCTTTTTCTATAACTTTCATCGAGAAATAGATTATTTCTCACATTAAGTCTATACAAATTATTCTTCTATGTAGGACATGATGGTAGAATTAATTGTATATTTTGAGATATGATGACTATTTTTTCATGTGTGGAGATTCTATCATTAATCCATGATATATGGAATTGATCATGTAGGGACATTGGAGATATTCTGAGTCTTGAACCCCCTTGATATATTAGAGTGATAGTCCCCCACACTCTTTATATAGGTAGTGTTGGTGACCCCTATCTACGTAGGTTGTGATTCTTCTATATATGGGGTTTAACCCCCCACCCCCCCCCCCCCAAATTCAAGCTCCGGCTGGGAGAATGTCCTCTACATGAGATTGTTCCCCCCCTCAGATTTGGAGCAATGTGGAGAGGTGTGGGTCCACTATATGAATTCTTTTGAGGTTATGAGAGATGATCAGATGGAGATTGTGACCCCTCATATGTGAAGAGCAGTGTTGAAGTGAAATTCCTACGTATGAATTCTTATATAGATGCATGTTATGCTAATCAAGGATATGAAACTATAGATCTATTGGAAGAATAAACATTCTTACCTGGAATGTGGAGATGTTGATCTTATGTTTCTCTCTCTTGGGTTTCCTAATGAGATTATATCTATATTGGGTTTCTATTTCAATACTTCTATGAGTCTAGGATATTACTATTGTATCATTATATGTTTCCTTTTTTACTTTTTGGTGCATCATATTTGGTATGTATATACTCAACCATGAATGGTATTTTCCCAAACATGTCTTATCATGAAGAAATTAAATGAAAATAGGTGGTGACATCAGTGGAGATTTTGGGAACTTGGGTGTACTAATCACATTTAATGGATGGACCTAGAGATCAGAAGACGGGCTCTCACTGGCATTCCTTTTTCTAGATATTTTTAGATTTCAATTTCATTTCTATTTGGGTGTGAATTTTTCTTTATTATTCTTTCCTTTATATTATCTTAATTTGATTAGTTTCCTTGAGGTTATTGTATACATGGTTTTAATATATATTATATATTACTTTATTATTCTATAAAATATTTCTTGGAGATGGTAGGGTGCATTCATATAGGTAAATTATGGAAAGGCCCCCAATTTCTTTTATACATGCTAAATTCTTTTCACAATCCCCTAGCCTAATGGATGTGGTCTTGGGAATGAAACCATTTAACTTCCACTATCCAAGAAGTCCTCAATTTGTTGGTTCATGAAAGAGTGGTATTAGAGGTGGTTCATCCAGAATTCAATGTTGGATTCAAAACCACAATGAGGATAGAATAAAAACTTAATGAAATCGTGTTTGAGTGTCTTGAGTGTATATTTTAGGCTACGAAACCCAGTTTTGGAGTAGAAACTGACAATATAATCCATCAATACTCTAACTACCTTCTTTTCAACTAAAAATACTAAGAAATTAGTTATAGGTAATGGATAGTGTATGTATCAGATATGACTGAGTCCCTAAACATTTCTTCTTGAGAGAGACCCCCAAATAGACTCTCATCTGACTACGGTACATCATGATAACTATCAAGATACCTCTGTAAAAAAAACTAGCTAGGATGCTGATATGGGATTGTGATGATGATTAGTTTCATGATGAGGCATCAGTTTATGGACCTTATTATTATGTTTTCCATCAAGGTGGGTAGATGTTAGGGTAAAAACCTATCAATTAGAAGATAGTTCTAGTGGATTAGGATAATTATTCATATGGTCTTAGTGCATATGAGACTTTCTTCATAGATTTCGCTAAGGGGTCATGAAAATATAGGCCCTTTGGAATTGGAGTATTTCTTTTAGTTGTTTATTTGAGTCCTTGGGTGAGTACTAATAATATCAGGTTAGATGGTTTATCTTAATTATTTTTCTTTTAAATTGATTAGTAGGTCACCAGTGGTGTCTAATCATGAAAACCCATGATGAGATGATAATCTCATGGAAAAAACATCTGAAAACTATTTCATGAAGAGTATTACCCTTCATCCTTGTGTTTTTGTTTATTGATTATGGAGATTATTAAGCTAATGTAGGGTGCTAAGAGAGTTCTTAAGTACTCAATGAGGTTCACTAAATTTCACACATTACTCCATTGATATTGTCCGACATGGTTTATTTTGGACATGGAAGTTCATTTCGGTACTTCATGGAGACATCAGGGTTATCATAGTCTCCTTGTGATTTCATACTTATGATAGAGTTATGTAGTATGATATGGTTATGGGGAGCTTCCTAGAAGCGGGTTGTTGGGTGACTAGATTCAATATTGGAAATTATGGGTCTGAGTCATCAATAATAGCTAATTGGAGTCAATCGTCAGAGTCTTGACACATGAGGAATTCCTATGTCTGGAATCAGGCATGTTGACCTATGGTATAGGTATCATGCAAAGGATTCGTTAAGATAGTTTATGATTGTGATATTTGACCTCCCTTGGCGCATGATTTACTAACCTGTCTTGATAGGGAGGGTAGGTAATTAGTGGATGCAATTCCATGGTAGAGGTATCACGATGAGTCGGGATATCCCAGGTGTGTCCAATAAATCCAAAAAAGATGATTTGTTTAAAAATGATCATTTGGTGCTTCTACGAGAGGATCTACTAGTTGGGGATGAACATGTGAGCTACTATTACCACCAAAAATAGGTGGCCTATTCCAGTCATAGGTAGCCAGCTGTCACAGTCATAGTAGCTATAGACTATGGAGGATTATGACTATGATGCACACAAGATGATTTGAGGTATGATGCAGGACTTTAATAATATTTCTTCATTATATGTATCTAGATGAATGAGTTATTCCTTTATCATTATAAATATTGTGTGTGATATAGAGGTTCCTATTGGGACCTTATACCAGAATTTGTGGTTATTGGTTCATACTTGGAGAGATTCATCTATATTACACATATGCTCTCATTGAGAGTTGGTGTTGCATGGATAGAGTTTCTCATGGGATATCTGTTCATCATAATTGAAACATTTGATTTCATATTTGGAATGGAAATTCCATCCGTAGCTTGTTTCTAAATATATAATCACTATAGAAAATTTGGATTCCTTTAGAGAGTGGGGATGAGGTTCTCCTTGGTGGGAAAGAGGGATCTCATGGCTAAGCGAGGGCGGCTTGTGAGAAGTAATATGAAACTAATAAATCATCATTTAAATATATTTTCCCTTCATGTAGTATTATCTTTAGTCATCTAGATTCCTTTAACAGTGGATGATTATATATATTTATTCACCCAATTTGTTCCCAGAATACCTTTGAGGTGGGAAATGGTCTTTTGGATTAACATTCACTTTGGAATTATAATTATATATTATGTGGCATATTAGATGGACTTTATCGAGATCAAATAAATGAGGAAATAGTAATAAGAACATTTTTTGAAGGGTTCTATTAGACGCGGTGTGTCCCCCTATGAAACACCAGTTTTTTTTGTGAAAAAAATTGGAAGGGATATTTGGGACTTTTATTATTATCATTGATAGAATCTGGAAACAATAAAAAACAAGTACCACTTTTCTTGAATTCATAAAATCATAAAATAATTGAGAGGTGAATTTTGGTTCTATAAGATCATCCTCATGTTTGGGAATTAGTAGTTAATGGTTCATGAGGATGATAATTTAAATATGGAATTATGATGTATTTATAGAAACTAGGTGTTCCCGGTGATTTATTTCATTACAAAATGGACCTCTTCTATTCCTGAATCTTATAAACTAGATATTTCTACCAAACATGGACTGACTCATAGTTGGATTCATCAATGATATTCTCATTTACTCTATTTCATAGGAGGGGAATGAAATGAATTTTAGAATTTCCTTATATTTAATATAAGAGGATATATTTATGGGAAAATATTGAACTGTTAGTTATAAATATTTTTTGTTCACTTTTTTGGGAGTTTCATTTCCTATTAAAATTTATCATTGTTTTTAGTGAACATATATGTTATGATTGATTGGGATGCACACTTAGAGCATGTTAGAGGTGGAAATTTTCATTTGGTTCGTAGGGTATTATATATGGTTCATTATGAAACTATCTTGGATTGTATCCCCTTTGATTACTTTGAAAAGAATATAGAATACATTTACCTAGATTGAGAAGTGCCATAGGGCCTTTTTGGGGGTTGTGTATAGGGTTGACCATTTCTAAGGTATTGAAACTATTGGAGTTTTGTGTTGAGTATGTGTTGTTTTGTGATACTCATGGAGATGGGATCAACTGTGTACTAATGCAGATCTATGTAGTGATTTCTTATGGGTTGAGTTAGTTGAGACCCTATTAGAATAAATATGTGAATCATGAACTATATTGGGTAGTTATACTCTTCGTTATAAAAATGTTGATTCTCTATCTTTTTAGTGAGTTGTTTGTTTTTTTACATGGACTATCAAAGTCTCGGTTATACATTCACATATAGATATTATGACCTGAGAAAATGGTGTTTCTTAGAGTTCATATACGAGTATAAATTTATGATTGTATATACTTCTGTGAAGAGAAATGTGTTGGTTTATTCCCTTAGTAGGAAGTTCCATTCTCACTTGTTGAAGGAGGATTCTGAGTAACATCTTTCCATACGATAATGGATAAGTTTATCTTTTCTTTAGTTTGGGGTGGTGAATCCTACAAATCTTCATCATGTGAGATAGGGTCAGTTTGAAGACATCAAAAATGAGGTTCTACGTGACTAAATGTCATTAAGAGATTCACAGGATGGATATTATGAAAAGGATAAGCAATTCATCATTTTTGTGGCATAAATAGTGGTTCATATCATGATGTGAGAGTATGTGATGAGGGAGTTTCACATGATCCCATTGGACATAAATATTAGAGTGGAAAAAATGTACAAGTATCTTCAGCAATAATTTTGGTGGGAAGAAAAGAACTAGAGTGTCATAGATTTCATCTCTCAATGTCTCATTGTTTGAAGTTAAAGGTTGAGCATCAAATTCTGTATAGTTTTATAATATCACTTAATTTACAATGGTGGAAGTGTGATGGAAGATCTATAGACACTAGGATGGAACTGCTGAAGAAAATGTGTTCCCATGATTCTATCTAGGTGATTTTTGATTGTCTTACCAAGCCGAAAAAATTTCTTACAATTATAGAGAAGAGTTTCGTTAATATTTTTTTGGTAGTTTCACATGAAATAGATCATCTATCTATATGGGATATCATCAACGATTGTATCCTACCATGATGATCAGTTCACTTCATTTTTTTTGGAGATTATTTTAGGAGGCCTTTAAGAACCACATGAGGATGAGTACAATATTTCACCCTAAAAGGATTATAAAACCTAGATAACCATCCATGTGCTAGAGGATATACTTAGAGACTTCATGAGGGACTTCAGATTGTTCTATGAGGACCACTTTACATTTTTATATTTTCTCTATAATAATATCTCTCACTCTACTATTATCATTTCACATTTAAATTCCATTAAAGGGAGACCATGTAGGATACTATTTTTTGGACTCATATTGGAGAGGATTCTCTAGTTTTTCCATAAATGGTGTTGGTGGTGATTGAGAAAATACAGGTGACATGAGCATAGGAGGATATCCAAGATTAGAAATAAATATAGTACATATTGATACCATAGGCCATTTTAGTCTCATTAGGATGACCATTTTTCAAGAGAATCACCCTATGATTTTGATTTTAGAGATTTAGATAGAGAGGCTTGCTATCTCTGGGGTGAATCTTGTTGTTCGAGATGCTATGGATGTTTGTGGAGGTTGTTTACTACTCATCCTTTCCCGTACAATTGGACCTAGTTTCTGGAATCTTCTATGAATCATCGATGAGGATATATGTGGACCACCATTTGAATGTTTTTTTCTTATAGAGAGTATAACATTGAATATGGATCAACCTACACAGAACACCCTTAGTAATAAAGGAATAAAAATAGAGGATTATATGTAAATGGAAAATAAATTTTGTTTATGTGATTTGGAAGCATGGAGGAATGCAGAAGAGCTCCAAAGAGAATGAGTGCCAGATGTTGTCTCATTAAACCCACATTTGTATTTGAATCTTTATTTTTGGGGTGAATATACTTGAAGTGGAGAATATAGTGACTCTTTTTTCCCTGTTGGAGTTTGAAATATTTTTAATGAACATTTTTAAAGCATGATGCTTAGTCATTGTGAGATACTAGGGTCTAGAGTGGATCCCTATTAATATATACAAAAATAATAATTATATTATATCATGTTCTCACATATTTTCAAAATAAATGGTTTTATTGTTTTTTTGGTGCATTATATTGTAAATCCAAGACCATGTTTGATTTTGGAGTGTGGTTTTTACCCTAGGAATGATATAATGTTGATCAATTCTGAAAATTTGGTGGAAGTTCCTATTGGCCAGTGTATTAGTTGAATTAATTTAATTTATTTAATATCCATAACCCTATTAGACCTAAATAAATAATTCATTATTATGTACTGATAGGTTTAGTTACATAACCCTAAAAAAATTGAGGATGAGAGAGTGTTTCTAATTAAAATTGGAATATCGATGATCGATGACGAAAAAATCAAGGTGAGCCCTAAGATAGATTAAATAGAGAGTGGGTCTTTCTCTCCATCATAAAAGGATGAATTATTAACCCGATGTCGATGCATAATTGAGGTAAGACTCATTATTTATGGTTTCCACTCTTGATTAATTTGATAATCAAGGATTTTTAATGTCTACATATTTGATCTATGATTAATTTTTCTTTACATGAGCCTGAATATGAATGGATATTTATACATTATTTTAATTTTTTATGAATTAATTTCATCTTCGGTTCTATTATTTTGGATCGTTTTTCAAAACACATCATCTAATGATGCTTATCATCGTGGTTTTAATATTTTCTCCAAATATTCGTTGCATTACTTTTCATGGGCCCATGAGGTTAATGATTCAATATTACTAGGTTTAATTTGAGTGTAACTAAACACAAATATGTGGTGGATGTGTGTGATATAGATGAAATGGTGTTTTCATATGGATCTTATTGGATTTTTAGTTTATGTGTTATAGATATAGGGTTTTATAACCCTGAATGACAATGGATGTGTGACAAATCCCCATATAGGTGATCATATTTCAAAATTACATCCCCTAGATATAGATAATCTATATCCAACAATTTCTTCTTATATTTTGGTGGATTCCAAATTTCATAAAAGAAAAAATAGTGGTGAATATGTGGATCTGAAATATCCATGGATAAAATCTATTTCTATAAAATTATAAACCATGTGATATGTCTTTAAGAGGATTACATGCTATGTAATACATACTCTCATGATAGAAAGTATTTTTTATGTATTAAGGATAACACATCGTGTGAATTTTACCATATACACCATGAGCATTCTTTGTTGCCTATGTTGTGTGTTATATTTACATGACTAGGACCCTATGTGGTTAGACACACCATGTATCCTTGGGGTCACATCGTGTATATTCACATGTCAATGTAAACTGTCTACTAGGTGTACATTCTTAGGAAAATAGTGAAACATACACATCATGTGACCATGTATGAATTATTTATATTATTAAATGGCTTCCCCAAGAAATTTCAATGGGAGAGCATGCCCATATGATAAGGTGAGGTTATACACCATGTGCTCATGTGGACATGACTTGTAATATGACCTGAAATTAACTACGACATGTCCTAGGGTGAAAACACCCAAGATATGAGGTAAAGATCCACACCATGTTTCCCATGTATTTATTGTGTACATTTCAAGGAACTACTCTATTCAATATATCCTTCCCGGAGACATATATTTTGTCTAAAAAGTATCCTCTCTATAGTGGTTTTCCCTGTGGAATTTGATGTTAGTCTTGATAGTGAAATTTAAGATATTACATTATGTGTTTTGAGAAGGACCCTTTTATAAATTATAAATTACCTGCGGTAGCGATTAGGTAGGATAATTGGAGAAATTTGTGGTTTGGAATCCACCTCTCGCGGCATGGTGTGGGTCTGACATACTATTTACAAAAGTAGGGTTTGAAACCCCTCTCTACATTGGGAGCATTTCTGATATCTACAAGGAAAAACACCCCATCATCAATGGATAGTAGGGAGAGGTTCCTAAATTTTATATTTTTAACCCTCAATTATAGAGTGTAGTGGAGAGGTTTGATTCTTCCATAATGATCTAGTGATTTTTTTCAAGATACAATGTTGGAGATTATACGACCATGACAATAGATCCTAGTGGGGAGGTATAGGTCCCACACTAATATTCTTCCATGTAGTGTGTAATGATTTTCATGAATATGAAACTTTCAATCTAAAGAAAATCCCACCATTATAATACGGGATGTGGATATGAATATCCTCTTTTTCTCTCACAAGGGTTTCATTAAGATTTTATAGGTGTATCAAGTTTTCAGTTCCCTCTTTCTATGGGTTTAGCTAAATATTGTTATATCATACTATTTTCCCTTAATAGTCTTTTAAGAAACCAATTTTGTATGACTAGACTCACCCCAACATTATATTTTCATATAATTGTCATGTGTTATGATGATTAAATGTGATAGGTGGGGACATCGGTAGAAGATAACAATACATGGGTGCATTGATAACATTTGGTTGTTAGAAATAGATACCAGGAGTCGAGCTCTCTCTAGATATCCAATTTTTCATTTTTTTCATATTGGGACTTCATTTCTGGTTAGGTTTGTATTTTTCCATTTTTTATTTATATTTTTTTACTCTTATATTTCCCAAATAGGATATTATATGTATTTTCATACCCAATATGCTACAGTCTTTTATTATCTATCCACACATTTTTCATGGAGATGATTGGGTGTGTACATACAAGTATATTAGAAAAAGTCATCTTATTTATGTTAAGAATTATAAAAACAATTAACCATCTTTTAGAGACTCGTTTGTGGGCTTGAGAATGCTTTAATTGGACTTCATTCAGCCATGCGGGCCTTGATAAGTCGATTCATGACACTCATATATAGTTTTCAAAAAAGTATAAAATTTTAATGAAAATTTTTTTTATCAAATTTTTAAATTTAATAAAATTTAATTTATTTAAATTTTATATTTTTTTGTTCCAAATTATCTAAAAAGGACTAAATTATTTTTAGGAATTAATATTATGTTACCTTTGGTAAAAACTAGTTAACACGATGTAATCTAAAATGATAAGAGTAATCATTCATGGAGAAATAGATCAAAACTTCATAAAAACATGTCTATAACGGAGTGGATGTGTATTTTCATGACCATATATCCTTTAAAAATAAATTATATCTCAATTTTTTATCCAAATTACATTATTAACATGTGATTCCTTTATAATGAGTTGAATTATTTACTGATGCGCATGCGTCCCTGCCTCAACTCGGATTTGATCTCGAGACCTCCCCCCTGCACGCCTGAAGCCTTTGTCACTCCCCTATATTGATTTTTTCTCCTATTAGTGATCTATCTATTTATTTATATATATATTTAGTTATATTTATTCATATAGTAATATATATTTATATTAATATATATATATATAGTTATATTAATATAAATATATAGTTATATTAATATAAGTATTTAGTCATATTAATATATATATATTTATAGTGATATTAATATATATATATATAGTTATATTAATATATATATATATATATAGTTAGATTAATATATAGGTATATAAATATTCATATATTTTTATTCTAAATAAAATGGATATTAGTTATTATTTAGATAAATATAATATATTTTATATGTAAATATATTTTATTATTTATATCTATAATTAAATTTTTATGTTTGAATATATAAAAAATATATACATATAGTTTTATTATTGATTATAAATTTTGTTCATTATAAAAACGATAAAATTTCAATGACATAGTATAAATATAAATGTAATACCTTGGACTAAATTCAGTCCTTACCAAAAAAATCCAATAATACCCCCTTAAACGAGGCTGAAATCCACAAAATGTTAAACAATTGGGGTACCCCACTAAAAACATAGTTTCAGAGGCCTTATGGGCCTTTTTTGGCCTTGAAAAACCTTGACCTTGGTCCTCGGTCACAACGGTGTAGAGCTCGTCGTAGGCTTTGATTTGATATGTGGTAGATCTCAGACGGACACCTGGATCAAAAGTTATGGCTTTTTTAAGTTTGAGTTGAGTTTTCAACATATTTTGGATCTTTTTTTAAATTTTTTCTATTTTTTTAGTCTTCAAATTGTTATTAAATGACTATTACTCCATAATAATTAGCAAATTATTAATTAAAAATATTTTTTTAATTTTCTTTTAAGACACTTTCACTAAATATCTTATATATTATATGTAATTATATATTTATACTTATCTAAATTATATTTAAAATTATATTTTAAAAACATGTGTTATATTTATATCAATATAACTATATCTATACATTTAAATATTAATATATGTTTTTTAATAATTTCTTTTTGGAAGTAGACCCTTTATCAAAGCTTTCAAAAAAACACTGCTAAATACCCCCTTTTATCAGAACTAATAAAAAAAGTGCTGATAAAGAGGTACCCTTTAATAGTGCTAAAAAAGCGTTGTTAAAGGGGGTACCTTTATCAGCGCTAAAAAAAGAGCTGATAAAGGGTTACTTTTATCAGCACTTTTTTTAGCGCTAATAAAGGTACCCCTTTATCAGCTCTTTTTCATTAGCGCTGATAAAGGGTGGCATTGGCCTTGCCTAGTGTTGTGGTAGTGTATATTAGATATATAGATCATTCACCAAAAAATGTTGATTAGAAAACATGACAATTGACTCCTGAAACCATAGTGATAACAAATTATCATTATCAAAATGGAGGTAGAATGTTGTAAAATGTATCAAATATGATATTATAAATAATAATATGTTCTTGATATAAGTTAATAGAATTTTTAAAACCACTATACATGATGTAAAAGAGTGTTCAACTGATGTTAAGCATGATCTAAACGGTTTCATAACTCAATTTTTATTCATTGTATTATATGTCTACATCGATGATCATATTATGCCTAGATTTTGTGTGAAATTTAATATTTTTACCTCATGTTGTATTTACACTTTTATTTTTGGGGTCAATTTTTTTACACTTAATCATCACATGTATTATCTCTCTCCTCAATGATACCTACATTGTATTAGAATCTATCTCAAAACATCATTCTTTGAAATGTGTGTCCTTTTATACACATAATTTCTTTCATATAATGTATATATTTCCCTTTAAATATTATTTCATGAATACTTTTTAGTTCAAGATATTTGAAGTTATAAATTCATATATTTCATTTATGAGATGTTGTAATTCAAAATTTACCAATGCAGTTTGGGATTATGTTTGAATTTCATTTTAATTGGGATTGGTTATGCTTGAATTCTCATTAAAATAAATTATTTTGTTATTTTATAACAATCCCTTTTTATTTTCATCTACTTTGTTTAGTCACTATGTTTTTATGTAATATTTTATTATTCCATGTAGAACAAAAATATTATAATTTGGTTTATGAAAATACAAATTTATTTCTCCCTTTATTCAAATATAAATTTTCTTCCAAATTCATGTTTTCGAAATAGGTTTTCTAAAAATGTTTTACTATGATGGTTTAGAGTCATGATTAACAATATTTTGAATCTTAAAAAATAGTTTATAAAGGAATATTCTCGTATTTTTTGAATAATGTTTTTTTGAATTTCAAAAAAAATGTAAAAAGAAGATTTTTTTTAACATATTTAGTGTGAATGGATAATTTCCACCATCATGAGAACTATATATTTTGAAGAACCCTTTTTTTAATTTCAATGGTTATTTAAAAAAATATTTTCTTTAATTTATGAGACTTTTTTTAATTTTAAATATTATTTTTCAAAAAGGAAAGGATAGTTTCCTCAAGAAATTCTCAATGTGATATTTCAAATTTATTTTCCAACTAATATTTTATCCTTTGAGGTTACTCATTATAAATTTTTTTTTTCTATCATGAATGTTTTAATTATATTTACGTGAATTTTCATTAGTGAAAATAAAATTTTCTATTTTGTCTTTCTTCAAAATTATGTATATATGTATCTCATATATATACATAGTTTATTTTCCATTCGATTATCAGGGTACTATATGTCTTATGATCATAGGTCAAATTCATGCATTATGAAAGTTCCTTTGATTATCATTTGAAGAATGATTATGTAGACCATCTTCTTTTCACTGGAAATTTTTATGTTATTCCTTATAATTGATTTCATTAATGTGGAACACTTAGTTAACAAACATGTTATAATGGGTTCACTTAGATATAGCACCAATTAATTGTGTAATGTTATATTCTAATGAGGTGTCACATATGGTTTTAAGAAGTAAACCTAATCCATTATGGGACATTTTTTATCATATGATATTATTTATGAAGTGGAAATTGACTAATATTTTTTTTGTTTCTTCCATAGTCATAAGTTACCATTTTCATAATGTTATGCACCTATTTGATTACCCATGTTCCTGATCTTTTGTGATGCCATGTTATACCTTTTACTCACATGTTATGATTCCTTATCACATTTATTCCATTAATGGGTTTTTATCACCCCACTTTATTTATGTATTCTGCATAATATACCACGTGGATTTTGGTGCTCAACTATATTTTTGTAGCTAACTATTTAACAAAATAAGGATTTCATTTTTTATGTACTAAGAACCTAGTTTTATAAAGAAACTAGAACATTACAATACTTTTTTTGTAATCATTGAATAGCTATGTTTTATAATCATGTATTATTATTCTTAAAAGGATAGTATCACTATATTTAAATTCATTTATTTATAATGTTTTTATTATATTTTTAAATTTTAAATTTTTTAGTATTTTTTTTCTTATTATCAAAATGAGTAAAAGTTTTATGTATGTTTTTTTATTTTCCAATGATTTACTTATTAGACATGTAACACCCGAGATTTCATGAGAAATATTTTGTTTTTATGTATTATGTTATACGCAAAACTAAAGGAATCTTCCACTGCACACAATATTGTCTTCGCTTGCATTGCACGCAAGATCAACCTTCCTCGATAGCTTGTGTTGTACGCAATACCGAGTTTCACAAAACAATGCTATGTTATTAAAATATTATCAAAACTAGTCATTATGAATAGTAATACCCACTTTTTTGGAATTTTATAAATTTTATCTTTCAAAATGGACTTCATTTTTGGATTCGGAATATCGAAATTAGCCTAGGGTGAATTTTTGGTATCTTTATGAAAACTTTCAATTTTTTGATGAATAGTGAAAACACTAGGTTACTATTTAAAAACTAACATTTATTTAAATAATTATTTATTTTATATAAATTTATTTTATGTCAAAATTGATACATAATACTTATATAATTTCAATTTAATTCTTTGGAGTCATTTTATAATAATTTTAGATATGTAAAAATTTTATTGAACTTTTCACCGTCTTTTACCCACCTCCTAGGAGAATTTGAAAATTTACATAAAACATAATTTTACTACTTCTGTGAGTGGAATTTCAAAAATCCGAGAGACGTTGTTAATATTAACAAGTAAATGTTGTTCAATAAGATAAAAATAATTGTTTGGTGAATAGTAACTTTTTACTTTTGTTTACCACGGTTAAAAGTAAATAGGGTAATTAAGGTTAAAAATGATATTATTATTACCCTAACACATGTCCTAATTCTATTGGATAAGTGTAATTCTAATAAAAACAACCTTAAGGACAAAATATTACCCTTTATGTCCACTTGGATTAGATTAGAACATTTATTATTATTTTATGTAAATAAGAGTTAAAAGAGTTAAAATCAAAGATTAATAACTAAAACATTTTTAATATAGGGTTATAAATAAGATAAATTATACTATAAATATTCATTATAAATATAAAAAAATTTCCTACATAATGGTATTTTATTTATAAATTTTAGAAATTAAATAAGTTAATTTATATATGACACAATGATGATGTAGTAATTACCTTATTAATGAAATATTAACATAATTGATATTATAAATACCCAAATAAATGTAATTTGAGACTTTTTATGAATTAAAATAATTTTATAGCTTAATATGACATGTTATTATGGATTTAATTAACTTTTTTTGACCTAATAATGTTGTTATGATTTTCACAAAAATCAATTACTAAATAGTTTCAAAATTGACATACAATAGTTTTTAAAACAAATATTATATTATTAATTGTTATTATATTCCTTAAAATCTAAGTTTCAGAAAATGACTTAGATAAGGTTATATATATTAATAATTAACCACTTGGGGTTCTTTTGTATTTTTACAGTAAGTTTATTAACCATATTGTGTAAGAAAACAAGAAGACATAGTAAAAGTTAAATTATTTAACTTAGAGTTAAATCTAAATTATAAGGTTAAAATAGTAACCTAAACTTTTCTAAAACCTATTGGTTGAGATGATTTCTACCAATCCCCACTATATATTTGAAATAAATCATTTTGGAGCTATTATAAACCGACTATGACTTTATTATAAAATAATATTTTAAGTTTTTTCTCAGGTGCCCCTCTCCTCTCCTATAAAAGGGCACCTCCTCCCTCTCCTACTAACACAATTTGGAGCCTTAAAGCTCAGCCAAAACCTGACCATTTCTCTTATAAACTTTCCTATAATCATACTAGAGGTCATGGTCTTCTTCAAAGACTAATTTTAGTGCCCTAAGAAGAGTTTTCAAAGAGGCGTGTCGAAGAATAGGTAATATCTGTTATCGATTCTATCAATTTTATTTCTTCTTATACTTCCTATTCTTTAGTTTTTTCATTATGATGTAATAAAATCAGTATCAATAATATACTGATATGTTATTATAAATATTAAACAACCCTATTTCACCTTCTATCCATCCTACGGAAAACAAAATCACCGCGCATGCGTACGTACAGAATACCGTCTCCACGACGTGGTGTAATCTGTTTTCAACCACCATTTAACTTGGATGGGTATAATGGTGAAAATAATCACTATATATGATTATTTTAAAGTGATATTGATTCTGAAAAAGTATACATACACTTCAATACAATTCCACGATCATGGGAATGATATCATCGATTGTGCGTATGTACGGCCTACCGTCTCCACGATGGGATGCGACTAGTTCTACATGATCTTCATTGAATAATGATTATATAAATGAATTGAATGAATTAATATGATATATATTACACTAATACCATTCTATAAATTACGTATCTATAACCGAAAAATAATAATAAGAATTTATTCGACAAAACGAGAATAATAATATAAAGCAATGAACACCCGAATAATAAGTAGCAATGAAATATTACTAATAAGAAGATAAGAATATGACCATATATGATACCATAAAAATGAATATGATTCTGTAATAAGTAAATAACATTATTTAAATCATTATACAGGAGGTTCGGATATGTACGAAGCAAATCGGACCTAAGGTAACGGAAAATCTCACAATCTTATTTTTATCCGATATTATTTATACTTCAGAATTTACTGGGGAATATTTATCATCCACATCCATGTTTCCCCAATATGTAATATTATTTCTATCCTACTACAATTTTCTAATTCCTATTTTACCCATTAGTGAGTTTTTAGTAAAAGATATGAAACGAATCTTTTGTCATTTTTAGTACGAGGTACTTTTTGACTTTTTGGCCAAAGTACGAGAAGAATGTTTTTTTAACTTATACGACATGAATGGATTTTTATGATTTAATATAACATTATTTCAATGAAGCTTCCTTTAAAAGTTTTCAAGTTTTTTTTAATGAACTTCTTTTAGTTTAAAATTATATGACATGTTAAGAAAGGAAAAATGTTTTTGAAGTAGAAAGGATATTTTCCTCAAGAATGGAGTTCAAGTGTTTTATCAAAATTATTTTGCATCTAAGATAATATAGGGTTCTATTTCTATCCCTATTTTTACATTGATTTCATTATTTTATGATGGAATTAATTTTATGATGTCTTTTTATCTTATATGGATTATGTTATGATGACATGATGTTTAAGAATCCATTTTTTATTACATGGGTTATGCTATGATTTATGATTTTGTGGCACACATAAGAATGGTTTCATTATGAGATGGTTGGGACCTATATCTCCCTCTAATGAATTTGGTATAGATTTATATCTCATGATATAGACATGGCTGGAATGACAAGTTAATCCAGTTCAGTGATACAGGACTGGAACGAGGAGTGAACTCGGTTCAGAAATGGACTTTGTCCTCTAAGATAGTCTTAGCAATGAGTCTTGAATAATAAGAAATGATTTTATATGATTATGTGTGTATGCCAAAAATTTTGGTGGTTTATGTTATGATTATTGGAATTACATTTCAGTACTATGATTTAACCCATGATATGATATTATGATCTCTTTTTTCAGGTTATGATTTTAAAAATGCTATGTTCTTTTGAATATGATATTTCCTTTGTTTACCATTACTGAGCATTTGATCTCACCCTTTTGTATGTTTTCTTTCCCCAGGTTAGGAAGAAGGTTATTAAGTAGGATATTCCAAAATGGACTCTAGATATGATGAAATAAACGGGAGACAATATAGATGATTTATGAACCAGTTGTTTATGTTTCCCAGTTTCTAAAGACACTATACCTATATGGTCCTTTCATGATTTTGTTATATGTTGTAATAAGTATTCTTCAATTCTGAAGTAATAACCATGTATGTAAAGTATGGGTCATTATAGATGGTATCAGAGGAAAGGTATAGTCAACCTTTGGAAACTAGGATGTGAAAGCCTAAGTAAGAACCCTAAGGATATATCTATGCATAGGACAAAATCCTAGTGTTTTAGAAATGGACATGAACAATCTATGATAAGACCTAATGTGTGAAATTTTATTACTGATTATGTTGTTTTCCTATTATAATTAGTGTTGCTCACACTATTCTTCTTGGTTTTAGTCCATGACTAGAACCCGAAGAAACCGTGTTAATGCGGAATGCGATGGGAAATGAAATGATTGTCCCCATGAGAAACCAAACGTTATGGGAGTTGGAATGAAAAATCTTGTTGCCATAGTCACAAAACTTTCTCAAGCTATGAATCATGCAGGACTTCCAAACGAGCGAAGGAAGGAGAAACATTATGTGTAATCCTTCATGAGGCAGCATCAACCCTCGTTCAGTGGGTCTAATGATCCATTAGTGGCTGAACAGTGGATTAGTACCACTGAAAAGATATTTTCAGTTCTATAATGTTCTAAACATAATAAAGACATCTTAGCAGTATATCGTTTGGAAGGTGAAGCTGATTAATGGTGGAATATTATTAATAATATGAGGCAAAGGGATGAAATTGAGTCCATGGAATGGGACGAGTTCAAGAACTTATTTTTCAATAAGTACTTCCCTCATATTTTTCAATCAAAGATAGAGAAGTAGTATCTTGAACTAAAGAAAAATGATGGTGAATCTGTTGGTACCTATAAAGAAAATTTTACAAGACTTTCAAGGTACGCATCTGGAATTATTATCCAACCTGAGAGTATGATCGATCGATTCTTTAGTGGCTTCAAACCAAGATTTTGAAGGGCATTAACCATAAGGGACTTCAATTGCTACGATGAAATCATTTGATGTGATCTAAAGTTTGAGATGGAGATTGGAGTAACCCATCAGTCATATGCGTTTGATAAGAAGAGGAAAATATAATTCAAAGGAAAATCTAAAGAGCACACTGAAAAAAAGATGAGTTTTCCCTTATGAAAAAAAGTGTGGAAAGAAACATAGAGGGAGTTGTCTTAAAGGGACAAGTAAATGTTTCAAATTTGGAAAATAAGGTCATCGGGCATTTGAATGCCACAATGATGGGAAGAATATGTCTAGTGATGCGAACAAAGAAAAGGCTACCTAGAGTGCACCTCCTACACATCAATGTTACAAGTGAAAAAAAATGGGGCATTATGCTAATCAATGCCCTAATCTAAGGGTTTTTTATGATGATCAACACCAAAAAACTCTTAAGGACAAAGACAAAGGAAAGTCACATGAAATTTCTATCAACGATGTGGAGTATGATAACAAAGTGGTGAAAGGTACACTTACCATATACTCTAAAGTAGCAAATGTTTTATTTGATTCTGGATCCACCCACTCATTTATTTTAAATAATTATCTAAGGGTATCTTCATATTACCTCAACAATTAGATGTTGAGTTAGCTGTGACAACCCCTAATGACACAACAGTTGCATAAAAAGTTTACAATTCTTCTCTGATTGATGTTTGTGGGAAAGTGCTTCCTGAAAATCTTGTGATCCTTCCTATAGTGTAATTTGATGTGATTCTTAGCATGGATTGGATTTCCTTATATGGATCTCATATTGATTGCCAAAGAAGGGAAGTCACATTTCATATTCCTGATCAATCTATGATCATCTATCGATGCAAGGATGAATATAACCTTCCAGTGGAAATTTCTTCTATCTTATGGGTCTTGATTCCAATAAATGAAGGTCATTTATCTAAAATGGTTGGAGAGAAACTCACGATTAAGAATATGACCATTGTACTAGAGTTTGATGATGTCTTTCCGAAGTAATTGACAGGTCTTCCAACAAATTGTGAAGTTGAGTTTTCAATTGAACTCATACCGGGTGTTATGCCGATTTCAAAGATACCTTCTAGAATGGCCCCAATTGAGTTTCAAGAATTGAAGAAGAAACTCCAAGAGAATCTTGATAAGGGATTCATTTGCCCTAGTGCATCACCTTGGGGAGCACCTGTTCTGTTTGTTAAGAAAAAAAGATGGATCAATGAGACTCTGCATTGATTATCTAAAACATAACAAGATCACTATAAAGAAAAAATATCCCCTCCCACACATTTATGACTTATTTGACCAACTACGTGGAGCTCAATACTTTTCCAAGATTGATCTTTATTCAGGGTATCATCAATTAAGGGTCAAAAGGTAGGATATACCAAAGACGGATTTCTGTAAAAGGTATGGACACTATGAATTTATAGTGATGCCATTTCGTCTTACTAATTCCCATGTTATCATCATGGATCTAATGAATAGAGTCTTTAGAGACTATCTTGATCAGTTTGTGGTAGTCTTTATAGACAATATTCTTATATATTCAAAGAGAAAGGGAGAACATGAAGATCACTTGAAAATTGTATTGAAGACCCTAAGAAAAGAGAATCTTTATGCCAAATTTACCAAATGTGAATTTTGGCTTCAAAAAGTTTCATTTTTGGGTCACATAATCTCAAAAGAATGGATATCTATGGATCAAGAAAAAATAGAGTTTATTGAATGATGGTCGAGACCGACAACAGTAACTGAGATCCAAATTTTTCTTGGTCTGACTGGATACTATCGACGTTTTGTGAAAGATTTTTCAAGATTATATAACCCACTCACTAGGTTGACTCGAAAAGGAGTTAAGTTCATTTGGATGGAGGAGTGTGAAGATAATTTCATAGAGTTAAAATGAATGTTATCCAGTGCACCTGTTCTCACACTTCCATGTAGTGGAGAAATGTTTTTGATCTACCATGATTCATCAAAGAAGGGACATGGGTGTGTTCTCAGGCAAAATGATATGGTGATAGCTTATTCCTCACGATAGTTGAAAATTCATGAGAAAAATTTCCCAACTCATGATTTGGAGTAAGCTGCGGTAATCTTTTCATTAAAAATGTGGAGGCTTTTTTATGGTGAAAGGTGTGATATTAATACTAATCATAAATGTTTAAAGTATATTTTCACAAAAAAGGAGCTGAATATTCGCCAAAGAAGATGGTTGGATTTGATTAAGGTCTACAACAGATCAATTCATTATCACCCTGGGAAAGAAAATAAGGTGGAAGATGCATTATGTCGACAAGACCATGCCAGCTTATCCATGATGAAGATCCCAAGAGATCCAATATTTATGGATTTACAAAGGATGGATCTTGGAATTATAATATAACGGGAGAAATATTTTCTTTCTCAAATGAATGTTCAACCATCTATACATGTGACGATTAAAGAGGCACAGAAAAAAGATGTAGAGTTATAAAAGAAGGTGATAAATGTTCCGGAATTCAACCTTGATTTTTATGGGATAATAAGGTTTAATAATTGGGTTTGTGTTCCTCTCATCCCAGAATTAAAGAAGGAGATGCTGGAAGAGGCTCATAGTTCTTCATTCTCTTTTCATCCTGGAATCATGAAGATGTATAGAGACATGAAAGAGAACTTCTGGTGGGATGGAATGAAAAGAGATGTTGCTGAATATGGCTCTCGATGCTTGGTTTGTCAACAAGTTAATGTTGAGAGACAGAAGTCTAAGGGGATGTTACAACCATTACCCATACCCGAATAGAAATGGAAAAAACATCATTATGTACTTTGTCACTAGACTTCCTAAAACATCCTAACGCAATAATGCTATCTGGGTTATAGTTGATCGTCTTACGAAGTCGGAACACTTCATTACTATTAGAGGAGATTTCTCTCTAGATCAGTTTTCCAAGATATATGTGAAGGAAGTGGTAAGATTGCATGGAGTACTACTTTCCATTATATATGATCGGGATCCAAGGTTTACCTCAATGTTTTGGCAAAGTCTTCAGCATACTTTAGATACAGAGTTGAGTTTCAGCACTTCTTATCATCCTCAGACAGATGGTCAGTCTGAGAGAACAATTAAAACTCCAGAAGATATGTTAAGAGCTTGCTCTATGGATTTCAAAGGTTGTTGGGATCAACACCTACCATTGGTGGAATTTTCTTATAATAATAGCTTTCACTCTAGTATTCAGATGGCTCCTTATGAATCTCTCTATAGAAAGAAATGCAGGACTCCAACATGCTAGGATGAAGTTGAGGAAAGAATGCTTTTAGGAACTGATCTTGTTAATGAGATGGCAGAAAAGGTCAAATCTATTCAACAACACATAAGAGAAGCTCAGAGTCGACAAAAAAGTTATTCCGACAACTGAAGAAAAGACCAAGAGTTTGAAGTGGGTAATAAAGTGTTCTTACGAATATCTCCTTGGAAGGGAGTAATGATATTTGGAAAAAAGGGAAAGATGAGCCCTATGTATATTAGTCCTTTTGAAATATTAGACCGTATTGGGAAAGTACCTTACTGATTGGCGCTTCCACCGAATCTCTCTCAAGTTCATAATGTGTTCCATGTATCTCTCTTGATAATGTACATACCTGATCCATCACATGTACTAAGCTCATAAGTTGTACTGATGGAGCATAATCATTCTTACGAAGAACAGCCGATAGAGATTCTGGATCGTAGCAAAAAAGTTCTACGGAACAAGACCACTTACTTGGTGAAAGTTTTATGGAGGAACCACTAATTAGAAGAAGCTACATGGGAGCTTGAGAATATGATGCGGAGACGTATCCTTATCTGTTTGTGACGAAGTGACGAATTTCGAGGGCGAAATTCATTTTAAGGGGGGTAGAATGTAACACCGGAGATTTTATGAGAAATATTTTGTTTTTATGTATTATGTTATACGAAACACCAAAGGAATCTTCCACTGCACACAACACTATCTTGGCTTTCATTGCACGCAAGATCAACCTTCCTCGATATCTTGCATTATACGCAATACCGAGTTTTACTAAACTATGATATGTTATTAAAATATTATTCAAACTATCCGTTATGAATAGTAATACCCACTTTTTGAAATTTTATAAATTTTATCTTTCAAAATGGACTTCATTTTTGGATTCGAAAAATTGAAAATACCCTAGGGTGACTTTTTGGTATTTTTCTGAAAACATTCAATTTTTGTTGAATAGTGAAAACACTGGGTTACTATTTAAAAACCAACATTTATTTAAATAATTATCTATTTTATTTAAATTTATTTTAGGTCAAAATTGATACATAATACCTATATAATTTCAATGTAATTCATTGGAGTCATTTAATAATAATTTCCGATATGTAAAAATTTTATTGAACTTTTCAACATCTTTTACCCACCTCCTAGGAGAATTGGTAAATTTATATAAAACATAATTTTACCGCTTCTGTGAGTGGAATTTTGAAACTCCGAGAGACACTGTTAATATCAACAAGTAAAATTTGGTTCAATAAGATAAAAATAATTTTTTTGGTGAATAGTAACTTTTTTCTTTTATTTACCACGGTTAAAAGTAAATAGGGTAATTAGGGGTAAAAATTATTTTATTTTTACGCTAACATGAGTCATAATTCTATTGGATATGTGTAATTTGACCAAAAACAACCTTAGGGATAAAATATTACCATTTAGGTCCACTTTTATTATATTATGACATTTATTATTATTTTATTTAAAGAAGAGTTAAATGAGTTAAAATAAATGTTTAATAACTAAAACATTTTTAATATAGGGTTATACATAAGATAAATTCAGCTATAAATATTCATTACAAATATAAAAATATTTCCTACATAATTGTATTTTATTTATAACTTTTATACATTAAATAAGTTAATTTATATATGAAACAATGATGATGCAGTAATTACCTTATTAATGAAATATTATCATAATTGATTTTATAAATACACAAATAAATGTAATTTGAGACTTTTATAGAATTAAACTAATTTTATAGGTTAATAGGACATGTTATTATGGATTTAATTAACTTTTTTCGAACTAATCGTGCTGTTATGATTTTCACAAAAATCAATTACCAAATAGTGACAAAATTAAAATAAAATAGTCTTTAAAAAAAATATTATATTATTAATTGTTATTCAATTCCTAAAAATATATAGTTCATCCAAATGAATTACATAAGGTTATATATATTAATAATGAACCAATTGGGGTTCGTTAGGCTTGTTTAGTAAGTTTATTAACCATATAGTGTAAAAAAACAAGAAGACACGGTAAAAGTTAAATTATCTAACTTAGATTTAAATCTAAAGGATAAGTTTACAATAGTAACCTATACTTGTCTAAAACCTATTTTTTAGATGATTTAGACCCATACCCACTTTTTCTTCTAAATAACTCAATTTGAATCTATTATAAACCGAATATGACTTTATTATAAAATAATATTTTACGTTTTTCCTAAGGTGACCCTCTCCTCCCTTATAAAAGGGAACCTCATCCCTCTCCTCCTCACACAATTTGGAGCCTTAAAGCTCGGCCAAACCCTGACCATTTCCCTTATAAACTTTCCTAGAAACATACTAGATTTCCTTTACTTCGTAAAATACCAATTTTAGTGCCCTAAGAGGAGTTTTCAAAGAGGCGTGTCGAAGAAGAGGTAATATCTGTTGCCGATTCCTTCAAATTTATTTCTTCTTCTACTTCCTCTTATTTAGTTGTTTCATTATTAAGTAATAACATAAGTATCAATAAAATAATGATATGTTATTATAAATATGAAACAACCCTATTTCACCTTCTATCCATCCTACGGAAAATGAAATCACCGCACGTGTGTACGTACAAAATATCGTCTCCACGCCGTGGTGTAATCTGTTTTCAACCAACATCTTACTTGAATGGGTATAATGGTGTAAAGAATAACTATATATGATTATTTTAAATTGATATTGATTCTGAAATTGTATACATACACTTAAATAAAATTCCACAATTATGGGAACGATATCATCGCTCGTGCGTACGTACGACCTACCGTCTCCACAATGTAATGCGACTCATTCTACATGATCTTCATTGAGTAATGATTATATAAATTAATTGAATGAATAAATATGATATATATTATACTAATAACATTCTATAAATGAGGTATCTATAACCTAAAAATAATAATAACAATTTATTCGACAAAACATGCATAAGAACATAAAGCAATGAACACCTGAATAACAAGTAGCAATGAAATATTACTAATAAGAATATAAGAATATGACCATATATGATATCATAACAATGAATATGATTATGTAATATTTCAATAAACTTATTTAAATCATTATAAAGGAGTTTTGGATACGTATGAAGCAAATCGGACCTATGGTAAAGGAAAATCTCACAATCTCATTTTTATCCGAGATTGTTTATACTTCAGAATTTACTAGAGAATATTTATCATCCACATACATGTTTCCTCAATATGTAATATTATTTCTATCCTCCTACAATTGTTTAATTCCAATTTTACCCATTGGTGAGTCTTTAGTAAAAGATATGAAATGAATCTTTTGTCATTTTTAGTACGAGGTACTTTTTAACTTTTACGGCCAAAGTACGAGAAGAATGTTTTTTTAACTTATATGGAATGAATAAATTGTTATGATTTCATAGAACATTATTTCCATGTAGCTTCCTTTACAAGTTTTCAAGTTTATTTTTAGTCAACTTCTTTTAGTTTAAAATTATATGACATGTTAATAAAGGAAAAATGTTTTTGAAGTAGAAAGGATATTTTCCTCAAGAATGGAGTTCAAGTGTTTTATCAAAATTATTTTCCATATATGATAATATAAGGTTCTATTTCTATCCCTATTTTTACATTGATTTTATTATATTATGATGGAATTAATTTTATAATGTCCTTTTATCTTATATGGATTATGTTATGATGGCATTATGTTTAATAATCCCTTTTTTATTACATGGGTTATCCTATGATTTATGATTTTGGGGCACATATACGAATGGTTTAATTATGAGATAGGTGGGACCTATATCTCCCTCCAATGCATTTGGTAAAGATTTATATCTCATGAGACAGACATATCTGGAATGGCAATTTAATCCAGTTTAGTGATACAGGACTGGAACGAGGAGTGAACTCGGTTCAGAAATGGACTTTGTCCGCTAAGATAGTCTTGGAAATGAGTCTTGACTAATAAGAAATTATTTTCTATGATTATGTGTATATGCCACAAAGTTTCATGTTTTATGTTATGATTATTGTGATTACATTTCACTACTATGATTTATCCTATGTTATGATATTGTGATCTCTTTTCCAGGTTAAGATTTTCGAAATGCTATGTTCTTTTGAAAATGATATTTTCTTTGTTTACCCTTACTGAGAATTTGAGTTCACCCTTTTGTATGTTTTCTTTCCCCATGTCAGGAATAATTTTATTAAGTATGATATTCCAAAAGGGACTCCAGATATGATGAAATAAATGGGAGACAATGTAGATGATTTATGCACCAGTTGTTTATGTTTACCAGTTTCTAAAGACACTATACCTATATGGTCATTTCATGGTTTTGTTATATGTTGTAATAAGTATAATTCAATTATGAAGTAATAACCATGTATGTAAAGTATGGTTTGTTATAAGACATAAACTAAAAATATATATTTTTCATTTCAAAATAATTATAATAAGGGAATCATTCAATTTCCATATCGAGAATGTGTTGGAATACCATGTTTAACTATAGAATATGTGAGTTTTACTATCATAATATTGGTATTAAAAATAATTATGAAATATGGATTCGTAATGGGGAAAAAATTTCATGTAAAGATTATATTTATGTTTATTTATGGTGTGATGTAGAGAATATGATAATTTATCAATTCCCATTAATATCAAAACATGAATCCGTAAAAATGTAGGAATATTTTAATTAGATTGATTGTGGTATTTGATTTATAGATTTTGAAGAATAATATAATACTTACGGATATCAAGACTAATGTAAAATAAAAAGACTTATAATTTTAATGAAATTATATTTTAAAGTACTTATATAATGATGATATAATAACTAAATACTGCATTACATTGAGTTAATGTTCATCATTTTGAATTTTAATCAATTGAAATTTATGAATACTCAAAAGATTTTAGTTTTTATTGGGAAACGATATTAGTCTAAACCACTAAAAATATTGTTCTGTATCAAGATGGATATCAAATAAATGTGGGAAACCCTATTATATTCTATAAAACATTACAGGTAATATTACTATTATCTAAAAAATTATAAAAAAAATATAAAAAAATTAGTTAAAAATGTGATGACATGGGGATAAGAAAAATAAATATAACTATGAGATATTACATCCTAATAATTTATTAATTTGAAAAATAAATTAATTTGAAAAATTCTACATTTGTAGTACAAAAAAATATTGCATGATTGGGGTTGTCATGGGATAGTGTGAAACCATTGGAAATATTCATAAATAACACAATACATGATAGTTTTATTCACATTTATAATATTCTACCATTAATTTTTATAGGGAAACAAATTAAATTCGTTATACTAATAATATTTAAAAAAACCATCCTAAAAACAATATGGATTTCTACTTGATATAAATGATATTTAATTTAAAATAATTTTGGAATATGGGTGTCACATCCATTGATGAGTCTCAAGATTATTTATTTTAGAATTTTGTTATTCTTATGTGATGATTAAATTATTTACAATCTTATGCGATGATATATAATTTGAATGTTACGAACAAAATTCAGATTTTATTTTTTTGAAAAATAAATGATTTAAGAAATTTAAATATTATAAAGGTTAGAGTTTCATGGTTCATTGATGATTAATCAATATAAATAACCAATATATAAATAATAATTCAAAATTTGATAATGTTCCAAATAAAAATAAACTACATAAATTTTTTAGGGAAGTAATGTTATAAATTATTATATGTTTTATTTTTTATAAAGGGTCATAAATGTTCCTGAAATAGAACTAATTTTCAAATGTAAAGCCAATATAATTATAGAAAAAAATTTACTTATATTTTAATTATTGGTTAAAAATTTTATTGCACAATTTTTAATGTAATTCATATTGAATTTTTTTAAGACACACTTGTTTCTATTTTCATACATGTAAAGGGAAAGATAAAAAATATAATTTAGAATAACTTTATGAATTGATGAGTTATCATCTCAAACAAACACTCCACTCTATGTGAACTGATTATAGTATGCGACAAGTTAATATTTCTTATTATATAATTTATAATATAGAAAAAATAATTGTTTCATGTACAATAGAATCTCAGCCTTCTAAATTTTTATTCAGTTAGCATATCCAAATGGGTAAATACCAAATACATGAAATTGAATTAATTGAAAAATCATGTTTATCCTATTATGTTGTATAATTAAATTTTGATAAAAAAATTGACATTGATTGTTAAATTATGAAACTATAAGTGTGGAATGATTTTATCAACTATAAAATGATATTTTTTCATCGAATATTTATAAGTATTTTCTGAAAAAATTAAACCAAGATTCATTGGTAATTATTTGTAACTTATAAAATAGTCCCCTCTCACATTCTTCAATTGTATAGGGAACCTTTATGTGTAACTTTTGAAAAAAAAAATCGTGTATATTTTTCAGACTCTTTAAATTGTAGGCATCCCACTAATATATATAAATATATTATGATGAACCAAGGTAATCATATCTTTATTTTTTATAATTTTCATAATTTATAAAATTACATCTAACAATAATCAAACAAATCTCGGAGAATCTTTTGGTTTTGTGTTGTTGGGGAGAAGTTAGAAAGGAATCATAAATAACAAAATTTTCAAACATTTATGAGTAATCAAACTATTTTAAACCCCATTATAGACCTCACAGAAATTATAATTATCTTTATTTCCTATGTAAGTGTAACAAAAGAAATACGTGAACAAAAACAATCAGTATAGGAAAATATATCAACATGTCATTAAGGGTTATATAACAAGAATATGAGGAAACAAGAACATGTAGAATGTTTTTTTAACAAACATGGAAAAATAATATTTTTTTATTAATCATAAAGGAAGTATGTATAATATAAAAAGAAAAAACAAGTTCCCTAACATAAGATTATGAGATATCCATAAGAACATCACATAACGAAATTAAATCATAAGATTATGGAATCAAATAATATTTGTAGAAAATATTATACATGACATCACAAACATATGTAAATGCTAGCTCCTAATATTATCACAATTTGGTGGAAAATATATATCTAAAATTTTCACCTTTCATTAGATATTACATACATAGTGACTTTATTATTCATACATAAAACATATTCCTATTCTCTTGATATATTCCCTTATGTCCTTCTAACATTCACAACATATAGGAAATTGAATCTTATTTCCTCGGTGGTATCCACCACCTGGCCTCCTAGAGAACTCTATCATTATACACTTTGGCGAGTCTAAGAATTGGTTATGGTGAAATATGTTAATAATATATCAGGATAAAATATTTTTCATAATAAATATACCCTTCTCTCTAGAATTAATAGAAATTGGATAGATACCAATGGTTTGGCCAAAATTGTTAGTATTGGTATCATAAAGAGACCGTATGCCAACAATTACGGATAAATTATTTGTATATGTCCTATAGATAACAATGTTTTTGTTAAAACCATAAGTATATATTCCATAAGAATACCCAATACAAATGGTTTTTGATAAACCATTTGTATAGGGTATAGCTATAACAATGGTTTGGCCAAAACCGTTGATATAACTTCCATAATAAGCACCTATACCAACAGTTTTGAAACAAAAATGGTATAGGTCAGAGATATACCAATAGTTTTTTAAAAATCAATGGTATATGTTCCTTAATAATTACATAAACCAATAGTTTTTTAAGAAACATTGTTATAGGTCCTACATGTCCAAATACCTATACAAACGGTTGTTGAAAACCATTGGAATATGTCTATACCAACGGTGTCAAAAACATTTTGTATAGGAATCCATATTTTTTTATGTATTATTTATCAAATAAAATTGAATAAGTAAACATTTAAATTAATTTTTAATATGAATAAATATATTTATCATATTATGTAGAAAAAAGTTATTGTATAAGTTCTTTTCTTTTGGGTATTTCATCATCACTTTCGATTTCTCATTATTAAATTTTTTTACCACTTTTAACATAAAACCATTTATTTCTAGTTCCCACCATTGAATAAAACCGTGAAACATAGTGTGAGAAACAATATTCATATTGGGAAATAACATAATCAAGAAAAATTATTTATAAGATCACTAAATCATGACACATTCATTTAAATCTAATACACATTAGGTTTATCCTATCCCATTCATGATAATCATATATTCGAATCCATATCGATTTTTCATAAATATTTTATCAACTTCCAATGAATATCCCCTAATATTATCAAAATAAGAGAAATTTAAGGCTTGTTTTCATGTATTTGGTAATGCTCAAGTTAATCCTGAAGTGAATTTTTCAATGTTATTACCCCTTTGTACATCTCTTATAGATCGATAACATCTTGTATTTTTCAGATAGGGATGAAATTTCTTATAAACCACTCTCTATAAAATTCACCATGATTATATGTTATTTTTATATACATAATCTTATTTATAGACTAATACCTAGGGTTCTAATTGTTGTTTTTATCATAGTTCCAAAGGTTAACTAAAAAATTTCTATTTTAGCAAATATAATGAAAAATGACTATTTCACATCATATTATGTGATTATTAAACATTAGTATCTAATAATTACAACACATGTATTGTTAGGGCCTAGTTTCATTGGAATTATATATTTTTAATACATTAAGATGGAATTTTTATTTTTTTTTCCATAATGACCTCTTAAAATTCAATTGATCTCCTAAATATGCATGAGATAAAGTAGGGAATATATAAATAATAGTGTGGGAAAAATTATAGTTAGAAAATAAACATGATTAGAATTCATAACATTTAAGTTAAATTAATAACATGATAACATAAAGTTAATCCACATGAGAAATCACATGGTATCATAATTTCAAAAAAATGGTATCATACGGTCATGGAATCATATGAAATGTGGTAGAAACCAAAAACATGCTATAAACATGAGTGAAGGATAAATTCTAAGATAATATCACATGGTCTAAAAAACTAATAATGGATTATATTTAATCCCTAACCCCATACACAACACATCGTGAAACTATAACTTTATAAAATGCATTTGGAGTTCTATCTAGGTGAACCATAAATTAAATTAATCATAATTAATAACATAAGAATAACCCATGGATAGAAAATGATTTACATAATATTTTTTCATATCATAATCAATGTAAATTCCATAATTAATGAATTTGATAAATGATCATAAGGCATGCATTACACTGTAAAAGAATATAAGAATAAGATAATTATATTAGTGAGAGACATATATTAATCATAAAACAAATCCAAAACATCAATGGTTGGCTTCATTGATTAAAAATTCTAATAAAAAATTATAACATTCCTTGGTAAAATATCATTTTCACCATGAGTAACATCAAAGGATTTCATCTTACATGGAAAATGATTTCATAATATCACATTAACCATTTATTGAGGAAAATATCAATTCCATTTTGAAAAAACTTATTTAAAATTTGAATATTTCTAAAAAATTAAATATTATATTTTTCAAAATAACCCCTGAACTTAAAATAACGAATCATTAAAACATTTTTTGGTCATGATGGGGGAAAGGTTCAACTTATAATTAATATGCTAAAAACAAATATTCCTCTCTCATTTCAGTAAGAAAAGTGAAAAATTACTTTGTCTATAAAATAGGAAGAAGGTTCATTTTAAAACTTTTTTGACGAAGAAAATTGACTGTAAGAATGAAATTAAAATGTTATAGTAAAAAAATTGAATAGTTTTTTTGGAAATTATATATTTGAAGGAAAAGTAATTTTTCAACTGAAGAGAGAAATAAAGTTTTATCTTTATAGAAACATTTTATAAATAATTTTAATTACAAAATTTCTAATAATAGTATACTTACATGAAGAATTTTTTAATAAATAGATGATAATAAAAATAAAAGGTTTTAATATATAATGATGAAATAATTTCCTTTAATGGAAATTCAATCATAAGAAATTCTGATTAAAACGAGATCAAAACATAAACACATACTGCTTTGGTAACATTTGAATCGTAATATAACTTGAATGAAATAGATGAATTTTTTACTTAATATTTAATAAATCTTGAATTATTCATGATATAATATGTAAATAGGTTGTATATACACCATATGATAGAAATTAGGTGTATAAAAGGACATGCATCTCAAAGAAAAAGAAAAAAAATTGAGATAGTAACAGTTATAATGATCATATCTTTAAGGGTGATATGATCCATGAGGTGATTATGTGTTACATATTTATATCTATACAAATGTAAATTTTTATAATATATAATATAATAAAATATCATTTCACAAATAATCATTGAATAATATAATCAACAGAGTAGAAGTGTAACCCAATGAATCCAAATTGAACTAAGAGACCCCTTACATCACAAAACCCAATATTTGAGGACTAGTTAACCTATTGTATAGTGATTTTAAACATATTATTAACTTATAACATGATTATATTATTATTTAAATATAATTTTTGATCCCTTTTATATCATCACATCACTCATTTATTAAAAATCATTCATGATCACTATTGTTTTGTGTGTTAAATGTCTTAGTTTCTCATACTTGTTTTATTGTGACTATTCCTTGTCAAACAAATATAATGCGTTAATATTATCTCAATATTGATATTAATTTTGAAAATTTCATTTTTTTCATTAGATACATATTTATATTCATTATTTAATTTTTAATATGTAATATTATTCACAATGCATCGTGGATACGGTAGACCATACGTACGTGCAAGCGACATTTTATTTTCTTAACAAGTGAAAGGGAAATGATTTAGATTGTATAATAATTTTATAGAATAAATATTATTTCATATATATTACATATATTCATTAAATTTATCCATTATTACCATCTATGTAATGTGTTAGTGAACAAAGAATCACATCAGTTTGCGAGGAGGTAGTCCATTATACTCAAAAATAACATTATCATTTAATCAATGGATGGTGAGGTAATGAATTAAAAGATATGTTTTTTTAAAAGAGTTATTAATATGTAATTAATTTCATATATAAATCTCAAATTAATCCATATAAACATACATGTAAATCATAAGTTAAAAATGAATTAGATTGCTTCACGAGGAGGTAGTCGACCATACACTTGAGCAATATTATTATATTCTTAGTGGAATTAAAGGTAAGAAGGTATATATGATATTATAAATAAAGATGTATAATTATATCACAAATATAATATATAAACATTATATACATAACTATATCAAACCTCTGGAAGTGGAAATAGAAAACAAATTACGTCAGTTTGTGATGCAGTAGTCTGCCATAGACACGATCAACAGTTTTGTTTGAAGGGAGAGGAGATAGTTATTGGTAATTCACTTATCATAAAAAAAATAATTATATGGAATATAAAGAGATTAATATATCATAATTTTGTATTAATATTTTAATTATGTGGAGGAATAAATAATATCGAATGATTTGTTATGGATGTTGCATCATCTTCCGAAAAATTCTATTGTTTTGCACTGAATGCCTTTATAGTTTCGATTTGTAACCAATAAAAAGAATATAGAATTATGGATTTAAATTAATTAGATTTATTCAGAAGATATTTTTATAACCAATGTGTTTTAGAAGTGTGATGATTTTAGGAGAATATTTTGTAATTTATAGGTTGAGAGAGGACACAGTTGTATGTTTTAAAAAAAAGTAATTACACCCATGTTTTGGTAATTATAGAAGGAACACAAAAATGGACCATTTTTCTACCCTATAGTATATATGGTCTAAGTACGATAAAAAAATGTAATTATACAAGTTTTATGTCATTTTTACCCATTATTGTATTAGTTTAACCCACAGTAAGCCTATTTTTACCTTAACAACAATAAATAATTTTTTATGTTTTCATTATTCATTATAGTAAGAAATTTAGTTAAACTTGTTAGATAATAAAAATTATAATGAATAAAAATATGGAATAATTTTTTCCAAATTCATCTAACAAAATTAGAATAATTAAATTTAAAATTTATCCCATGTACATGTCGAAAAAAACAAGGTTTGAAGAAATTATTTGTTAAGGAAAATCAATTCTCATATTTAATATATCAAAATTAATCATAATTAGATTAATTTTATGTCATATTTATAAATATGTAATTTTTAAATTTTATTTATGTTATTTTTTATTATAGTTTATTTGTATTATTTTAAATCTATAAATATTATAGTTTTTAAAACAATTTTATAAAAAAGTAGTTTAAAAAAGATAAGAAAAACTAACACAAAAACATAATATAAATATGATTAAAATATAACAAACTAGACATAGTATAATTAGAAAAATAATTATTTAAATATTAAATATTATTAGAACAGTAATGGGACAAGTTTTTTTAAAATAAATTAAAATTTTATAAAAATTATTATTATTCATTACTCACTGAAAAATTAATATTTTGCAAAAAATCCCAAAATATCCCAATAATTTAATATCAATATTATGATTTAAAAAAAGACTTTTAAAAAATAAATTTTTTAAAGGTTATAAATTTAATTTTAAATTAGGAGCTCAATGTGGGAATAAACTGGCTTCTATAAAAAAATTACAGGTTTACAAAAAACATTTATTTCCTTTAAAATATTATAATTTTATTTCTAATTATTAGATAACCATTGAATTTATTTTATAAATGTAAAAATCATATAATATTAATTATTTAGTTATTAATATTCATACCAAGATACTTAACATTGAGGCTATAATTATCATGTTTAAATAATGTTATTTTAATAGAGTATCATCTTTCATTTAAACTTGGTGATGCATGAATTGTAAGCTATCGAAGTGATTATATTTATTTTTAAATTAATACATCATAAAGTACGGGGATATTATGTTCTCTTATAATCATGGTGTTGTGTTTTATATACTCTATCCAATATGATATTCTACTTTTAAAATATTAGAGTGTTATTATAGAAAATCGTAAAATTTTAGAAAGGAATAATAAAATATATAATTTTAATTTTTTTCAAATTATATAATGATTCAAGACATGTTTTATTTACATAGAAGATTTTTAAATTATTATTATAATAAATTATTGAAGGTTTTTAAATGATTAAGAAATTTATATACTAATTTGAGGATTATAAAAATTAAATTTTATATAATTTATTATATAATGACCATAGTCGTTGTTTTTCATTTCTCCTAGAATTAATGGATTGACCGTAATTTGAAAAATAATTTATTAATTTCCTCTCAGAGTAAAAGTAATCATGTAAAATCAAAACTGATGGAATATTAATATCTAAATTTAAATATTTTTATTTTTATTTTATAATTTTTTTATTATGACTATAAAAATAAAATATTATCATTTTTTATTTTCTAGTTAATTTTAAGTAAAACTAAATTCAATATGATCTCTTTAGCCCCAAAAAATTCAATCTAATATTATTAGTTTATTATTTTATTTAGATGATGAGGTATATATTTATAATTAATATTTATAATAATAATAAATGAAAATATTTTTCATCTTTGTAGATAAATTAGTATTGTGATTTCATTTTTTATAAAATCATAAAAACTAAATTAAAACAAAAAATTAAAAAATTATAATAAAAATTAAAAAAAATTATCATTGGAATTTTTAAAAAAACTCAAAATACAACATCAAACACAAAATAAATGAAATAAAATTATGAATAATTTTTTAATTTAATTAATCATCATCATTTTATTCATTTTATTGCTTTCATTTCTAAGATTGAGGTTAACATATTTTTTGAAAAAAAATATCTTTTCTATAATGTTCTCCAACATCATTAATTGTGAGATTATCATTTATTATTTTTTTCATATAAATTTGAATATAATTACCATATTATTTAATAATAAGAGAAAAATTCTGGAATTTTTAGATTATTTAGTAATTAAAAATTTGAATCTATGAAATATATTTATTATACTATAACGATGGATGATTTGTGTGATAAAATTAAAAAATAATTAGGTAGACATGGACCCATTTAGAAATTTTTTGATTATATTATAGAAGAAATGAGAAAGAAATCATGTAAGAGGTTTAAATATCATTAAACATGTCCTATTAATTTTTTATAGAATTTGATGAAAATGTGGCATATATTCTGATTCTTATTTTTATAGAGTAAATTAATATTTTTTAAAATCTCCATCCTTTCCATAAAGAAACCAAGAAGAGAGTTTTAAAATTCTAACATTTTAAACATAATAATAATTATGGAATATACTAAAATATATAGTTAAATTTTTATATCACTAATATGAAAAAAAAAATATACTCAAAATACATGTAAATTTTGGAAAAGAAAATGCGGAGGATTCTCACTATGTTTAATATAAAATTGAATAACCGAGGTGAGAAAAAACATGTAGAACGGTTAACTTAATAAAAGATACTAAAAATCCATGATTATGTAATATTAGTTTATAAATTATTTCTAGGTATGTAATCAAGTAATTAAAAACTATTAAATCAATATAAAAAACATAGTTAATAAATAAAAATAAATTAAATCAATTATTATAATAAATTTTGTATTTTTTCCTAAAACTAATTAATTTCATTAATTATTATAATATGATCTTGATACCACAATCATTATCTATTTTTTCAATATATATAATTGTAATTTTTTATATATAGGTTATAATTTATTATTATTATTGGTTATAATTGATATATTTTTTGAAGGATGTTATTCTTTTAAATAATAATACTATCATTGTCGTTAATAAAATTTGTTTAAACATATAAAAATAAATATTATATAAAAATAAAATATTCAAATTTTTTATATAATACGTAGTCAATAATATTAATAAGATTATTCACTATGAATTAAAAGTAAAATAAACTCAGTAAAAGGTAGTTTTAGTAATGGATGAGTTTAATTTGTAGGATAATAACTATTAAAAAAGAAAAAACATAAAAAATATGATATTTCAAATAAAAAATTCATTCAATAATAAAAATATTCAATATAGAAAGGTATTTACTAATTATTGATACAAATGGAGTTTAGGTGGTGACTAATTTAATGAAAGGTGATGATTTAATTGAGTGATTTTTTGGTTTGTTGTTAATGATTTCAATGATTAATGACAATTTAATAGATAAAGTTGTAATAGTTATTCGTTGCTCATAGAAACCATGTAATGGGAAATAAGAGAGGTGAGGGTCATTGTAGGATGTGATATAGAGATAGAGTTTTCATTTCATGGTGGTGCATAATTAGTTATCTATGATATGAAAAAGGGCGGTGATGAATGTTACTAGGAATAGAGGGGTCCAAGATCAATTTTCTTGATTATATTGATATTTACAGTTTACTGAAATAAAGGAAATAAAAAAATAGAAATAAATTACCCTATTTTCATGGATTTAAAACATTACGGAAGTAGAATTATTTTCCACCTAGATTTACACAACCATGGAAGAAACATAACAAATTATAATGATTTTTTATTATAACCATGAAAATATAGGGTAGAATTTCTATGATTTTAAAGATAATGAGAAATCTTTGTTTCTACATTAAATTTCTACTACTATGATAATAATAAATTTAAATGTATGGGTTTTAGAAAAAATCTTTCATTATTAATCCAAACTTCTTAATGAAAATATGTATATTTTTATTTTTTATTAATGTCAATAAATATTTTAAGTTATAAGACAATTCGACTAAGAATTTTCATAATTCTATTTATAAATGTATCATGATGCATTTATCAAGACACATCATGTATATAGGTAATATAAACCTAATTTGGATGGATGTAATAAAAAAAATATTTTTTATATTATTTGCAACAAATATTTCATGTAAAAATTATAAAAAAAATACTATTTATAATATTTTTTAAAGAATTTTGAAATTAATGTTGAAATTAGGTTAATATTTGTATTTAAATGATTTGATATTGTCTTATCTTTGAATTATATCAGTATTACTATAATTAATATTTATTGATATTTTTTAGGTGAAGTTTAGTCTAAAAATTCCTAAAGATATTGGAAATTTAATTTTTTGTTTTACATTAAGGTATTTATTAAATAAATGCATGAGGAAGTTTCCAGAAGAAATTTCCCTTGTATGTCTAAAATAGATGTTGTGTATATAAGGAACTCTTTTCAGTAGAGGCGACTGCAGTATATCAGTGTGTATGATTGATATCTACGTATATAATTCACTCATATTAATATGAGGATATGCTTATCATATTTTATGATTTCCTAAGTGATCTTATAGGATTGTTTCACCATTTACAATTTATACATATAATTTTCCATCATCCATGTTTTTTTATAGAGAGGTTATACTATCATTCCCATGCATCATGTCGTATTATAGGAAATCCCCATATTAATGATATAAACTATGTCTATCATCCTAACAGTTTTTACAACATCACTATTATTAATATTTAATGATAGACAATGAGTTTCCTACCAAAAAAAATTCACATCGCTTATTATGGAATTCCCATATTGAAGGTCAATATTCTTCCAAAAAAGATGATAGTCTCATATAACTACCCATGGTACTGAGGAAATATTTATTTATATTTATCAGATATTCACTAAAATATGTTATGGCGTATTATAAGATATAACAATTTTATATCTTTTTATTTGGCTTGGAGGATCTTTTATCATGAAATATATTCTATATTTGTCACCGAGTACTGTAGTACATTAATATAGGATATTGATTTCTTGGATTTAGGCATATATTCCATGTGGTTTCTTATAGTTATGGATCAATTAGGTGACACATTTTGTCTTATGTGAATTGATAATAATAATTATACATTTTAAAAATATTATATAGATAATAAGAATTTGATGTCATAACTTATATCAGTTTTCATGTGTCAGAAGCCGACATTTGACTCCCTTCATTGAAGGATGTGGCCTATATAAATTGTTTCAACCCTCTTATGAGGGGATAGTAAATCCAATAATAAATTTTCCATGATCTATTCTAAACACTTATAAATTTATTATCAAGTTGTTGATTCTATAACACCTTTTTTTGGGATCCTCTCATAGGTTAGAGGGATTTAAGTGGCTGGTGTAATCCATTTTAATGTGGTATTAAATTTAATATAACTAGGTTATATCCATCATGTTTACTCCAACAATATTAGTAGAGATGAATCACATAACACATGTGGTATTCCTTTTTTTATTTCATGCACTTAATACTACATGTTGGTATTGTGATGATAGGTCAAGCATATTTAAAGTCTTCTTCCACTATAATGATCATGTGATGATCCTCTTTAACCAATCAGTGATATTAGAGCTAGGTCCTTTATTGGACAAACGTGTTTTATAACTATTTTTATGAATAAACTATTTATAATAATATTCACATGGCCATGTCTTAACATATTATATAGGGTGTATGATTTCCATACTTCATATCATTGGATCATTGTCAATGAAATTACATTATAGGATAATTTAATGTGTGTTTCATCTAATTTAAATTTTTTTATAGAATAATGTGTTATGTTTCACATATTAAAATTGCACCACTACATTTTTTGTTAGTTATGATACACTAAAACATGGGATTTCATTCTCTATTGTAAGCTTTTACATGGGACATTGGAGGCTTTGAATAAAATCCAGGTTTTCTGTAATGTAGAATTGTGTCATAATAATGAGATAGTATACATCATAAAATGTAACAAAAATATTAAAATGTTTGGGACTTGATGCAACCAATTTAAAAAAATATTAACCTTTACACATTCCTTTTCATGTTAGATAAAAATTAAATATGCATTTTCTATAGAAAATTAAATTATTATAGGTAAGAGTTTCTAGAAATTTTTACTCTGAAAAATAAAGGTCAAACTAATACATAAGTGTTACTCTACGCATATGGGTTACATGACTAGTAAGAGTTACAACATTTTAATGATACTCATATACGCAAGGGTTACTCGATATGATAGGGTTACTTAATACATAAGGGTTTCTCCCATTTTGTGTAATTATAAATGTATATATAGATTCGAATCATGATTTACGACTTATTGTTCCTCCATAAATCAAAAAATAATACTCAAGATGAAAATAATGAAAAATTTATATTTTGGATAAAATTCATATAGTTTATAAATATTTTATAAAATATATTTTTTAGGAATTATAAATTTGATTTTATCAAGCATAAATAAAATATGAAATGTTTATATTCATATCTTAAGTGATTAAAATAAAAAAAAATATTTATTTTTTTATTAGCTGTAAATATTTATATATATATATATATTAATTTCATACATAATTTTAATATTATATATGGCATACTTTTATATATATTTTTATAGTGATCGATTTAGTGGTACACATACAGGATAAAACAATTATACAATTATGATTACATGGGATGAAAAAATTATTGATTTAACATTCATATGATGCATTTATTAAAATATAGAATCTTATATTTCATTACATATAGTAGAGATGTAGTTTTATTAATTTAAAATTATATTTTTGATTTATAATTTTTTTAAAATAAAAAAAGATAGGAAAACATAAAAAGAGTTTATATTTCAAATTATGAATATTTTATAATTAATAGTATATTTTTTTTAAATTAGTCGAATTTTTTGAAAAATATATTTATATTATATTTAAATATATTTTTTTTATTTTACAGTGATTAAGAAATAATTTACTATGTGTTGTCTCAATTATATTATTATTTACATAAAAGAAATTAAAATATACATTTTTTATATTTCATACAATGTGTTATATTTAAAGTAAATCCTATAAAATGAATGATACTAACGTTTGTATATTTTTAATGAATATAATGTGTTTAAATTTAAAATTATAGATTTATTATGATGTTATCAATATTATAAAGTGTTTTTTATCACTATTTATGAATTGTTCGTAAATGTTTATCTCACGATTAAATGTATAATTAGCCATTTATTAAAGAAAATTATATTATTTATTCCTATATATATTAATTAATTTAAAAATTTCTCTATTTTATTTAGTTTAATGTTTTCAAACTACTTTTATAAATGATCAAACATGCATTTATGGAATTACATGCTAGATATTGTAATGGATAAAATTTTCTTCTAAATTGAATTTAGTTTTTAATTAATGTTGTTATCTATAATTTATTAATTTAATATATTATTTATATAATGTATTAGGGTAATGAGGTAATTGAAATATCTCTTGAGAAAATTATCTTTTAGTATAGGGACTTTGGGTTGGGATTTCCACTATCTATGAGGCTTTTTAATTATTCCAGAAAAGTGTGGTTTGACTCTTTATGCATCTAGGATTACTCGTGTTGGGATCAATAGATCTATATAATCCCATAGAATTATTTTAAAATTTTTATGTAAATTATTAATAAGATTAAATTAAATATTCAGATTTATATATATTGCTTTTTTGGGTGATGAATACAAATTTTAAGACGTGTAAAGAGTTATACATTAATATAGTTTACAAATATTAATTTGGGGGATGGGATATGATTACAAACTAAATCATTCTTAGCATGAAAACATGTAAATGGAATAAAAGGATCAAAAATAGTGAGAATTAAAACACCATTAAGAATATTAATCTTGATATTCCTTCTGATGAATAACTTGTCAAGACCTTGATCATCCAACGGGGTAGGTCATTCCAAAACTAGGTTCCCCTGGAATACATTGTTGAATAAAATATGTAATTTAAGACCTTAATAAGATTATGTGATTTTTTATGGAATTTTATTTTTGTTACAATATATTGGGGTGTAACACCCTATGAATTTAGAATACATTTATATTTAAATAAATTTGATTCCTTTGATAGTTCTCATTACATGTAACACTAAGTTTAAACAAACCATGATATAATATTAAAAAATATTATTTAAAATTTCATGATGTCACCTATATATTAAATTTAAAGGTATTATTAATATTATAACGATTATGTAATATATGTAATCATCCTAGTACAAATAAATTTATTTAAACAATAAAACAAAATTATTAACACAGATAGTTACATAAATAATTAACCTTATATATCAGATATACTATACCACTTCAGCCATAAATGAGGTTTTAACCTCAAATGTTATATCATAGACTTAAATTCGCATATCAAAAGGCATAGTATATTTATTCCCATGTATTCCATTTAATTAAACCTAAACGTTATATATATATATAGATAATAAAATGTTTACCAAAAAAATCCTAAATCATCTCATAATCATAAAAATAAAAAAATACATAACCTCAAGTGTGTTTCAAAAAATAAACTTAATATTTATCCAATGAAAAGTTTAAGAATAAAATATTATACAAATAAGTACAATGCATAAGCCAGTTGTAGGAATTAGACCATTATCACCATTCGGTTGTGGGTTCAATACCCATGGCCATTCTGGATGTGATGGGTTTCCACATCAATTTAGGTTCATACTTTTTCTAAAATATATGAAAAAATATGTGATAATATTATTTATAATTCACTTTGATCTATTAACTTTACCAAGAATATGATGGACATCTTCAAAAATAACCTTATTAATCAAATCACTTTTTTCTCCCCCATATTTTCTATCAAAGTCATTTTTTCTAACAAACCCACTAATTTTAATTGACTATACTTATCAAAACCTAATGATCTCATCTAATATTTTCTTTTCCTAAATCAATTGTTTTACATATAATATCACGTTACCAATAAGTCAAATTTATCGATAATCATTACCCTTAAAAAATTTAATATTGAGTAAATGAAAAAATTTCAGAACAATCCTTTTAAGGTTAACGATTCTTAAAGCATTAATACCACTAATAAAAATACATTAGTAGCATAATTATTGATTTAACAAAACATAACACTTCAATCATTACACTTAGATTATTTTTATATAAAAGGAACTATGGAATTAAACTTTGGATTAAGGAATTCACTTCACTAACCAAGTTCCACACATTTTCAACATTAAAGTATTAGTGGAAACATAGGTTGAACAATATTTAATCCTTATTGTCAACTAAAAACATCATTTTTCTTCACCAATTAGCTTCTTTCTGCCCTTATTTTCTATAAATAAATCACCATTAAATTACTTTATGTAATTTTACCTGGTCCCACATCCCACATTTTACAAATGTATAAAATTCAATATTTTTTCCGTATTCTCCTTTTCCACATGAGATTTTCTAGGATATCATCCTTCTCTTCTTTATTGTGTTATAGAATTCAAATATATTCCATTTTTTAATTTTAATTTGATAAGTCTCATTTGTAATGATCACGATATATCTAAAACCTATTCCCATTATATTAGGAACTATGTTAGGGAAATCAGTAGATTTCCCATGACATTGGTTGTCATAATACATTCACTTATTTCCTTATATTAACTAAAAGAAATAAATAAAACAACACGAGGATACTTTAAGATACAAAAAGTAAAAAAACATAAAATTATAAGCAGTAACATATTAATGATAAGTATATCCAGACTTATGTGTTTATATGCCTTAATATAGTTTATTCATGATAAAAATTATTATTAGGCTTACTAACATAAATATTTTTTCAAGTCCTTTATAATGGCTCTCATAGAATTTTTAAATTTCTAAAATATATCCCTGGGGAGTGTCAAAATAGGTGTATAATAAGTAATGTGGTCTTGTGTGAGGTAACGCTTGAGTAAATCCTATCCTTCATTTTTTAGATTTATTACCTCTATGTATATATCTTTAGGAACCATGACCACCTATATTTTTTAGAAAATGATGTAATTTTTCTTAAACTACTCACACTATACTTCATTAAGATTCCTTGATATTATTCTATACATTGTATTATTTATAGACTAATCTATATTGTTATCACTAAATTTTTGTGATCATTGTTTCCAAAGGAAAATTAAACTTTTTATCTGATACAGACTATAATTACCAAATCATTTTTCTCATATTACAATAATATTTTATAATTATAAAAATCCATCAAATATTACCCAATGATCATGAGGACTAGTTCTATAGAAAGACTGGTACCATATTATATCAGATGAAATAGAAAATGTGGAATATTTATTTCATTCTCTAAAGTGAGATCCAAATTTCAAAAGATCTATTAAGACATCATGTGACAACCTTATGAACACAATAAATAAAGGTGTTAGATAAATAACCAAGTAAAGAAATAAACATGATTAAGAAATCAAATATCAGAGCCATAGGTACTATGTGGTATCTCTGAATATAATGGACATGAGTAATAACATGTATAGATAATGTAATGAACAAGTAATCAAGATAAAATGTAATATTAGGAAAACTATAACATAAATATGAGAGTATATAAACACAAGTCAAGGATAAATGTTGATACAAAATCACACAGTGGACAGAGTCCAATAATAGATTTTGGTTCACTCCTTAATCCAATTCATGATATATCATGAGAATAAAACATTAAAAAATAATTTTTAGAGATATATAATTAGTGAACCTATTGTCACATTCATTTCATGTACATTAAAATGTTACCCATATAAGTAAATAAATAATAATTCATGAATATAATAAATAACCATATAAATAAAGTTTATCACACAATCTGACATCGTATTATTATCCATTGAAATTTCATAACGAAGGAATTTGAGAATTGATACTAAGTAATGTACTACCATATAAAAGTAAGGGGTGATAATGTTTTATATATAAGATATATATATATACACACTTTTGGATCATTCCATAACACAAAATATTGTTTTTTTATCAATGTAAATACATTTATGAAATATTAATGAAAAAAATAACCATCCCACCTTGAAAATTGCTTTAGAAAAAAATAAAACTCCAAAAATATTGTGGGATTCCATTTATTTTAATATATAATATGAAATATATAAATAAATCCTCAAATAAAATTATTTTTAGTAATTATAAACATGTCGTATAAGATGAAAATCATTCAATAAATATTTCAAAAGAAAATCTCAAAAGTGACATGTCCAGAAAATGAAGGGAACATTATATTAAAAATTTTACTAATTTTAAAAATGGGAAAATTTCTTTATTCAATAAAATTATTATATTATAAAAATTCTTTATAACAATTTTATAAATCATGGATATGGTGGGGAAAATTATTTTCGACTAAAGACCGAAATAGATTTGAATTTCCTTAAAAACTTTTTTCGCAATCATTTTAAGTACCTATTAAAATAAAATTGTACTATTTCATGAAAATTTATGAAATAACCATAGGAGAAAACAAATAAAGATATTTTTTAGAAAATAAAAAAATCATTTCCTTTAATTTAAATTCAAACATAAACAATCGTGATTAAATTTTTATTGAAGCATAGACCCTTATCACTTTAGTAACTTTTGAATCATGAACCCTATGAATGAGATAGGTGAATTGTAATTAAAAAACCTTTAAGTGTAAAAAATTATTTATATAATATTTAATTGGTAATTATATACTCTATACAAAATTATTTACATATATAAATGGACATGCATCACAAAGAAGGATTCTTTGAGACAGAAACCCTTACATAAAGTCTAGGATAATATGTATGTATTTTATCTCACATATAATAAATATATATAAATTTGTCATTTATTGAGGACAATTCCTAGGGTTAATCCATTTTACTTATTAAAATAATATTCATGTTGATGTTATTGAAGTTATTTTGGATATAGGGTTGTTTATTTAAGGAATAATCTATATAAAATAGTGGGATTCATTGTTTTATTTTTTTATTAATATATATTAATATTCATTTTGGTTATTTTCTTTCCTTGATCTAAAAATTTTGGTTTTAATAATGTTTGTATTAATATATTTTTACAAATTTAATGATCATATCATTTGTTAAAAGTTATTTTTAGTTCTTAAGGAATAAAAAATATATTTGATATTCATTTCCTTATATTAAGAGGTAATGTAGAAACTCAAAAACATAAAAATTGAGGATTATGTTTTTATTCTGAAATAAAAAAGATATCATGTATATATATTTTTTAAATGTCCCTATATTAATGGAAAACATAATCCCTCAACTCTATAAAATGGGTCCTGAAAAAAAAATTGTTACCCTATTATCCTCATATCTGATGGATCAATGGCCTTTAAATTCATCAATGGTTTATGGTTTTGAGTTTGTCTACTTTCTCATTATAATTCAATTACTTATGATCAGTGGTCTCCATCATAACCTATTAATATTTGAGTGTCAGTACTCTCTTCTATGTATATGTTTTCTTTTCCCACCATTGTTATACTATATGAAAACCTAATAATTATTTCCTCTATATGACCTACTAATAACTCCATTTATCTAATCTAGTGAATGTTTTATTAACCCTTTTAATAATATGGGTTTCCAACGATGGTACTTTAAAATGGAAAGCCCATGATTATCGTGAAGAATATTAAATTTTGAAGATGTAATTTATTCAAGGAGATAGAATATAACAACCCAAAATTGTAAAAAACAAATAGAATGTTTGATATAATATATGACCTAAAACACAAATTTTATAAGACTATTTAACACTAGGGGACTTTAGGATATATTTCCATTTTGATAAATACATTGTAATATCCTAGTTAAATATACAATAAGAACTTTTCATATCTATTAATAATTATGAATTAGATATTAATTTTAGTTTAAATGGGACATTATGGGTGATATTGTACCCGATATGCAATAATGGGTTTCTTGGAAATCTTATGTTTTAACCAAGATAGAGATATACTAAAAAATAATACTTTATTATTATTATTATTTTAAATTGTTGTTATCATCTAGTTTTTATATTGGTCAGAATCAACATAACTGACTATATTATGTTTACACATGTTTATTAAATGTTCTTCGATATATATAATAAATTTTAGATGCTTAAAATGAGAATAAAACGAATTTTATGAATAAACTACTCTAATAATTTTTAAAATGTAGTTTACTAAATTTTTAGGGAGAACCCTTTTTAAATATAGTTTGTGTCTATTTTTTATATTATATTTGAAAAATGAAACTTATTATGTATAATATGACCATAAAAATTTAATTTCTTTAAATTTTTTGGTATTTTTCTGATAAAAGTCATTTTTAAGAAATAATGAAAAATACTGCATTTTAATTCATAACTCCCTTTTCATCCAATTTATTTTTAAAGTTTGGTTATCTTTTTAATTAGTTTTAAATTGAAATTGGACTATTTTTTATCATTCAATCAAATTTTGTTCAATTTATGTAAATTCACATCTAAATTAGATATAAATGTATTTCAATCATTTGATGGGTTTTGCTTTAAAAAACCTCTTTTTCCCATTTTGACAACAAAGAATAATTTTAAATTTGTTACCAAAAATATATTTTTGGAATTTAAAAAAATGGATTCCATATTTGAAATCAAAACTACCAAATTATATTAATAGGTTCCTTTTATATTTAGATATTATGAATATCAACTTTAGTAATAAATTTTATTACCATGGTTTAAGGTAAATTAGGTAATTAAAGGTAAGAATAATATTATAATAATATAAATACATCCTAACACATGTCCTAATTTAATTGGATGGGTGTATCCCAACCATGATCATATATGTGTTAATTTTAGTTCCACTTTAAGTCACTTAGAAGACTTTAATGAATTCATATTATTATATTTAATGAATAGTCTTTTTTGTTACACTTTTATTTTTAAGAAGTAAATTATTTTAATATGGAGTTATACGTGGGATCTCTTCAACTATAAATATTATTTATAAATATAAAAATATAAACTACATCATGGTAATTTGTTTATAATTTTTAAAAATTAAATAATTAAATTTAATTTTGACAGAAAGATGATGTAGTAATATATTTATAAAAAAAATAATCAAATAACTGATATTAATAATATTAAAATAAATATAATTTAATATATTTTAGGAAATATAATAATTTTATTGATGAATAAGCCATGCTAAGATTTATTTAATGTTTTTTTTCTATGTAATCATGATTTTATGAATTTTTAAGAAATTCAAGTATGAATAGTGTCAAAATTGACAATATTCATATTTTAAAATATAAAATAATAAATTAAATGTTATAAAATTCAAAAAAATATATGATTTGACAAAATGGTTAGGATATGTCCTGATATGTCATAAATGAGACATTTTTTCATCTTTGGATGTGTTATTATAATTACATTAATACACAATGTATAAATAACATGATACCATGGAATGATTTAAAAGGGTTAAATAAGGGTTAAACCAAAATGATAAGGATTAAAAAAATATTAAAATATATCCTCATATTCATTATATGATGTTAATTTGACCCAAAATCATATTATATTCTAAATAAATTATTTTGGGTCCATTTGGAACCAAAATTGGATTTATATTAATTCAATATTATAACAGTTTCCAAGGGTGCCCATCCACTCTCCAATTGAAAGGTACCCTCTCTTCTCTAATACTCACTCTTCCAAATAATTTTTTTTCTACCATTATCTTTCCATAACTATTCCTAGAATCCATACCCTCATTATTGAGTCCTTATATTAGGAAAAATTGCCTTCCTAGAAGTTTTATGGTGTTCTTCAAAGGTGATCAATAGAAGAAGAGGTCTCATTTTTTAAAGTGTTTCTATTTTATTTTTTCTTCAAATTTATTTAAATTTTATTTTTCTAAGATGAAATAATAACTATATTATACTAAATAAAATAATATTTTATTTTTTAATATCAATAATAAAACCCATCTTCAATTTCATGAAATGGGAAATGAACATTACATTCGAGTGTATGGCGGACTTCCGTCTCACGAAATGAAATAGTTCATTTTTCATTACCGTTCATCAATACTGGTTATAAAGATTAAATATAATATTAATATGATAATAATTAAATATCTATCACTTTAAAAGAATAATATTTCAAATGTTTTCTTTTCCTTACATGCGTATAAAAACAATAATGTTGTTCGTGCGTACGTGTAAACTATCACCTACACAAAGCGATATGAATCATTTTTATTCACCACATCACATGTATGATTATTATAAGTATATATAAATGATTATTCAGATAATAATAATATTATTATCACTCTAGAAATATAAAATAATTATTACCTTATTTTTTAATGATCAATGATCAATGAAAAATGTTATTCATGTTTACGTAGAATTTACCGTCTCCATGATAATAACATTGTTAATTTTTTATAACCATAATTAACAGGTTGATTTAAAAAGTATTATTAATTCATAAATTTGATTATTTTTATGAATACTATTCGGTATATGATTGACTTATGACCATATGGATAATTTACATCATAACAAGTTCATTTTCAATACAAATACTGAATATCGACAAAATGTCTAATATGAACATAAATAGTTATATAAGTTGTAAAACATTGAAATAATTGATAAAAAAGAATAATAAACTAGAAAAGGTCCTCATGAAATTATATATTACCCTATGATTATTATTTTGAAATATAACAACTTTGCAAGACGAGTCAGACTCAAGGTATGGGACTTCGTCTCAATCTCATTTCATTGAGGCGTATTTTGATAATATACACCACCTTATTTTTTACAATGTATAATAACCACTTTGGTTTTTTAATTTAACTAGAAGGGTTTCAAAAGGAATATTTTTCTTCAAAGATAATTACTAAATGATAAATGGAATGTTTTTTTAACATATGTGGTGACAACAACCATTCTTCTATCGTAACCATTATTAGATATTTATCATCCTCTACAAGTCATAATGCTTATAAAATAAAAATAATACCATATTCCCTTTTTAGGTATTTTGGTTTTAAAAATGGTATTTATAATGGAATAATTATACCAATATCTTGAAATTATATCTTATGATTGCAACGTGGAAATTTTATTTTTCGGTTATTCTTGTTTTATGGGTTGTGATTATTTTATGGTTTGTAGGAACTGGTTTTGTATATAGGTGGTTCTATTATTAAATGAGGGAGGGTGATCCCATGATATCTCTCCAATAAATTGGGTAATGTGATGAAGTTAAATGATCTTGTTTCTCCTAATATATTTATGGAATATACTGTGATGGGTATTCCAAACGTAACCATGATGGTTACTCCCTATGTAGTGGTGAAATCTATAATGTAAGTATGATTTGGATTCTACAACTTACCATTATGATTTAGGATTTCTATGAGTTTTTAAGGAATCATATGATTCCATAAGGTATGTTAAATATCTTATATTTTATATGTGAAAATTATGATTTCATGTGTTTATAAGTATTCTGGGAATAAGGTTTCTTTCCTTATTTTATATTACCTTACAGATATTTTTGTACTCATTGCTAGTTTTTAAAATGTTTTTCACAGAGTATATGGGTGGGAAAAATAATTAAATAAGTCAAGATGAATATTATTAATATTTTTATCAATAAAATATAATATTTTATTTTAAATAGTTACATTTTTTAAAAAAATGGATAGTGATTATAAGTGTGTAATTTGTAATATTTGAGTTATTATATAATAGTAATGGCCTAATTCTCTAAAACTATAAACATAAAAATATCCTCAATTTGAATTAATTATTTGAAACAAAAGTATGTAATGTTTAATGTTAGGGCCTTATAGTTGGTATTAATGGCTGGTTTAGATAACATTATATGTTAGTGTGTTATTTATGCATAAGTGTCCTATTGTATATAACCATAATGGTTAGAATATTATAAAGAGTCATATATATTTTAGATAAATTGAATGAGTTTGAGATAAAAAGAATAATTATATCTTAGTTTTTTATCTTCATCATATGATAATATATGATGATTTTATTGATATAATCTCACTAAAGTTTTTGGTTTTAGTAAATGGATAGATCCAGCAGGCACCAAAGTAATAATGGATGTGAAAGAAAATGTGGTGGCTCAATGAATAAGAAAACAAATTAAATAAGGGAGATAATGAGAACTATTTTTTGATTCTAAACCAACTATTAGGATTCATGAATGACCGCATGATCCTTGGTGGTTTTTTTGATGAATCATATATGAGAGAAACTAATCCCCATAGAAGTTTAGGTAATAATCATAAAGGTAAGTATATTCCATGATATATGTCTCTAGTATGTTGAATGAAACACCTAGGAAAATGTATTCAAAGGATAAGAAGATGTTATATATGTGAAAATGAAGGTCATAAAGGAATACCTTTCCATGGAAAAATGAATAATTCTGTTGAATATAAGAAAGGGAAAGAAGTTATTTCTAAGTGATCAATTGAATATTTTAAATGTGGGGTGTATGGTCATTTTTCAAATAAATTTCTTATAAATAAGGTTCATGAATGGTATCATGGGATTGTACAAATATAAGTTTATAAATACCGAATTCTATTCTAATAGAAGATGAAGAATCTAAAAATGACCTATATAGTATGTATTATTTCTTGTATTAGGTTTTGTAATTATTTAATATTAGGACATGATTCATGTTTTTGTGTTTAGGAAAGAAGTATTAAGGAGTAAAAATCATGGTTAAGGGATCATAATAAATGTTGTATGATTAAAATGTATACGTTTTAGGAATTTGAGAGTTATGTTAGATCTATTGATGATGAAATGTTTAAATATATTATTTCACTTTTTATTATGAGATTACTTTGAATGAATGTTTTCTATTATGTGTAACCCTGAAGTTTTTTATGAGAATATTTTATACAAGGAATAATTATCTTTCCATTTGTGTATATAATCATTGATAACCTTTAGGGTTTATATATGTTAAAGGTAATTATGGGTTATTACTTTTTTATGTAAAATAAAAGGTATTATAAAAACACTATGGTTAAAACATGTTATGGTTATTTTTGTTAAAGTTATCATATTTTGGGAATGTTATAATAATTATATAGTTTTTGAAAAAGGACAACATGTAGACCGTGTGACAACCAATCATGTTGTAAAAGGCTGTGAGAATTGGTCCCACAACAAAAGTACGACAAGGCTTTACCACCCACCACTGGCTTACATGAAGTCCCAGGTAAGTATGACATCATTTTATAGTTAAAAAACATAACAAGTTGATTTTGGGAGCTTATGTTTCATAAAATGGATATCCTTGAGTATAAGAAATATATATAATTCATAATTTTTTCACTGTTATTCATATCCACAAAATCAATGACTATATTATATTAGTCATATTAAAATAATAATATTTCATACATTGTTTAAGCTCAATTTTTTATGTTATAAGAACAATCAAACAAAGTGTTATTTTAAATTTTATTAGTACTACATCCCCCCCCCAATTAATTTTATACTCAAAATTTCAAAAAAATTCTGTAATCAAGGGTTTTACATTTAGAAAACTTTTTTAAAAAATTTATATTATAAAAATGGTTAATAAAACATTCTCTTGAAAATAGGGAGAGATAAATTTTAAGTTCATCTAAAATAACACATAAGTAGGTTATAAATAGGAGAACATTTGTGGGAATTTAAAATATAGACATGGATAAAAAATTTACAAATAATGTGGGAAAGTGATAGATAACATTTTATCAAAAGAATGTGAATGATAATGAGAAATTTAATGAACAAAATACCATAAACCAAAGAGATGTGAAATAGACCTTCAGTTCATTAGAAATGAATATAATAGGATAAAATTTTATTTCAAGATTCTTTTCTTAGAAATAAGAATTCCCAATACCATATAGAATAATAACATAATGAAAAATACTTACATGACGAGTATAATTTCATCCTTTAATCAATTTACACCACAATTTCCAATTTTACACTAAACGATAAGTTTTCAAGATGAATTTTTCATGCCAGAAGCACCAAAATCCTATTTTGATGGATCCAAAATTTATAAAAAATGATAATATGTTATTCCTCATATATTTATACATTAACCAAATAGAAAATGGTTACCACACGGTAATATAATTCCAAAAAATTTGAACCCTTCATATGAATAAATACAAAATTAATCTTTAATCCCACAATAATAACACACAAAATCTAACATATATAATTTACAAAATTATTAACCTAAAATTTTTTAAAAATATTCTATAAAATTTTTAAAACCCAAAAAACAGAAGGATTTTTCTCATATTCTTCAATGATTAATTTAATATTTATCTATAATGAATATTAGTCACTCATAGTGTCATATACCAAAATATTTATATCATGTAATCATGTAATCTCAAAATTATACTAATAATATACATAAAAATCCTAAATCTTCATAAATCCACATTAAAATTATATATTGTTCTCAAATATAATTCAAAATTTATTCCACAAAAAAAATCCCACCTTGTCATAAAATATTCTATTTATATAAATAATATAATAACCCAAAAAATATAGTGTTATTTTTTTTAATATCGTTAATCACTTGACCTCTAAACCACTTTTTAATATAATGGTAATATATGTGATAAAACATACATTACCATGTTTTAATAACACATAATTACCTCAACAACAAAGGTCATACAAACCCTAATGGAAATCAATACCTTTAAAATTATGTCCAAAAAATAAAAAAGGAATTCTTTCTCAAAAAAATTATTCACATGTTATAAAATAGGGTTACATAACCCAAAAACATCTATAAAAACAAAATAAATGTTCTCCTAATATATTATCATCCCACTAATTATCAAAATTGTTCCTATTTTTTAAAACTTATGATCAACCATTAAATTATTTAACCATTATGGTATGTATAACTCTTAATTTAATGTCATGAGAAAACATTCTAATCTCCATATTTATTTAAACCTTTCCACTAATGCCAGCTATAAGAACCCATCCATAAACAATCTGAAAATTGATTCCTTATAAAGGAAATCACATTCATTAATTTTGATGATATTTTTGGATTAGAGTTTTTGATTATTAGGTCATAACTTTTTCATCATAAACATATATAAATTACAAATTGAAAACTTCTACTCAGTTTTAACTTTTCCCACAACATAAAATTCTTATAATGTAACATGTTTTATTTTTAGGAAAAATATCCATGAATTTATACATGACTTATTTTTTATTATTAATCATCCTTAAAATCCAGGAAAAACATTAAAAAATTTGGTATGAGAAGAAAAATCTCATAAAGGGACATATTACAACAAAATAACAAAAAATTTAGTCTATTTTAAAACTATGAGATTATAAAATATATTTTCCCTTTTAATGTAATTTACTTTGATCACAAATTATCATTTACATACACATGAAATAATCATTACTAACCAATGTTTTTCATAAAAAACTATATATGAAAACATAAATTAAAAAAACATAATCATGGTTTTTTTTATAAAACATAGTAACCCAAGAAAAAAAATATTAAGACATACATTTTATCCAAAAATGGTATAATTGTTCCTTTAAAATAATAAATCAATATAATACCAAGTGAAATCCTAATATTTCTATGAGAATTTATGACCAATCATATAAAAGTCATGTAGGTAACTTGGGGTAACATTTTCATATCAATATTACCATCACATTTTCAAATAGAATATCATTAATTATAAATTCTAAAAAAAAATACTATAATAAACCTAATAGTTAACTTTTTACCTTTACCTAATAAGTTGGAGATCTATATCAGGATCACAAATTATCATGATCTATATAATTATCACTCATTAATATAAATAATTTAAAAGAACTATAACATAAAAATAACACATGGAATATTTAATTTTTTTTAACATAAAAATAATCATTGTTCATTAATAAAATGATACACCTGTGAAAAAGAAATGGGTTCCCTGATAATCACTACGAAACAATCACAACCTATCCATATAAAGAATAAGTATGATATCATCATGAAATATACCAATTTTATCACAAGTAACATCAAGTTCTATTATCATTTTGAATCAAAATTCCATTAAATATCATTAGAAATATTCTTGATGAAAATACCCATTTAACATTGAAAACCAATTTTTTATTTTAAGAAACTAAAAATTCATGAAATATTTTTAAAAATAATTTTATATTATATTGAAATTTTAAACTTATAAATTATTATTAAAATACAATAATAATAAGTATGGTGTAAACTTTAGTTTATGTCATAATTTTAAAAAATAAAAAATATTTTTAAACTATTGTAAAGAGAGTCAAAAACTACCCATGTGAAAATTGTTAATAATGTTTCTTTCAAAAACATTTATAAGAAGATAATATATCATTAAAAATATGCTTCAATATTAATTAATGTATACAAAATAATTTTCTGGAAACATTATATAAAATATGCTTATGTAAGAGAAAGATTCCTCATCTAAATGAAGATACAAGATCAGTATCACTAAAAATTGACTTTCTTTATATTTATTTAATCAATATGGGAGGAAATTTAAATAAAAATTTTTAAATTCATTCATCCATGAAGGGTAATAAAATATATGTGGTTAAAGAGAAAAATAATATATTAAGTCTCAAATGGCACCTTGCATATAAAAAATCTTGAAAAAATAGAAAATTATTACATAAATCCTTTTCCATTTTGGTAACCTTTGAATTAAAATACACTAAAATAAATATTATGATATGCATCTATAGATCCCATGAATTTAATTAATTAACATGTAAAAAATAATTCACCATGTAATAAGTACCCCATATAAGGAAATCATGGTGTATTTCACTAAACATGTATCAACAAAATGAGACTGAGACAAAGAAAAATCTTGTAAAGATCATGAATCTTGAAGGGATAATTACTTCCAAAAGTGATTATATGAACATGAATAAACCCATATAGAAAATTTTTAATAAATTACAATATAAATATATATATTTATTATCATATAATTATTTTATAACAATGTCAATGAAAAATATTTCTAACCCAACAAATAGAAATTGAGAAAAAAAACACATTACTATTGTGGTAATATTAAAATAAAACCCCTTAAATGAATTAATATGAATTATAACATATAATACCATGAGGTATGAATGATTCAAGATATAACTTATTAAAGGGTAATATATACACAATACAATAAAAAACTTTGTATATAACATGAAAACAAGCCACATTAAAGGGAAATTGAGATGAAATCCGTTACTTTGAGTCTAACTCATCACGTACATTATTTTTCTTTATGAATAATAACATTGTATTAAAAATTTACTTTTATAATAACCTTTTAAATTTTAATCATTAATTTCATTTCATTAATTACCATGTTATATACAATTACACAATTAATTAATTTCACTTCAAATGTTTGGATAAGATTCAACTCACATGTCCAAAATGATTTTGGTAAGTTGAAAATGGATGAAGAGGTCCTTATTACATCATGTCTAGAATAATACTCAAGAAAAAATTATAATTTTTATAAATAAATTATTATTTTAATTCCAACCATTAAAGGTTATTGTCAATAAATGAACTATGTTATAATCATGGAAATTCTAGGTCATACGTATGTTGGATTATTATTTTCATTTTTCAGAAAACAATATAGAAAGAAGGTAAGTATAATATTAAATTTATATAATTATTATTATACATTAAATATAACATTAAATATTTTAATACACTTATATATAGTATCGATGGGATGTGGATCTGAAAAGCTGATCGCATCACTTTAAGTACGAGTAAATCCACCGTATAAACAAACCACATTATCAGATTTCGATGGATGGAAGGGTATAAAAATATATGATATATTTTATTTTTATGATGATAAATATATCATTAATATAAAATATATATATATATATATATATATATTAAAATCATTATTACAATAAGTTTTTATCAGTGGTTATAGAAAAAAGGTATCGCTTCACAGAGGTGGTACTCCACATATATGGATGAACGATATTGTTTTACCCATTTGATTGGAAATGAGTTGAAATATGGTGGAATCATATTCATAATAACATTTAATTATACAAGAGATAAATATATTATTATATAATCAAAATTTAAATATAATTTAAGCATTTATATGAAAATATAAAACTAAAACATTTGGTTATAAGTTATACCGATTATTTGGACAACCATCTTTTAATTTTAACTTAATCCCTCAATGGTTTTTCTTATGAATATAATTATACCTCTAGGATGTGGGGAGGTATTTTTAGAAGGTATTTTGGTAGATATTGTGTAAAATATATTGATCAAAAGTTTTGAGTAAGACAGGGGAGGATATTCCCTTTTATATGTGAGGGGAGGGGCACTCTTAGAATATCTTATAGTATTAAATTAATATAAAATGATTTTCAAATAAAAGTTAAAAAATGGTATAACTAAAAGACATGATTAGGTTCAGTATAAATCCTCTCCTACAATAAAATTTATACAATTTTATTCTGCGTGTTCAGTTTTGGATAATTTGACCCTGATTTTATATTGGGCTAAATAATTCCAATTGGATTATTTTGATGCCCGACACAATTTTCCAGTCTATGGGGATCAGGAATGCCCTTCAGGCCCTATCTCAGATCGGTTTGGCTGTTAAGTCAAATGGTATCCTGGCTAAGTTCATGATAATATGTGACAAACCACACATATCTAATAAGAGAATATGACACCCCAAGACATTAAAATATATTTCATTCATAATAAATTAAAAAAATTCAACAAATTACAATACATGTAACAATGATTTTTTTCTGCATCTTTCATTACATACAAGGTCTAGTTTTACCAAAAAACAACATTCTATTAGTATTATTATTTAATATGAAATTTATCTACTAGATTTTGTAATAAAGGTTATGAATAGGATTAACTAACTTATGTAAATATATATTTTACCCATTTTATAATTTAATTAATAATAGAAAAAAGAAATATTTTCTGAAAAATGTATTTTTCTAAAAGACGGTTTAGTCACACATTTTTCTCTTCAATTAAAATTAATTTATACCACATTAAATTAAATTAATCAAAAAATAAAATTATTTTTTAAAATTTGGATATCAAAATTATCATAAGGTAATGTATTGAGATTTTTCTGAGATGTTTTCCTATTTTAAAAATAGTTAAAAATATATTTTTTTATTGAAAAATACATTTTCATTTAAATTATTTATAATGTTAAATTATATTTTTAATTGGTTTTAATGTAAAACTAGTCCAATTTAATATAACTTAATTAATATTTGGTCATTTGAAAAATTTCATGTTGATTCTTGATAGAAAAAATGTCAACTTTTGAACATTTTCAGTTTAAATACCCACATTCTCATTGTATATGTGGGATTAATTTTTAACAGAATTCTGAAAATTCTATGAGATAAATATAGGAAAAATAGATTCCATGTTTTGAATCAAAATAGTTTATATTATCTAATAAGTTTAACTTAATTTTTTACCACAATGATTAATGAATGCGGTTAAAATTAATTACATGATTAATGTTGAAACAGTGTTCTACACATTACATGAGATTATATTAAAAATAATCATACAAGTATATATAATTTTTTGTAATAAATTGGATTTTAAATTTTTTTTATTATATATAAATTATATTATAAATTTTTTAAAGTTATATTATAAGTGGTTAAATTTCATTGGTAAATAAAAACATACATGTTTCCTAGGAAAAAACTAAAAGTGTAAAATTTATTAAACATAAAGAATAAAAAATAGAAAGATAAAAAAACTATTTATTTTTTTATGGAGGATGTTTTTATATACCACATATACCATATTATCCATTATTATTCAATTTTTGGGGCATATTTAGAAATATGTACCTCCTGATAGTGAATAATTTTGGGGATTAACAAAAATGTCACTCCTCCTCAACTATAAAAGGAAACTAACTCACCTCACCTCTTAACACCTATAAAGAAATTTTGATCATCGAAACCTGATCAAATAACTTCCAATATTTCCTCCCCTCATCCTAGATTCATCTTTTTTGGAAAAAAATCCATCTTTTGGAGGCTTTAGTGAAAACCTAAGGAGGATACCTGAAAAATAGGTAATGTTCTTCAATGAGTGTCTTTACTTTACTTGTTTCTCCACATCCTTTAGTTTTTATTAAACCATTAGGATATAATAACCTAAGTATATTCCATATAATTTTATTTTTTTTATAATTATTTCATGAACTAAAACCATCTCCGCTTCCATCAAATGGATTATGAAATAATCATTTGTGTGTGTGGTGGACTACTACCTCACAAACTCATGTCGTTCATTTTTTTATTCCCACCACTCATGGTTGGGTATGATGATGGATATAAAGTATATATATATGATATATTTAGAAATTTTAAATTTACAGAGTAATAATGTCATGTAATGTATTTTATCTTCTATTTCATAGGAGACGTGATAAAGTCGCTCATGCGTACGACATACTTCTACTATGAGAATCAATGTAATTCGTCTCTCACTAACACTTTACATGGAATTTATTAAGGATTAAGTTAATAATTATATGTGATATATATGATATAATTATTATATTTAGGACATATTTATCATTCTATGAACATAATATATACCATTTTATTTCATAACTTTTCACTAATTTAAGATGATAACATTACTCCTCTACGTGTGGACTACTACCTTCACAAAGAGATGTCACTCTATTAATATCACCAAATGACGTTGATGATATATATATATTTTTAAGTACATAATATGGTATTTATGATATTATGATCATTATTTAAGGGTAAAATGTTACGTACCTCAATTCATTAATGATCATTGAAAAATGAAAATACTACTCTTTTGTACTTATGGCGTACCATTTCCATAATCGTAATGTACTTAATTTTACAAAACTATAGTTAATTATTAGTCATAAAAGTGTAATTGATGTATAAATATAATAATTATTTCATTTTTATTATTCTATATTTTATATGACTATATAATATGTTAAAAACTGGATCTTTCCAATGTCATGACCCGTCCCCTGGGGCCCGTGTCTTGACAACCATAAGCCCACGTTCCAAAGGCTAGGGGCGTGTGACTAGCACCAAAAATTCATACCCCAAAAAAGGTAATTTATTGCCTTTAAACCTTTACATACACACATAGCCCATACTATAAAAAGTAAGTATAAACTGGAACCAAAAACAAGTACACGTACTACAGAATGTAGAAGGGGATGGAATACAAGCCCAACTGAAAGGAAAGTACAGTAAAGGAAGCACAAGCTCTGGATGTTATCCTAAAAAAATCCTACCTGAAGGGTAGGTATAGCTCACTTTTGTATTTCACTACAGCACACCACGCCTATCGATCCTCCTCCACGCAACATCTAGCACTGGCTCCCCAAAGTCCCAGTCAAAGTTGTATATCATCTGCACAAGACATAACAAGTGCGGGAGAAGCCCATGCAGGGGTGAGTATAAAAGTACTCAGTAGAGACCCCGAGACCAACTTGGGTATTATATAAATCCATATAGAAAAATACCACAGAGTAAGATCTCAAAGTAAAGCACAAAGAAAACGAAACATCTCACTCCAAGTATAACTTATGTACAGAGGTAAAGATGATTAGTTGTAAAGAAATATCGTTTATTCTATTGAGAAGATATGCTGTTGATCCATAATGGGTCACTCTACTACTAATCCATGAATGGTTTCTCTGCTGCTGATCCACAAAGGGTCGCTTTAGTGTTGATCCATGAAGGGTTTATCTCATGTTGATCCATGGAGGTTCACACTACTACTAGTCTATGAAGGGTCTCTATCATGTTGATCCATAGATAGTTACTCTGCTTCGGATCCAAAAATGGTCGCTCTCATGATAATCCATGGAGGGTCACTCTACCATTGATCCACGAAGGGTCCCTCTCATTCTTCATGTCATAGCCAGCCACTAGATTCATGTACTTAGCACACTTGATTCTGAGAGGATCTTCTCCACAAGCCATTGATCATAAGTCAACCTCCAATAAGTCTCACATAGATTAACCCAAAGGATAGTCTCATCTTAAGGGACCCAATGAAATAGATGACACATCGAACAGAAACCTGGTCTATAAGATATAAGACTTTTTGTAAAAAGGGAATGGTTGGATTCAAGTGTGATCTAACCTGGGCATATGAAAACCTCTTCTATAATTTAACTAGAAAAGCATAGAAGGACCGCCTCATCGTAAGGGTCCATTTTTCGGAGATAGAACGTTAATCAGATGTCTGGTCTATTAGTTACATGAATTTCAGTGAAATGGGGGATGTTTGGGTCTGGGTCATGTACGACCTGGTTGGGCTGACCCGATCCGGATTCGGTCTAGACTAGGCCTGGCCCAGCACGATGGGCCACAGGTCCATCCCACCAATGTGGGTCCAGCCCGTTGGGACGACTCTAGCCCACTAGCCTGCTTTGCCCGCCATAGGTGGAGCGGTTCCTCTCCTGGCCAGAACATGAATAGAAGTAGCATCTAGCTCCCTGGTTTCCCCGCAGTCGATGCAAGGCAGTTTTCTCCACCACGGTCAAGCGATCGCGGCTTGCGCCACATGGATATCTAGTCCAGTCGACCGAACTCATGCACGCAGTTGACATGTTGCGTGACTCCAGCATATCCAAGTAGCCTGGACGTGGGTCGCCTCCTCTATGTGGTTCCAGTCAGTGTCGTGCCTCCACTCCCCTACAACCAGTAGACCACGGACCTTGTCCACCGTGGTGCACTGATGGTTGCACCACCTCCCTCCGCCCATGGCTGCCACCGGTGCAAGTGTACCAGTGGTTTCTTCTATGGTCCAACAGAGTTTCTCCAGTGGTCCGTTTCTCAAACAGTTTGTGCTTACAGAACTGTAGGGCTATTACCTTCACTGTGACTACCTCAAACTATCCTTTCCACCATTTCAATAATTTTTCCATAAAGAAAACATAATACGGATGGGCTTGGGTCTAGTTCGTGTTGACTCGCACCCTCGGCATTATAATTTTGAAACATGGGAGGTTTTGGATCACTTTTCTATCTAGGTATCAATAATATCCATGGAAAACCATAAGGAAAAGCACCCTCCCACCAGAACACCCAATCCACGGATCAACCTATTCGTCATTTGATCCGCGTTCATTGTTTTAGAATAAAGAATGGGGAATTAAATTACAAATAAATCCTTACCTAGAATCGGATCTGTTGTAGGTTATGGATAATGATCCAAGTCATCATCGACCTGTGATCCATTGTCTTTCTTCATAGTTCATAAATTCCTAGATCCGATCTCGTTCTCCATGAGATTTTTCTCTATGGTCTGATCCTCCAACATTTTTCATTGGAGAGGGTTTCTCTAGCATTCCTTTTTCTACTCTGGATATGAATTTTCCCATATGTTTTTCATAGAATCCCTAAGGTTTAATTCTCAACTCTCTAGTGTGTTATATTAATAAAAAGAAACACGTCGCAGCATTTCTTTTACACTGCGACATTGTATCGTTATGATTACTCATTTATAAAACATCATAGGGGTTACACTTCCACAATGAGCCATTAATGATCCCCATTTAATGCGCCTCTTTGTCGCCTCGTCTCCGCACCACATCGCCGTTGTTTTCTTCTTAATGGTGAAAATAAAATAAAATAACTTTTTTAAGTTATTTTATTATTTTCTAAAAAGACTGGAAATTTACTTTTTTGTCTGACCCCTTCCGATCAAAGTTAAGTCCTATCTAGGAAAATTTCATTGTTTCGAGTTCAATGGTGCCCTAATATTTTCAATCTGATCACCAGTTCAAATGTTAGAAAAGATCATTTGCATGTTTACTTAGGTGAACTAAAAAAGGGTCAAAATTACATTCTGGGAACCTTGGGCCTCAGAATCATGTTTTGTCCCAGCGCCTAGTCTCGAAATAACTCTATATAATTTAAAGAAATTACACGGAAATTTTGGAACATTAAATTCTCCCCACTATAGGGCTTTATGTCCTCTAAAGTCAAAATAAAGGCTAATCAAATAAATGTGGGTAATGATAATGAATCTGAGTCTCTCGTTCCCATGTTCTCTCTCAGAGGTTCTCATGCTACCCCAAAATGTACACTAGAGGAATCATCTATCCAAAAAGGACCCACTTTTTTCAATCCTCTATCTCTATTGGGAACTCCACAAATGTCGCCCCATTATCAATGTCTAGCTCGCCCAAGTTGATGACTTGCGATGGATCATGCATGTACCTCCTCAGCTACGACACATGAAAAACATCATGAACCTGGTGTATATGTGGGGAAATATCTATATGGTATGCCACTTTAGAAACTCTACTAGAAATATGAAAAGGTCTGATGAAACTCTGAGATAACTTGTCACCCCATCCAAATATCAGAAATCCTCGTCGGGATGAGACCTGAAGGAAAACTTGGTCTCCCTCTGTAAACTCTAAGGGTCTCTACCTCCTATAAACATTTAACTTATTTCTGTTCTATGAAGTCCTCATCCACTCCTGGATGATATGTACCTTCACAGTGGTAGCTTATACCCACTCTGGACCCATGAGTGCTGACTCCCCTGGGTCTGTCCAGCATAGAGGTGGTCTGCATGGCCACTCGTACAAGTATTCAAACAGTGCCATGTCAATTTTGGAGTGATAGTTATTGTTTTACGTAAAATCCACCGGTGGTAGGTGGTCCTCCCAACAATGACCAAAATCTAGGACATAAGAACTAAGAATGTCTTCCAAGGTCTGTATGGTCTGCTTCGTCTTACCATATTTCTGGGGGTGAAAAGATGTGCTCAAGTGCAGCTGAGTACCGAACGCCGCCTACAACCCCATCTAAAACCAGGATGTAATGCATACATCTTGGTCTGAGACAATCATAGAATGAAACCTGTGAAGCTACACTATCTCCTGGACCTAGATGCGCCCCAATCCCTCTACCAACCCCATCTCTTGAATGTGTAGTAAGTGAGCCGACATGGTGTGTCATTAAACAATCACTAAAATTGAGTTGTGGCCCCTATAAGTTCTTGGTAACCCCATCATGAATTCTATGGATATAAAATCCCACTTCCACTCTGGTACCTTAATTGGTTGTATCAAGACTACTGGGACCTGATTATCATCCTACACTTACTGACAAGGGAGGCATCGTGAAACTAACTCTACCACTGCTTTCTTCAACCCTGGACACTAGTACTGACATCAGAGGCCCTGGTAAATCTTTACCACACCAGGATGTACCACAAAAGGGGAATTATGGAACTCCCATAACACCTTCTCCCATAACATCACTAGTAACATGTTAGGTCCTCTAAAAAGGATGATGTGCTCCCCACCTATTGAAAATCCATCAGGAACATATCCTGAGGATATCTGATTAGGTCGGGCCTTACTGTCAACATCCACAAGTTGTGCCTCCATAACTCACTAAAGAAGTGGGGGAGTGATAGTCATTGACTGGAGTTAATCTACTCCATCTTCATCCACAAAGGATATTTGCATCATGGATAGCTACTTTGTCTCCACACTCAGTAACTGCAAACCAGACCTCCTGCTAAGCACGCCATCCACCACGTTCCCCTTCCCCTGAGTATAGACTATCTCAAAGTCATAGTCTTGGAAGAACTCTAGCCATGTACTCTCTCTAAAGTTCATGTCCTTTTGTGAGAAGATATATCTGAGACTCTTGTGGTCGGAGTAGATGGTAAACTATTTTCCCATCAAATAGTGTTGCCGCATCTTTAAGGAAATGACCACTTTTATTGACTCTAGGTCATGGGTCACATAGATTTTCTCACGCTTCCTCAACTGCCTTGATCTTTAGGTGATCACTACTCACTCCTTATTGAGGGAAAAACCCAGTCTAGTCCCTGATGCGAAGCAAAAAAAACTACATACCCAACGCCCTCTTCCATTAGTATCAAAATGGGGGGACTCTTCAGTCTCTGCCTCAGCTCCTGGAAAACATGCTAGCACTTCTACATCTACAAAAAGGGTTTCCCCTTCTATTTCAAGGATGGTAAGGATTCCTATACTCTAGAAAATTTATCAATGAACCTCTGCTAGTATCCATCCAAGCCTAAGAAACTTCGCACCTTAGTCATGATTCTGGGTGGATCCCAAGAAAGAATTGCCTTTATCTTTGCTGGATCCACTACAACTATAGCCTCTTAGATGATGTGTCCTAGAAAGTGAACTCCCAAATCCTTAATTATCACTTCGAGATCTTTTCACAAATTCGATTCTATCAAAGTGTATCTAGGACTATCCGTAGATGTGTAGCATGCTCCTCCTCCGACACCGAGTACACCAATATTTCATCAATAAAGAAAACCATGAAATGATCAATGTAAGGGTGGAAGATCATGTTCATGAGTCCCATGAACACTTTTGGGGCATTGGTCACACCGAAGGGAATCACCAAGAACTCGTAGTGTACATACCATCATCTAAAGGTTGTCTTCGGTACATCTTCATCCCATACCTGAAGCTGATGATTGCCTGATATGAGGTCAATTTTTGAAAACCACCTCATTACGTTTAGCTGATCGAAGAGGTCATCAATCCTGGTCAATGGATACTTGTTCTTCATGGTCACCTAGTTTAGGCATCGTAAGTCCATGAATAGCCTCAATATCTTGTATTACTTCTTGGAAAACAACACTGGGGATGACCATGGTGAAATGTTGGGTCTCACGAAGCCCTTCTCCAGCAAGTCTTGTAGTTGTACTCTCAATTCATGAATCTTTGTTGGAGACACCTGATATTCAAGTGTGGATATCAGTGACTTCTTGGGGTATAGTTCAATATAAAGTCTACATATCTATGAGGATTTAGTCCCCAAACATCCTTAGGAAATACATCCTCAAACCCGTCACTACTACAAAAACGAGAAAGGGAAGTGCTACACCTTTATCAGTGCTAAAAAAAGCGCTGATAAAGGGGTCCTTTATTAGCACTAAAAGAAAGAGTTGATAAAGAGGTGATTTTATCAGTGCTAAAAAAGCACTCATAAAGGCCCCTTTATCAGTGCTTTTTTTAGCGCTGATAAACGCTCCCCTTTATCAGTGCTTTTTTTAGCGCTGATAAAGGGGACCCCTTTATTAGCCCTTTTTTAGTAGCGCTGATAAAGGAGGAATTTATCGGCGCTTTTTCCTATCGGAGATAAATTTTATGTTTAAAAAATCATGAAAAATAAGTAATTGTTATATAAGTAAAATTATATTGATATAAATATAATATATATTTTTTAAATATGTTTTAGATACATGTAAATAGACTATTAAATTTAATATATAAGAAATTTAATGAGAATGGCTATAAAATATTTAAAAAAATATTATTAATTAATAATTTTATCATTATTATCAATTAAAAATCATTTAATAACAATTTCAAGACACAAAAAATCAAAACAATTAATAAAAGATCTAAAATAAGTTGAAAATGTAACTCAAACTTCAAACGGCCATAACTTTTGATCCGGGTGTCCATTTGAGATCTACAGTATATCAATCAAATCCTGCGATGAGAACTACACAGTGGTGACCTAGGCGAAGCCTCTGTTACATTTATCGAGGCCAAAAAAGGCCCATAAGGCCTCCAAAACTGAGTTTTTAGTCGGGATGCCCCAATTTGTTGACATTCAAACAAGTATAACTTCTGATCCGGATGCCTGTTAGGCCTGTACCACATATCATATCAAAGATTGTTTCATTTTATTCAATTTGACTAATTGTGGAGTTGAAACAGGCTTCACGACTATAAGTTATGGTCGTTTTAACATTCTATGGCTTTTCAAATACACATATATATGTATTTACTCGTAAATATATATGTGTCTGTGTGTGTGTTGTATATATGTATGTATGTATTTGTTTATTTAATTATAAACACACATAAAAACCATATTTCATATATGTATTTAAAAATAATCTTATAAGTATATATTAACATACAAAAAAATATACGAATAAAAAAATTTAACTAAAAATATATATATAAATAAATAAATATAAATATATATTAATATACAAATGAATATATATATATATATACTAATATATTAATAAATATATTTATATTTATATGAATCTATATTAATATATGAATAAATATAACTATATTTATATATAAATAAATAGATATATCATTAACTAGAGAATAAAACGAAATAGCTTAGTTGTAAAGGTACCGCCGCAAAAGGGGGAGGATACGGGTTTGAGTTTGGGTGGAAGCGTAAAGGGGTGCACATGTGTGAGGCTGTGCGGGAAGGGAAACGCGCGGGAGACCTCCTAGTACTAGTAAAAGTGGGGTCAAGCGCTATTTAAATCTCTCCCTGTATTATTTAATTTTTTTTATTTTTTTTATTTTTTTTGACCTCTATCAGTTCTTTTCAGAGCCCTGATAAAAGGGACCCCCCCTATATTAGCGCTGATCTTTATAGCTCTTTTTTAGCACTGTTAAGCCCATTTTGAGCGCTGATATAGGCCGTTTTTGTAGTAGTGCATCTACCACTACTAGAAAGCCCAGACTCCTCTCATCCACCACACCGAGGGTGAGGCTAGACAACTGGTGACTAATCAGCTACACCCTCCTCCAATAAAGTCTAATCTGCACTGAAAAGGTTCCCTTCTTTTCGGTGAAGGAAAAACTAGTCCCATCCTCACAGACACACCAAACTTTGTGCCTAAAATAGTCAATCTGAGTGTGGACTATAGATAACTAGTCCATACCCAAGATGAAATTGTAAGGCCTTGATGTTGTTACTTTGAGATCCCAGCCAAAGATCTCACCTCCTAGAGTAAGATCACACTGCTAGTACTAGTGTATAATAGTCGAATCCCCTTCTGTAGGAGTCTCAAATTGTAATGATCGATCCAACAGCTCCACCGGAATCTATGAGCCTCAATCGAGGTCCATGGCAAGGAAATAGTGACTGTAACATGTGTTTATAAGAACTATAGCTATGGAAGAGAATACCCATATCATACCACTAAAAATATCTGGAGTGTCATGGTCGTAGGACTCCAATGGATAAAGTTGAGCTCACCTCTCTCTGTCGTCTCCAGAAGCCTGTGGTGGACCACATGAGGGTGGTGGAGGTAGTACCTCGAACAATAGTCCATCGCCTACTACTCGGCCGGCTCCCCTTCCATGTCCACCACCCTGTGGACCTCCTCACTCAAACCCATGCCTCTACCTTGGCAGTCCCTCAACAGCTTTCTAATATTCTATGTGGCGGGTCGGGCAGTCACGAACCATGTGTCCCTGCCCACCATAGGAGTAAAAAACTTTAGCCATCGGCTGACCTCGTCTACCTCACGAGCTCTGCACCTCTGACCCCACACTCTGGGGTCATCCTCTAGATGGTCTGGCATGTTTGGGCCTCTATGTCGTCGGCCTACAACCTACTACAAATGAATTGTCCACCTGTCATCTGGTGGTGGATCTCAACATTTTTTCCAACTCATCTTGGAATCTCTCCACCATTAGAGATAACTCTAGCACTCCATCCTATGTTGGGATGATAAGAAAAATAATTGATGCCCTGATATCCCATCGGAGTCCCTACTAAACAGTTTAGGCTCTAAATAAAGGGTCTCGTACAATGTTGGTGGAGTAGCGAGATAGGTCGGTAAACCTTACTGAGTATTGGGCCACAGTCAGGATGCCCTGCTGTAGGTACAATATCTCTTGAATACACACTGAGAATATTGTCACTGTTATGAACTCTTCACTGAAGAGGCTCTCGAAGTCCAACAAAGCAAGGTTTATCTCCTTGTGTGTATGAATCCTCAAGCTCTACTATCTCCATGTTGTTCCCTCAAAAAGTCTAGTGTCTAGGACCACTGTCTGGTCTTTAGGTGTCTCTGCCAGGACAGAAACCCACGTAATTATCTCCAGCCAACCCTCAGATTACTTAGGATCTATCTTTCCTTGAAACCTCAAGGGCTTATATGTATGGAACTCATGTAGCACACTCAGTCAGCATGCACTGTTCGGTAGTGGGGTTGGTAGCAATTGCTGCTCTATGGGTGGTGGTGATGCTGGTACACCACCCAAAGGTGATATCATAGTAAGTGTTTACTACACTGAAACCTCATCACTTGGTGGGCCATTGTCCTGATCCCTTACTGAAATCTTATCTGAATATCTTCATTGGGTCATCCTATAGGGAAACAGATGCGCCACAATTAATAAGTTATACATGGTGAGATGACTTAAGAGATATCAAGAGAAAAAAATTTCCAAAACACATGCAACCAGTGTTTTTTGAACTGATTAGGAAAACATAATTCAGGGTCCTCATGTATGGAGACATCAGTTTCTGCACCAAAACTGGACTCCCTGAACTGAAAGTCAAACTCAAGACACTTAACACTATTTCCCCCATCAAAAATACAGACTCTTAGTTCTTCTAGTATAAGATACTTCCCTCTGTTACCACTTTGTCATGACCTGTCCCCCAGGGCCCGTGTCGTGATTACCCCAATCCCACCTTCCATATGCTTGGGGCCAGCGACAAGTACTATAAATTCATACCACAAAAATGGAAGTCATTTCCTTTCAACCTATAAAGACACACAAATATCCCATACTATGGAAAGTAAAATAAAATAGGAACTAAAAAAAAGTAAAAGTACTACATAAAGTAGAAGGGGCCTGAATACAAGCCCAACTAAAAAGAAATTATAAAAAAGGAAGTACAAGATCTAGAGTTCATCCTCTAAAGATCTTACATGATGGGTAGGTATAGCTCACTATTGGATCTCACTACAGCACACCACACCTATCAATCCACCTCTTAGCATCTTCTAGCCCTGGATCCACAAAGTCCCAATCAATGGTGTCCGTCATCTGCACAAGCGACAACTGGTGAGGGCGAAGCCCGTGAAGGGATGATTATAACAATACTCATTAGGGTCCTTGTGACCAACTCAGGTCTCATAGAAATCCACAAAGGAAAATACCACAAAGAAAGATATCAAATTAAAGCACAAATAAAAAGACACAAATCACTCCAGGTATTACTTAAGTATAGAAGAAAATATTATTAGTCATAAATCTTGATCATATTATTCTGTTAAGAGGCTCTACTGCTGATCCATGAAGTTATTCTCTTCTGTAGATCCATGAAGTTTTGATCTGTTGTTGATCCATGAAGGGTCGCTCAACTACTGATCCACGAAGGGTCACTCTCATGATGATCCATGGAGGGTCTATCTACTACTGATCCAAGAAAGGTCTCTTTCATTTTTATCCACAAAGGGTCTCCCTACTAAAGATCCTTGAAGTCTCTATCTCATTCTGATCTTACATAGGGTTGCTCTACTACTGATCCATAAAGGGTCTCTCTCATTCTTCACCACACAGCCAGCTAATGGATTCCCACACTTGGCATGCTGGATTCCTAGAGGATATTATTCTCAAGACATCAGTCATAACTAAACCGCCATGAAGTCCCACATAGAGCAACCCATATAACTATCTCTCCTTAAGGGTCCCAATCCAACAGACGACGCATTGAACAGACGCTTGGTCTGTAAGATATGGACATTTTTGAAAAAAAGGATCGATTGGATTTGAGTCTGATCCAACCCATTCGTAAGCCACCTCCGTAGAAACTCACGTAGAGTGTCTAATAAATACCATCTTGTCGCAAGGGTCATTTTTTCACAGATGGTGCATCAATCAGATGCTTGGTCTATTAGGTACAACTATTTCAGTGAAACGGGGGCATGGTTGGGTCTGGGTCCAGTCCGACATGGTCGGACCGACCTACTAGGGTGTGTCTAGTACCCTAGCATGGGTCGGGCTCACTGGATTGCCCGGTCCACCAGAGGCGGGTTGGTTCATCGCCCAGCTAGGATGTGGTTGGAAGCCACGTCTAGCTCTCCACTTGCCCCGTGGTCGACACGGGGTAGTTTCTTCCACTGCAGTCAGGCGACCGCGGATTGCGCCACCTGGCCAGACTCTGGTATGTGGTCGACGGACCACATTCGTCTAGTGCTTCCAAGTGGGCTGGACATGGTTAGCCTCTTCTACGTACCACTGGTCAGCTCCACACCTCTATGTATTCGCGGCGCACCAACGGGCGTGTCGTCTCCCTCCCCCCACGGTCGCCTTCGCAGACCACCCGAGTTTCAACGGTGGTTCATTTCTCAAAACATCTACACCTACATGACCATAGGTATTCCCCCTTCACTATGAAGACCTCAAACTCACCTTGACACTATTTTGAGAATTTTTTGCCTGAATAATTCACAAGGATAAGGGGCTCGGGCCTTGCTCATGTCTGCCTTCGCCCTCTGTGTTAGAAGTTTGAAACAGGGGAGGTTCGGGATCACCGTTCTATCAAGATATCAACAATACCGATGAAAAACACCAAGGAAAATCCTCCCCCCCCCATAAGAACGCCGAATCCACGGATTAACTTGTTCATGGGTTGATCCATGTTCATTGGTTCAGAATGGAGAATTGGTAATTTTAGCACAAAGAAATCCCTCTCTGTATTCGGATCTATTGTAGGCGATGAATGATTATCTAAGTCTTCCTCAACCTATGACCCGTTGTGGTTTTTCATCGTTCTTCAATTCCCAGATCCAATCACATTATACATGAGATTTTTTGTTGCTCTTTGATCCTCCATCATTAATCATTGGTGAGGGTTTTGCTGAAATTATTTATTCTTTATTGGATAATAATTATGCCATAGGATCATTCGAGAATCCCTAGGGATTAATACTCAACTCTCCAATATGTTAGTTTAACAAAAAGAAACAAGTCATAGTGTTTATGTTACACTGTGACGTTGTGTCGTTATGCAGTTTTATTTATGAAACAGTGTAGCGGTTATGCTTGCACAATGTTCCAGTAATGATCCTCATTTAATTCGCCAATTTTCTCCTTTTCCCCGCACCATAGCACTATCATCTTCCACTCAACAGTGAAATATAAAATAAAATAACTTTTTAAAAGTTATTTTATTATTTTCCAAAAGTCCTAAAATTAAATTTTTCTTCCGACCCCTGTCGTTTAATGCTAACTCATTTCTAATTGAATCTCGGCATTCCGAGTTCAACAGTGCCCTCATATTTCTTTATCCAAGCACGGGATCAAAAGTTAAAAAAACCCACTTGTAGGTTTACTTAAGTGAACTAAAGAAAAGTTCTAAATTACATTCCAGGCACCCCATGCTTTAGAATCATGTGTCATCTTAGTGCCTTGTCTAAATATTATTCCATATAAATTAAAATACATATATGTAGAAATTTTGGGAAATTACATCTCAATGAAGAACGAATGTGAAAATGAGGAAATTGACAAAAAAATAATGAAAATAATGAAATATTGTTATCAAGTGAAAGATAAAATGTTATAAAAGGATCATATATGAGATAATAAATATTAATATTATTCTATTATATGATAATAACTGGTTTAAAACCACTACACATGAGGTTCAATCATGTCCATCCAAAATGAAGCATAAAGTAAGGCATACTAAACTATTACTAAAAATTTGAGATCGCCCTTATTTTGTTTTCTTTTCTCATAAATCCATGGAGTGTATTGTGTTTTATAAACAAGGATATTCTAGATATGATAATTATATTCTTGGAAAAAAATTATTTTTTTCAAATGTATTTTGGGACATAAGAACTTATCTAGTTTACCAATACTACTAAACCATTCAGTCCTTAGGGATGTAATTCTATTACCTTATTCTAATGTAATAAGTATATAATGGCTCCAGGATATTAGTTTCACGGTCACTATAGATAATATTGGATAAATGTTATTATAATCCTTGTAAAATACATTCAATAAAACATGGATTAGGGAATATAACACTGTGAGAGACTCTGAGGATATGTATAGAAGAACATCTGAATGTTTTTATATAGTAGATATTACGTCATTATTCCTATAAATACATCCTCATATAGATACTACAAGTTGGTATGGTTCTAGAATTGAGGTTCCTAAGGTAATAAATTTGAAAAGGGAGCATTAGGCTTGACTTGATCATTACTTGGAGCATGAAAATATGCCTTACTGTGCACTTAATTTGACAGTCATATGCTATATGATTAAGATAATTCACATTTTACATACAAACCATTATAAAGGATTTGAATATATTTTAAAATTTAATGACATAGGTTAATATCTAGACTAAGGAAGGACCAATATTCAAAGAAATATGGTTAAAATATTTATAGATATTCCATAATTATTTTATAGATGTGTTTTTTCTTATAGTATTTTCTTATAAGAGACATGAAACAAATAAGGATTAATTAAAATTTTAGAAGAATATATGTATTCATTAACATAATATTTATAGATACCACCATGATTATGAGTTTATTATTAATCATATGTTCAATGTTTTAAACAACTCTTCTTGGGTTTTATATTATGGGAGTCTACCATGTATAAAGATGTTTTTGGGAGAAATTAACATCAATCAAATGTTTTAGCGGAAAATTTATTTCATAAATAATAAAATTACATTTTATAGATATAATTTTAATGGTATTGATATTTTTTAGGGTTAATATTATTATTAATAACATTTTAATAATATTTATATATGATCACTACACACTGGGAAAAATATTTGTGTTGAAGACCTTAGTAAAAAAGTTATTTAAGGATTAACATTATTTCATGGATGTCTGTCATTTCTTTTTGGGAACATTATAGAAATTGTATTAATATATTATGTAAAATGTATATCCCACTTTTTAGGTCACATCCCAATATATCCGATAAGGTCTTTGGGATTGAGCCCATTATTTAGGGATGATAAAGATTTATCCCCTAGCACTGGCCAACGTGATGTCCAGGTTAAAATGTCATTTTTTTAATAAAAATACATGAAAAGTAAATATTAATGATGAAATAGTGGTGTTAATTTTTTTTAGATATTAATTTATTATAATGGATAACTTTTACTAATCATATTGGTTTTTTTAAATAGTTTTAGATGGATTTAAAGAATTGTTTTATTGATCTTACGATACATTGAAAGTGATTTGTAATGATTCAAGTATAAATTTGTTTTATAGATATTCATATATTAGGGTAAGGTTTTAATTGAAAATTGATAAAAGAACAACTAAAGGGTTAAATTTTAATAATTAAATAGAAATATATCAAGTAAGTATATATCCATATATTCATAGACAGTAAAACAATTCCATAACTTTAAGAAAATGGTCTTGAAACAAAAACATTAACATATTATATTTATTTTAAATTAATCATATGGCCTTTTAAATCATAATATATATATGGTTTTGAAGCCATTAACTTTTCATTGATCACTGAATTTATTGTGATCAATTCCCACAACCACTCTCTATAATTATTCTTTCTTTTCTTCAATGTCCACATATTCTCTTTCCACAAATGTTCTCTCACATTAAAACCAAGGCATTTTTTATTCTATATGATCTTTGTACTCTCATTAATCTCTTATTAAGAGTAAATTAAGTTAACTATCCTTTATATGTTACATTAAATCAAGAAAATTTTCAATCCATTGATTACAAAAACCATGTTTATATTATAAGGATGTAATTTATTTAAGGTGGGGAGAATGTAACACCCCGAAATTCTAAAAAAATGAAATTTTTTAAATAGAATATGTGACATGAATAAACTAAATTATAATATAATATAACACCCAAATACATTAAAATATATTTAATTTATAAAAAATTCAGTTTTTTTGATAGTTTACGATACATGCAACAATGAGTTTCTTCGATAGCTAGTGTTACACATAATATAGAGTTTTAACGAACAATATATTATTAATATTATTATTTAATAATAAATTCATCTTCAATAACCTTTAATGGAATTTATTATTAGGGTTAACTATTTTATGAAATTATATAGTTTACAGATATTTAAAAATTATCTATTAAATGAAAAAAAATCCTAAAAATAGAATTTTTCTAAAATAATGTTCAGTCATGCTTTCTGCACTTAACATAAAATTAATTTTTACAATTTTTAGAAAATTTATATAAAAAAATAAACTAAATTTTTTAAATAGGGATATCATTGTTATATTATGGTAGATTTTTTGGGTTTTTTGAGAAGTTTTATTTTTTTTGATAAATAGTGAAAAATGTTGAATTTTAATTAAAAACATCATTTTTGTTACAAAAATTTAAAATGATAAATTTTATTTTAAACTGGTTTTAAAGTAAAAATATTTTAATTTTATATAATTTAATACAATTTGTTTCAATGTAATAATTTTTATTTTGAATTATTATATAAAAACAATGTGAACTTATAAACATTTTCACTTTAAAAAAAAACTTTCTCCTCACGTATGTGGGATTAATTTTGAATTAAAATTAGTCATTTTTTTAAGTTAAATTTAGAAATATAGATTACATATTTTTAATCATCATAATTTATATTTTATAATATGTTCAACATAATTTTGACAATAGTTATTAGTGAAAAAAAATTAAATAAATTATGGTGATAAAGGTTAAAACCGGGTTTTGTGCATTATATGTGTTTGTATTAAACTTCATTCTACACAAAAAAAAAATTTATTTAATAAATTCTATTTCATATTTAGAATTAAGAGGTGTACATTTTCTAATAAAAATAATTTTAATTTTATTCTTAAATGTTAAATTCCCCAGGTAAATAAAAATATACATGTTATCATGGTAAAAACAAAAATGATAAAACTGGGTAAACATAAATACTAAGAACTAACATAATAAAAATTATTTTTACATTTGAGTGGTATAGGTTTATATCAATTTCATCAAACCTACCCTAAATTTTTATTCAATTTTGGAGTCACATGAGGTAAGGGAGACCTCCCAATAGTAAATACTTTTGGGTATTTACAAAAAATGTCACTTCTAATAAATTATAAATGGGAGCTCACTCCACTCACTTATTAAATCTTATAAAGACATTTTTCTCATCCATCCCCATTCCAAATAAATTTTAAAATTTAATACCCTAATTCTATAAACTTTATTTTGATAAAAAAATAAAACATTTGAAGACATTAGTGAAAACCTAAGGAGGACACCTGAAAAGGAGGTAATGTTCTTCAACGATCATATTGATTTTACTACATTATCCACCTCCTTAATTTTTTATTAAACCAAGATTATATAATAAAAAATTATCTTACATATATTGGTATGTGTTTATAATAAGTTAATAACCTAAAACCATCCTTAGTTATATCAAATGGGTTATGAAATCATCAGTCGTGTGTACGGTGTACTACCGCCTCAGGAATCGATGTCATTCATTTTTCCATTTCCATCTCTCATGGTTGGGTATGACGATGTATATAAGGAATATATATTCTATTAATAACATATTTATTCCTATAGAGTCACTATATCATATGTATCATTTAATCTTCCATTCTTATGGAGGTACAATAATGTCGCTCTTGTGTATGATGGGTTACCGACTCATGAAGCGATGGGATTCATATTTCACTAATGCATTACATGGAGTGTAATAAGGATAAATTTAATATATATGTTATATGTCGGACATAGTTATGGTATTAATGAAATATTTATAATTATTTAAACATAATATATGTCATTTTCTTTTATAACATTCCACTTAAGAAAAGATGGTAACATCATTCTTGTACGTGTGGATTACTGCCTTAACAAAGTGATGTGACTAAATGTTCATCACCAAACCACACGGATGATATATATAGGTATATAATATGTTATTTATGATAATATTATAATTTTTAAAAAATAAAATATTACTTTACAAATTTCCATAATGATCATTGAAAAATGAAAATTTTACATATGCGTACATATAGTTATCTTCTCCATGGTCGTAACATACATAATTTTTTTTAAAAATCCTTCATGATGGGTTGTAAAAGTATAATTTATTTATAAATATGAAAATTATTCCATTATTATTATTATATAGATTATATAACTATAAAAAATATACAAGAACCAGATCTCTCTTCATAAAACACGAATGAGAAAACATGGTAATTAACACCCAAAGGAGTGAAAATAATGAATGATTGTAAGTGAATGGTTGATAAAATGTTATAAAATGATTATATATTATATTATAAATATTAATATGGTTATTATATAAATTAATAACATGATTTAAACCGTTATAAATGAGTTTAAATTGTGTTCAACCAAAAGGAAGTGTGAGATAATGAATTTTGTGTCAATTTCATTTCATTGAGGCATACTGTAATGTAGTGCACAAATTTTATTTTATATGGTGTAATGTCCTGTGTTTTTTAATTGGGTTACAATATGAAGGTTTTTGAATTATTTTTAGTTTATCGATGAGTCATTTTTTTTCAACCAAGCTCCAGAATTTTTATTCAAAGTGTTAGAACACCTAAAGGCATCACTTTTGGACTTGCGTAATTACCCTATAATTTAAGCTGGTGTCCCGATGAGCCTCAGGAGAACCAGATCGGGAAAATTCCACTTTAATGGATATACAGGGGCAACGCACGGTTGTGGTCCAACCCGTGCAGTTTATCATATTTAATAAATTATTTAATTTAATTAAATAAGTTTATATGAGATATTTTGAATAATTAAAATAGGGTTTTAATAATAATAATTAATTTTTTATTATTATTATTTTGGTTTTTTAATTAAATTAATTATAAATAATTAATTAAATTACATTTGAAAAAATTAATATGGATTTGGGGTTTATCGAAGAACCATTTTAATTAAATAAAGATTTTCAGAATTATTAAAGGATCATTTATTATTAAATGGAGGAATGTGATAATATTAATAATTTTATTATTATTATTATGGTGTTATAAATTTTTTTGATGCTTTGATATTTTAATTTCATGTTAAAGGAGTGTATCGTTTATGAGAATTTAATGTGGGTTTTGAGATTCTCAATTAGATGTCTAATAAAATGAAGAGTTTCATATTTAATGAAGTGTTATTATTAAATAGTAGTGATGGGTTTATCAATGGTTTCAAAAATAATAATTATTATATTATTATTATTTTAGTTTTATGAATGTAATAATTTTTTGTTATTATGGAAATTAAATTAGGGTTTATTGGTTGGGTTTTCTATCATATTAATGATATTGTAATAAATTTGGGGTTTGGGTTTTAAATAAATTAAAGTTTGAATAATAATAATAATAATGTTATTATTATTTTGTGGCTATTTTGTTAAATAAATGTTAAGGGAATTCAATTATCAATAAAGATTTTCAAATTAAATTATGAAATATTTATTAAGAGAATAATAAATAAAGAAGTGTTTTTTATTATATGGGGAGTTTTACACTTATTAGTTAAGTTTTTAATGTGTATAATAATAATAATAATAATATCAGTATTATTATTTTAATTATTACATTCAATTAAATGGATTAATTTAAGGGGGAAGGAAAATAAAAAGGGGAGGTTCGACCTGCAGGTGGCGCGACCCCCTATGTTTCTCCTCCTCCATGCGCGACGCAGAAGTATCTCCAGCCTCATCCTTTACATGGCCCTCCTCCTCAGGACCTCAAGTAGTGTGCAACCCTCGGGAGACCATCCCTACAGAAGCGTGACACCTGGGTGGAGCTCCTACAGTGCGCGACCCTCGTGGCGTGACCCCCCTCCGGGTAGTACCTAGAGGCGCACCACTCCCTCCCCCAAATGTCACTTTTCATGTGATGATTCCTCTCGGGCACTTCATGAATCTTCTCCTGCTCATCAAGGGGATTTTTTCTACGTATAACTGGTGATTCACATCACCCATTTGACTCATCTCTCTTGCATTGTTTTATCAGGAAAAAACCCTAAGGTTTGGGTTTAGTCTAATCATTGTGTTCCTCTATTTTTTGGATATGTGAATATTGACTTGGGACCATTGGTCCATAATCCGAAATATGCCGCCAAGGGTGAGGTGTATGGTCTCTATTTTTTTTGCTATCGTTGGTTCTTGTAAGCTTCCAAACCCACTATTTAGTACTACACTAGTTATATTAGGGCCTGTTAATTTTTTATGAGTCCACGGTACCATGTTAGAGGTGGGTTTTTCATTACTAATTTTATTTTGGGTAATAGTTTAATATATTGAATTTTTTTATCAATGTTGACAACGTGTACATATAAGTATATATATATATAAATGTGTGTGTGTATGTGACTGTGGACCAGTTGTGGATTGGTTGTCTCCAAGTACATTAAAGTGTTTCGGAATAAAAATGGTTCCACCTCGATGTAGGGTCCCAAATATCTATAACTTTATTTAAGAATTATTTGCTTCCTTGAATAATTAGAGTGTATGAGTTTCCATGATTATGGAACTGCTAATTTGTCTTTAAATGATGATAAAAGATAACCTGATGGTTATTAGTAATATCATATCATGCATCTTGTGGTTTGACTTTTCATATGACTTCTTGCTGGGGTTGATATATGATATGTCAATGCATGATATTTTTTATGTTATTAAATGATGTCTCTATGTGAGATAAATGAGGACTTCATCATGTGTTAGTTTTAAGAATTTATTGCAAATTAGGTTGAAGTGATATGATTAATTTGATAAATGATTTGAATGGAGATGGTCAAGTAATATGGTAATTAATTGACGAATTAATTATCTAATCATGAGTTGGAAAAAAATTTACATTTACTAAATATTGAGAATATATAATATTTTTACATGTTTGGAATATAAATTGAAAATTGGTAATAATTAATTGATGGAATAATTATTACATGATAAATGATCAATGGTTAATTAAGTAATGAACTGGTTTAAAAGATGTGAATTGATTAATTAATTGTTGAATTAATTAATTTGTATGTATTAATTTAAGATAGTGAATTGATTTGATTATTATGAATTTAGGAAAATAATACCTTTTTCATGTTTATTTTCCATGCCTTAAGTAGTTTAGAATGGAGTGGTTTAAAAATGTGATATGCTATGTGAGATGGTTGCTAAATTTGTGGGCCTTGTTCAGCATGTTTGACGTGAGATGTTTATGACATACATGTTAATTTTCAATGTTCTGGATGAAACACTATTTTAGTGGATGTTTTTAGAATTTTTAATGATTTGGGATATTAAATTAAGAATAATTAATTGATAATTAATTATTCACTATTGAGATGTTGAATGGTTAATTGATTGTAGAATTATTTGACGATAGATTTATGTTGTTAATTAGTTGTTGAATTAATTAATCAATTGGATTAATTAATTTATGAGTAATTAATAAAAGTTTTTGTGTATTTATACTGTTTTTATGCACCAATGATAAATATATATGTATGGTTGATAAAATATTTTTGAGATTAGGACTGGAGCTCCAAATAATCACGGTGTGTTATACATGGTGTTCTACACCAATGATAAATATATATGTATTATTGATAAATGGGTTGTGAGATAAGGAATGAAGCTCCACATACTCACAGGGTGCTAGAAATGGCATTCTACACCTAGCATTCGTGCAAATATTCATTTATGGGATAAGGACTGATGCTCCAAATACCAATGGGTTGTGAGACAAGGACTGACGCTCTAAATACTAATGAGGGAGCTAGATATGAGGTTCTACACCCATTAGTTGACATTTGATTGTGGGTCTAATTGGTCATACATGAAATAAATTAATGGTTAATGAAAAATATTTTCACATAATGATTTTTGATTTGATTATAAGAAAGGATTCAGACTTATTAATGAATTTGGTGGATCGTTATTTATGGACGGACCCCAAAGCAAATCACTATTTTTAGAGGACAGGCTCGGTTATAGTATATGAAAGATTAAATTTAATATATTATGACATGTTATCCAAGCCAAAGCACAATCTTTGATTCAGTCTTTACTTTGATTACATAGATAGTCTTTAGATACATCTGCGGTGAGTGACTTATATGGGAGATGTCGGGCTTAGGCCGAATCTTGAGAATTTCATAAATTAATGAGGTTTGAATAATTGATAAATGAAAATTCTTTTGTTATGATAGTTGAGTATGCCTGAAAAAAGTATAATGCTGGTTCAGACACCAACTGAGGGTTGAAGCGGGTACTTGGGTATATAGTTACTTTGTACTTCTTACTTTATTTATTCATGCGTTCACAAGGTTTAAATTTTTTATTAAATGTGTGGATTTGGGGTCGACACCAGTGGTCCCATCCTACTGAGATTTATATCTCACACTCTACTCAGGCCGCCATTGCACTAGGGTGCCTTAGTAGATTCTATTTGGTTTCAGGATTGTGTTGTTTTCATTTACTAGGGAGATAGGAGCATAACAATGAGCAGAAGCTCGGGATGCTTGAGGAGACTGCCCTCAGGGCTTTGGGTAATTATTTATTTATTTCTATATTGGAATGTAAAGAATGATTCTTTGTTCAGTGTTTTATATTTTTGTATCATTAGCATTTCATGCATGTATATACTGTATAATTGGCATTGGTCGTTTGTTTTGTACAATATTTATAAAATTTTCCTTCTGCAACTTTATCATTTATTCAAATGAATCCACAATTTATCTCCATTGTCTATTATTGAAATATGATAGGAGGGTATAGTCTCCCCGCTGACTATCCATATACCATCACTGCTAGTCGACATCTTCTGGCATACGGGGAGACGTGCTTGGGGTCATTTGTCGACTGTTCCGGCCACCGGTTTAGTGGTGAGTCGGGTCAGGACGTTACATATGGTGTATATACTACCCAAATGACAAGTAACAACGTGAATACTTCATTATTCATGGTATTTTTAGTTTCCATTTGAATTATTTCATTGAAGGTGGTTTAAATTAAAAATTACCAAGTGGTAAATAATTTTACAACTCAATTACTTTTCACTGGGTTATATTTCATATTCATCATTAATGATATTATAAGATTATGTCTAAAATGACTTCTGATTATCTTATGTTGTATTTAATCATTTTTATGTGGATTTACGCATGATTAAAATAATATGTTCATTTATTAATTATCAAATCAACATTATAATCATTGTAAGGGATTTTTTCACAATCTCATTCTAATCGAGACTATTTATTCTTGTATTCTCATTGAAGGAAATTATGCTGTCATTGTCTAAGAAACCAATTTCATTTTACAAACCTCTATTTATTCAATATATTTTCAAGTCACATTACCATTCTTTAAATATTTGGTAATTCAAATACTTGATAGAATAATTTAAATAAATTGTGAATTTATTTCTCCCTCTGGTTAGAAATATATTTTCTTTCAAAACAATGTTTTTTGAAAATGTATTAAATTTTTTTAACCACTTCAAGATGATTTTATATATTAATTTTTAACTATCTTATCTTTTACAAATGTTTACAAATAAATATCTTTATCACTTTCAAAATAAGGAATTTTCAAAACTGTTTCACTATGAAAAAGTAATGTTCATTATGACATGTACATAATTGGCCACTAACATGACTATCATTTCTTTAAATATTAATTTTCTTTTTACGTGTTTAAGTTAAATAAAAAAATCCTAATATTATGGAAATTAACAGTTTTTAAATGTTATTTTCAAGGAATGTTATTTTTAAAATATTTTATGGTTTAAAAAATGTGAATTTGAAAATAAAAATGATTTTTTTCCTCAAGAATAATTTTTAAAAATTAATTTTATATAATTTATATTTATAAATGACAAAAAATTATTATTACTCAAATGGTTATGTGTTGTAAAAATTCCATCCTCATTCTTCCTTTTCATGATTTCTGATTATTTTGACCAAGGATAGTATTGACATTCACTTTCTTGTTTCATTTTTGTAGTCATTAACTTTACCATGAGATATTCACTTTCCTATGATAAATATACATTAAATTTACATTGAATATCGATATTATTTATCATGTATATGATTATTTATTTAAATTTATCTAATTAATATATATAGTGTTTTATTTTGAAATATTTATTGGGGAGATATTGAATTTTTTTTGTCTTTTACACAATACATATATTTGATGTTACGACATATTGATTCATAAATTATATCAATTATTCGATATGTGAAGAATGATTCTGATCTGTAGTGATAGGTGGGGCCTGATATTATATGTCATCTTGATGCATCAGTGGGTCTCATGAGACAAATCACTTAAGCTTGAAGTAAACATGTTTTCCCTATATATTAAACTGTCTTGTAACAGGTCTTAATGGAAAATTTATCATGTGCCAGATACATGATGTACAATAATTAAGAATTTATTTCATTAAGAGTTTAGTTATTATTATTCATGATATTTTCCCTTTTATTTTACCTCTGGATGAATTTAATTTTCCATTTATTAACTAAATGGAATGGCTTTTAAATTATTTATATTTTCATATTGATTATGACTTATCTGGTTATTAAAACAGATTGTGTGATTAGTTAATTACTTTGAAATATTTATTATGATTATATATTATTGATATCTTCTGTTTTACTTAACCCTTGAGGATCATTTGATATCACCCTTTTTTTCATTTACTTAGGTTCCATGTAGTGTACTATGTTTTCTAGATGAAATAATGATATTCTCGAAAAAAACTATGTTGTAATTTTTATTTTTATTTTTATTATGGGGTTTATGTATGTATCTATTCAAGAAATTATAATAAACTATTTGATCATTTGGGATGTTATTATTTATATCTTATGCCAATGTAATAAGAAATCACGGACTCTGGGTGACTATTGTCGGGGTCTCTATAGTGGTCCAAAAATTAAGTTAACCTTATTATATAATATAAATTCTACTTATTCTAAATATAGAATCATTTTTTAAAATATCAAATCATATAATTGGTATAAATTTATTTAAAATTAAACCTATTGACATCTAGAAAAATTGGTTTTCCAAAATAAATACTTTCAAAAGTCGAAAAGGTTTTTATATAAAAAATAAATATGAAATTGATTCAAATGAAATAATTTGGATAAAATAAAATATAATTAAACTAATTTTACTATTTAAACCACGTTAAGATAAAATGGGGCTTTTAAATTCATTAAACTAAAAGGCAGTTATAAATATAAATATGTATTTCCCACTATTCATCAATGAATAATGCATTTTAGAAAAATACCTAAATCTCACCCTATAATAATTTTGATATTCTGACTTCAAAAATGAAGTTATTGTTAAAAATAAAATTTGTAAAATTATTAATAATTATTTTTACATTAAAAATTCAAATAACTACTAAAACTCCTTTTAGAAAAAAAAATATGGTTTTTAATAACACATTTATTTTTCTTTTAAATGGTTTTAATTTTATTTCTAATTTAGTGTATAGAAATTTATTTATTTTATACATTTAGAAACCATATAATTTTTATAATTTACATAGTACTATTTATAATTTCCATATTAATGTTTAGGTTATAAATTCCATGTTTTGATAATATTTTAATATAGTATCATGTTTCTTTTGAACTTGATGTTGCGCTCATCATAAGCTATCAATGAGAATTAATTTAGTTAAATATAAAATATAACATAAAGTCACATGAAGTTATATTCTAAACTCATTAAATAATGTCTCCCTAAAAAAATTAAATTATATACCAAGTTGAAAACATGTGAGGGAACTCATGATTTATTGCATCTTCTAGTTCCCAAGTTGCTTCCTCAAACTTGTGGTTTCACCATAACACTTTGAAAAAGTGAGTTATCTATTTTATAGAAATTTTTAAAAATGATCTAATATATTTACCAACTAGTCCTTGTATGAAAGTTATTTCTCAAATGGTACCACCTCTAAATTCATTGCATGCAAGGGGTATTCTTTGTACTTACATAAGATGGATATATGGAATACATCATGTACTTGGGATAGGTTATGTAGTAATTTTAGTCAGTATTCCATCACCACGACATGATTAGGGATCTAAAAGTGGATGATATATCTAGGACACATATTTCTCTTCTTCCCTAACCTCATAAATTTATTCCAAACTGATATATATAGGAACAACTTATCTTTGACATAAAACTCTAGGTCTCATCAACTAATACCTATATATATTTTCTATCAACTTTTCATTGATTTTATGTAACGCTAAATGGTTTAGACCTTCTATGTCATCTCTTGGGAAGATTAGGTCTCATCAGTTCCCACTACCCATCTTCATCCCTATATCTTAAGGTTTGACACCACTTCCTATACAGGGCCTCATAATGTTCCATTATAATGATAGAATGCAAATTGTTTTTATATGAGAACTCTACTAGGATAATGTGACGATGCCATCATCCATATAAATATAATGAAAAAGACATAAGAATATCCTCTATATTATAGATGGTTATCTTATAATGACCATCAATATAGGGGTAATTAGTAGGCCTAAAGTTTAGTTCTATATCGAAACCTTGTTTAATTTTTATCCATAACATTGAGGTAAACCGTGGATATCAGTCAGAAACAATAGAGAGTGGAACACCATGAAATCTTACCAATTACATTATGTAAGTCTAAGGGAGTTTGTCAAGAGATAAATCATCCTTTATAGAAATGAAATTTTTTTATCTTATAAGGTAATTAAATACCACCCAGATTGTGTTTATCCCCTTAGGTTTCCTAGGAAGTCCTATGAAGAAATCAATAATAATGTGTTTGTAATTTGATACTTTTATGGGAAAAAATTTCATCATAACCTTATACTTATTTCATTCAGCATTAAAATATTTTCATACCAAAAATAGAGATAAAATTTCCACAGTATCCCACTTTATGTTCTCCCATCATATGATATTCATCATATCATTGTATATCTTAGTGCTTCTGAGATGAAAAGAGAAGGATGAGCTATGTGCATCATCTAGAATCTCCCTCTTCAACTTTGATTTTTATAGAAAATATATCAAGGTTCCAAAACTTATAAATCTATCTTTAGAAAATATGATCTCCAAAATATTATTTTCCTTTATCTATAGAACCTTTCAATCTTTTAGGGCCTCCTTGATACCCTCAAGAATGGATTGTTGAGAAGTTATTTGAGAAAGGTAGGATGAATATCGTTTTACTATTACAATTTCTATTAATTGAATGTCTAAGAAGACTTCGCCATTCTCAATTTTCATCATTAATAGAACTAATGGATCCTTTAAACTTAGGTAATCTATCAATTTTTTCCTACAATAGTAATGGATTTAATAGTCATAGTTCCAGATCAGCTCACACCAACTTTGTGGGTGTAGGTTAATCTCCTTTTATGTGAATATATATTTTTGGCTCTTTTGATAGGTATATATTTCACAGATCTACCAATATATATAATTTCATTGGGAATTAAATTGAAATATTTAAACCTCCAACTTCAAGTCATGTGTAGCATAGTTATGCCCAGGAACTTTCAACTACCCAGAGAAAAATTCTATGACCTTATCATTCTACATTAGTACGTATCCAAAACCCATCTTTTAATCATTACTATAAACCACAAAAAATTCCCCACTAAGGGGAATAATTAATACAACTGTAGTGATAATCAATTTTTTAACATATTAAATCACTGTTCACAGTCTCTATTTCAAAAAAAAATTATTCCCATTTTTTTAGCCTGGTTAGTGTGTTTTACAATCAAATTTTTTTTATAAGTTATTGGTAAAAATAATATAATCTTAGGGAATAATGGATCTCCATTACAGATGATGGTATATTCATTTACAAAATTTCCTTTTTCTTATAAGGTTTCATAAATATACCTTTAATGGTGACAATATGCCCCAAGAATGATATATTCTAAATCCAAAACTCAAATTTTTCTATATTATTCATATAGATTCTCCTTTATCAAATCCCATAGTATAGTATTTAAAGGCTCCCCATGCCCCTCCTTCCGTTTGGAGTAAATCGGAATATCATCCATAAATTCTACCAAAATTGTTTCGAGATAATCTATAAATACACTATTAATCATGTCAATAAATATTATTAGTTCATTAGTGAGTTTGAAAGGAATAAATCTGAACTCATAGTGTTCATAATGTGTTAAAAAGTTGTTTTGTGTAATACAATCCTTCTTCACTTGTAATTAGTGATATCTCAAATAAAGTTACACATTAGAGAAATATTGAGATTCGTTTAGTCGATTGAAGAATTTATTTATCAATGGTAGGGGATACTTATACTTTATTGTTATTTTAATAATTACATCATAATCAATACATATGTTCACTAACCCATTCTTATTATAGAAGAAGAGGACCAATGCACCCCATAAGAAAACACTAAGGTGTATAAAAACATTTTATAGGTTCTCTTGTAACTTCTTATTTAGTTATTTCAACTAAATGGTGGAAATTATACACAGAGTATTGGATATGCGTATAGATCTAGGTATGAGTTCTATTGAGAACTCAACCTCTCAGTTTGGAAGAAGACAAGGAAACTCTTCATGGAATACATCAATATAAACCCTCACAATGGGATTTTCTTCAAGCATGATTTTATCATTAGTTTAAATAATTTTGGATATATATTCTTTATCATAAGGAAAAATATATAGGCTTGAAATAAATATTACATGGGATATTCATCACACTCCTTACAATTGTATATAATCAGATGACGATTGGGACACGAAGAGTCATATCCCTATCTCAACAATTGGCATTGGATTTATATAAGGACAGTTAATCATTTATTAAAATAGATTTAACCTTGAATAAATGAATTATGATGAGATTTTATTGTTGATTAATACCAAAAACACTGACTGGGGAGGAGTCATATGCTAGGGATACAAACATCTCTCTATTTCCTAATCTCACAAATTACTCAAACCCCATGTTTATGAAGTGGTGTCTGAAAAATTATACTAAACCAAAATGATATGAAAGAATGTGTATAACAAAAATAAAAAAGTATGTGATATATTATTTAATTAAAACTCATGTACTGATCACCACATCTTTTTTTGGAATCCACCTTTTCCTAAGTGATATAATAATCCCTTCCTTATTACCTTAAAGTATATTTTCATTGATTGTCTTTGATAACCATTGATTTATAGTATTGGCTTGCATAATATTGATTTCCATAAAATTTAAGACATTTAAAAAAAGGCATAGTGTTTATATGAACCTTATTTTCTTCTCCCTAATTAGTGGTCTTCTTCATATCCCTATGGCCCGATTTCCCACTTTTCCACACTTGAATAATCTTCCAGTTCCCCTTAGGTAGATTCTAAGATTCTTTTTCACACACTTTTGGTAAGTGGTATGTGGGTTTATCTTATATCCCTGGGATATATCTATTGATGATCCAAAAAAACTCTATTTTTGGTTTTTGTATCTATCCCCACAAGACTACTGAGATTCACCAGGCTTCATCTCAACTTTGAGGACACAACAAACAATCTCTTAAAAAAACCAATGTATCAAATCTACAATTCTTTTTGTAGACTTAAATTTAACCCACTAAGTAAATGGTACACCTTAATTTTGATTCTAACAATATAGTTATAGCTACACTATGAAATAATTTTGATGTTTTCCTCATACACCCTGATAAATTCTTATCTCTTTTACTTAAAAATGAGGACCTCTCTCTATTTGAAGATGGATATTTTAGGGAATGTATTTAGTAAAAATATTATTGACTATTCCAATTATGTGGAATCAATATCATCTTTTGACTTGTTTTCCTTGATTAGTGTTTACCACTTATCATATTCTACCTCAATTTGATACATGTCCAGAATAACTTTCTCTATCTTTATGAATTGAATGAAAAATAATATATTCTCAATAGAGTTAATCAATTTTACATTAATCATGGGATCATAAGTAAATCTAAATTTAGGGTTCATTTATAACATAAAATATTTAACTAAAAATTGATCCATATTAGGAGAATTAGGATGTTCTGCATGATTCATGTTATTATTCATATATTGAGCTATATGATCTAGTACAACTATGATGTTCTCAAAACACACACTTGTGAGATTATTAATATCATTGGTGAAACCATCATAGTGTATAAAATATTTATTATTGGAAGGGTTTCTCCTAATTATTGGCATTTACTAGAAGAAAAAAAATTAGAATATATTAAAAATGTACATATACAAGAGAAACTTAAAAAAATTGGAGGAATGACTTAATAATTATAAATACATCCTAAATTATGAGTCTCTTGGTTTAAAACTGGCGTATCTAAATTAAATTCTTTATTAGGTTTTCTAACCTATTAATTTATCCATTCCCTTTATAATGATTTTTAAACAGTTTATGAATTTCCAAAATATATCCCATGGGAGTGTCAAACTAGGTGTTTAGTAAGGCATGTTATCATGTACCGGTTAATTGTCAAGTCAATCTTGATGAACCTTTTTCAAATGTATTTCCCTAGGTAAATATATACAGAACCACACAAACTTGTGATATCTGGATAGGGATTTGATTTCTCAGGAACTACTCGCTCTATACCTCACCAAAAATCTAGGATATTTTTGTACACATAGTCTTATACTTATATTGATTCATATGGTTCTCACTAATGTTTTCTCATCCTAGTTTTGATGGTTAAATAATCATTTTCTCAAATACCAATTATAGTTACTCACGTATTTTAGAAAATTTATTATATGATTTATAAACATAAATATCCATCCGTATAACACGAGGATCATAAAGCTCTATAATATTTTTATAACTAGGTTTGTATTATATCAAAAGAAATCTTAAACATAGAATATTTATTATAGTCTTCATAGTGATAACCAAAAATTAATTTGAGCCCCAAAAACTACATGGGATAACCAAGGGAATACATAAATAAAGGGATGATATAAAACTCTCAGTACAGGAATACACATTATGAGGAAGCATAACATGTGATTCCAAGATATAGTATTATATCATAGAAGATAAGGTATATGCTTAATCAAGTGGAAGAACAAAATAAAAATCATGGTATCATAACATATTGGAAATATTAGAAATTTGGAAGAAAAATATAACATGACATTAACATGAGTCAAGTATAACTACCTAAACAACATCACACAGTGTAAAAAGCCCCATTATGGATTTGGTTTACTTCCTAACCCCATACATGACACCTCATGAGACTAAATCTTTACCCAATGAATTGGAGAGATATTCAAGATGGAGAATACTAACATGTTCATGATATATGTGTGAAGAATAAAGGAATTTTAGTATAGAATCCCGCCTTTTTATCACATAAACTTTCATTACATTATACAAAATCGAGGATCTTTAAGGTTTAGTGTCTTGGAAACCAAGAACTTAATACATGACAACATAAAACATTCTTCTTAAAGACTTGAAAGGATTATCCTTATGTTTATCCTAGGTTAATTACTTCATCTCGTAACCTGGGGACATACATCAAAATAAACGTTGAGCAGAAGCCCCAGTAAGGGAAACAAGAGAAACATTTAACATGTGAACTTGAGATACATCAATAAAGTCATCAAAAAGAACATTAAGGCATGAGAAAGAAGTCATGAGGCATATCATAATAAAAATAACTTATTTAATAACTTGAAGATGTGTCTACAACATTTAACTTAGACAATCATTTCTATTTCACCATGGTCCATCCCCAAGGTGTCATTAAAAATTACCAAGGTTATTCACCAAGATATCGTAAAAAAATGGTCTTCTCTAGAGATTAAGTCTTTACCCCATTCATTGGAGCGCTATCAGGGGGCACCCTTAAATTTGTCTTTATTATCATGTGAGACACATATAAAATCATCAAATGTTTCATAAACAACCCATATATGATAAAAGAAATGGGTTTCATTTCATAGTCATTACATTTTAAAAACTGCTTTAAAGACGTGATCTTTATGTCACTTTAAACCCACGAAAAAGGAAAGTGGGTTTAGTGTATGAAAATCCCAGTATTTAAAATAGAACATTTTGATATATATGTGAATAACTCTGTAGAATAAAGAAATTTTATTATTAACTTAATAAAATAAAATAATTCGAGAAAAAGAGAGAGTAATTTTGAGACCAAAATTCTGCAGCATAACGGATATGTTACGGGGTTTTAGAAAACTTTGAAAAGAGAGGGGACATGGGTCACCCACTCATAAATGATACATAAAATAGTATAGGGATAGAACATAAAGGATATAATAACATGGTAATGAAATTTTAAATACATACCATATGAAATGAAAAACATGGAAGGAAGACAAAAATATGATTTCTCTTATGAAAATTCGGCAGCCTAACGGCGTTACTTAAAACATCAAATATTGAATTGAAAAGATCAAATAGGGTCTATCATAATATGAAAATAAAATATCATTATTATAGATATAGATATCATATCCCAACATAATAAAAAGGAACATGTAAGACTAGACATGAAAATAGATCTTGAAAACGAGAAGGGTGAAAGAATCCCTTAAAAATTCAGCAGCCTAACGGCGCCACTTAAAACATCAAAATACTTAATTGAAGAGATAAAATAGGGTATCTCATCATATTAGAATAAAATATAAGAATTATAGATATAGATATCATGCCCCAACATAATAAAAAGGAACTTGAAATACATGACAAGAAAATAGAACTTGAAAATGAGAAGGGTGAAATAGTTCGTTACAAAAATTTCGGCAGCCTAATGGCGCCACTTAAACATTCATAAAACGAAATGATGAGAGTAAGAGGGGATCTCTCATCTTATTAACATGAAAAGTTAAGTAATAGGAATATAAAATAACATCCTCATACATAGGAACATGGAGCATAAAAGAAATGACTTAAAATAGAGTATTTGAAAAGAAAGAGAGAGGTTGGATCCCTTACCTTAAAACGTAACTCTTAAAACTCAATGTTTGGGACCTTGAGGGCTTGGGGGAACCTTGGGAGGACTACTTGGGAGGACTACTTGGGAGGAAATGAGACCAAACCTTCATTGGGGGAGAGTTGCGAGTGAGAACTAAAGGAGGAGAGGGTGGGTATTTATAGGAAAAGTGAGCGGAGAAGGCATTAATGGCGAAGGGGCATCTCATTGGTGGTATTGGCAAAACCATGGGCTTGACCACGGTATTTTCCCATGGTATTGGCCAATTGGGACACCTCATACCTTATCTTACTATTCATAAGTCGACCATATTGATTACATACTTAATACATCATTTAATGACGTCATTAAATGCTCGTAACTTAAAAACTGTATTTTCACTATTCATCGAAAATTCAACTTTCTCAAAAAAATCCCAAAATTTCACCTTAACAAAATATCGATTCTCGGATTTCAAAAATGAACTCCATTTTATAAAAATATTTTTCTAAATATTTTTTATTTAATTTTTAAATAAATACACTATTCACTGAAAATTCATTTTTCAGAAAAATACCCAAAAATTACCTTAACATAATTTAGATGCTCTGAGTTCAAAAATGAAATCCATTTTATAAAAATATTTTTCTAAATGTTTTTTAATTAATTTTTAATTAAAAAACACTATTCACTTGAAAAAATTAATACTTGACTAATAATTTCTGAAACAGTTATTTACCTATTTTATTGAATCACATTACTTAATCAAGGTGCCTAGATTATAATATTACTTTCTTTAAGTGAGATTACTAATCCATTTGGTCACATTACTAATCCTAAGTATAAAATCACTATTCATAATTTACTATTCATCAAAAATTATTTTGATCTTATTAGACTCTAAATTTCGTACTGAACATAATTTTAGAAGACCATTATCCGAAAATCATTACACATTTTTAATTATTTAAGGTTTACATAAACATTTTTAAAAAATCGTTTCTCTAAAATTCATCAAAAATAAGCATACTATATTTATCCAGAAATTTAAAAATTCACAAACTTCATCATAAGAAGAAATCACAATTTTATTGATAATAAAGGATTATGGTCTCCTTACATAGCCTCTTATAACCCTGGCGTAGGACCTAAGTGTAAGGTGTGCTAAGGTGAGATAATCTGAGGGCGGCTTGGCCAACATCGCACGAGTAGTAATTTCTATCAGTTTGAACTTCTCGCGAAGGCGATTCCGTTCTAGCTTCACACGATGAAGTTCATTTTGGGTTTGGTCCAGAGAAAATCCCAGTGGTGCTACCTCCTTCCAAAGTTCTGTTAGATGGGCTTCGATCAGTCCAAGACAACTGGATGAGGCCATCGAATCTTCTTTCTATATTAATTAACCATGATCACTTCTATTTAGAGACAATAGTTGCAACATTCAGTTTCCAATGGTCATACTGACTAACGGTCATATAATAGTCAAAACTCAACAGTCTCATTTTAATTATACTCATGTTATCAAATGAAACAGTTTTGTTGAGTATGAAAAATAAAATAACACACAAAATTAGGAAACAAGATTTATTCAAAATTTTGGGTCGTTACATTCTTCCCCCTTAAGAAATTGCGTCCTCGCAATTTTTTAAAAATTGGGTTTAGAAATTTCATTGAAAGTCCCACATCAGAAAAAGAGTCAGTTACACTATTACTTTAAAAGAAAGAAAAGGAAGTACAATGGCCACTCGAGTTAACCCATACTAGGATTCCATGTAGGAAAAAATGGACATGGAAGAGAAAACAAAGGGTCACGTTCTGAGGGATATTGATCGAAAACATGATTAGGAGAAAGTTAACAACAAGAAAATCACAAACTTATGATGGGTTAAACGGTATTTGATTTCCCAGTAGGAAACGTTAACAGACAACGTTTTTTTACGTTTCTTTTCATAGTTTTGAGGAATTCATTTACTACTTAGAATAAAAACACAAGGAAATATATTTACTTTCAAGTAGATTTTCATCCCTTAATAAGTTTCTACCAAAACTATTCTTTTCTCCAAACAATGAGCATTCAAAAACACCTGGTATCATCAAAAGCACAAGAATAATCTTCTAGAGAATCACTTAATCCATAAAATAAAAACTATCTATCTTTAAACATTTATCCCAAAAACAGAAAGGGTAAGATAAAAAAACTCTTTAAAAAAAGAACCCTAAAGGAAGGGGGAAACTACTTTAAATCTTCAATGTTCCACAGTACTTCCCAAAGTTCATCATATACCATTCCTTAAATAACTATCCTTAAAATTCCTCAAAATAAACCAAACTAAGATTGAAACCCAAATTCAGGAAGGATTTGATAACACAATCTTCCAAAATAAACTTTATCATTCATCTCCAAAAAACATCAACCACTCTTAACATCTTTGAACAAAAGTAGCTAACCTAAACATATTTTCCCCAAGATAGGTTAATAATTTCGTATATTACCATAAGTTCACTTTAAATTCATCGATTCTTTAGAATATAAGTCAACCTTTACTCCTCAAAGAAAATACCGTAGTAATATATTTATCTCGATCAAATAGGGTTCCCAAAATAGTGAACGTCTTCCAAAATAATAATCATCTTTAAATCCCTTAATCAAATTTATCAGATGAACATCATTGAGACTTCGTCTTCTTCTTCATTGATGAATTTGGTCATTCAACTAGGTACAAATTATTAATTGTGATTTTTTATAGCTGGTTTGTAATAATCATAATATGTTCAACTTGATCTCTCATCGTCTCTGTCATATTAATAGGGAAATCATCACATTTCCTATCACGTTGGTTGTTGGGACATGTTCTTCTATTTCCGGCCATTAACTAAGAAAAGAAAGTATAATTAGGGGGCTTAAATACTTAGCCAATAATCATGAAAAGGAAACTTAAAGCATTGAAGGATAAGCTTGTAGAAGAAAAGTATACCCTAAATTTTGATCCCCTAGGTTATAATCTAGGTTATCTATCATCATATATTCTTATGTGAATATTTATTTTATTTTATCTTTTCCCCATTAATAATGGTTCATACTCTGCTTATAAATTTATCAAAGCATATCCACCAGGAGTGTCGTAACCAAGAGTGCAGAAAGGCCCGTTGTCGTGTACCAGTTCCCGTTAGAGTCTAGCTCAAAGAAGGGTTTTCAGGTTTTACCCCTATGTACATCTGTGCCAGAGCCACCTCTACCTGCTCGTATCCAGACAAGGATGTATTTTCTTGGCAACCCCTTACTCAATACTCACCAAAATACCAGGAAGATTTCCTATATTTAAACATTTCTATAGGGTTATTCCTAAAGTTTTCATATCATAATTTCCACAAATAACTAAATCATCCTTTGATACCAACTATATCATCCTGCCTTTTTATCACATAAACATTCATTACATTATACAAAACCGGGGATCTTTAAGGTTTAGTGTCTTGGATACTAGGAACTTAATACATGACAACATAAAACATTCTTCTTAAGCACTTGAAAGGCTTCTCCTTATGTTCTTCCTATGTTCATTACTGCATCTCATAACCTGGGGACATACATCAAAATAAAGGGTGAGAAGTAGGCCCAGTAAGGGAAACAAGGGAAACATTTAACATGTGAACTTGAGATACATCAATAAAGTCATGAAAAAGAACTTTAAGGCCTGAGAAAGAAATCATGAGGAATATCATAATAAAAATAACACATTTTATAACATGAATATGTGGCTAAAAAATTTAAATTAGACAATCATTTCTGTTTCACCAAGGTCTATCCCCAAGGTTTCATTAAAAATTACCAAGGTTATTCACCAAGATATCGTAAAAAATGGTCATCTCTAGAGATTAAGTCTTTACCCAATGCATTGGAGCGCTATCACGACGCACCCTTGAATTTTTCTTTATTATCATGTGAGCCACATATATCATCATCAATCGTTTCATAAACAACCCATATAGCATAAAAGAAATGGGTTTCATTTCATAGTCATTACATTGTAAAAACTACTTTAAAGACGTGATCTTTATGTCACTTTAAACCCACGAAAAAGGAAAGTGGTTTTCGTGTATGAAAATACCCGACTTTAAAATATAAAATTTTGATATATATGTGAATAACCCTGTAGAATAAAGATCTTTGAGTATTCACTTAATAAAATAAAATAATTTGATAAAAAAAGAGACATTTTGAGACGAAAATTCTGCAGCATAACGACTATGTTACAGGGTTTTAGAAAACATTGAAAATAGAGAGGACAGGGGTCACCCACTCATAAATGATCGATAAAATAGTATAAGGATATAAAATAAAGGATATAAGAACATGGTAACTAAATTTGAAAGACATACCATCTGAAATGAAAAACATGGAAGGAAGACAAAAATAAGATTTCTCTTATGAAAATTTGGCAGCCTAATGGCGTTAATTAAGACTTCAAAATACTGAATTGACGAGATCAAATAGGGTCTCTCATAATATGAACCTAAAATATCAGAATGATAGATACAGAGATCATAGCCCAAAATAATAAAAAGGAACATGAAATACTTGACATGAAAATAGATCTTCAAAACGAGAAGGGTGAAAGAATCCCTTAAACATTCAGCAGCCTAACAACGCCACTTAAAACATCAAAATACTGAATTGAAGAGATAAAATAGGGTATATCATAATATGAACATAAAAGTTCAGTATGATAGATATAGATATCATACCCCAACATAATAAAAAGTAACTAGAAAGACTTGACAAGAAAATAGAACATGAAAATGAGAAGGCTAAAAGAATCTGTTACAAAAATTTCGGCAGCCTAACGACGCCACTTAAACATTCATAAACTAAAATGATGAGAGTAATAGAGGATCTATCATAATATGAACATGAAAATTGAAGTAAGAGGAATATAAAATAACATCCTCCAACATAGTAACCTGGAGCATAAAAGAAATGACTTAAAAGAGAGTATTTGAAAAGAAAGAGAGAGGTTGGATCCCTTACCTTAAAACGTAACTCTCAAAACCCAAAGGTTGGGACCTTGAGGGCATGGAGAACCTTGGGACGACTCCTTAGGAGGTAATGAGACCACAACTTTGTTGGGGAAGAGTTTGGAGTGAAAACTAAAGGAGGAAAGGGTGGGTATTTATAGGGAAAGTGAGGGGACAAGGCATTAATGGCCAAGGGACACCTCATTGGTGGTATTGGCAAAACCATGGTCTTTCCCAAGGTATTTTCCCATGTTATTGGCCACTTGGGACACCTCATCCCCTATCTTACTATTCATAAGTAAACCATATTGATTACATACTTAATACATCATTTAATGATGTCATTAAATGCCCATAACTTAAGAACTGTATTTTCACTATTCATCAAAATTTCAACTTTCTCAGAAAAATCCCAAAATGTCACCTTAACAAAATATCACCATAACAAAATATCAATGCTCTGATTTCAAAAATGAACTCCATTTTATAAAAATAATTTTCTAAATATTTATAATTTAATTTTAAAAAAAAATACACTATCCACCAAAAATTCATTTTTTTCAGAAAAATCCCCAAAAATTACCTTAACATAATATAGATGCTCTAAGTTCAAAAATGAAATCCATTTTATAAAAATAATTTTCTAAATATTTATAATTTATTTTTTAATTAAAAAACTCTATTCACCTGAAAAAACTAATACTTGACTAATAATTTCTGAAACAGTTATTTACTTATTTTATTGAATCACATTACTTAATCAAGGTGCCTAGATTATATTCATACTATCTTTAAGTGAGATTTCTAATTCATTTGGTCACATTACTAATCCTAAGCGTAAAATCATTATTCATAATTTATTATTCATCAAAAATTATGTTGATCTTATTAGACTCTAAATTTCGTATTGAACGTAATTGCAGAACACCATTTTTTGAAAATCATTACACATTTTTAATTATTTAAGGTTTACATAAACATTTTAAAAAAATCCTTTCTCTAAAATTCATCAAAAATAAGCATATTATATTTATCTAGACATTATAAAATTCAAAAACTTCATCATAAGAAGAAATCACAATTTTATTTATAACAAAAGATTATGGTATCCTTACATAGCCCCTTATAACCCCAGCATAGGACCTAAGTGTATGCTGTGCTAAGGAGAGAGAATCTGAGGGCGGCTCGGCCAACATCACACGAGTAGTAATTTCTATTAGTTTGAACTTCTCGCGATGGAGATTTCGTTCTAGCTTCACAGGATGAAGTTTGGCTTGGGTTTGGTCTAGAGAAAAGCCTAGTGGTGCTACCTCCTTCCCAAGTTCTGTTAGATGGGCTTCGATCGGTCCAAGACTACTGGATGAGGCCATCAAATCTTTTTTCTATATTAACTAACCAAGATCACTTGTATTTAGTGACAATAGTCTCAACATTCAGTTTCCAATGGTCATACTGACTAACGGTCATATAATAGTCAAAACACAACAGTATCATTTTAATTATACTCATGTTATCAAATGAAATAATTTTATTGAGTATGAAAAATAAAATAACACACAAAATTAGGAAACAAGATTTATTCAAAATTTCGGGTTGTTAAATTTACTATAAGTCATAACACAATAATTACCCATGGAAATAAAATGGGTTTCATAATTATCCTTCACATCAAGATCAATGGAAATTTCATAATAAAGGCATTTGATAAATAATCATAAGGAATTCATTACCCCATAAAATTAAGGACGAATAGTATAGGATTATACAATACAGACACACACACACACATATAATTGAAATGTTACCATGTTAAATTCAATTACTTTAACCTTTAATTCCACATCAGATGTTTTAACGACAAACAACTCAAATGTTAAAAATAACATTGTTAAGTTGACTAAGGTCAAAGTGATTGTTAATTAATAATATCCCTAATTATAAACCTTAAAAAATTATAGTTTTTATGTATAAATTATAAATTCTAAACCAACTATTAAATAAGGTTTTGAAAAAATAACAATGTTACAATCATGGAGATAATAAGTCATATGTATGCATGAGTAACATTTCTATTTTCAAAGATCATGATGGAATGAAGATAAGTATTATTTATTATTTATTGGGTGTTAATTATATAATAAGTATCATATTAATTCTCTTAATACCATTAAACATAAAATTCATGTGATTTGTTAATAATAAAATTTAAAAAAATGAATTGCATCGCTTCTTGTGACATCAGTCTATCATAGACACGAATGATGTCATCATTTCAAATGGATAGTAAGGTAATAGATTATATAATATACTAATTTTTAAAAAATAAATATTCCCAACTTATCAAATATTTATATTAAACTAATACTTATTACCTTCCATGTAAATCATATGTGTATAAATAATCACATCGCTTCACAAGTTAGTGGTAATCAATACCCATGAGTGGCATTATCTTATTTTCCATGGAATGGAATGTATGAAAGTATATATGATATTATGATTATATATGTATAATAATTTAATAAATATCATTTATATACATTAAATTAATCATTATATACAACCATCATAAGGGGTTACGAAAAATAAATTGCATCGATTCATGAGGCGCTTGTTTGTCGTAGATACGATCAACGGTTTCATTTCCCACTTGAGGGATGAAGATATAGTTTTAATTCATACACTTATCATAAAATAACTCAGAATTTAAAATATACTATCTTTATTATATCATCATGGTTTAATATTATTTTAATTATATACTAGAACAAATAAAATAAAAAGCTCGGTTAAAGGCGTTACACCTTCTTTTGAAAACTTCTTTTGACAACTTATTTTGGTTTACACCTAATGATTTACTTGGTAGAATTTATGACTAAAAAAGGATTATGTGATGAGTTTATGGATTTAGTTAATTTATTTGAGTAAGTATGGGAAGAAAAATTGGGTTTTTTATATGTGAAAAACGAGAGGATATGTGGTGGCCTTTTATAATTTTGGGAGAGGAAACACTTGGAATTTTTGAAAATAATGAATTTCACCAATGTTTTACTCAAGAAAAATGGATCCAAAATTGACCATTTTCAAATAATAGAAGTTATTATGTATAAATATTACCAAATATAGGAATTATACATGTTATTTATCCTTTTAACCCTTTTATTTTTAATTTAACCGTGGATAAGCTTGTTTTTACCTTAACCGCATTAATATTTTTTTAATATTTTCACTATTCAATATGATCAAAATTTAAGTTTTACTTATTAGATAATATACATTATTATTATTATAAATATGGAATAAATTTTCCAAAATTTAACTCTTATAATATGTATAATGTAATTTAAAATTAAACCAACATATGTGTCAAAAAATTGTTTTTCAAAAGAAAAGTTTCCAAAAGTTAAATATATTTTTATATGTAAATTAAATTTTAAATTGATTATGATGGTATAATTTGGATTAATTAAAATATAATTGAAATATTTATACTTTTAGAACCATATTAGAATAAAATTTGTCTTGTAAATGAATTAAATGAAGAGTCAATTTTAAATAAAAACCCGTATTTTTTACTATTCATCAAAAAATTAAACATTTCCAAAAAGTCCAAAATATGAACAATAAGGTAATTTTTATATTAAAATTTCAAAATATATGTCGATTTTTTAAATAATTTTTTTAAATTGAGTAAAAAGTAAAATTAAATTATTTGTTCCAAGCACAACTGAACCGCCTTTTAGAATAAATGCAGTTTTTTAGAAAATAATTATTTTCATCCAAATTATTTTTATTTTATTTAAAATTCAGTATATAACCATTTAATTTATTTTTTACTAGTTTAATACATACAATTTTTTTTAATTTATAGTGATATTCATACCCTTCAACATAACATCTATATTTTAAAGGCTATGTTTTAATAATATTTTTAAAGAGTGTCATATTTCATTTGAACCTGGTGTGGTGTGCATCGAAATCTATCGAAGATATTGAATTTATTTAAAAAGAAAATATATCTTATATTTTCAAGGTGTTAAAATTATTTGTAATGAATCAATCAAAACTTATTAATGAAGTTGAAATAACTATCTATAACATGTTCTTAACGAGTTTGACCATTTGTGTGAGATTGATTAGTTGAAGAGAAAAGATTTTTAGAATAGTGAGTATCCTGCATTATGTTATCTAGAATGAAGGTAACCACATAATTTGGTTAGTAAACATGGATGATATATTTTATTAAGAGATTATTAGTCTAGAAATTATGATATAGGTGATGCAATAATTGTTAATTAATGAAGCTTTATCAATTGAGGAAAACAATTTAGAAGATTTGGGAAGTGAAATGTTTGTATGATGTTTCATTATAATAATAAATTGGAGTTTTTATATGGTACAAATGTCATTTATAATTTTAAAAAATATGTTTGATAAGGTTTGATAATATCCTTATGTCATTTCATTATTTTTTATATGAAAAAGTGTGAATGTAGATTCCCTGAGAATGTTTAAAAATTTTCTAATATAATTTTACATTCTATAATTAATAATTAAAGATAAAATTTGTAAAAGGCCTAGTATATATTATTTTTCCTTAAAAGTATAATATCTCAAAGGGATACATGTCACAATAATATTTAATATTTTTTTGATGTTATATAAGTAATTTTTGGGATTTACCATGTGATGCACCAAATTTTTTAAAAGGAACATAAGTTTATCAGGACGATAAATAATATTTTTAGTACATCTTAAAGATATATTTCATGGATAATATTTCAATGTGGAAAATCAATAAACATTAACCTAATATATATGATATTTGGAGAATTTGTAAGATAGGTTTTTTCATACACGGATAAATTTGTAAAAAGGAAGAAGAATATTTTAATACATCAGGTATATGAGGAATGAATAATATAATAGTTTAAGTAGGTAAATAAATTTTAAAAAGGTATAAATTTCTTGATATGTAATATTTTATTAATGATAGGTAAGGTTCACTATAATTTCATTGAATATATAATATTTTTAAAAGGTGAAATTTAGAAAATTATTAAAGGTGTTATGATACATAATAAATTATATATGATATAAAAGATATTAAATATGAATATTATGATGCATTAGTTGTTTTATTTCTTATTTGTGGTTTATCATATTGAGAAAATAAAAATGTTCAGGGTATTTAAATTATATGATTCTATGTATTTCTTCCTTAATTAAATCTCACAGTACTGATGTAGAGTCATTATGGAATCTATTAGAATTAAATGATAATAAATTTATAGAATAACTACTATATAGATTATATTAATTTAAAATAAAATTATTTTAAAATACTTAATGATTATAAAAAAGAAAAAAAATAAGTGAAAATATTACTTAACCGGTTTAAATGATAATATGTATATTTTGTAATACCATTTGAGATAATGAAGAAGCAGATTTTGATTTTGATGGGAGAAACCCTGTATGATTATATTGTGAGATTTAAATGATATTATTAAGAAGATATATGTTCCTATTTTCAAATAATTTATATATTTAAAATATAGAAATAATATTCAGGTGATTATGATAAGTTAGAAATAAGATATTGAGAAGTTAGATAGTTGATAGTAGGAAAAACTAGATATTATATTCTAAATAAGAACTTGATTATAAAACACAGAGAAAAATGCATGATAAAGTGAATAGTTGATCCTATATGTTGAAGAGGGGTAATCAGAAATGAATTTTGGCCCAAAGATATCTCTATATTATAGAAAACAAAAAAAGTGAGAAAGTGAGTTGGGAAAAGCTACACTATTACTACCTAATTCAGATTTTGTGTGTACAAGATCATAAAGAAGACTATTGAGGATGAGTGAGCATTATTTACAAGGTCTGTATTTTGATTCACATGGAGAAAATTTCAGTACATGTAATACTTCCAATAAAGGAATATAGACTACAAATTTGTAGTTGAATACCTGTTACTAAAGAATAACGTCTCAAAATTTAATGTTGTAATATTGAGCAATAGATTATAGATCTTATTTATAAGTTTATACGGATGACCATATATGATTGGAGGGATCTGGTAAAATTTTATCTAAACTAATTAGGATTTTACCTATTGTTATAAGATTGTAATTTTTCTAGGGGTGCAGATGTTGACCTGACACTATGGTTTTTTCCAGATTAAAAAATACAAAGTGTTTCTGATGGTTTTAGTATGATTCCTGTCAACCTATTATAATCTTTTTTCTACATTAGGTATAATATATATTTTACATAATCTACCTAAAATAGCAAGGATTACATTCTCTCATTGCGTTTAAACCTTATAAAAATATTGTTTGTTGTTTTTTATTCATACTCACTCCTTTACATGGATTCATATGTCTTGTTTAATCATAAGAAGATCTAATAATCTTAATTAATTCAAAGGTTTCAATGATATGAAAGGTATTAAAATAGAATATAATTTAGTAAAACTACAAATAAATTGACTTGTACCAATATTAAATTAATAAAATATAAAATATGTTTTATTTAAAAGAATCAATTCCTATAAATATAAAATTCTGTTTGTATTAATTTTAGGAAATGAAAAAAATACCAAAAAATAAATCTATTTTTATTAATTTTTTAATATAAAAAAATTACTAATGTTTAAATATGTTTTTTATCATATCATTACTAACATTTATTTACCAATAAATGAATCTATTTCTATTAATTGTTATTACCAACAAACTTTTTCCATTATAAAAATTAACTGCAATAATTTATTCAATAACATAAAATATATTTTGAAAATAATATATATATATATATATATATATATTATTTTCAATAAATACTATAAATTATAAATATTTTATTAAAATCTAATAATCATATGTTTTCATTGGTGAATGTTATGATTCTGTTATATAATAAATATATATTTGATAAAAATGATGTTAAATGATTAAATTCTTTAAAGACATGAATTGGATTGAATGCGAACTTGTAAAAAACAAAATTAACTTATATATAATTTCATTATATTTATATAATAAATGGTTTTATTCGAAAATATATATAAATTTAAAAAAAAATCATTATATATAAATTTATTATATATAATGATAAATTTTTTAAAAGATAACAACAATATTACACAGTTATCCTAAAATTAAAAAAAAATCACACCCTAGTGACCACATCATTGATTATATGCTTTCCACAATACTACAAAACAATAAATTAATCTCTCTTAATCTCTAATGATTCTTCATCCATGTGCTTGCTGACATCCTTTAAACCCTACATTCTTTACCACTATTGCATCGACCCCTACCCTATTGTCTTGTGTTCATAACCAATTTTTCATTTTCCATTCATCTATTTAATAATTCTTTTCATCACCATTTTCCCCTTTCTCCCCATATCACCTTGTAACCTTCCCCCACATTAGTTATTTGTTTCCAACCCCTACATTCCTTGTTCATCACCATCATCATTATAGTCCCTATGTGAGTATTAAAGGCTTGTTCATCTTGTTTTCACTAATATACTTTATTTATATTTTTTTACATGTTCATTATTCCTTGATAGATAAGATTAGTAATAATTTTCGTTACAACTTTGTATTTTATTTGTCTCTAGTTAGATCCTACACTCATCCAGTGAAATTGTTAGTCAATTTGCCTTATTAATTTTCAATCAAATTAATTTTTGACATGTTTTCGTAGTTCAAAGATGCTAATACAATTAAATAATTTTTAATTAAATTATATTCTCATGTCAGTAGATTATTTTCATCTACAGTTTTCCTTTTTTTCTCATATAGGGGGTCAAAAGGGGAAAACAAAAACCTAAAATAGTTTCACATGGTTCTATTCTAGGTTTCTTTTTACATACTTCTCTCTTATGAAGTTTAAGAACTCCAATGTTGTTTGATAAATGTAGGGGTGTATGGGTCTAGATTTATTGTATTTTGTTGTCACATTCTATATATATGATCGATATTAGATTGTTTTGGGAAATGATTCATTTACTTCATTGGAATGATCTTATGATTAATTTTACAAAATCTACAGTCATACCTGTTTTATCTTGTGAATATGTAACCAATGCACATTAAATGTTTTACCTAAAAAATAATCGTATTGTTTGTTCATTTTTATAAAATTTTAATTTATATTATGTAATTAAACTATTTTTTATTTAAAAAGTTTGAATTTTATCAAGGGTTTTTGTGAAATTCAAATGAAATGTGTTTACTTGATTACTTTGTTTTCTTTTTGGATATTAAAACTAATGAATATTGATTTATGTAGAGAGACTAAGGTGGATTGATCCAGGAACTTGTACTAATTTGTAAATTTCCCAAGTTTTAATCCTTAGGGAGATTTTGTTGTCATATATTCATAATCAATATTGTTATAGTGAACTCATTACATGGAAAAACTATAATGATGTTTTCTATAATCATTTGTTGGTTTTTTGTTATGGAAATAATATTTTTATATTATTATTAAGAAAGTTATTGATTATATTTTTTTATTGGTATGTTATTTCCATTATTTCTCGTATATTGTCGGGTTTTCCTTCATTTCCCTTTAATAATTGTGTTTTTCCAATATTACTTTTTTATTTATTGTTTTCCCTTGTAATATTTCAACTAATAAGAGGTTTTTTTAGGAATTCTCACCATGGTATATATTTACATTTTTTAATGAACATTTTTTATAATTTATAGTGGTTTTCACTTATGTACATTTTTGTTAAATATTGAAATTAATGTAGCATTTCTTGGTTCTTTTCTGTTTTCCAAAAAACTATTATTTTGAATTTCATAGTTCTTTAAAAACCATAGTTATTTTTCCTATATTTATAGAATTTCCACTCTTTAATTTTTTTAATTATATTTTTTAATCCTAGAATTCATGCATCTCTCCAATTTATTAAATTTATTATATGAGTTTAAATAAATCAATTTTTTAATAGATTATTATACATTATTTAAATTATTATTATTTCCACAGTTTGTGACTTTGATGTAAATTGGAGTATATTTTTTCCCTTCTATCATATTTTTTTTAGGAATTTAAAAATTAAACTACACCTTTTATGTAAATTAATATTTATTATCATAATATTTTTTTTATTTACTGATTATGTTTTACGTAATTAGGTTGTGTTAGATTGAAAATTTTAATATTCACTAATGATGTTATTTTTATTGTTGAATTTTATTTGAATCATATAACATATATATATATATATATCAATTAGAAACACAGTTTTCATTGGATAAATGTGGGGGATCCAAATATCCCAAACATGATAATTTGTTGTATGGCTAACTTCCATATTTTATACCACAATTTCCATTTCTAATTTCATGTCCACAATATACACTGGAGAGCCCGAGTAATTAAATAATATCTTATAGGTGATGTAGTAAATTTTTTATATGTTTCATCTATGAAATGTATTCATTTAATAACATATAGAGAGATAAAATAATCTTTTAAAAAACCCATTAAAAGGTATATTTTAAGTTTTATTTATTTATATTGGAAAAAAATATTTAAATCTACAAAAAGAATTCAATTTTTTCCATTTTAAATTAAAAATGTTTTCTGTTCATAATATCATTTTCCCTTGTTATTCTCATACATGTTAATGTGTGGAGTGACGTTATTTTATATACAGATTTATTTTTTCCAATTTATTTTTGTACTAGTGGAAAGAGAAATTAGAGAAGTTGTAGTTGAATTTTGATATATATTTTTCATATATGAATAATTTTACTAAAGAGAATTATAGTTTTGTTATTTTGAAAGATATCTTCTTTTCAAAACTTTTTTTAATAAGTAATCTAAAAATACAACCAAAACAAATAGTATAAATTTTTTTAAATTTATTTCAATCAAATGTAACAAATAAATCTTCCAATGATCTAAGTTCCATCAAACCCAACCACCCCACCTAATAAGATATAGACATGAATTCGTGTACAAATTCAGAAAATAATAATAGGTTCCTAATGATCTATTATTTAAAAATGACATTGAAATTCTATGATAGCATTATCATGATGGTTAGAATAAATACCAATAATCCCATGTTATCTCTTCTAGTGAATCGATTTTTTTGGTTCTTAATAATGAAACATAGTAATAGAGATGATAAGGGGTCTAAATTAAAATTGTAACTTCAATAAGGTTTTCATCAACACATATTTTGTTTAAAAATATCATGATATTACCATATGATGTCACATAAAAACAATGATCCTTTGCATAATTCATCTATACCTTTTCCTTCTTTGAGAAGGATAAGGAATTTATGCATCGATCAACTTTGCAACTAATTTTTTTTAAAGAACTCATTTCTGGTTAAAATTTAATCAAGATACAAATTAAAAATATACTTTGAGGTAAATCCTAATATTTATAGGATTCAAATAATTTTTCTCCATTTATGAAGGACACATTAAAATTATAAGTGATGCATCTACGCACAGCCTAATGTTCACATTGCAAGCTTCTTATACACATTCTCCTAAAATATTTGTTAAATTTTATCAGCAGATTTTCCTTATAGGGCCTAAGAAATTTTCACCACAAGACTTATCCAGAGTTCAATTTGGATAATTGAATTCAAGGTTAATCTATGGTTTTTAATCCATGGAAATTAAATCTCTTGGGAATTCTTCTCTTTATAATTACCTTTGAGTATAAGAAAGTTATCCTTCTATTTCATGTGAACATGTGAATGGAATTGGTAATAAAGGAAAATCACATTTACAACCCTGATGACAATCCTTATCATTAACCTAATAAAATGAGAAAGCTAAATATTTATTTTGGTAGAATGAATTTTATGGGATTTTAATTAATTTATGTAAGTTTATTGGATCGATTTCATCTAATGATGAAATTTTAAATTTTGGAAGCTTTGATATGTTACTAATCTTTTGAAAGACCCTTTTTCATTTGAAGCTAATGGTTATTACTTAGAAGAAATTAAACTTGGTGAACCAGAGATTAAATTATCCATCACATCCTCCAACCATGGATACATTTTAGAATCCCCATTTTCTTGAATGGTTTCTCTTCTTTTAATTTTTTGATATATCTATTAAGCATCAAATTACACACAATATAAAGAATCAATAGAGTTTTAGATATGCATCATAGATTGGATCTGGACATCTAGATCAATGGAAGAAAATATGTGGATATAGTCTTGGAACCAATCATCTAAATAAAATCTATATTAATAGTTAGAACTCTCTTATATTTTGTGTGGCCAAAAATTATTATCTGTATCTTTTTGAAATTTACCCACCTCAATAATTTCCAAATAAAATTCTTATAATTTGAAATGGTCCTTCAATTCTATCTTTGTAACTCTATCCTGAAAACCTAAGGTTTGTTCTTCATCTTATGAGTTCTGGGTCATTTTTAATTGAATGTAGTTTAATTATTTGTTGAAAATAGGGTTACTAGATTACTGAATAGAAAGTAGAGTTACTATATTATATAATTTTCAGTTAGGTATAATTATCCATTGAAATTAGTTTAGTTATCTATAGTTTATCATCACTGTTTAGATGATGTTATTATTTTTATTATTTTAGGAATTTTTAGTTTTTTTGTGGTGGTAATGGGTTGTTTTCTTTTGTTCTGGTTATTGGTTATCTTATTGTTAAGGTCACTTGTTCTTGTCTTTTTTTTTAATAATTCTTATTCTTATTTTTTATATTATTGTATTCGTTGGTCATTTTTATATCATTCATTATAGTGATTTTCAATTTCACTAGTTATATGTTCTTTTGTGGTTTCTAATTGGATAATATTATAGTTATTGATATCATACATTATTATTTTGATATCATGTGTTCATAAGAATAAAATTTGTTTGGGATAATGTTTGGGAACTTAGCATGCTACTCATGAAGGTGTCTATCCAAAGTGGATGGAGCACATGTAAGGGGGAACTTAAAACATATAATGGTTGTAAAGACCTAGAAATTTGAAGGAATTTTTTTTTCTTAATTTCTTTGGAATTTTGTGAGTGTGAGGTTTCTGACGGAACTTGATTCTGAGGCCCGGTGTGATCGAAATAAATGTCTGAAGTTCAGCTCGGGTATGTTCAGTGAACGAACGAGCGGGGTTTTCTATCTTTTGAACGAGTTCTCGAAATTGAAATCTGAGGGCACCGATGAACTCGCAGTGCCGGTAATTAATTAAGGGGACCTTAAGCGCAGTTGCGTTTTTTCGCATGAGGTATTTAATTTTTTTGGGGATTTGATAAGTCTTAAATAAATTGTAGTGTTACAATTTATTTAAAGTGGAAGTTAATTTCTCCATAGAGAAGTTAAAGGTGGGGCCACACCCCACCTAACTTCCCATGATAGGGTATGACCAAGGGTGGTGGGGTCCGCATGAAACCCTAACCCTTCACCTTCCCTTTAACTCCCATGAACTTTCCCCCATTTAAACCCATTTTAATTAATGTATAACTCCTCACTTTTTGAATTTTTAAATAACCCTTCACCTTCTTCTCTCTCTAATTAATTATGCCAACCCATGATATGTTAATTAGGTGATTCACTTAATTAATTTATTTTGAGTGTTGAAATTAATTAGTTTTGCGTGGCTCTTCTTTAAGATGGAAGAGATCTATTCTAAATATTTTTCTTAGCAAATATTTTGTGGAGAAACCTCTGGATAATTGGAAGAACACCACTCTTCCCTCGACGAAGAATAACTCCGGTGAAGAACACTCCACGGCATGAAGAATGCTCCACAACCCAAAAGATGTGATGTAATTACTTCAAACTTTTTCTTCCTCTGCAGCAAGGGAGGAGACATCGACGTGGGGAACTTTCCAACAGCCATCTTCCCCATCACCTCTTACCTTGTGATGACGTCAACGAACCGACGTCCTTTTCCCTTTCATGATATCGTCAATGAACGACGAACGACCCGGGGTAGGGGATTAATTTGAGAATGATATTATTCCCAAGTTTGTTTCCTTCTAATACAAGGAACGCGGATCAACTCATCATCATGTTGATTCGAGAATGTTATTCTTTGCAGGACGAGAATATTTAATTACAGAAGTATTGTTGGGAACTAGGATTAATTTTAATTGATTAAAATTTATGCCTTGTTAAGTTGCAGAAATCATGTGTTGATTATTGCCAATTGATAACACCTAACGCAGAGGGCGCGGGCCAAACAAACATGGCCTGACAACCCTCCGTATATTTTTTGTTGATGTACGGATTGACGGGTGAAGAAGAAATGAGCAGCAATGGAGATTTGAAGTCTCCGCAGTGAAGTTCGGGTCCCGTAGTAACCTTAGGCTTAGACGGCAGGCGAAACGGACCATCGGTGCACGTCCGGTGGTCCGCAGAAAGCGGCGACAGTGCGCCCCACCGGCGCGGCTGCGGCGGTGACAAGCGGCGGCGGCGCGCCGCCGGAGAAGACCCCCGCGGTTGAGCCGCAACGGACCGGAACGGCAAAGCCTTTCGGGATTTGGGGGGGGGGGGTTTAAAGTCGCACCGGTTCACTTCCAACCGGGTGGAACAGCCCCCCCCCCCCCCCCCCCCCCCCCGCTCCACGTCCGCTCGGCCACGCTGGCCGAGCCTCAGCCAGTCGAGCCGGGCTGCCAGCGCCGGGCCGGGCCGCCCGCGCTGGGCCGGGCCGCCCGCGTCAGGCTAGGTCGTGCCATCTGTTTCGGGCCGCGCTAGTCGTGGTGGGCCACGCCCAACCGGGCCGGACTCGGACCCGGGTCTGGTCGACCCAGTTCGGGCCGACCCAGGGGGTATTGGGTCGGGTCGGTTCGGGCCCAAACCCCCTATTTTCGGGCAGTTTCGTTCAAATGCCCATATATTGGGCTACGTTCCTTGGATCGATGCAACGTCAGCTGCGTTGGGATCCTTGTATCGAGTCGGTCGTTTCGGTATATTACACATGATGTTTAGGTGAAGTATGGGTATGGCCAGGTTGGTTTGAACCCGAAACCAACCGGGTCTTCGGAGCGGAAACTGTTATAACTTGAGTTCCGGACGTCCGATTGACATGCCATCGACTTTGTTGGTTTCATTTTTGTAATAATTATATTTTGGTATACTTCACCTGAGGTTTGGATGTAGTTGGAGTATGTCCGGGTTGGATTGTACATGAAATCCCACCGGGCCCCCGGAACGGAAAAGCTGATAACTTTCAGACCGAACGACCGTTTGGAGAACCGTCAGTGGTGTTGGTAATCACGTTGAGAAATGGTCCCTATGAGTATACCCTATGAGAGTTCAGGGTACATTAGAGATATGGCCGGGTTGGTTCGTACACGAAACCAACCGGGGCCCCGGGACTAAAAGGCTAATAACTCAAAGACCGGGTGTCCGATTGACGCGTCATCTATTGCTTTGAGACCCCTATGACGAGGCGGTCCTTTGAGATACTTCTTCATGGGAATTTGTGATACTTGGAGTATCAACCAGTAGCTCATGGAGCGGACCCTCCCGGAGACAAGCGTACTGAGTAAGGAGACTGTGTAGTTGGCTGAGACCTGATGACTGCTTGTCCAATTCGAGTCGGAGTGACTTGTATAGTCCAGTGGGGAGAACTACTATGTTTGGGTGGGAGACCCACGACATGGAGCACTACTGTGTTTGGGTGGTAGACCCACGGTACTCAATAGAAGGAGTACCTCTATAGGCTATTAGGGGGTGCACTACTGTGTTTGGGTGGCAGACCCCGGCGGGGAGCACTATTATGTTTGGGTGGCTGAACCACGGTACTCGACAGGAGGAGTACCTCAGCAGTCTAAGGTTAGTGAGAAGTGCCTCGGAGTAATGATAGGATTAGTGTACTCGACAGAGGAGGAGCTCTTTAGCAGTTGCGGTTTCGATAATGAAAATACTGGTTTGAGGTGAGTCGTTGACCTTTGTGAATTCCTCATGATTGAGATGGGTTACTTGATAACTTAGGTATTTGTATGGGCATATTCCTAAGTTTTGGTTATCTGTTGATTTCATATCTATGTGATACCTCATGATTAATATGGGCTACTTGATAACTTAGGTATAAGTATGGGATTATACCTAAGTAAGGGTTATCTGTTAGATCCTTCTTTGTGGTTATCCTTGTTGGATTTAGTGAGACCTTGAGGGTCTTGGGGTCCCTACTGAGTATTGTTATACTCACTCCTACACAGGATATGCCCGCACCTCGTTGTGTTAGATGCAGACGACGAACAGTGTTGAAGGAGGTCGAGTGTTCGAGGACTGGACGGTACCCGGAGGTGGACCTCACGACGAGTCAGTAACCCGAGATGGACTTCACAACGAGATGGTACTCAGAGTAGGTTGACAAGCGAGAGCGTTGAGGAGGCTATCTGTACCTACCCTTCAGGTAGGATCCGAGGTGGCGATACAGGAGCTGCGTTATCTGTACCTACCCTTCAGGTAGGATTCGAGGTGGATGACCCAGGAGCTGCTTTTATTCTTCTAGTTGCTTGTCTTTTCTATTGTACTTTCGTTCAGTTGTAGTTGTACTTTTCTGTTGGGTTTTTATTCTAGCCCATTTACTTCTCATCACTTTCTATTGTACATAGTGTTTTACTCCCGCTTATTCTCTATAGTGTTTGATTACTTTTATAAAGGCAATGTCTTCCCAGTTATCAGGATTTACATCTTTGGTGCTAGTCGCCAGCATTTGGCCTATGGAAGGATGGCTTGGGGTAGTCACGGCATGGGCCCTGAGGATGGGTCAGGACAAATTAGTATCAGAGGAGTCAGTTCTACCGTAGAACTTAGGACTCTGATTTTTTTCTTTCCGTGAAGCAATAGTGTTAAGGGAACTAAGTGTGGTTTTTAGTTCAGGGAGTCCAGTGTTGGTGCGGGCGGCTGACGTATCCATACACCAGGACCATGACTTCTGATTTCTGACTCAGTACATGAAATCACTGATTGCGTGTGTGTTTTCAAAAGTTTCTTTTAAAATATCTCAAACTAGATCAGTTCACCAGGTATAATCATTTGACCATGTCACATCTGTTTCTTTCAGGATGTCTTCACCTAGTCAGATAGAGGGTACCGAGTGGGGAGCACAATGATATCCCACCGAGCAGTGAGGCCTCAGTATAGGGACCTCCACCAATTGAGACACCAGTAGAGAGTGCACGCTTGAGCGCGATGCATGAGTTCCAGCTTCAGAGGCCTCCGACGTTTCGAGGCGAGTCAGATTTTCAGATGGCTTGGCACTGGTTGGAGTTTGTAGCATGAGCTCTCTGCATAGTTGGGACACCTGCAGACATGATGGTGTACCTAGCTGTTAGCCTCTTCCAGGGAGCATCTGAGAGGTGGTAGAGCCACATGTTCTAGTTTTGTGATGAGATGACCCTCACTGGGGAAGACTTTGAGACCTTCTTCAGGGTGGAGTTTATACTAGTGACTCTACACACTGAGCATGCTCGGGAGATGCTGCCTTTGTCGTAGGGTTTACCATCAGAATCTGAGTCATCTGTAGGCAGTAGACGGATGATATAGGGGTCTAAGAGGACCGGACCTACAGGTGGGCAAACCTCGGGTTATTGTTTCAGTAGTGCGAGGAAAACAAAAAATATCCAGCCATATGAGGATCAGGAAGTGTTATGCATGTGGTAGACAGGGTCACATGGCTCATGACCGTCTGACCAACCACTTAGAAGACCAGCAGGAGGTAGATGAAGGATCTCCCAGGCAGAGGTAGAGGTTCGATCATGACGGACTTCTAGGAGCAGGAGGCAGAGGCAGAAGAGATGGCCATACAGATGGAGGTGGATGACGCTTCAAGGTGTTTCCACCACCACCACCCGGAGGACCACCCCGACTGCAGGGAATGGGTGGATATGGGAGAGCTCAGCCTCAGGCAGCTAAAGCATATGACTACGGAGCTCTGGAAGCAGGTGGATAGGAGCGGGTCTAGGAATGGAAGCCCTTGTTCTTGATGTTTTTAGTTTCCAGGATGTCGCTGTAGTAGTCTATGTGTCTTTTTACTTTGTGCTGCAGTAATAAAAGACACATTTCTTTGTGACGTTTATTTCCCTGTCCACTCTGTATGCTTAATACTAAGAGGTTCCGGTTTAAAACCATTGACTTTATCCTCACTTTCAAGATACCCACAAGAGGAGACCTAGTGACCACACAATGCTGCCGATAGTGTGACTCGACCCTTGGAGGCGAGAGTAACGGTTGGATCTCTTGATAGTAGCGTCGAGGCCTTACGACGTCGTCCATGACAAGAAATAGTACTGTTCCTATCATAATTGACTGTATTAGGCAAAGAATGTGGTTCATACAAGGGATGAGACCAGATTTATCTTTTTGACAAAGGAGAAATCTTAGCAGCACACACAGATCGTAGGCAAAGAAGGGTGGTCATTAACTGACTTACCACGTCGGCAAACTTCCTACCGACCAGAGATGGTACGAGATACGATGGAGAAGGTGCAGATCATCTAGGAGAGGATGAAGACTGCACAGTGAAGTAAGAAATAAGAAACTGGTTCCAGTCTCAGAGACTCGGGCATGTAAAATTTTTCAAGAAGAAGAAGTGATAAGGACAGATGAATCTGCAGAGCAGCAGACGTGGAGGTAGAGCTAGTAGAACAGCATGAGGTTGTGTACCTTTCAACATGTTACAACCACCCGCCTTTGTTATCCTCGCCAGGTTCAAGGAGCTGGAGGGCAGGGAAAAAGGGTAGTTGCATGCGGTCAAGGAGTGTGACCCAATGGCTCTTAGAATGATTCGAGGGACAGTTTGTGTCCACCTGTAGCTACCGTTACAAAAGACGTTGATAGGAATCATTCCTTTCTTCCACGAATCTTGTCCCAAACCTAGAGTTTTCGGTAAGTTGTTTACTTGACCCTCACATCTGGAGATACCTTTTGGAGGAGACTCGATAATCACACTTACGCTGACAGTGTGATCTAACCCTCAAGGTGAGAGTTTCGGTTGGAATCTCTTGGTAGCAGCATTGAGGCCTTACGACGTTGGTCTGGGTATGTATTGGATTCATAGTTCATACTCATATTGACTATATTAGGAAAAAAAGGTTTTTGGATTATCTACAATGTTGGGATGGGTTTTCCTCGGTCGGCGAAAAGGAAATCCAACGAAGCACAGGATAAACTCATGCACGGTAGGGTGCGGTCGATCACTCTTGAGTCGGTCAACCTTACCCTCATGGAAGCAGGAGTTTTGAGTTTCAGTTCTAATCAGGAAATGGAGGCCTCTAGAGTTTGAGGATGGAAACCACGTCTATATACGGTTCTCACCTCGATGAGGTTTACAGAGATGTGGCTGAGACGGAAAGTTATCTTTGAGGTACAACGGACCTTTCTAGGTCCTCAGCAGGGTAGGTGATGTGGTTTACCGCTTGACCTTTCCACCTCAAAGTCACCGAGTGCATGATGTCATCCACGTATCTCAGCTGAGGAGATGTGTGCATGACCTATCCGCCATCACTGACCACGGAGAGTTAGACATCGATGACAGGGCGACTTTCACGGGGTTCTAGTAGAGGTTGAGGATCGACATGAGTGGGTCCTACAGGGATGGTCGATTCCTCTAGTGCACTTTCATTGGCAGTACGAGAACCTCCAGGAGAGCACATGGCAGCGGAAGGCTCAGATGCGTGCTTGGTACCTCCTTTAGTTTCCCTAGTTTTGTGTTGTAGCTTTATGAGGACGTAAATCCCTGAGGTGGGAGTAATATAAAGACCCGGAAATTTCAAGGAAAATTTTTTTTCTTAATTTCCTTGGAATTTTTCGAGTGCGTGGTTTCTAACAGCACTTGATTCTGAGGCCCGGTGTGCCCGAAATCAATTTCCGAACTTTATCTCGGGTAAGTTCAGTGAAAGAACGATCAGGGTTTTCTATCTTTTGAACCGGTGCTCAGAATTGAAATCTGAGGGCACCGATGAACTCGCAGCACCGGTAATTGATTAAGAGGACCTTAAGCGTAGTTGCCTTTTGTCGCATGAGGTAGTTAATTTTTTGGGAATTCGATAAGTCTTAAATAAATTGTAGTGTTACAATTTATTTTAAGTGGAAGTTAATTTCTCCATAGAGAAGTTGGAGGTGAGTCCACACCACACCTAACTTCCCATGTGAGGGTATGACCAAGGGTGGTGGGGTAAGCATGAAACCCCAACCCTTCACCTTCCCTTTAACTCCCAATAACTTTCCCCTATTTAAACCCCTTGTAATTAAAGTATAACCCCTAACTTTTTGAATTTTAAAATAACACTTCACCTTCTTCTCTCTCTAATTAATTATGCCAACCCATGATAAGTTAATTAGGTGATTCACTTAATTAATTTATTTTGAGTGTTGAAATTAATTAGTTTAGCATGGCTCTTCTTTAACATGGGAGAGATTTATTCTAAATATTTTCCTTAGCAAATATTTTGTGGGGAAACCTCTGGAGAATTGGAAGAACACCACTCTTCCCTCGACGATGAATAACTCCGGCGAAGAACACTCCACGGCACAAAGAACGCTCCACGACCAGAAGGACGTGATGTAATTACTTTAATCTTCTTCTTCCTATGCAACAAGGGAGGATACATCGATGTGGGGAAATTTCCAACGACCATCATCACCATCACCTCTTACCTTGCGATGACGTCAACGAACCGACATCCTTTTCCCTTTCATGACATCATCAACGAATGACGAACGACACGAGGTAAGGGATTAATTTGAGAATGATATTATTCCCATGGTTGTTTCCTTCTAAAAAAATAACGTGGATCAACTCATCATCATGTTGATCCGCAAATGTTATTATTTGTGGGACGGGAATATTTAATTATGGGAGTATTTTTGGGAACTAGGTTTAAATTTTAATTGATTAAAATTATTGCCTTGTTAAGTTGTAGAAATCATGTGTTGATTATTGCCAATTGATAACACCTAATGCGGAGGGCGCGGGCTGAACAAACATGGCCCGACAACCCTTGGTAGATTTTTTGTTGATGTGCGGATTGACGAGCAACGACGAAATGGGCCGCAATGGCGATTTGAAGTCTCCGCAGTGAAGTTTGGGTCCCGTAGTGACCTCAGGTGCAGATGGCGGGTGAAACGGACCACCGGTGCGCATCCGGTGGTCCGAGGAAAGCGGCGGTGGCGGCGGCGCGCCGCTGGAGAAGACCGCCTTGGATGAGCCGCGGAGGACCGAAACGGAAAATCCGTTTCAGATTTTTGGGGGGCGCGGCTTTAAAGCCGCACTGATTCACTACCAACGGGGGGGAACAGCGCCCCCCCCCCCCCCCCCCCCCCGCTCCGCATCCGCTCAACCACGCTGGCCGAGCCTCAGTCGGTCGGGCCGGGCCACCCGTGCTGGGCCGGGCCGCCAGCGTCGGGCCATGCCGCGCCATCCAGGCTGGGCTGCGCCCACCCAGGCAGGACCCAGACCCGGGTCGGGTCGACCTAGGGGGTGTTGGGCCGGGTCGGTCCGGGCCCAAACCCCCTATTTTCGGGCAGTTTCATTCAAACGCCCATATCTTGGGCTAAGGACCTCCGATCAATGCACCGTTAGCTACGTTGGTATACTTGGATTGAGACGGTCGTTTCGGTATATTACACTAGATGTTTCTGCGAGGTATGGGTACGGCCCGGTTGGTTTGAACCCGAAACCAACCGGGCCCTCGGAGCAGAAACGTTTATAACTTGAGTTCCAGACGTCCGATTGATGTGCTGTTGACTTTTTTGGTTTTTTTTTGTAAGACGGATATTTTGGTATACTTCACCTGAGGTTTGGATTCAGTTGGAGTATGGCCGAGTTGGATTGTACTCGAAATCCAACCGGGCCCCCGGAACGGAAAAGATGATAACTTTCAGACCAAACGACCGTTTGGCGAACCGTCAGTGGCATTGGTAATCACGTTGAGAAATGGTCTCTATGATTATACCCTATGAGAGTTCGGGGTACATTTGAGATATGTGGGGTTGGTTCGTACATGAAACCAACCGGGCCTCCGGGACTAAAAGGCTAATAACTCACAGACCGGGCGTCCGATTGACGCGCCGTCTATTGCTTTGAGACCCCTATGACGAGGCGGTCTGTTGAGATACATCTTAGTGGGACTTTCTGATACTTGGAGTATCAACCAGTATCTCATGGAGGGGACCCTCCCGGAGATGAGCGTAGGGAGTACGGAGACCATGTAGCTGGATGAGACCTGATGACTGCTTGTCCAATTCGAGTCGGAGTGACTTGTATAGTCCAGTGGGGAGCACTACTATGTTTGGGTGGCAGAACCACGGCGAGGAGCACTACTGTGTTTGGGTGGCGGACCCACGGTACTCGACAGAAGGAGTACCTCTGTAGGCTATTAGGGGGGGTGCACTTCTGTGTTTGAGTGGAAGACCCCGGCGGGGATCACTACTGTATTTGGGTTGCTGACACGCGGTACTTGATAGGAGGAGTACCTTAGCAGTATAAGGTTAGTGAGAAGCGCCTCAGAGTCGTGACAGGATCAGTGTACTTGATAGAGGAGGATCTCTTCAGCAGTTGTGGTTTCGATAATGAAAATCCTGGTTTAAGCTGAGTTGTTGACCTTTGTGAATTCCTCATGTCTGAGATGGGTTACTTGATAACTTAGGTATTTGTATGGGTATATACCTAAGTTTTGGTTATCCATTGAATTCATATTTGTGTGATAACTCATGATTGATATGGGCTACTTGATAACTTAGGTATAAGTATGGGCTTATACATAAGTAAGGGTTATCGGTTAGATCCTTCTTTGTGGTTATCCTTGTTTGATTTAGTGAGACCTTGAGGAACTCAAGGTCCCTACTAAGTATTGTTATACTCACCCCTGCATGGGCTATTCCCTCACCTCGTTGTGTTGGATGCAGACGGCGGACAGTGCTGACGAAGGCCGAGTGTTCGAGGAATGAATGGTACCTGGAGGGGGACCTCACGACGAGTCAATATCTAGAGGTGGACTTCATGACGAGACGGTACTCGGAGGAGGTTGACGGGCGAGAGCATTGAGGAGGATATTTGTACCTACCCTTCAGGTAGGATCCGAGGTGGACGATCCAGAAGTTGTGTTATCTGTACCTACCCATTAGGTAGGATTCGAGGTGGATGACCCAGGAGCTACTTCTATTCTTCTAGTTGCTTGTCTTTTCTTTTGTACTTTCGTTCAGTTGTAGTTTTACTTTTCTGTTGGGTTTGTATTCTGGCCCATTTACTTTTCAAAACATTCTATTATAGTTAGTGTTTTACTTCTTCTTATTCTATGTAGTGTTTGATTACTTTTATAAAGGCAATGCCCTCCCAGTTATCAGGATTTATGCCTTTGGTGCTAGTCGCCAGCCCCTGGCCTATAGAAAGCGGGCTTTGGGTAGTCACGACACGGGCCCCAAGGATGGGTCGTGAAATGGTGTTCCACTAAAATTAAAGGGATTGTGGTGAAGTTTTACATTTTTAGATCCACTTTAGTAGATGATAGCCTCAATAAAGTTCTAAGGAATCTGGATTTAGTGGATTTCATGGATAGTTTGTATTGTGTGGAGTATATAGTTTCATGTCAGATCAACTATAAGCGATTTTATTAATGTTTCTACTCAGTGATAATTTCAGGGTTTTTTGAGGGATTCATACTAAAACTAGAGGTTAGTATGGTACAATATGTATATTTGCACTATTTTTTGTCAAATGCATGGTCCAGGTAAAGCTACCTTCTTATGTATAATAATTTTTTATTTCTTTGTTAACAGTCACTGCTATTAGGGATGGGGGTTCAAGGTTCACTTATTTGGAATATGAGATGGAAATATTAAATAGGGTCTATCGTTTTTTGTTGGTCTCGACAAACAAAAATATTATATTACCTTCATAGACACAATTTATATAAATATTGAATTCTCTAGTGGGATGTGTCATTTTATATTATAGGAATATAATATACTACTCTAATAATTTATATATATATTATTCTTACTAGTGTGATATTGTAGATCAATTAAATTCATCCAAAAGTGAAGGAAAGAAGAACTAATTGTTAAGACCAAGTTGGCTGGCAAAGTATATAAGAAGATTTTTCTTTTGTTGAGTGTTGTCTTTTGTTATCAAAACAGATAAATAAATTCACTTTGTAAAAGGATTTTCAAAACCAGATGATGTTTTTCTAATTTTTATTTCACAAATATCACGAGTTTTTTGGAGAAGTTTTGATGCAAGACTTAAAAAGATAGAGGTGAAGATGTTTCCAATCATATTTAGGTTTGATTGGAAAGAATGATATTGTTGGATGATAGGGAAGTTATAATACTTTACTTTGAAAAGCTGACAATTCTAATATTGATCATTACAAGACTATATATCACGATTCATAAGGTTTGTGATGAAAGTAGTTGATTTTTGAATAATCCAGATGACATTGAATAAGAATGGGTGTCCTTGCCAAAGAAAATTTTGAGGTGGAATCTTTTCCCATTGTTTTCCAAATTTTCGGAACATAAAATTGGGAGTTTGTATTTGGAAAAGGAAGGATTACCTTATATGATTGAACAGTTTACAAAATGGAGAAGGAAATCAGCAAAGGAAGGAAACCACGTAGCTCGGGACATGGACCATGTACCATATCTAGTAAAGGTTCGCAGACCACATACGAGGTAATGGGGATGGTACACGGAATGATAAAATGGTTCAAGTTAGAGGATTTTGGTTCGTGGAGGATTTCATACGAAGAAATTTCATAGTTCATGGTGAAGGCTATCATTCATAGAAACTGGTGGTGATTTATGTCACTGTGAAGGGAGAAAGGTGGTACGAGGATCATGAATGAAAATTGTTTATGGGACAATTACGGTTTTTAGGAGAAATCAATATGTTGTGAAGGTTGTATGACATTGAAACATTTGGGTAAATCAAATTAGAAAAATTTCTGGAGTTATTTTCTTATATAAGGGACCTTAATCCCATCATTGGAGTGAGAAATTTTTAGGTGAACATCTTCACTATGGGAATAAATTTTGAGAAATCCAGAGTAGTTAGAGAGGAGAATTTTGAGAAAGGACCAGTTAGCAGAGGAGAGATTCTATATAGGATGAAGTGGTATGCTGAAGATAAAACGGTTCGCAGAATTGGAAGGAGTAGTCTGTGGAAGAATGATTTCTATAGTACGCAGAAGTAGTGAACGAAATTGAAAATAGTAGGCATAAGAAGTTTTAAAATAAATAATTGATATGATGAGAGGGTGCAGTACATAGAGTAAGTGTGGTATAAGAAGAAGGTGCGATATTTTGAGATCATCAGTACACATAGCAAGTGTGGTACGAAGAGGAGGTGTGGTATGCATATTAGGTGTGGTATGAAGAGCAGGTGTAGTATGCGAAGAAGGTGTTGTATCTAGATTAGGTGCGCTGTGGAGGGCAGGTGTGGTACATGGAGCGGGTGTCGTATGCAGAGCAGGTGTGGTGTGAGGAGAAAGTGCGGTATGCGCAGTGGTGACTGTCCATGGATAAGTGACTATTCATGAAGAAAAAAGGTTGTCCAAAAATAATTCACACTACATAGTACGCAGAGGATATATGCAGTACATGGAGCGAGCATATTAGTTTGTGGAGGACTGAAAGAAGTTTCTACCTGCTTCTTAGTAGAAAAGAGATGAATTATTTTGAAAGATAAATTTTTTTTAAAGCGGATCAAGAAGTACCAAAACATTAAATTACACCGTTTTGTTCTAGGAGAATAACATGCACTATTAAATAGTTTTCAAAGTGATACATGAGTGTAAGGGCATATTATACTCATCGTATTCCACACCAAAGGATTTATTTCTAGTGGATTGTGTAATATTGGATTGTTTCCATACCATAATAAAGATGTAGCTACTCTTATTGAGTAGTGAACCTTGTAAATTCTTGTGTTCCTGTGGATGTGTGTTTGGATTGGGTTAAGAAGGGAAAGAACTCTCTAACAGGAGGTGGATGTTGTTTTATAAATAATGAATCATAAAAGAAAATGATATCACTGATTCACCCCCTCCCCCACTCAGTGATACTTGAATCTTAACTGGGAAACTTTACTAATTAAATGGGTGGGGATGATCAACTACCAAAATATGAAATTGGGGATGACTTGCTTTATATAGCCAATGTGAGCCTACTATTGGTGATCGCCTCTACTCTTTCTTTGTCATGACTGGTTGGATGAACTATATGTATAGGACCCAACACAATGTGAATCATGAATGTTATTGGATATGTGATATAAACATATTACAAATGATTTTTTATGGAGTTTCATGTAAAATAACATGGAGTTTGATCATTTCTGTAACATTTTTCATGAAGATTAATTTATTTTCATTGGATTTGAACATGTTTTCTAAAATAAATCCTCATTTTGTTGGAATTTCATCTAATCTAATTATATATTTATTATAAAATAAATATATCACATATAATGATATTAATAATTATAATTTATAATTTTAGAAACAAATATTGGAATATCCACCCATAATATATTATTCAAAATATAATTTAAAAACATATAATAATTATTGGTATTACTTATAGATATTGATAATAATATTATCAATAGATAAATATATTGTATATATATGGTTCTATGAATTTTGACTAATATATTTATTATTTTTTTGGTATTATTATAATTGCAACTGAACTATTTTATCTATCAAAATAAAATTTAGATATTAATTTTTTACAAACAATTTAGTAATAGAAAATTTTTTCGGTAAAACAATTTTCCAAAAAAAATGTTCCATTGCCAATAGATTTTACCATATTGGAAAAACATAAATTTTATATAGTGTAAAAAGGGTAAAATTGATTCCCCTCCCACCCCAACATCACCAGAGAGACTGAATGATCTTACTATGGAATTTAAAGTGGTATTTAGATAAAATATATATTCCCAATGATTAGATATATTTCCATTCCTAGGTTTCTTATCATTAATATATAAAGTAAAGATTTTAATGAGGTTTATGATTTCCTAATATAGAAAATAGATATATAATATCTATTAATTCCAATGTGGAGGTTTTATCCAAGACCATAAAGGACAAGTAGAAGAAATATAAAAGTTAGTTTAGAAATAATTTTAATTAGAAATAGGGTGTGCTGTGATTTTAGGATAATCAAATTGGTGTTTTATCTACTAAATCTAATGATAATGATCCTATAGAAAAATCTTGTTCAGGTTATGGGGATTACGAGGGGAATTATTATATTAAATAAATTGAAGACATTAATAATGATGTTAGGGATTACTTAGAAAATCTTTCTATTAAATGTTTCACTTATATATTTGTATTTATCTATGAAATAAATGATGAGAAAACATATTTTTTAATAGATGAAAATTCTATGAAAAATATAACTGATTAAAAAGTTACAAGATTACAACACTCTAATAAAAAAGAAGAATTAATGGAATAACATGTGTTATTGATTAAAAAAATATCCCATGATTGAATAGAAATTTCAAAAAATAAATATATAAGAAATATTATTTTAAAAAAATTATTAAAGATATAATTCATGTATTGAATGACTTCCTTAGTTTCAGAGATACCTATTTAAAAATAAAGTTTAGAAGAATAAATAATCTTAATAATTATTTATAGGAAATGAATAAAATTAATGAATATTATATTGTGATGATAAATAAATAATGATAACGAAGATTTAATTTAGTGTTATTTGATAAAATACTCTCTACATAATGTTTCTAGAGATGGAATTCAAACTAAGAAGTCAAAAAAATTCAAAAGATAAATCTTACCAACCTATTAAGAAGATATGTAAAACCTTTGATAATTATTATAAGAATATTACTTCTATAAGGGCTCACATTACTATCATAAAGACTTAGATATCATCCAAATATCCATAATCTATAAGCTCAATAAAATTGGTAACTCTTTTCCTATAAGAAATTTTGTAATAATAATGATATTTCAATGTATAGTTCATGATACAATTATAAATTTTTTCAGAACAGGGAAAAATTTCTAATATGTCCACTATTAAAACAAATACAGGTGTAGGCATGTCCGAGAAGATCAGATCCCAAAATAATTCTAAAAAGAATAATTATTTTTTCTAAAAAAAATAAGTCAAGAAATATATCTAGATTGTATAAAAAAAGAATAAAAAGGTTTTTCTAGACACTATTAGTGTTTTGGAAGGTTTGGACAAGAGGAAATTGATTTTTTCATCATATATGAATTCATAGAGTTTATAAAACACACACATCAAGGGGTGAGAAGGATAAATAGTGATAAAGTTAACATAAAAGAATAAATTTGGCCACTAAAGACATATTTTAATGTTTGAAGAAATTCTATGAGAATTGAAATAATAGTTTTCATTATAATGATGAGTTCAAACTTTGTGTATAAACAAAAAATTATTGTTGAGGAAAGTGTTCCTAGAAAGAATGATATGAAGGATGCCACACCAAGAATGATGAGATTATTCTAAAATGGTAGAATTTTCAATATCAGTGACCTTTGAAAAAAGGCCATGATTAATGTTTATAGGGGAAAGATAAAATAAATAATCAGTATAAGAGAGAAATAAATGTAAGGGGTTTTTGGATGACATTGATGAATTTTTATTTAAAATATTAAAAATATTTCTAATTAAGGGAAACATGGAGGTAGTTGAGAAGTGGTTTTAAGGGTGTTGTAAGTCTAGATACACTCAAAATAAAGTAATTTCATGGCCTTAATAATTATATGAGTTTGTGAAAAAAGGAAAATAATCAATGATTATGTGTGCCAAAAATGATATAGTGAAAAAGGTAATTTCTACTCAAAAATAAATTTGATCACTTTCATAAAGAGTGAATGATCATACAACCATTATAGTTGTAAAATAAAAGTAATTTGGATAATTTAAAGAATATTGAGTGTGTATTTCTAGTTAATAAGAAATATGTAATTAAAAATTATTATAAAACTCTAAAATGAAGAAAAATATGCTACAGATGAATTCTCAAACATGGAAAATCAAAATAGGTGTTTGAATGAAGAGTTATCCTAAATTGAAAATCCTAGATCAAATTAGTGTCTAGGTTAAGAATTAAATTCCATCCCTATTTAACTTATCAAGAAGCAAAGAAGAACCTATTTTATTCCCATATATATTAGTTTATGTATTTACATTTATGAAATTAAAGCTAATACATGTTAGGTAGAACTGAGTGAGTGCTATAATTATTATATAGTAGGAAGAGATATCCATCATAGATATATTTTTAAAGGACATGGTTTTTTTACCTTTTTATATTTTCATGTGGTATTACTCATAATGTATAGTGATTGAATGTGCCCCTTGAGGGGGAGCTAAGAAAATATTTTTAATGAAATCATTAAATATGAATCTAAAATATGTAAATTTTTAAACCAAATTTAATATGGGGTAAAATAATCACATCCACAGCCTTATTTTAGTTGAATGGAATCTAATTATTATCGTAGGAGTTTATTGATATGAAAATTTTCTTGCAATTGTGAAAAAAATAACTTGAATGTTTATTATATGTTGGTTGATATAATTACATGTTATAAATTCCCAAAAAATAATTCAACCACCCTTAATAAGGGATATATATGTTTATATAAAAATAAAGATATATGTATGGACATATTTTATGTATAGTTTAATCACTATTGTTTTCAAAACTAATCCAGATCATGTAAACATATAGTTGACTAATCTATGACTCATTTCATAGGAGAAATTTAAGTCCACAATTCTCTCAATTTAATCTAGAATGAGATGTGTATTATTTTTACTTATCCTTGAATCTTTGTTTTTAATTTTAAAGGGTGGATAAAAGGATAATAGTTAAATAAATATTGATAGTAAATTTTGTGATATAGTTAAGGGTGTTAACAAAAAATCCGAATGGGGATTGAAGAGCCCCATAAATTTTTATGATTTCATATATTGTTAATGATTAATTTGGACATCAATATATGTTAAATAATGATTAATAGACCAATAAATGAAAGAGTTTTAACTATAAGATATATCTTATAGAGTTAATATGGTAGTTGAGTGTCCAACATACCATTGAACATGTTATTGAAGTTCCAATAATATATTGCTAAAGGAATTTGATTTTTACTCCATTATGAAGACTAGAAAAGTAAAATTATTCGATGTTTCTCCCTGGAAATATTGGATATTTAGAATTTAGTGAGTATACTGAACATATTGTGATTATATAATTACTCTTGTAATGAATCATCTAAAATTGAATAAGGAGGATTCAACCACTATCAACAATATGATATTGATGATAATGGAAAGATAATTATGACTGATAAGTTGAAGAGAAAATCTATCTAGAATAGTGAGTAAACATCCTTAAGTTTTCTATCATGAAATATTTTTTGTATATTTATTAACATACTTATACGATGAATTTTACTGATAGTTTAATAAAGTATAAATATAGAGATAGGTTCTATAATAATTGGTAATTAATTAACACCATCAAATGAGGAAAACTATGAAAAATATATGAGAAAGTATTTTAGGTAGTGTTGTTTCTTGGAAATAATCAATTAGAGTTTACAAATGCTTCAAGATTATTTAGAAATTATGAAAACTAAATTTTATAAGGTTTGATAAATTCAAATTATCATTTAAGTTTTTTTAATATGAATTAGAGTGAATGGAGATTACATTAGAATGTTTTAAAAGCTTATAATCATATTTGAAGAAGATCTATAATTCTATGTTGTAGTTGAAAATTAGAAAGTCTATGGGTTTGTATGTGTTTTTCGATGAATAATATCAGAATATTATTAGATCTCGCTGTGATATGTAAAATTCTCTCAATGATATGTAAATAATTATTAGAGTTAATTTATGATACATAAAAATTTCAAAATGTAATGTAAGTTTTCTCGGATGATACATAATATGTTTTTTACATATGAATATAAATTTTAGGACTCATAATACAATGCAAAAAAGAAAAAAACATAAATTTATATAAAGATATTTGTAAAAAATGTAATTTACAAGTTATAATGCCTATTGAAATATGGTAAAGGAAAAAACCTTACACTAATAGGTAATATATTTGAGGCCTGAATAATATATTTTTTAATGTAAATACATATTGTGGTAAAGATAGTGCTTCACAAAGATTTTTAATATTTTTATGATCATGCATAAGGTTTTATAGGATTTCACATAATATGTATAATTTTTTAAAAGTGAAATTACCCAATGTATTAGAGGTGTTATTCTTTGTAATATATTTTTTGGATGTGTGAGATATTAAATCTCTCTATCATGATATGTAAGATATTTTATTTATTATCTATGGTTAATTGGTTTAAGAAAACATCAATGTCCTGTAGATTCAAATCATAGGATGTTTAGCTATTCTTCATGGATAATATATCAATATGTTTTTGAACAGTCAATATTGATTCAAGAATAATTATATGAGAATAAATAATGAGAATAAAAACTCTATTATTCAGTTATTTTCACATTTGTATATTTTAAAACCATTAATTTTGAAAAAATTTGAAAAATTTATAAAATTATTTATTTAACCAATCCAAATGAGAATATGGGTGCTTTTATAATTATAGTTGAGAAAAGGAATAAATTTATTCTCTAATGTTTGGGTGAATCCCACATGATTTTATTGATTTAATTGAATGAGATTATTCATAATAGTATAGTTTTGATTATCATGGAATTTATATTTTAAAAATATAGATATAATATTCACATGATTATAATAAGATAGTAATAAGTGATGGGGATGTTAGGGAGTTAATAGTGAGAATAACATGATATGTTATTCTGAAGAAGATCATGAGTATTGAAGAGATAGAATAGATGATGACATTATGAATAGTTTATCATGTGCTTTATGTAAGAATAAGAATAATAAGGTAATTAAGTATAGAAGTCTGAAAATATAATTTATATGGTTAAAAGTTAGTTGATGAATGAAAGCATAATTATTTCCTTATTAGAATTTTTGTGTTGAGTCTCATGAAGAAAAATATTGAGACTATGTTAGTAAGGCATAAAATCAACATCTAATATATATTTATATATTAATTCACATAAATAATATTTTAGTACAAGAATGAATTTAATACCACTATAGTGTAACAAATATTGGAAGTGAAATACCTATGGAGGGGGAATAATTAATGTCTCACGAATTGATATAGTGAAATCCAGGAGAATATTTGATATATTTTCTTAGATTTTGTAAGGATGACTATTGATAGGTAGAGGTGTCTTGTATAAACTTTGCCACACAAGTCATGAAATTACATGATATTGGGTGAAACTAATTTTTCTTGGATATAGATATCAACCCAACCATATGTATTCTTATGGAGTAAAATCATCAAGTTTATGTTTTTGGTTGAGGATGATAGATTTCGAACAATTTTAATATATTTCCTATATTAGTGATAAATTATGTGTCTCACACTTATATAAAACACTACAAGGATTAGATTCTTATATTAAGGGTGAACCTTGTAAAAAATATCTTATGTTATTGTCTTTTATTATTTACTACTTTATAAGTGGTGTTATTTTTTGGTTAATCATAAGTAGATATATTCATATTAACTAGTGTATAGGTTCAAATTCTATGAGGAGAAAATAAATAGTAAAAATATTTAGTAAAAGGGCCACCTTGAATCACCAACCCCCCTCCCTCACTCAATGATTTCACAATCCTATTGGGTAATTTCAGGAGGTAGGATAGCTAATATAGGTTCAATATAATTGGATATAGTTTTTCCCTAGTTTTTCTTATCAGGAATATATGAAGTGCATATTTGAACAAGTTTTAGAGTTTCCTCAAATATAAAATAACTTTCCCATCCCTATCAATTCAAATACGGATGTTTCATCCAAAACATTAAATAATTTGAAAAATAAAGAGGAAATTAAGTTTGTATAATCTTCTATTGATAAATAGGGTATCATGTTATTTTAATATAATCAAAGTGGTGTTTTATCTATAAGATCGGTTGATAAGGATATTCTACAAAAATCTAGTAGAGGTTCTAAATACTATGAGGGGAATGATTTTACTATATTATATTAACACCTCTAATATAAAGTGAATGATTACTTTAATAAGGTTAATTTTGATTTTTTAAATATATATTTTATTTCTTCATGGAACTATAATGTGAGAAAATATAGTTGGTAAAAAATGAAAAAATCTAAACAAAAATATTTATTGAGAAGTTACATGAGTGTTATGATCACATAAAAAAGTTATATGTGAAAGAAAAAAATGTGTTTTCATTTAACTAAGAGTATCCCTTGACTAATGAATAATTTAAAAAATCATGTAATAAAAAGTATGAGGTTAAAGAATATGTGAAGAGAAGATTCATGCATCGAATGTAGTCATTGGTGTCGGTGATGATCAATTAGAAATTGAGGATAAAAGAATAAATTATATTGACAATTATTTGTAGGAAATGAATAAAATTCTTGAATATTAAATTTTTATAATGAATAAAGGATGGTAATAATGATTTATTTTATTTGAGGTTGAGAAAAATACCATTGACATAAAGTTTCTAGAGCTGGTGGTCAAACATAAATATTTTTAAATCACAAAAATTGAATCTTCCAAAGCTATTGTGAATATATGTGTAACCATGTATGATTCTTAAAAAATAATTACTTAAAAAAAGACTCATATTATTGTAAAAATTACTTGATATCATCTAAAAACCATTCTCTTAAATCTCAAATAAAAAGTTAACTCTTTCCCCAAAAAATGTTTTTTGTGCTAGTGTAGTTTCAATAGATACGCTAGGATATAATTTACAATGTGAACAAATATATTCGAAAAAAATACTAAAAAATACATAATTACATAAATAATGTATGTAATAATTTATAACAAGATTATATACCTAAATGGTGCTCAAAATAATAATAGTTTATTCTAAAAATATCAACGTAACAAATCTGACTAGGTTCCATCTAAATGAAAAAACAAAAGAGTTTTAATGGTTATAATTTGTGATTTGGAATATTTTTACATAAATAAATTGTATTTTTGAATAACATATGACTTTATAAATAATATATAATTCCTAAATTTAGGGGGATAAAGGATAAAAAAATAAAATTTTATAGAAAATAGAAAATATGTTCACCTAAAATTGATTTGAAAGACTTGAGGGTTTTGTGAGAATTTCAACACAAGTGTACATTGGGATGATGAGTGCTGGTATAAACCTAATAATATTAAATCATATATTTTTTTAAGAAATAATACCATAAGTAATGATATGAATTCCTAAAAAACTAAGCAGTCCATATGGTATAAATAAAATAATATTTTTTGTGTGAAGTTCACCTAAAATGAGTGGTGAGAAGGGTGTCATACAAAGAAAGAGGATATTCTTCTATATTATAAAAAAGGTAAACATTATTTACCTTCAAATTAATTCCAAGAATATAAATAAAGAAAGAATAAATATGGAATAATAAAGTGAATATTTAAATTAAGAGAGAAATAAAAGGATTGTTTTAGTAGAAGGCATATATGAAGAAAGATTATAGATCCTAGAATAAATTTCAAATAAACAAAACATAGAGGTTTATGATAAGTTTTTTAGATTATATAAATAGCCATGGAACACTCCTAACAAATTAATGACATGAATATTAGAATATGAGATAATGAAAAAATGATAAAGAACCAATGATTCCATGTCTTAAAATTGCTATTTTGAAATATAAATTTCTCATCATGATGAAATATTATAATGTTCCTAAGGATTAAATAATCATATATTCAGAATAGTTGGAAATGAAAAAAAATCATGACAAATATAATATTGAATGTATATTACTAGCTAATTTGAAAAATTCAATTCGAGATGATAGGTAATCTATAAAAAGAATTAAAACCATTCTTATCATAAATACTAAATCTATGAAAATCAAAATAGGTGTTATCATAATGAATTGTCATAAATTTGAAGTTATAATGAAATTGGTTTCTAGATTGATATGAAAATACCATCCATGTTACTCTAATTAATAAGCCAAGAAAAACTCACCTTATTTTAATATCTAATGTTGTTTGTATTTCTAAGAAAGGAAGAAAATGTGATGTAAATAAGGGGAATTTGATGAGTATTACAATCACTATATATTCAGAGGAGACACATATAAAAGATATATTTATAAAATAAAATATATTTCTACCATGATATATTTTCATGTGGTATTAATACTGATAAACAATGATAGAATTTATCACTTGAGGGGGAGTTTTAAAGATGGGGAAACTACCATATTAAATAATTGCATGTGAATTAGAAATATGGATAGTTTTATAAAAAATAAAGCTAAGTTATGATAATGAAATCCCCTTTCTTGTTTTAGTTGAATGAAATTATATTATTATGGGGTAATTTCGTTGATCTGAAATGTTACTTGAATGGGGAAAACATATTTTCACATTAATGTTTCTGAAATGTTTACTAAAATGACTGTCAGTTATAAATTCCCAAAAAAAATATTCTTGGATGGACCGTAATAAGATAAATATTATTTTGTATCAAAATTTTGATAGTTTTCAATATATATTTCATATCTAGGTTAATCACAATTTTTGAACACTAATCTATCTCAAGATTACTTACATTTGATTGATTCATGACTCATTTTATTGATTTAGGTTTCTCTTATATTAAGTGAGTTGGGTATGATATGGGTATTCCTTTTCCTTACAATTGAATATTTTTAATTATTTTCAATAATGGGGGATAAATGAAGAACTATAGATGATATCTTGATAGTAATTTTTTGATGTAGTCATTGGTTTTTTCAAAAAAATACAAAGGGGTAATGAAGAGATAAAAATATTTTTATGATTGTATTTATTTTCAATGTGTAATATTGATTTAAATATGTGTTCTAAAATAATGAAGATCATAATAAATTAATAATGTTTAACTTTGAGATATATCTTAGAGTTTTCATGTGATGGTTGAATTTGTTACCAACCATTGAACATACTATTGAAGATCTATTTATATATTTCTAGTGGAATTTGATTTGTTACAATTATAAAAAATAGAAAAAAAAGAAATGGATGATATTGATACTTAGATATTTTAGATATTCATCTTCAAGGAAGCATCCTTATAATATTATGATTATAGATATGTAATAATAATGAATCAATGCGAAATTATGATGGAAGATAAAATAATTTCATGAAATATTATCTTGATGATTGTGAGCTACTGATTTTGATTTATGAGTTGAATATAAATATTTGCTCGAAGAGTGAGTAATCATCCCTCTCTTATCTAGAATAAAGGTTTAAAAAAAATTGATTACTGCACTATGATGATAAAGATGTTTTATAGTTTAAAAGTGTAGAAATACTGAGTTAGATGATATAATACTTGGTAATTAATGAAGCACCATTAGTTATGGAAACTTTCTGAGAAGATTTGTGAAGTGAATTGCAGAAATGAAGTTTCATGGAAAGTATTAATTAGAGTTAACATATTAAGAAAGATTATTTGGTAATTATTATAAATAGGTTTTACAATATATAAAAAAATAAAAATTTCATTTGTGATTTTCTTATTTGAATTGGAGTGAATGTAGATGCCTTGATAATATTTAAAAAGGTTTTAAGCTAATTTGAAAAAGTTATTGAATTTTGAGTTGAAGATGGAAATTGGAAAATTCATATCATATATGATTTTTTATAAGGATCATTATTTTTTAATATATATATATAAATATATATATATATCAATTATATATAAATTTTTCTGAATAATTATAGGGATCGAAGCCTTTTACATGTATTTTTACATAATTTTTAATATAAACATCTAGTAAACACAACCCAAATATCAAGAAGACTAGTTTCTTTATAAGAATAGGTTCATAATACCCTAAAATAAATTATGACCCAAAATACTTGTAATAATATTCATAATAATATTCTATATACATTTTTTCTCTTATGTACATATAGTATAAAGAATGGAATACAAAATAAGGGGGTGATCTATAAATCCTTGTAAGGGAATAAACAAGATAATAAAGCATAACATGTTAGTCAAACGGTAAAACATGATATCAAAAAATATAATCCTAGTAAAAATATCATGGGATCATTATATAAATAAAAATTGATTATAATATCATGGTAATATATGAAAGTGGTAGCAACATAAAGCATTTCTTAAGTATAAGTCATGGAAAACCATTGAGACAACATCACATGGTAGATAGGCTCTAGTGATTGATTATGTTCACTCCTTAAACCCATACATACCATATAATGATACCAAAACATTACCCAATGTATTAGAGTGATATATTTTCTCACCCAAAAAAGCATGTACATTATTATGTGTATCAAAAAAATAAATCAATCATGTGGTATAAACCTACGAATTACCCATAGAAAAAAGGGGTTTCATAATCTTTCCTCATATCATAATAAATGTATATTTCATAAATATTCCATATAGAATAAGTTTTTTAATATTTTGAATGTTAATATCTTTGTATAAAATCATATTTCTAAATTTTTTATGTTCATTAGGAATGAACTTCATGTGAAAGGTTATATAATTTTCTATAGAAATGAACTTTCAAAACGACGGTTTAGGGAATCAGTTAAATACATTATAATAAAGAATAATTATGGAATTTTATTTGAGAATCTGAGGTAATATAGAATTTTTTCAACTAAAATATTCATTTATTTAATTAAATCATTATGGGGAATAAAAAATTTAAATGATTATTTCATGAAAGGATTAAGGTATAAAAAAGATCCACTTAATCAAGATTGATTTTAAAGAAGGAATTTGAAAAAAGAACATAAAGAATGTGTTTCACCATGAAATAAAGGGATATTATATAGGAATATATATATATATATAATATTCATGTGTATATAATTTATAGGAATTATAAAATATCAAAGAGATATAGAGAAACTCAGTTAGAGAATTTTCATAACCCGAAGAAAAAAATGGTGGTTTGAAGTGATCCTTTACCTTATGTTCTAAAATCATTATGTGACTTTAATTAATTTATTTAATAAAAAAATTAGATTTTTTAATTAATTAATTAATAAAATTTATGGCCTATATTTTTTTATTGTAATTTAAATTTCTTCATTTATAGTTATTTCGATGAGATATAAATTTTAATTTCTCTTTTATGATGGAATTTGTTATATGGCTCTATGCTTAGATCACTTGTGAAAATTTATGTATGTTCTTATCAAATGGGAGTACAAATATAGATGTGAAATTAAATTTTATTCACATCCATGTAGAAATTTAAATGGTCTCATATACCCTTTTTAGTTCTAACATATGTATCATTAATTTAGTAAACACATTAATGTTATATGGATAGTTCATTTAGACGGTTTTACCGACCATCATGAACTAGTTTCATTTTATTTAATTAAATAATTATTTAGAAATTAAATAACACTAAATAACTTATAAAATAATTATTATTAAAATATTTTACCATTATAATATGTTTATAACCATCCTATAAGGTGTTTGAGAAAAAAAGTATGTTTTCAATGGAGGCGGTGAACAAACCCAATTTTGAACAATGCTTTTGTTTTAGAAACAAAATAATGGATGATAAAAGATTAATGTTACACTCTAATAATGACATATATGTATAATAATTATACTTATGTTACTATTTTTATGTGTATGGAGATCATATGGCCATTGTAAAACAAAAAAAATGAATGAGATTAGTCAAGAATCTTACCTCTCCCTGTGGTTGTCTTTTATTAGGATGCTCCTTATGTATCCCTGAAATAGATTTTAGTGATACCAATATAAATATTTAGTGGGGGATATAATTGTTAAGATAATATTGTATAAATTTTGAACTCTACAAGGTATAAATGTTGTGTTGAGAAGGGGATGTGAGTAGTGGTATTCATATGGGGAGGAGTGGGGTATTTTTGAATATTATATTCATTAGTTTATTATTTTAGATCAAGACTTAAAATAGTGTTCATTAATGTGATAATATATATCAAATGGTGAATTTTTGTTTGAACTAATGGGTTTATACATCTTCTGTGACTAAAAAATTAGTGTATTTTGATTATAATGTTAAATATAATATTTCATAATATTTCACTATTCACCAAAACTTCAACTATTTTAGAAAATACCATAAATTAACCCTAACCATTTTTAGATGTGTATACTAAAAAAATAATTCCATTTTAATAAAATAATTAAATAAGATGATAAATTTAAATTTTAAATAAAATCATCATTTATTTGAAAAATACTAATTTTTATATTATTATCAATTTAATGATTCCTTGAAAATTACGTAAGATCTAATAGAATTATATTTTATGTATAATAAAAATTAATATTAATTTATAAACCCATTTTATGAAATTAAGCATTATTTAAAATCCTAATATTTGTTATAAAAATGAGAATAAAACATATATATTTTATAAAAATATGAACAATTATATATTCTTTTTTAAAATATTTATTTTCCTGTATCATGATATAAAGATAAAATATTTTTATTTTATAAGATACCTAAATATTATTTTACACTTAAATTTTTTGATCATATAATTCTAACGGTCAGGTTATTATTCCAAATGGTCAGATTACTATTCCAACAGGCAGGTTACTATTTGAAAGGTCACATTTGTAATGGTAATAAGGGTTCCATAATTTCTATAAATACCTTATATTTCATTCATTCTTCATTCACTTATATTTTATTTATAAGTTATATATATTTTCATTTTCAAAATTCATATTTCTTTCCAAATATTCCCCTTCATTTCTATATTTTTTTCATGAGTACGATTATTCTGGGGGGATTAAGCATATCGAAATTTTATTATTATTGTTATATTATTTTCTATAATTTAACCCATTGTAATACTTTCAAGTCATATAGTCATATATATTCTCTGAATATATTTTTTAAATTATAATAAAATGTAGTTTATTTTAACATGGGGTGCATGTGCATTATATAATATTAAATTACTAAATATGACACAATTATATATTCAGAAAGAAAATTACAGTGATAAAATTAGTATTCATTAGATTCTTCCCCCCTTAAAAAATTTTATCCTCTAAATTCTTTTTTACACGATGTGGTGAAAATAGGTGAGGGTACATTTACATCATTTCTTCCTCAAATTCCATTGTACCCTTCCTGTACTTAAGGTTTCACTATAGTACTTTTACTAGTTGAGTTGTTTTGTTGAATATAAATTTATCTATATGGTATAAGATATTCATTGGATGCTCCTCATATGTGAAATAATTTTCAATCTATACCACATCTAAATTTTGTATATATGATGGATCTGGTATATAATTCCTTAAAAAAATACATTATGTACTTTTGATAGGGTTGGTGAGAGTTCTATTCAATATGTCATAATTTTGATGAGAACGACAATATCAAAGGGGTCGATATATGTTGAAATTATCTTTACCTTCTTCCCAAATCTCATGAATCACTTCCATAGAGATATATAAAGGAACACTTAATCTTTGGCCTCAAACTATTTTTATCATTGATGATTGTCAGAATATCTCTTTTATCGACTCTGAGAAGACCTGATATGCTGCTGAATAGTCATTATATTTTAAACCATTCATAAGGATATTTTAGGACCCAAAATCTTTCATTATCTATCTTCATCCTAGTATATAGGTGTTCATCATCACTACCCATAAAGGGATTAATATACATCCATTTGGATGCTTGAGTAAAAAAATTTATGGTATGAGAACTCAACCTGAGGAATATGTGGACCACATCATCCTTTGAAGTCCATTGAGAAAACACTCTACATGTCTTCTAGGGTCTAGAGAGTCTACTCAGACCGACCATAAGTTTGGTGAATAAAACTCATGCTAAATTTTAATTCTTTGTTTATAGAATATTAATGACTCTTCCATAACATAGAGGTAAATATCGGATGTCTCTCAGATATAATTGATACCGGTGTTTGTAACATTTTGAAATGGGGTTTATTAATCTATTTTCCCAATCCAGATCACCACATTACCTCAAGCGTGCCACCCCATACTCTAGATTCTACTGAATAACAGTGAGGTTATAATGAGGAAATTTGGGAGAAAATACCCTCTTTACCAGTATAAGAAACAATGGAAATAAAAATGAGCAATAGAATGAAATAATAAATAATGACCACACATCGCATAAAAAATTCCTAAACTAGGTATCTATAAATAAACCAATACTAAAACATGCCATGTCCAGATATTGTAAGTTCCAAAGGGAAAACAAAACCAGAAACCAAAGAATAACCCCATAACTTATCTTGAAATCATATTTGGTCCCCTCATTCATGATCCATCCCAACTCATCCATCTATCATTGGTCATATCTACTTATTTTTTCCTATAACTATGGACTCTACTTGGGTACTATTGGATTCCTGAGTAGGGAGTGAGTATAGATTAGTAGAAAAAATCAACAGTTTCTACAACAATATCTAGTTCAATAACAATAACATTGTATACAACAGTATGAATAAACTAATCAATGGGGAATTAAATGAATGTTGTTTTTAAAAAATGGTAATTAATCAAATGTTTAAACACTACTACCTTAAGAAGGATTTTATTGACAATTTTAATTTATATGGAACTAAAGAATAATGAACCATTTTACAATCCCATATAAAATGCTCTTAGTTCTGATATCATCATGGTGTCACCTGAGTTATGAATAAGGAGTTTCATGTCGATCATTTCAAGTCAATGATTTCATGCATCATGTCTAGCCATCATGTATCAAGGATAAGGATTGGCATGTTCAACATTCTTACCCATGGGTTGGAAACATAATATATATTATCTATAATCATTTCATCATTCCGAAAATTCTCAAGGCCCAACATACATGACCTTTTCCCCAAGGGTTAACCCATTAAAATAACTATTTATTCTCATAATTCAAAATACAAAACCACTTTGTCCAGATACCATACTTACACTATTTCCTCATTTAACTTAAAACATAAATTTTCTTCAAAACCATTTAGTAACCTAAACATACCCCATTACTCCTTTCCCATTACTCGCATTATCAAAACATAAAACATTAAAATACCAAGTTAAGACAAATTTAACTTTAATTCATTCAAACCGGCCCAAAAAATACATCCAGTTTACTCTCATAGACTCTCTATTACTTAATTGATAATATTATCAAATAACTTTCAATGGATTAGGGCACCCCATGGTTAGCCATAATCTTGGTCTCAAATTCATAAACTTGCCTAAATGAGTTAATGAGGTGTCCCATAGATCAATTTAAATCCAAAAATAATTTTCTAAGTCAATGACATAAAAAGAAGTGAGGTGGTATATTATCATAACCACATACACAAAGATAGCATCAATACTTTTGGAGAGATCATGTATAACACCTACCTAAAGTCCCAAGAACCCCCCTTCCCCCCAAACATGATTGGAAATAAATAAAATACATACACAAATATAATAATTCACTATTAATATTTTTTTATGAACTTCATAAGAAGAGAAAAAAAATTCAAAAAAATAGAATAAAGTCAACTAATAGACTTATCCATGGATTTGTTTCAGAGTAAATGACACTTAGATGCATAAGAAATGAAGGATATTGATCCTTATAATAGAGATTAGATCTAGGTTCACACACTATATTACTTGGGTTTAAATGAGGAAGCAATTGAGGATATGTCGTATAAATGTTGGGAGGTAAAATCATCAAATCACCACTTTTAAATGGCTAGAGGGTTAGACTGCATGATTTGTAAAATTGTGATCCCACCGTGGGGTCTCCTCTATCCAAGGGAGTCACTGGTAACATGGTTTTATAAGTATACTGCATGGTTTGGTAAACTTTGCATGGACATGGGGTTGGATTAATCCAAGGATTCATAGTTTACAGACTCCCCTTGTATGTTTTACGAAAGTGTGCACCTCCCTTATCTATGGTGCATGGTCCTAGTGTGCCGTTAGTACTAGTCATGAAATAACTATGTGTCATGTATTGTATGTCCCTTCATCCCCCTTTTTTTTATTTCCTGATCCCCTGGGAAACACTTGAGGCCATTCTTATCCTTGAGATACATTACATTTAACATTTTAAAATGATTTTTATCAAATTTATAATGAAATAAGAATCATCAAAAGGTTAATATATTACAATATCCATACCAAATAACAGTTTATCGTTGATATGTACTTCCTAGTATCACTAAGCCTCCAAGGTAAAATGATCAAGTTATTGGGACTGTGTATTATATTTTCCCTCCCATGTTTCCTCCTAAACATGATCGTGTTTCCATAGAACTTAGACCATCAGAATGATTTTCCCCCAAATAATTTTTCCATTATGATCTCTAATATGAATCACATTCCCCTAAAAGTGAACATCATCCTTAGGCTCAACATAATAAACAAAAAACACATGATAATAATCTAGGTGATAGTGATAAAGCTATAAAAAATGAAAAAAATCATGAGTAGAACCATAATTCTATGAAAGAGACACTTCATACCCTATGGTCATATCCTATCCAAAATTTCAAATGGCTTGACTTAACAGGGTTCCAAATTACCTTAATTCCAAATCCAATGATGTTCCAATCTTGGTGAAACCTATAAGAACACATGTTCACCCACTATAAACTCAAGAGATTGATGAAGACTGTTAGAATCAATCTTATCTCCACTATATGTTGTAGAAATACCCTTCCAAATCAACTAGAAATTCTTTGATGTATAGTTTTCAAGACTTAGCCCCAAAAAATCTGACTCTCATGCTTCCATCAAACATAAGGGTGATCAAGATGGACTACCATATAGTTCTTTATTTTTTATCATTGCTATAGTCACTTGATAACTATCTTTTAGTGAAGTGAACAAGAGTTGGGTTATCCTACCAAGTTTCACCAAAATCTAGGACACATTATCTCAGCTTGTCCACCAGAACCTAAATAGTTCATTCCAATTATTAATTTATTTATTGGTGGAAGGATGTTAAAAAATTACCTAAGTAAATAAAGTGACTTCTAAAATCCTTTCTACAAGAATTATGTAAAATGAGGATCCATTTCTGAATAAATAGTCCCAGGTACCCTAAGAAAATTTTTTATCTCTTCAACATATAATTCTCCCAATTAATTAATTATGAAAGTATCCAAATAGATGAGAAATTGTATACTATGGTTTATGGTTCCACGATTACCCATGCAACCTCATTCTTCATGGGATTCATCAAAATACCTATCCCAAAATCCATTGTAACATCTCTCACTTCTATTTTGAAATGGGAAATGTATTTAATAGACTTGTAGGACATAGATTAGCAACCTTAACCTTCATATAGCTATAGAACTATGTCACAAAAGTTGTGATCACTTTTTTCATTATCATCACTAGTATTATTTACAAAGGTTACAATACAATTTGATCAATCCAGGATTCACATCCCACATTGAATCATAAAACTCAATCATAAAATCCATCACACATATTTGGGTACAACCATGCATCCAAAAATGTGAATAATCTATTCATCATAAGTGGTCTTTTCAGGAGGTAGATCCCCACCATTAAAATAGTCCCTTAAACCCAGGCATTCTAAATCCTCATACTAACTCATCTTTACCCTGTTCAAAAGTTAGGTCACAACCAAAAAAGACATGAAGACCATCTGTTATAAATCCTTTTAAATACCTATATACATCTAAGATAATTGAGCCATAATTTTCCACTTGGAAATAGACTCCTAAATCACTATAGTCTGTGTATTTCAACTCAAGGTATATGACACACTTTTTACCTTCTCGGATGCGTATGCTAGCTCAAAATCAAAAAATTTAATATACTCAAACCAACTCCATAAACAATGATTTAAATAATTATAATAGAATATGTATTTGAGTTTCTTATGATCAATATAAACAATAAAACTCCCACCCAAAAGGTAATGTCACAAAAAACTCAAGGCATAAACCGCAATGGATTACTTGATATCATGCATAGGGTATTTACATTCATATAGCCTCAAATTTCAAAATCTATATTCCACAACTCGATCACCCATAATTAATGCTAACCCAATATATATGGAAAATGCATCACAAAATAGGTTATACTCCTTAATCATGTTAGGTAAGATTAGAATTATTATAGTGGTCAAATGCCTCTTTAGATCCTAGAAAGAATTGTCACATGCCTCAGACCTCTCAATATTTATACCCTTATTGTTCTGGCCTGAGAGTGGTGCTTCCAATAATGAAAATCACTTGAGGAACATAGAGTAGAATCTATCCAAACCCAAAAATCTTTGGATCTCAAAAATAATTTTTGGATTCTCCCAGCAAACAACCACTTGAACCATTTTAGGGTCCACCTCCACACTTTCATCTAAGATTATAATACCTAATAAGTGTACCTTATCGATCCAGATATGACACTTAAATAGCTTGGAATATAGAAAATACTTTATTACTATAGTTAGGATAATTTCAAGATTTTTTACATGATCATCATGAGTATAGTATTACACCAAGATATCATTAATAAATACAACTTCAATCTAATCCAAGTATTGGTGGATGATCTAATTCCTCAGATCCATAAACACAAAAAGTGAGTTCTTTAACCCAAATAGAATCCCAACAAACTCATACAACCCATACCTTGTTATAAAATAATTTCATGGTATGTTAGAAGTTATTTTCCTCAATCAATGACAACCTATCTGAAATATATCTAATAGAACACATAGGCACCCTTCATATATTCAAAAAGATCGTTGATATATGAAAGATGTTATTGGTTCATAATATTCATCTGGTATAATTTCTGGAAATCGATGCATAGTCACAAAGATACATATAACTTATTATTAAAAAAACTTGGATATTTCCAAGGTTACATACTCTGAAGGATTAATCCTATAACACCACAAGAGTTTGTGAATATATTTTTTCAAATATATTTAACATTTTCTATATTTTATATTACATGAAACACTGGGTTTAGCTTTCATTAAAGGAACACTAAATTTGGATTGTGTTATAAATAATACTCATTTTATCATCAGTTACACACAACAATAAGTTTTTCTCTTGTTATACACAATACTAAGTTTAGAATTAATTACATGAAACACTGAGTTTAAAGTAAATGTGACATACTATTAAAATATTATTATTTAATGTGATAGTTATCACAAAACCATGGGAATGTTATGTATTAATAGGATTAACTAAATTATTAACATATATGGTTTAAATATCTATATATAATTAATTGTAAATGAAAAATAAAAAAAACTATTGAATATAAAGGAAATTGTTTTTTGAAAAACTATTTTTGTAAACATAAATGTGTTTTACCTTAATAAATTAAAAAAATCACTTTTTTGAATGATTTTAATGAAATTTAAATATTATATTTTTAATAAATTTCATAATATTCATATATTTTTCTAGATAATAGCTTTGAATAAATACATTTTTCACTTAAAGCCTTATTTTTCTGAAAAATAGTATTGTCACTTGTGGAACACTTATTTTAAAATTAATTTTTACCAATTTTAGAAAAAAAATTCAAAAAAAAATAATTATTTTTAATAATAATTTCATTATTATCTTATGGATAATTTTTTGGATATTTAGAAATGTTTCATTTTTTATGAATAGTGAAAAACACTTAGTTTTAACTGAGAATATCATTTTTTCAATTTATTTATAAAGATAAATTATATTTTCAATTTGTTTCAAAGTAAAATTAGTTAAAATATAAATAAATTAATTCAATTTAGGTTATTTTAATCAATTTTTATTTATTTTAGTATAAAAATTTGAAATATTTTGGATATTTTCTCTTTAAAATTAGCATTCACTACAGGCCTGCATGATTAATTTTAAATAAAAAATTTGAAATAATGTTAATATAATTTTTATAAATTGATTACATATTTTTAATAATCATAATTTATATTACATAATAAGTTCATCTTAATTTTTAACCAAAATTGATAGTAAAAATAGTAAGAATTACTTTCCATGGTTATGGTAAAAATGGGTTTATATGGGGGTTAAACTAAAAACATAAGTGTTTAAATGACATATAAATTTGTATAAAATATATTTTATGGAAAAATTTAAACCGTATAATATCTAATGTTTTATTTTTATCCATTTTGGACGCTTTTTTGTAAAAAAAATGTGGGTACACTCTTTCTTTTAAAAAAATTACAATTGTGCTACTCACCTCACTTATAAAAGGTCACCCCTATCCTCTCTTATTCACACCATAAAACTATTTTGAATCACAAAATACGAACCAAAATCACTTCCCAATTCCCATAATCATATACAATAATCCTTATTATGTACATAAATCCATCCTATAAATTAGTTTTGTGAAAACTTCTGGAGGATACCTAAAGAAGAGGTAATGTTCATTAACGATCTATAACTACTAAGGAAATTATTTTCTATAATTATGTTTATGCAAAAATTCCATGACTTCTTATAATGTTATGCTATCATGGCTCATATTCTTTTATTTCATTCAAATTCATTTCTTATAAGCTATAAATATTTATTCCATGAATCAGGATTATGATCTTTGATATGCAGGGTATGGTTCTAAGTGTTATGTTCATATTCTCATTACCTTGTGTTCATGTTGTGTATATGTATCTCCTTTGTTTACCATTATTGAGAATATAATCTCACCATTTCTTATGTTTTCATTCCCCAAGTTCTAAAGAAAGGTTTTACGTAGGGTATGTTTGTGAATATTGCTAAAGGGTATGATGGGTGATATTGAAGGTCATTCTTGAATTAGGAATATTATGTTTCAAGGTTCAAAATGCACTAAATTATTATGGTACATAGGGATGTGTTTGTGTAATTTAATTAATATTCATATAAAAATATTTAATATCCATGCATGATAATCTTCGTTCTCTATAAATACTTTTTCTTCCAAATATTTCAAGAGGGTCTTAAACTCTTGAATCTCTGTTGGTGTCATTCTATAAGGTGTAATGGATACTAGCTCATCTCCATGAATCAACCCAATAATGAATTCAATCTCTCTATGGCAGAATCCTTATGAAATCCTCAGGAAACATGTACTAACATTGACCCACTATATTATGGAATTTATAATTATCCACTCCCTTATAATTATGAATAAGACTCACAACCCAAGTTATTGGATCTCCCAACTGCTGATAAACTGGACCTACATGGCCTATCAGAATATCCCAATCTACATGATGAACATAAATATTATCCTCAAGATAAATGAATGTTTCCATTTTATGGTAATAATAAATGTGATATTGGTATAAAACTAACCAATCTATTACTAGTATTAGGTAAAAATTCAACATCACAAAAACGTACAAGTCCTAATGGAGATGATATTCACCAATATCAATGGAACACTCCTTACATAAATGGATATCCAATATTTTCATACCTAATGGTGAGTTTAATGATATAACCACAAACATATACTCCACTTCCACCCCCAAAACATTTACTGATCGGCCAGATATAAAATAATACGAAACTCATATATTAAATTAAACATTAAAAGTAATAGATTCTAAAAGAATCAAACCATCGATAATCAATGATCCAAACTCACTACCAATAGTTGTGGGATAGAATTTATGCATCTGAAATATCCCTCTATATAAGGACTCGACCTTATTACATACATAATCTTGAATTTAGTCAATAAAACACTTCAATTTTATATTGAGTATATTTTCAAGTTTAGAGCTTTAGAGAATTAGGACAATACATTCATAAAATTACACATTATTACAGAGTGGATACCATAAAAACAGTTTCAATTTTTTTTCAAAATATTATACATTAAAACATAAAACAAGACTCCCTGAATATTATTTAACATTTAACATGGATTCTTTCCTTGTCTTGCACATCCATTAACCTGTGAAGATCATTTAAAAACTTGGGATGAGCACAAAATCTCAGTAAAGGATGAAAAGGAATGAAATAGCACATTAGTCCATGAATACTCATAATGTATGAAAACATTTTCAAAAGACATTCTTGTCACCCATATATACTTACTTTGTGTAACATGATATTTATACAAGATCCACACAAAAAAAACATGAGAATATAAATATTATCATAAAGGTATCTTGGGGAATTACTTACATACTCTTGCAATAATTATTGGCAACCTTATAATTTGTAACCCTCACGGCTACCTTACTTTGTGTAACCATCGCAGTTACACTTGGAGTAACCATACGGCCAACCTCCAACATACTCATACCCAATGCAATGGAGGGAGATATAGGTCCCACAATTCATCATAAATAATTCCCAAGAACCAAAACATAATCATAAAATATGGATAATTCCATAAAAACATTACATTGGAATTTCATAAAACCGAATTTAAAAGAGGGTTTTTAAAGAAAAGCCCCTTATAAATATCATAAAATTAAAAAGATACATAAAAGATTGGATGGAGTTTGTATATATACTTTAAATATACATAATAAAACATAATATAAACAAAAACCATCACACAAAAAAATTAAATAGCACATAAATAATGAAGTAGAAGGTTAACCCAAAGAATGAAAATCAGGTTAATAATTCCCTTACCTCGGGCTTGTCTTACTTCACACTTGTTTAAAACTCATGTATAATGGTTAAAATTGTGCTATTAATATTTTACAGAAACCTTTTCATGTTTATAACATCTTATATGATCACTTCATAACATCATTTCTCCCTTTAATTGTTAGTATGTTGCCCCTTGCACTGTTTTTGGGGAAGTTCTTTACATGATTTCCAAGATTGGTTCATGATGGGTGTTCTTGTTGATTGGAAGTGAAACTACAGAATTGGAATGGAGTAGTATTTAGATATATCCAGTAACATAAATTATACCATTTATCATATTTAATTCTTACATTAGGATGATTCATAAGTTAGAACATTAATGATGTTCGTTTGGATCATTTTAGTGGTTCTTTGATAAAAACGACCTCATTTCCTTTTATAAATTAAAAACATGTATTAAAAAGAATTAAATAACCATGTATGAGACATAATATATATATTATAACCTGGTTCAACCATAAAAAATGGTTTCATGACCATACATGAAGGAATTAATGGAAATTGAAATCATATCATCCATGATGTTGGTAATTCGACACATCACAGAAAATGTTTTTATTCCATAGATAAGTGGGAGAGGAGAAACATAATGATGATGAATTTTCCATGTACATGAGATCATATAGAATATAAAAGATTCTGGAGCTTTCATTCCTCTTGGTTAAGAGGAGGTTAGGAAAGAAGAAGAAAAAAAGGGCATCTTAAAATAAAAGGAAACTTGATAAATTTCTCACAAAAATTCGGCAGCCTAACAGCGTCTCTTAAAATTTCATAAAAATAGTTTGAGGAGAGTAAGGGGATATATCATCATTCATACATAATTTGGGCAGTAATGGGGTATATTTAATGAAATATCCCACCATAATCCAAAGGTATTGGAAGAGAATAACATAAAATGAAAGGAAAGAATGAAAATAATAGAGGATGTTTACCTCTTGATCTCTTCTCCTTGAGATCCTCCTTAAGGGATTTGGTTTTGGTCATTTGGTTAGACCAGAAGCTCTAGGACGTGGGTAAGAAGATTGGGGATGTAATTTTTTCTATATTAGACAATTCTCAAGGTTTGAGAGGTGTCGGAGGAAGAGGGGAGTGAGGGTGGTATTTATAGTGGAGGAGAGGGGGTATTTTTCTTTATTTTAATCCTTATTATAATATGTTTGCTCAAGACAATGAATAATCTTTATTAATGTGACCCCAAATAGTAATAATGGCATGTGATTTCGAACCAAGTGGTCTTACATCATCCTTTCTTCATTTATGATATAGTAAATCAAGTATTTATCGTTTATCAAATTTTATCATATTTTACTATTCATCAAAAATTCCTGAATTTCAAAAAAATACCAAAAATTTACCCTAGATATTTTTAAAAGTTTAGAATTAAAAAATGAAGTCCATTTTTAAAAATTAATTTTCTAAATATTATTAATTTAATTTTTAATTAAAAGCATACTTAATTAAAAAATAAACAGTTCTAATTCTACAACTACTTCTTTATCACAATGAAAAATTAACCAAGATGTTATTATATTCTAGCCTTAAGAAAATAAAATAATAATAAAATTTACTATTCATTAGGGTCATATTACTATTCATATTAATATTCATAAGGTTATGTTACTATTCACAAAAAAACAAGTTGGTTTCATCAGACTCCAAATAACTTACTGAACACAAATGTAGATGACAGTTTCTTTAAATTCAAAACATAGAAGTGGAAAAGTTATGTTTTAAAGGATAGTTAAAATACCTAATTAAAACAAATTTACATGAATCTATATTTATTTTTAGAAAAACTTGGGTTGTTACATTATCCCCACCTTCTTGAAATTGCGTCCTCGCAATTTTATTTACATATTAATCAACTCAGGGTACTTTTACCTCATAGCATTTTCAGACTCCCATGTTGCTTCTTGAACCATGTAGCTTCTCCACAAAACCATTACCTGGTGGATTACCTTATTCATCAATACCTATTCTCTTCGATCAAGAATCTGAACTGGTTTTTCTTCATAAGAAAGGTTCTCTTCCAGCTAAACTACTTCTAGGCACATGACATGTGATGAATCTGGCACATACTTTCTCAACATCGAAACAAGAAAAACATTGTGTTGTTGAAACAAACTTGGAGGCAAACCTACACAATATGCAACTGTTCCAAATTTCTCCAAGATTTTAAAAGGAATGATTAATCGTGTACTTATCTTATCTTTCTTACCAAAACACATCACAGTTTTTCAAGGAGAAATTTTGAGGAAAACATGGTCAACTACCTCGAAAAAGAATTCTTTCCTTCTATTATCTGTATAACGTTTCTGCCTACTCTGAGATATCCTCATGTGCTGCTGGATCATCTTCACATTATCAGCCACTTATTCAACTAATTCTGGCCCCATCAACTTTCTTTCACGGACTTCATCCCAAAATGCTAGAGTCTGACAGTGCTTCCAATACAAAACCTCAAAAGGTGACATCTGAATACTAGAATGAAAACTGTTATTAGAAGAAAACTTGACTAAAGAAAGATGTTGATCCCAACTTCCTTGTTAGTCCATTGAACAAGATAGAATCATATCCTCCAAAGTCTGAATCATTCGTTCTAACTACCCATATTATTGAGGATAAAAAGTTGTACTGAAATTTAACTCTTTTCCAAACGACTTCTGGAGTCCCTTCCAAAAGTTATAAGTGAACCTGGGATCCCGATTAGATACAATGGAAAGAGGAACTCCATGTAACCTGACAATATTCTTGAGTTACAATCGATAAAGATAATCGAAAGACATTGTATCTCGAATAGAAAAAAAATGTGCAGACTTTGTTAGCCGATCAACAATAACCCAAATCGCATTGTTACCTCGAGAAGTCCTTGGTAGTCCCACCACAAAATCCATGGATACATTCTCCCATTTCCACTATGGCACTGAAAATGGCTGAATAATCCCCTTCGGTAACTACCTCTTTTCTTTAACCTGCTGACATGTCAAACATTTCATGGTAAAATAATCTATATCCCTTTCCATTCCATCCCACCAATAATAATCCCAAAGGACTCTATATATCTTAGTACTTCCAGGATGAACCGAAAATGGAGAACCATGATCTTCACACAACAAATCTTTCTTCAACTAAGAATCACTAGGCAGACACAACCTTTTTCCAAATCTTAAAACATAATCCTTATCAAGGTTAAATTATGGTAGCATACCCACTTTAACCAATTCTACCTTTTTATGTAGCTCACGGTCTTCCTTCTGTGCTCGCTTAATTCTGCCTGAAAATGAAGACTACACTAAAACCTGAAACAAAATAGATGTATTCCATACACCAACAACTTCTAAGACAAAATTCATCAAATCATTAATAAAGGGATCATGTTCCAAACATAACATGGTTAATGATGAATGATTTTTCCAACTCAAGGAATCTTCCACTTTGTTTGATTTTCCAGGATAGTAATTGATTGTGCAATCATAATCCTTTATCAATTCTAGCCATCTTCTCTGCCTCATGTTTAATTCATTCTGAGTGAATATATACTTCAGACTTTTATGGTCAATATATATTTGACATTTGGATCCATATAAATGATGCCTCCAAATTTTAAAAGAAAAAACCACAGCTGCCAATTCCAAATCATGGGTGGGATAATTTAACTCAGGAGGTTTTAGCTATCTTGAAGCATAAGCAATTACCTAATCATTATGCATCAAAACACAACCAAGTCCCTTCAAAGAAGCATCACTATAGATGAAAAAATCACCATTTTAGGAAGGTAAGGCTAAAACTGGAGCATTCACCAATCACTTATTCAATTACTAAAAACAAACATCACATTCCTCTATCCAAACAAATTTAACCCCTTTCCGTGTTATCTTTGTTATCGATCTAGATAACCGTGTAAAGTTATTAACAACCCATCTGTAATAACCAGATAACCCAAGAAAACAATGAATCTCTGTAACATTTGTGGGTCTTGGCCATTCATCAACTACTTTTTTTTCAAGATCAACTATTATTCCATCCTTATTTACAATGTTCCTAAGAAAAGAAATCTATTGCAACCAAAAATCACACTTTCTGAATTTTCCCTACAGTTTCTTTTCTTTAAAAGTTTGGAAAACAACCATTAGATGTTTTTCATGAACCTCTTTATTTTTAGAAAATATGAGAATATCATCAATAAATATAACCACAAACTTATCAACAAACTCATGAAATACTCTATTCATAAGATTCGTGAATATAAAAGGTGCATTAGTTAATCCAAATGGCATAAAAACAAATTCATAATTCCCATATCTAGTACGAAAGGTTGTTTTTGGGATTTCATCCTCCTTCACCTTCAGCTAATGGTATCCAGATCTCAAGTCAATCCTAGAAAAGTATTGAGCTCCTTAGAGATGATCAAATAAGTTATTGATATGAGGAAAAGGAAACTTGTTTTTAACAGTGATGTTATTCAAAGCTCTATTATCAATGCAAAGTCTCATGGAACCATCTTTCTTTTTAACAAAAAAAAATAGGGGCTCCCCATGGTGAAGTGCTAGGATGAATGAATCATTTTTCAAGAAAATCCTGCAACTGATTTTTCAATTCAAGAGTTTCTATTGGAGCCATATGATATGGGGGTTTTGAAATTGTCTTAGCATCAAAAACTAAGTCAATTGTGAATTCGACTTCTCGATCAGGTATGACACTGGGTAACTCATCAGGAAAAACATCAAGGTAATCATTTACCACTAGTACATCATTAATTTGAATTGTTCCCTTGTTTTCAATAATATGAGCAAGAAAACTTTCATTTCCATCTTTCAATAGTTTCTCATCTTCATGATATGTTATCAATTATACGGGTCCATTCTTGTATACAAACTGAAACTCTTTCTGAAAAACAACTTCTTTAGCTCTTCAGTTAATTTTAGCATGATAATCAGAAAGCCAATCCATTCCCAGAATAACATCAAACTCAACTAAGGTTAAAACAAAATGGTTTGCAGGTAATGTCTTTCCACATAAAATAATAAAAAGATTCTTATAATTCATCTTTTCTATAACATTTTCCCTAGTGTTTTAACAATAAGTTCAGGTCTCATTTGTTAAGGTGATATTTCCAAATTACTATAAAATTTTTAAGAGATGAAGGAATGTGTAGACCCCGTATCAAACAAAACATTAGCAAAATCTTAGTGAACAAACAAAGTACATGATACAACTTCATTGGATGGCATGACATCTGCTGATATAGTTGCAAAGGATCTCACTACACCTTTCTTCTTGTATTCCGGATTCTTTGTATCATTCAGATCTCTCTTTGGGCAGGAATTTTCATAATGACCCATCTCACCACATTTAAAACACTTTACAGTCTACTTTTTGGGATTTGTCTTAGGATCATTTTCAATGCAATATCGGGCCATATGTCCAAACCTACCACATTTAAAACACTTCCCAGTTTTTCTAAGACATTCCCCAGGGTGTTTATTGACACACTTGTCACAAACTAGAAATTGGATTTTCTTACCATCATATTTCTTTGGTCAACTCTTACCCATTGCTTTTCAACTGGACCTCTTCTTCTCTTTGTTTTCAAAATGTATGTGATCATCAGCAAATTCCATCTCTACCCTCTCAGTACATCGGAAAAGTTTCTTGTGACTTTTGAATTCATGGGAGGCCAACACCCTTCAATACCTTGGATTCAATCCTGAGTAAAAGTGGTTGATTTTCCTATCAAGATTCATAGTAAGATTTGAAGCATACCTCACCAGTCGAGTGAAGTTCGCTTCATACACGGCCACTGAATCTTCCTCCTTCTGTTTCAATTCAAGGAATTTCTTCTCCATCCTAATTCTCACCACCTTAGGAAAATATTTTTCAAAGAAAATAATTTTAAATTCATCCCACTCTAAGGTATCAAAATCCTCTCTACCCCTGATTTTATTTAACATTGACCACCACTGATCAGCTTCCCCTTCAAAACGATAAATGGCAAGACTTGCCTTTTGATTGTCTGAACATCCCATAACATCGAATATCTTTTCAAGGGCTTTGATCCATCCTTCATCTACTACTGGGTCAGAAGATACATTGAATGCAAGAGGATGTTGTCTCATAAAATGTTCCACTACTATCATGTTCATTTGTTTTAAATCTATTGGTTCTCTTGCATGGATGTCACCACAATTTATTTCCTATGATAGTTGATCCATTACTGTCACAAATTGCTCGGTTCCAATCCCTACCATTCCGGGCTGTAGTTCCAGAAGGATGTCATTATATCGGTGCCTCTTCTCTTCAGAATACCTGTTCCTTCTACAGATAACCATTATAAACAAAAATTTCTTAGATTAATCAACATGGTAATCTTTAAATGCTATAACATTTCAAATTAAACATATAGTGAAAATCATTTATAGTATTCTTCTAACATCATCCTAACCCCTAAAGTTATCTAAACATCCTCTGATACCAACTATAAGAACCCGACCTTATTACATACATAATCTTGAATTTAGTCAAGAAAACACTTCCATTTTACATTAAGGATCTTTTCAAGTTTAGAGCTTTAGAGAATTAGGACAATACATTCATAACATTACACATTCTTACAGAGTGGATACCATAAAAACAGTTTCCATTTTTTTCAAAATATTATACATTAAAACTTAAAATAAGACTCATTGAAAATTCTTCAACATTTAACATGGATTCCTTCCTTGTCTTACACATCCATTAACCTGTGAAGATCATTTAAAAACCTGGGATGAGCACAAAATCTCAGTAAGGGATGAAAAGGAAGGAAATAGTACATTAGTCCATGAATACTCCTAATGTATGAAAACATTTTCAAAAGACATTCGTGTCACCCATATATACTTACTTTATGTAACATGATATTTACACAAGATCCACACAAAAAACCATTAGAACATAAATATAATCATAAAGGTATCTTTGGGCATTAATTACATAATCTTGTAACCATTCTTGGCTACCATATAATTTGTAACCCTCACGGCTACCTTACTTTGTGTAACCATCGCAGTTACACTTGGAGTAACCATACGACCGACCTCCAACTTACTCATAACCAATGCATTGGAGGGATATATAGGTCCCATAATTCATCATAAATAATTACCAATAACCAAAACATAATCATACAACATGGATAATTCCATAAAAACATTACATTGGAATTTCGTAAAACTGAATATAAAAGAGGATTTTTAAAGAAAAGCCCAATATAAATATCATACAATTGAAGAGAGACATAAGAGAGTGGATGGAGTTTGTATATATACTATAAATATACATAATTAAACATAATATAAACAGAACCCATCACACAAACAAGTTAAATATAACATAAATAATGAAGTGGAAGGTTAACCCAAAGAATGGAAATCAGGTTAAGAATTCCCTTACCTCGGGATTCTATTACTTCACACTTGTTTAAACCTCATTTATAATGGTTAAAAGAGTGTTATTAATATTTTACATAAACATTTTCATGTTTATAACATCTTATATGATCATTTCATAACATCATTTCACCCTTTAATTGTAAGTAGTTTTCCCCTTGCAATGTTTTTGGGGAACTTCTTTACATGATTTCCAAGATTGGTTCATGATGGATGTTCTTTTTGATTGGAAGTCAAACTCCAGAATTGGATTGGACTAGTATTTACATATATCCAATAACATAAATCATACCATTTATCATATTGAATTCTTACATGAGTATGATTCATAAGTTAGAACATTAATGATGTTCGTTTCGATCATTTTAGTGGTTCTTTGATAAAAACGACCTCATTTCAATTTATAAATTAAAACAATGTATTAGAAATAATTCCAGAACCATGGATGAGACTTAATACATATATTATAACCTGTTTCAACCATAAAAATTGTTTCATGACCAGACTTGAAGGAATTAATGGAAATTGAAATCACATCGTCCACAATGTCGGTAATTCGACACATCACAGACAATGTTTTTATTCCTTAGATAAGTGGGGGTGGAGAAAAATAATGATGATGAATTTTACATGTACATGAGAGAATAAATAATATACAAGATTCTGGAGCTTTCATGCCTCTTATTTAAGAGGAGGTGATGAAATTAGAAGAAAAGAATGGAATCTTAAAATAAAAGAAAACATGATTACCTTTTCACGAAAATTCGGCAGCCTAACAGCGTCTCTTAAAATTTCATAAAAATAGTTTGATGAGAGGAAGGGGATATCTCATCATTAATACATAATATGGGAAGTAAGGGGGGGTTTAATGAAATATCCCATCATAAGAAAAAGGTAATGGAATAGAATAACATAAAATGAAAGGAAATAAAGAAAATAAAAGAGGAGGTTTACCTCTTGATCTCTTCTCCTTGAGATCCTCCTTAAGGGATTTGTTTTTGGTCTTTTGGAGAGACCAATAGCTCTAGGACGTGGGGAAGAAGATTGGGGAGGGAATTTGACATAAAATAGAAAATTCTCAAGGCTTGAGAGGTGTGGGAGGAAGAGGGGAGTGAGGGTGGTATTTATAGTGGAGGAGAGGGGGTATTTTTCTTTATTTTAATCATTATTTTAATATTTTTTCTCAAGACTATGAATAATATTAATTCATGGGACCTAAAATAGTAATAATGGAATGTGAGTTCGAACCAAGTGGGATTAAATTATCCTTGAATCACCTATGATGCAGTAAATCAAGTATTTAGCATTTATTGTATTTTATCATATTTTACTATTCATAAAAAATTCTTGAATTTCAGAAAAATCCCAAAAATTTACCCTAGCCATTTTTCAAAGTTTATAATTAAAAAATGAAGTCCATTTTTGAAAAATAATTTTCTAAATATTATTAATTTAATTTCTAAATAAAATCATACTTAATTCAAAAATAAACAGTTCTAATTCTTCAACTACTTCTTTATCACAATGAAAAATTAACCAAGATGATGTTATCTTCTATCCTTAAGAAAATAAAATAATAATAATATTTACTATTCATTAAGGTCATATTACTATTCATAAGGGTATTTTACTATTCACAAGAAAACAAGTTGGTTTCATCAGACTCCAAATAACTTACTGAACACAAATGTAGATGACAGTTTATTGAAATTCAAAACATAGAAGTGGAAAAGTTTGTTTTAAATTCTAGTTAAAAATACCCACTTAAAACAAAGTTCCATGCATTTCTATTTATTTTTAGAAAAACTTGGGGTGTTATACTCTATCCTGGGCACCAGTCTGAGTCTCATGCACTGTATTGATCTTATGATTTGGTTTCTCTTACACTAAAACACCACATCCTCCTCATCAAACTGTTTTTCCAACAGAGCTCGAACTACCCATCTGATATGTTCCATCTGGTTTCCTATCACTTATTTGTATCATTTTTGGTCATCTCTCATCAAAAATTATCTAGGCATTCCTATAGAACTTCTATAAGTGTCTCATCCTATAACAATCCTTATACTACACTCTCGGTCGAAGGCACTAAACTCATATGTACTCGACTGGTCATAATGATAGAAAAGTACCTAACCCCTTCCTTGAGAGATTTATCCTCTACCATGGATGCACTTTCCAACACCACCTTGTTGAAAACTCTCATAAAATTTCTTTATACAATCAAAGGATGCACTATCAGATCACACAACTGAACCTACATATCTGCTACTAGAACCCTCATTTGGGTTCCCCTTAGAAATGAGATCCTAATTCACCACCTCAACAAAATTATTTAAATTAATATTATTTACATTATATTTTATCTCATGCCTAATACCATTAGGGATACATTTCTATGTAGTTATCTCATTCTCATCTAATACTAGAACAAACCACTGTAATTCAGTGAATTCACCAACATAATCCATCACTAAAATATTCCCCCTAGTTAAAATCCATAAACTTTACCGATCTCTATTTACCTAGAGAATCCAAGTAAAAATTATCTAAGAAACTTTCTTGTAAATACAACCATTCCATACCATCCAAATACGCAGCATGGACCTAAATATCCATCTAGTGATTCATTGGTCATCATATAATTTAATTTTCTAACATAAAATTATTCTCTGGAGGAGTGTCCAAATGATCCATAATCAACTGGATAAACACAATCCAAAACTAAAAAACCTCAAGACCACGAACATTTGTGAAAATCATAGGATACTATAGTTGGAACTCACTTTTCATGTCAAACATACACGGCATATCCCACCCTAGGTATCATTTCACAAACTATAAAATGTGAGTGAAATTCTCATGGAACTACTATTATTCCCTATCACTTAGAGTCAATGGGGACTGTTATCATGCTGTTGGAGGTGTATTCTTATAAATATCCTCTTTTCACCCTATTGGAAACCATTTTCATGGTTGAATCTCTTTACATAGGCAAACAAAAATATCAAAACACATAATATATCATTTCTAAAGTTACACAAAATATGGGTCACAACTAGGCTTAAAAAAGCTACTCCACATGCACTATCCTAATGGATTCAACCACATTACTATCACTGCCCTCAACCATCCCTAGTATAATCCATGAATAACACATGGTAAACCAATATTTTAAATTTCAAACATTACATTGGGTTCCATTTTAACATCTTTAAAATTTTAAAACAATTTTGACGTTATCATTAGGAATGATTTTAACCATATAAATTAACATCTTTTTCCCTAAACATGGGTTAGATTCTCCAATGCATTAGCTCATTTCCAAGGCCAAACACATCCTAATATATTGTCTACCTTTCCTACGTAGTAATACAATATAAAAGATAGCATGCTATGATACCACTTTTTAATGTCCTGACCAGGGTGATAGTAATATGGTGTCTCAATCTATTTATCTGCATGACCTTAGGATAGCCTCTACATATGAAAAATTATACTAACTAGCATCAATGGTTTAATGAGAAATATGGTTATACTATACACTCTTTATAAGGGTAAGTGGAAATGGAAGTAAAAAATAAATAATATCATGCAATAATAACCAATAATCATACATTGCATACCACTTTACCAAAATGGGGAATTATAAAAAAATCAATATTGTAAACATGTCATGTAATTATAGTATAAATTCCAAACTTAAAAAAACATGACACTAAATTCTATCCCTACAATCAGTCCTAAAATCATGTCATTCCCCCTCATCCATGATTCATCAAAATCCAACCATATATAATATGGTATTTTCCATTATCTAGACATAAAACCATTAAATATTATGGGGTACCATCAGCAGCCTGAGTAGGTTGTGGGTACAACTCAGTAGGACACCACCAATAGTGTCTAAATCAATATATATTCCCAGAAAAATAAATGTGTATACATAAGTAAATGATACTAATCAACTAGGTATTAAATTAAAAATGCTTCTCAATAATTTTTATTAATAATATGGTTAAATCATCCAACCAAAAAAGGAATTTATTGATAATATAAATTGATTTTTCCCCAAATACCATTAAACCTTTTACAAATCCCATATCAAATGCTCTTAGTTTCCAAATCATTATGTCAACACCCAATACATGAATAATGAGCATCATCCCATCATTTCAAGTCAAGGATGTATAGAATCAATGTTTTCCATCCTATATCAATGAAAAGACGTGGCCTGTTAAAAATCCTTACCCCTGGGTTGGAATCTCTATGTTCATCATCTATAACAATTTCACCATTACAAAAAATATCATTTCTCAACATAATTGACATTTTTTCCAAGGTTTCACCCATTACAACATTAATTAATTACCATGGTCAAATATACTCAACCCCTTTGCCCCAATTCCATACTTCAATCATTTAATCATCTAACTTATGACTTAAATTTAATTAAATATATATTTAAAAACATAAACCTACCCATATACCGATTTATATTTACTCTCATTATCATATCATGAAACATTTTATTACCAAGTTAATTAGAATGTCCCTTTATGTTATTATAAGAAAAAAACCACATTACCACAGATCTACTCTCATATAATTCCAATTCCATCATTTAATGGTTTATTAAATTACTTTCAAGGGATTGGACAACCCCATTCATAGTCATGGGGATGGTCTAAAATACATCAATGGGCTCGATGAGGTCTATGAGAGTCTCATTTGTCAATTTAATGCTAAAATTACTTTTCCTAGTCAAATACTGTAAAACTCACAAGTCGATGCGTTTTTATAACCACAAATAGAAATATTACACCAAGAATTTGGGAGAGATTTTGTAGAACACCAACCTCAAGTTCCGTGAAAAAAAACTCACCCTTTCATGGCCCTTAATTTGAGGTAAAATAATAAATAACATGAAGATAAAAATTCCTTGTAAAAATTAGGTTTTATGAGACTGAAAATAAGAGGAACAACCATATAGAGCTTCTAATAAAAAATAGAAGAAATATTACTCAAATAATCACCCAGGGGGTAAAGACCATGACCCCATTTTCCCGGATTCTGTGCCTTACATTATTACATTGGCATAATAAACAAATAAGTATCATCCAGAAGAACCAAATAGTTTAGTAGTGTTAGAAAAAAAAGATAAAAACATGTGTTTTAAATTATAACTTAGATACAACATATAAAATCCATTGGAAACATACATAACTCCAAGATTTTCCATGTATGTCATTCATAATATACATCTCAGCATCCGAGGAAAAAATAAAACAAAATAAAGGGGTGATCTCGGATTATTCAAGAGGTTAAGTAATACAATAGATGCTAATATAAATAATATTTCATGGTTAATTACTAAAAACACACACGATTAGAACAAAATCTTGAGCGTGATATGGAAAGAATAAAAGTTGGATAAACAATTCCATATAAATAATCACATGAGAAGAAAGTTTAAAATGGATATTATTCTTGTTGAATAATTACATTTATTTTATATAACTAATATCATAATGATATAATTCATAATTTCAGACATCATAAACATACCTTTGAGACCTCGTCTTAGACAACTGAAAATAAATGGGTAAGGCCACGACCAAATCCATTTCTATTTTGTCTCAAGAGACCTATCAATGTATTGATGGGATATATCGATCCCCAATCTTCACTTAAAAAGTCCTATAAATTAATAATATGAATGGTTTTAAACATAAAAGACACACACACACACACACACATATATATATATATATGAAATGTAAATAACTTTCCCCAATCAGTAAACATAATCACTAACCATTTTGAGTAATATGGTGAATGGTATCAAAGTAGTACATCCACAGTCAAACTAATCATAAAAACATTTAATAAAATATGGTATATTATAATCATAAGAGATAAATATCAACATATTATATTATTAAATATTTTTTTGAAATATATTAAATTATCCTAAAAACCCATCGATGAATTCTTAAATGAAAGACACTTTTTACTTTACAAAGAAGAGTTCCTTTGAAAAAATCATTTTTATTTCTCATAATTATCTGTGTAAAGCCAGAAATGAAAAAATATAGTTTTTAATGAAAATATTAATGATTTTTTAAAAATAATTGTGTCTTAAAAAATTATGGATGGTACTTCAAAATGGGTAATAAATCAAGAAGTTCCCTTTAATTTGGCTTTTTATAAGGATGAATTGAAAATGAAAACTTATAAAATATCTAATTCCACAGAAATAACTATTAAATGATCTGGATACATGATTTTGGAACATGTACATAGAATTTAAAAGAATTGTATAAAAATAATGAAGAATTATCTCAGTTTAAAGAGGGAGAAGACATAACCCGGGTGAAATTAGAGGATCGGAAAGAAACCCTTACCTTATGTTTGAAAGTGTTTTGCACTTGTACATAATGACCCTTATAATGAAATTAAATCCATTAATGAATTATTTAATAACATTTAATATATTTAGTTTATTTATTATAATTTTATTAAGTCCAATTATGGTCTTTTGACTAGTTATAAGATTTAATTCTGGCGTTAGTGAGTGTTCTTTTCCTTGGTTTTTATGATTTTTTTACTTATATAAGAGTATAAAGATTCATATAAAATGAGAACAATTATAAAGAACTGAAATTTTATGTTATAAATGATAATACATTAGATAAAATGGTTATATAATTATTCTGTTTATATGTGGTAAGGATGAATCATTCGATAAGACAATAATGATAATTGTTTAGATTATTTTAGCAGTTCTTCGATCATTACAAACTAATTTTGTTTCATTAATTAATATCATGTATATATACTATTTCCAAAACACAAAATTACCTATAATATATATAATACAATATTTCTAACCATAATTGTGGTTTTATGACCATCCTTCATGGTGTTAGTGAAAATGAATAAGCATCGTCCATGGTGGTTGTAAATCAACACACCATGGATGATAAGTTTTTTTAGAATAAAAGGGGGAGGTAAGAGGTTAGTGTTAGATCGTAATATATATGTATATGTATATTATATGGAACAATACAAGATGGGGGTGAATTTTAGGTTTAAAAACTTTGTATTTAAACACTTAAGAAAGAACATAGTTTAAGTGGTCTTAAGAAAATACAATTTACAACCAATATAAATGACCATACGGGTCTTGGATCTGATGGATATGATATGATGTAATACCAAAAGTAATGAAAAAAATTGTATTTTAATTTAATACAATGATCAGAGTAATACAAATTTAAATGATTCTACCACACAGTGTAAATAATCTCTTAATACAATATGTAATGAATGAATTGTAATTGAAACAATTACAATAGTAAAAGAATATGAATAGAAAGAAGAAACAAAATGATTCCCTAGATATTACAACTTTTAGTATAAATGTAAATGTATTACAATTATTTTATCCCAAATAGTATGGTATCCTTTCACCAAGGATAAAGGTCTTTCTCACCACTACCTTGGTAATCCCTTGATACGATGATCAATATGATTGTCTTCCTATCCCCATAATCCATCAATTAAGAAGGTAATCAGCACCTCCTTCTTTCAAAAACATGAAATCCCTCGATATGATCATCAACAGTACATATTCTTATCCCTAGAAACCCTCAATAATTATCACAATGATTGGTTACACAAATCAGAAACAAAGCACTTATAGAAATACATGAACTTGGAACGAGTTGTTCACTTCTGCTATTTTCAAGGCTTTTGCCCAAATCAAGAGAGAAGTCACTCTATCTCTCTCTATAACTTGATAGAAGAAAAATTTATGTATTCTGTTTTGAGTGAAATATTATTTATAGGCCTTAGGATCCAATTGTCATATTTCATCCAATGGTCATATTTCTCTAAAGAATTCTGAGGGACTAGGACACCAGGCATTACAACTGTCAAAACAAACAGAATACACGACATTGTTTTGATTGATATATAACCAACTCAACGACATCATTTTAGTAAGAAAATGTTCAGTGAAAAGGTATGGAACAAATATTATTAGAAACATGTATATGGTATTTTATTAATACATGAGTGCGATGAATTTCATGAGTACGATACATAACTTGGATATTATGTATATCGTGATTACGATGCATATCGTGGTCACGATAAATAACATGTTTAAAATGCACAATGTGATTATGATGTATAACCTGGTTATGATTCTTAATATGAATATGATACATAACCTGGTTATGATGCATATGGTTATGATGTATATAGTTACGATACATAACATGGATACGAGACATGTCCTGGTTACAAAACATGTGGTTACGATGTATAACATGATTACAATACACTACTTAACCTTATTATGATATGTGATTTAAATGAAATACTTAATCTGGTTACGATGCATGATTACAATGCAATACTTTACTTGGTTACGAAGCATGATTATGATTCAATACTTAACACGGTTACGATACATGATTATGATGCAATATTTAACATGGATACGATGCATGGTTATGATGAAATACTTAACCTGGTTACGATGCATGTGGTTACGATTCATAACAACATAAGTGGTTAAAACATTTCTGGTTACGTTGTAAAACAACATACATGATAAGCAACAATTAATTTGTGATTTCCAAAACAAAAGGTTCAATGGAAATGTAGAAACACATTTTAACTCAACAATATCCCCCTTTTTAGAAAGCACAGTAAAACAATAAAGACTTATCTCCCCTAGAGTTTAATAACTCTTTAAAAATTAATAGTGAATATGACTAATTTCACCCTTGGTTAAAACAAAAACACTAGGGTTATATTCTCTTCACTTTTACTTGTGAGTTCTCCCCATTAATAAGGTATTCATCAAATTATTCTTTTTCAAACTATTATCCCCCTTTGTGATTTTTGAAAAGAATAATGGAAATTATTCACTTCCTGCTAAATTCTATAGAAATAGAGTATGAAACAATAGACATTACATTTAATGAAATAGGTTTTTATTACAACAAGAGTTCTAAAAATAATTATTTCCCATTTTATTTTTTTCAAAATATTGACATCAAAACATTCATCTTCTTGAAATCTTTCTTATCCTCGATAAATTTATCAATAGCTTATTTCTTAACATTAAACATCACATTCTATTCTTCAATAATCCTTTCTTGCTTCTGGAAACTTTGTTATAGAAGTCGATTGATTACTTCTTGAGCTTTAAGCCGTACTTCCTGATAATTGATATCATCCAATATGATTTTTTAGGACTTCTCTAGGATTTCAACTCTATTTGATATCAAAACAACCTCATTAAATTCATTCTCCAATTTTTCCTTCAGACCAACAATCTCTTCAGATTCTATTCCTTTTGATGTACATAGTCTTTGAAAGACTTCAAGTTTTTCATTCAAATCAGCAACCATCTTTTGAGACATTGAATTAATAACATTTAACTGATGTACCAATTCATCATTCTTGTCCAAATGATTCTTGATACTATCATCAACATTATAAGACCACTTCAAAACCTTATTAAATTCCTTAAAATCCTTAGCAGCACATTCCTTTAAAATCTTGAAATCGGATTCAAGACTCAGAAACTTGTCCATCAAAACATTGATAGAGTTTCCTCCATCATTATTAGCACTTGAAAGGATTTCTAACCTGGATTTAAAATTTGGAATGAATGGTATCATCTTTTCTAATATATTCAAATCTTGTTCAATGTACTGAATTCCCTTTAATGTAATTTTCCTTTTAGAATCAGTATCTTCAGTGTATTCTGGGAGATCACTGAAATGAGTTTTAGTACCGATCAATTAAGTTGGTTGATTATAGTTCTTATTAAGATTCTTCCTCATCTTAATCTTTATCTTAAATCTGAATAACATTCATAGAGGAAACGTTTTAGACACTTCCTTGGAAGGCTGAGGATATAGAGATAGAAATTTGAATGATGGAACTTCGAAGCATTTAGCCAAAAGGTTTCTCTTGTTTGAATCCTCTTAATTCTCTACCATTTCTTCTTCTTGTCCTCCTTGTTCTTCCCCTTGTTATTCTTCCCCTTCTTCTTCTTCTTCTTAAAATTCTTGAATGAGACATTGTGTGGCCAATTGTTCTTATGATTTTTTTTCTTTTCCTTTCCCTTATGGATCTAATTGAGTTTGAACTGGTGGATCCCTTATTAAAACACTTTTTTTGGATTGCTCATATATTTTGAGAAGAGTATCCATGTCTATATCTTGGGACTTTCTCTTCTTCATTCTCTTCTTTATTTCTTCTTATTTTAGAGTTTATTTTAATCTTATTTTCAAAGCCAGTGCTTCGGCAAGATCCAAGCAAAACTAAGGATCCCCTTCTTTAATTTATTCTTTTTTCTTTATCTACTCAACATCAACCTCATTAGATATAGCCTTTTTTATTTTATTCCTTTAGAATTTTAGTACTAATTACCATTCCTTTTCTTGAAGTTGTCTTGGATGGTTTAGAAGTTTATCTCTTCCTTAAACTACTTATTTTTCATTCTCAACATCCATATCATTCTCAAAAAAAATTATTCAGGATTGAATCGTAACTTGAGGCTCTTTATCGTATCCTTACTGATTAAGGGCTCTTTAAAGGAAGTTGGATATGACTTGATGGATATATTACACAATCTCAAGAATTATTTTAGAAACCAACTAATAATGGATGGAAACATGATTAGTTGAGATTTTATAGCACCCGATTTAAGTTTTTTAATTGTCAGGAAAATGAATCCCATTAGTTTGAACATCCTTATATTCAATAGATAATAAAAAACATACACATCTGAAACTTATAAATTTTACTTATCACCTTTTCTCAGAAATAAAAAACCTTCCATCTTGAGGGATATGAGTTTATTATCTCCTAATAAATGACTTAATTTTCTCTTGTTCTCATGAATCCCAAAAAGTGATTCTTTAGCTTTACTCTTATCAAGAGTCTCATCAGATTCTGGTAATTTATGAGAAGTACATAAGGGATCACCCTCATATAGAACACCTATAAACATAGTTTCTATTTTTATAGAGGTTGTAAACTTTTTATGATACATTATAAAATAAATCTTAAGACCATTTTCTATCTCTATTGATTTATAAAATTGTAACACCTCATCATGATACACTAAATCTTGGTATAAATCTGGTCTTTCGACACAAATGAATTCCCAACCTTGGAAACATATTATTCTTTTCAAAGAAGAATAAAAAGTCTCATAAAAGAATCGAGATACTAACATTTCACCTTAAAAGGTCATGGAAGAGAAATATTTTGGACACATATCCTTTGGAGATGAAGTAATTAACTCAGACATGAATGACTAACTCAAACCCAGAATATTTTCCCGGTTACGAAAGCTAAGTAGATCTTTGATTAATAAAACTAAGGTAGAACTTATTAGGAACCGCTCTGGATATTTATATAACATCAAGACTTAGGAGAAAAATATATGAGTTCGATGTGGGATAGGTTGGGAGGGGTTGTTTAAAAAAATTGTCAGTCAGGATTGGATTCAAAAGATCTAATGGTTCGGAATGATTTTGAACTCTTGACATTTTAATTTGATTGAAAAAATATTCAAACTGAAACTTATTAGAAGTTAAAAGAAATAATTGAGTAATAACTATTTAAACAACCAAAAATAAGGCTTTATAAATTGTATGTGTCAGAGTATCAGGATAGATGTATTGGTTTTAGTATATTGTTCATATGATAATAATATAAAAAAAATATAAAACTAATAAGAATTCTAAAACCAATAAAATCGAAAACAGTTGGTTTCGATAATCTATTACCTATAGAATAATCCAAAACTGATAATCTAATACTTATGGGATAATCCAACACTGATGATCTGGTACCTATGACATGAAACATGAAACTAATAAACGTGAAACCGATTAAAAGTCTAAAACCAATAAAATTGAAACTGATAAACATGTAAAAATAAAATTGATACCGATTATAGTGAAACTAATAATAATGAAAAACTGATAAAAGGAAAACCGATAAATGAAAAACTGATAAATGTAAAACTGATAAATGAAAAACGATAAATGAAATATTGATCCATAAAAAAATGTAAAACCAATAAAGGTAAAACTGATATACATAAAACTATAAAACTGATAAGGGTAATACTCATAAACTTAAAAAATAATAAGTGAAACTGATAAAATGTAAAACTAATAAGTGAAACCGATTATAGTGAAACTGATTATAGTGAAACTGATTATAGTGAAACCGATAAATATGAAAACTAAAAAGTATAAAACTAAAGAGTGAAATGCATAATCTCCCTTTGAAAAGGAGTTACTCAATGTAAGGAGATGGTTTAAACAATAAATAGATGTGGATGGTTACTTTATAGTGATCATTCCAAGTTTTTACTAAATGTTTTCAAATATATAATAAGATAATTTTTTTGTGAAAAATATCAGAAAGTTGGTCTTATATTCTGATGAATTGTAAAATAATATCTAAATTTTGTGTGTGATCTCTAAGAAAGTGATGTCTAATATCTATGTGTTTTGAATGTGAGTGATGTGAAGGGTTTTTACTAAGAGTAATTGAACTAGTATCATCCCATGGTATTTGAGTTTTAGAAAAACTCTTTCCATAGTCAGTGAGTGTGTGTTTCATCCACAACACTTGAGAAAAAAACCTCCAACTGATACATATTCATCTTTAGCAGTGGGAAGTGCTACTGAGTATTGCATCTTTTATGACCAAGAAACTAATGAATCTACTAAGAAATGACATGTTCCAGATGTACTTTTTCTATCCATTCTAAATTCATCAAAATCAGTATCCTAAAAGATTTTCAAAACAAAATCATTTCCAGAAGAATAGAATAGTCTTAAATCCATAGTTCCCATTAAGTAGTGAAAAATTATTTTCATTGCTTTTAAATGATATTCCTTTGGATTAGATTGATATCTTTTACATAAAAATACCGAAAACATTATGTCTAGACAACTAGCTGTCAAGTATAACAAACTTTCTATCATACCCATAAAAGATTTTTCATCTACTGGTTTCCTATATTCATCAAGATCAAGTGTGTTTGAGGTACCAATTGGAGTTCTTACACTTTTAGTGTTGCATATCCATACATTTTAATTAAGTCTTTGATATACTTTTGTTGGGATATATAGGTTCCTTATGGTTTTTGAGATATTTGAAAACCTAAAAATAATGTTAACTCACCCATCATAATCATTTCAAACTTAGATTTCATATGATTTTCAAAATAATAAGTTAGTGATTGTTGATTTGATCCAAATGTAATGTCATCAACATAGATTTGAACAATTAAATTTTTTTTTATAAAAATATTTGGATCCTCAATACCTTTGTCATTATTGTTTTGTAAAATAAATCTTGTGAGTCTATCATACCAAGCTCTAGGGGCTTATTTAAGGACATTCAAAGCTTTGTTATGTTCAAAAACATGATCATGATGTTTTGAATCTACAAAACCTGGAGGTTGTTGTAAAAAACTTATTCTTGTACAAAACAATTAAGAAAAGAACATTTTACATCAATTTGAAAATTTTTGAAGTTAAATAATGTTGTAAAGTCTAATAGAATTCAAATAGATTCAAGTCTAGATACTAGAGCATTAGTTTCTTCATAGGCTATTACCTCTTGTTGATTATACCCTTTAGCAACATCTCTTCCTTTATTTCTTACAATGACTCAATTTTTATCACATTAGTTTTTGAAGACCCATTTTACAGCAATTAAAGTTGTTTATTTAGGTATTTCAAAAAATGTTCAGACTTGATTCTTTTCAAATTCATTTAGTTCATCTTTCATTACTTTAATCCAATCCTCATCACCTATGGCCTCAATATAAGTTTTTGGTTCAAATTCTGATAGAAAATAAATATGGTCTATTTCATTTCTCAAGGAATTTCCTGTCCTTGAAGGTTGATTTACATCACTAATGATATTATCACTGGGATGATTCCTAAGAAACAATTGATTTGGGTTTTGTAAAACTGTTTCATCAAAATAAGGAAGAAATTCTTCTTGGGTAAATGTTTCAGAAACATTTTCTTGAGTATTTCCCTTTTCAAAAGATCTTTCAATCAATATTTGATAATCAGTTTGTGAAATCAAATATATTGATGTGGATAGGTATTGATTAAAAATAGGGTCAGTTTCCTAAAATTTAACAAGAACTGTTTCCTCAATAGTACAAGAGATTTTGTTAAAAACTCTATATGACTTAGAAGTAGTGGAACAACAAAGAAACATTCCGTCATTGGATTTGGGTGAAAATTTATGTACATTTTAATGAGTATTCAATATGAATACTTTGCATCCAAATACTATGATGTTAGAAACTTTAGTTTATCGGCTAGTCCACAATTCATAAAGTGTTTTATTATGAAAAGGACTAGTTAAACTCAATTTATTATATAACTTGCAGTATTAACAACTTCATCCGAAAAATTATTAGTAATTGAGTATTCACTCATCATGCTTCTTTTCATTTATTAATGAATAAAATTTATTCTATCAAAAACACCATTTTTCTGAGGGGTTCTTGGAGCTGAAAAGATGTGAGTAATACCTTTGTCACTATAAGAAGTTTCAAAATATGAATTTTGAAATTCACCACCATGATCACTACGAAGAGTTATTAGTTTTAGGTTATTATCATTTTTAACTTGGGATCCAAAAGTTTTGAAATAGAAAAAGGATACATATTTCTTAGATAGAATATAGACTCATGTGATTTTGGTGTAATCATCAACTAAAACAAATACATGGTAATTTCCTCCAATGCTTCCAGTTTGTATAGGACTAAAAATATCCATGTTCACCAGTTGTAATTAATTAGAAGTTGAAACTTAATTTATTGATTAAATTATTTTTTATGTTTCTTTCCATATTGTCAAGGGTCAAAAAAATTTGTAGAATCATACCTTAGATCTAGTATATCCTTAAAAAGTATTTTCTTTGAGAGTTTACCAAGTTTCCTAAGGTTACAGTGTCCAAACCATCTATGTCATAAACATGACTGATCTTCAATTTCACTTAAGCAAGGTAAGTCTTGGCTCCTAAGGTATTCTACGTTGATTTTGTATGAATTCTCATACATATGGGAAAAAATCATTAATTCAACCTTGGAATTGTGAACTAAACATTTATCATTCCTAAAATTCACAAGGTAACATTCATTAGATAATTGAATTATGCTTATAAGGTTGTGGTTAAGACCTTTAACAAACAAAACATTTGGAATTAAAACATTTCCTAAAAGAACAATATTATCTATACCAATGATCTTTCCTTGAGAATTATCTTCTAAGTTCACTCTTCCAACTTTCATTTTAATGGTCTTTTCAAAGAAATATTTGTTTCCAATCATATGTCGAGAAAAACCTCTATCCATGTACCAAGTTTTCTTATTTTTTGTACACTTTTTTTCACCCAAAAGAAAAAAAATAGTTTTTTATAAACCCAATCTTGTATGAATCCTGAAATGTTAGTAAAAATAATTTTAAGAATCGACATTTTTTTAAAAAAAATTAGCTTTATGAAATCCTAAAGGATAGGTTTTATTTAGAGAACAATTTATTTCCCAATTTTCACCACAATGAAACTTTGTACAGAAAGGGGAACTTTGGGTAAAAATATAAATATTACTAAAAATAATTTTGGAATTAGTATAACAAATTCTAGAACAATTCCTTAGAGGATGAATTTGAGAATAAATTTTGTCAAATTCTTTTCTTCCAGTAGTAAAATTTTATAAAAGTTTCTGAAGAGAAAAAAAATTCAAATTTTAGTCGAATGACTAAATTATCATTCTCACAAGGAATTTTTTTGGAAATGTTTTTTTTTTCAAAAACATTTTTCTTTAAAAAAAGTTTTTCAATGTCCTTATAATGTTTAACCTTCTCAGAATTTATTTCAATAAGGTATTTTGATATATTTTGAAAATCAAGAGTTTTATTATCAAGATCTTTCAAAAGATCTGATAATTCTTTTGTAAGGATAGATAATCTAGAATTTTCTTTATCAATAGTTTTCTTGAGTTCATAATTTTTATTCTCAAGAAGTTTGTTAAATATTGATACTTCTTAAAAATAAGGAAAATTGTCCTCTGTTGAGGAAGATTCTTTATCCATAGAGTAAGATATTTATCATCAGGGTAATTGGCATTCATTTTTAATAGATTCTGAATTTGTTACCTTTATCATGAGATGATGATTTTTAATAGGTAGTTTGTCTTTGAGTCCTCTATTTTTCTAGCCAAAAGATTCATATTCTGAAGATTCATTTTATGAATCACTACCACTTTCACTCCCAGTATCATTTGATTTAACGACTTTCTTTGTCTTTGACTTGTAATACATTTTCTTTTTTCTTTCATAATGTTTCTCCTTCCTATCTTTTATTTTAATAAAATGACAATCTGGCCTTATATGACCTACTCTTTTACATTCATAACAACTTACTTCTGAGTCTTTCTTGTCTTTTCTCTCTTTATTTTTGAATCTATATTTAAAATCATTTTTTACAACAATGTTGTTTATTATTCAAGTAATATTGGCTAGTTCATTCTCTTAATGATCACTTTCACTGGATTCTGATATCACAACAGCTTTCTTAGCTTTTAATCTTGTTATCCTTTCTGGTTTCTTGGATTTAGATGTAGTAGTAGAAGCTACACTTCCATTTCCATTCTTCTTCTTATTAAAATCTTCATCTATTTTCATTATTTTCTCATGCTTTAAGAGAGTACCAAATAATCCATCAAAAGTGATTTGAGTAACTTTATTGTTCTCATCAATATATATCCTTTTTTATTCCCATTCATTTGGAATGATATCTATTTTCTTGTCCACAAGCACTTCATAATTAGGACCCTTTTCACCCATGGATTGTAGATAATTGACGATTTTCACAAATATTTGTTTCACATTGTATAATGGTTCTCCATAAATAAAAACAAACCCATGATATTTAGTTCGAAGCACTGCTCTTCTTGTTTCAATAACTTTAGATGTAACAAAATGTGTGACTTCTAATTTCTTCCAGATACAATTAGATACATCACATGATGATATCTGACTATATATATTCTTGGTAATAGAACACAAAAAATTGTTTCATACCTTTTAATTCATTTGATATTCTATTTTCTCTTGTTTAGTGAAGGTTCTGACTTCCATGTCTTGAATTTTGTAATCTCTAGGAAGCAAAACAAAGTTGTCCACTCTAGTATTACTGAAAAAAGTGTTCATTCAATCTCTCTAGTACTCATAATCATTCCCATCAAAAATAGGTGGTCTAGTTGGATTTAGGTTTTCAATTGATCGAATATTAATCCATTCCATCTTATAGAAACAATAATTTTCCACTCAACACATTAGTGTAGTAAGTAGTTATAAACAAAAGATTTGTTAAATAAATACAATTTTCTTATAGAAAGAAATAAAAAAAGTGAAAAATTCAGTGCAAACCAACTCTAATACCAATTTTTGGATAATAATATATATGTATATGTATATTAGATGGCACAATACAAGAGGGAGGTGAATTGTAGGTTTAAAAACATTGTATTTAAACACTTAAGAAATAAATTATTAGGTATTAAACTAATATAATTTACAACTAATACAAATGACAGTACGAGTATTGGATCCGATGTATATGATATGATGTAATACCAAAAGTAATGAAAAATAATTGTATTTTAATTGAATACAATGATCAGACTAATAAAAATTTAAATGATTCTACCATACAACATATAGAATCCCTTAATACAACATGTAATGAATGAATCATAATTGAAATAATTACAATAGTAAAATAATATGAATAGAAAGAAGAAACCAAAGAATTCCATTTCTATTGAAAATTTTAGTGGAAATGTAAAGGTATTACAATTATTTTATCACAAAGAGTAGGGTATCCCTTCTCCTAGGATAAAGGTTTATCTTACCACCACCTTGGTAATCCCTCAATACAATGATCAGGATTATTGTCTTCATATCCCTATAATCCCTTGATTAATAAGGTAATCGACACCTCTAACTTTCAAAAAATTTAAATCCCTTGATATGATGATCGGAAGCACATATTTCTATCCCCGGAATCCATCAATCATTATTACAATGATCGGTTGCACTAAGTAGGAACAAAGAACTTATATAAATACAAGAACTTAGAAAAATCTGTTCACTTATTGTATTTTCAAGGATTTTGAATGAATCAAAATAGAAGTCACTCTATCTATATCCAGAACCTGGTCGAAGGAAAAGTTATGTATTCTAGTTTGAGTGACCTTCTATTTATAGGCCTCAGGTTCCAATGGTCACATTTCCTCCATCGGTCATATTTCTCTAAAAAATTCAGTGGGACTTGGAAACCTGGTATTACAACAGTCAAAACAAACAAAATACAATACATCATTTTGATTAGTATATAACCAACTCTACGACATCATTTTAGTTTGAAAATACTAAGTGAAAAGGTATGAAACATAGATTTTGAGAAACATGTATATGATATTGAAGTAAAACATGAGTGCAATGCATTTCATGAGTATGACACATAACTTGGTTATGATGTATATTGTGATTACAATGCATATCATGTTTATGATAGATAACATGGTTACAATGAACAATGTGATTACAATGTATAATCTAGTTATGATTCTTAATATGATTATGATACATAATTTGGTTACGATGCTTGGTTATGATGCATATGGTTACGATGCGTATAGTTTTGATTCATGACATCGATACGAGACATGGCCTGGTTACGATACGTGTGTTTATGATGTATAACATGATTATGATACACTACATAACCATGTTATGATTTGTGACTACAATTCAATACATAATCTTTTTACGATTCATGATTATGAGGCAATACTTAACCTGGTTACGATGCATAATTATGATGTAATACTTAACTTGGTTACGATGCATGATTATGATGAAATACCTAAACTGGTTACAATGCACGATTGCGATGAAATACTTAACCTAGTTACGATGCATGTGGTTATGATTCATAACAGCATAAGTGGTTACGATTGTAAAACAGTTTTTGTGGTTACAATGAGAAAACAACATATGTAATTACAATTGAATACAAATAGCATATGATAAGAAAAAATATATATGATTTTGATATAAACAACATGCATGATTATGATATACATGATTATGATTATAAAACAACATGTCTAGTTATGTTGTAAAACAATATACATGATAAACAAGAAGTAACTTTTGATTTCCAAAACAAAAAGATCAAAGGGAAAGTCAAAAAACGTTTTGACTCAACAATTAGAATAAGAATTAATGCATTAACATAATAAAATTTTAGTATATAAAATATATTGTATTTAACTTTCCTCTTGTATAGGTAGAGGTGAGTAGAGGGTAAAAAAAATTAAATTGAAAAGAAAAAAAGAAAGAAAGAGGATTTCACTTCTTGAATTTCTCCTCCTTGAGAACCTCCTTAAGGAAAACGGTTTGGTATTTTAATGACAAAAAGGGATACTGGAAATGTGGAGACTATGGGGAATATTATTGGGAAGAAATTGGGCAAGGTTAAAGCCTTATGAGGTTTGAGGATAATAGGTGGAGAGGGTGGTAATTATAGTGGTGGAGATGGGTGTTTTTTGAATATTTTATTAATTAGATTATTATTTTGGCTCCAGACTATGAATATTTTAATAATTATCACAAAATATTTTAAAATAATGATTTTTAGTTCTGAATTATGGGCTTACATTAGTTATATGTGATCTATAACTCAGTAATTCATGTATTCATTAAATTCTGTAATTATGATAATTCATTATTCACTAAATATTCAAGTATTTTAGAAAAATCCTAAAAAAATCACCCTAACCATTTTTTTATGTTCAAAATTCAAAAAGGAACTCAACTTTATGAAAATAATTTTCTGAATATGAGAAATTTAATTTTTAAATAAAATCATCATTTATTTGAAAAATACTAAATTTAATATTATAACTCTCTTTATGACACTTTGAGAAATTAATTATGGTATCATGAAATTATCTTATAATAATAAGATAAATAATTATTATTTTATGAATCAGTTTAAGGAAAAAGGATTTTCTTTTAAATAATTAAATTAATTATAAAATTTTGATTATATTTTTATGACTTACAAAAATACAAACACTTAATTTATTATCTTCAAAAAATTTATTTACTTATATGAAGATATAAATATATAATATTTTTATTTATAAGATACCCAAATTTTATTTGTACATTTATAGGTGAATTTACTATTTTATTGGTCATATTACTATCCCTAATGGTCACATTATTGTCTCAAAGGTCAAGTTATTATTCCTCTGGAATGTGTTCCTTAACTATTAGAAAAACCAATTACTTCATTAATTCTTCATTTATAAAGTTTTTATCGTATTCTCTAAGTGTTTTTATATTATTTTTAATATATCAAATATATATAAGAAGTGAAATTTAATTGGAAAAATTCTAGGTTGTTTCCTTCTCCCCTCCTATAAAAAATTTCATCCTCGAAATTTTCAAAAATGTCGCCACATAAAAAGATTTGGTTTGGTCTTCATTATAACATCCTCTATTTCCCACGTTGCCACTTCAATTTTATGATTTCTCTAATGTAACTTTACCATATGATTCATTTGATTCCTCAACACCTGTTCTCTAGTGTCTAGAATCTAAATATGGTCTTTATAGTATGATAAATGAGATTTCAATTCTATTTCCTTAGAAGTGAGAAAATTTGTTGAGTCTAGCATGGACATCCTTAACAAATAGATGTAGAAGACATTATGAAACTTGGAAAGTATAGGTGGCATTTCCAACTAATAATCCATATATCCAATCAAATCTATAATTTCAAAAGGTATGATATACCTGGGGATCATTTTCCCTTTCTTATCAGACCTTATAACACTATTCAACGGAGATACTTTTAGAAAAACATTATCTCCCACTTGAAACTCGAATTCTTCAATCTGTTTATCGGCATAAGACTTTTTCCTACTTTGCATTTCTTTGATATGTGATTGAATATTATTTAACTTTTTCATTATTTTCTCCAAAATTTAAGGGCATAAAAGCTTACATTCACCAACTTCATCCCAAAAAGTTGGTATACGACATCTCTTTCCATACAATGGTTTATATGATGCCATTTGGATACTTGAAATGAAACTGTTGTTGAAGGAAAATTCTATGAAAGGAAAATACTGATCCCACATACCTTAAAAGTCAAGTGAGCTTAATCTAAACATGTGTTCTATCATTTAAATGGTTCTTTCAGAATACCCATTAGTTTGAGTGTGATAAGAAGTTCTCAAATAAATCTCAACATCCAAATTTTTCTAAAGGATTTTATTGAATTTCAATGTAAATCATGGATCACGATCAAGCACAATTGAAATTGGTTCCCCATGAAGTATTGCAACTTTATTACTATAGATTCATGCAAGTAACTCTAGTGTAAAATCATCCCTTATAGTAAATAAATGTGTAGATTTGGTAATTAGATCAACAATTACCCATATTGAACCATTATTTCTTGGGGTCCTTGATAATACAATGAAAAAATCCATACTAATATCATTTTATTTTTACATAGTAATAGGTATATGTTCCATGACACCTATAGGATGTTTTCTTTCATCCTTCACCCATTAAAATACTAAACATCTTGATAAATAATCAACAATTCCCCTATTCATATTTTCCCACTAGAAATTTTCTTTCAAATCTCTATTCATATTTTTTCTACCAGGGTGTATCAAAAAATTTGAGGTGTGGGAATCATCCAATAATTCCCTTTTTAGTTCATATATAGAGGTAACATAAATTATCTTCCAAAATTTTAGAATTTAATCCTTATAATTGAAGTCTACCAACTTCCTATCATTCACATCTTTAATTTTACTTTGAAATTTATCATCTGAGACTAATAAATTTTCATCATTTAAAATAAATATGGTTGGGAAAACAATTGAAAAAGTAGTGATGTTTCATCATTCTTGATATTTCCCATATACATCTTCACTAGATCCGTGAACACAGGATCCCTTTTAATCCTCATTTTTTTGTAACGCCACGATTCTTCCTACTCAATGCATATGCTACCTTACATGACATCCTTGGGTGATAGTGTATTGAAAAATTATAATCCTTAATTATTTAAAGAAATTATCTTTGAATCATGTTGAGTTCTTTATATGAGAATATATATCCCAAACTCTTGTGATTTTTATGTCTCTCACATCATTCATCATAGAGATAGTGTCTCCATATTTTCAGAGAAAATATTATAACTACTAACTCATGTTAATTTATTGGTTAGTTCTTTTAAGGATCTTTTAATTACCTTGTTGTAGAGGAAATAAATCTATCATTATGAATGAGGACATAACCATGTCATTTCTTTGATGCATAGTTACAAATCACAAATCTGTCATTTACCAATGGTAGAGTAATGATCGGATCATTCACTAGTCTCCTATTAAATTCTTCAAAACATTCTTCATATTCTTTTATCCATATTATCTTAACCTCTTTTTGACTAATCTTGGTTAATTGGTAAGCTAATTGGGAAAAATTCTAAACTAAATTCCAATAGTAACCTACTAATCAAATGGAACTAAATACCTCGATTATGTTTTTTGGTGTAGTCCATCCCGGGAATGCCTTTTTATTCATAGTATCAACTAAGATTGCATCCTTACATACAATATGGCCAAGAAAAGAAATTTTTTGAATCTAGAATTCACAATTTCTAAAGATCCAGTATTACTTTTTTCTTCTAAGAGACTCTTGAAAAAACCCGCAAGTGGTTCTCATGGTCCTAATAGCTTCTAGAATATAGCATCATATCATCAATAAATTCCACAAAAAATTATCATGATATTCATTGAAATTTTTTTACATTAGATTTATAAAAATAGAGGGTGAATAATTTAGTTAAAATGGAATTACTGTATACTCGTAATGTCCATACTTGGTTCAAGATTATGTCTTCAAAATATCTTCCTTCCTCGCAAACAATTTATGATATCTATATCAAAGGTAAATCTTTAAAAAATACTGATCTCTGTGAATTTGATCAACTAAATCATCAATATGAGGTAGAGGAGACTTTTTATTTATTTTAATAGCATTGATTTCTCTATAATCAATGAATAGCCTCATGGATTCATCTTTATTCTTGACAAACGGATTAGGAAATCCTCATAGAGAAACACTTGGGAGAATAAATCCCTTATCACTCCATTAATCTTGTTGTTTCTTCAGCTCTAATAATTCCATAGTTCTATATGGAGTATTGATATAGGTATTTCACCATGAATTAAATCAATAGAGAACTCAAATTCCCTCTCTAGAGTATGTACAAGTAAATCCTCTGGAAATACATCAATGTATTCTCAAAATATAGGTGAATATTCAATTTGAAGATCCATGGATGTTGTTTTCTCTTCCTCCCCAATAATTTTATTTAGAAGAGCTACTAGAGGTGGATCTGTATGAGAAAAATGAGTATAAGGTATAATTGTATGTGATTTTAATAGAATACATATTTTTATTCAAAGAAATTTTAATGGGGAAAAATTTCACCAGTTGATTTTGTGACATCCAAAAAAAAATTAGATCTTCTTTGGGAGTTTGTAAAGAAATTTGTTTACTACTAGAGGGATCTAGTATAATATTGTCCAAACTAGATGTGATACATCCTATTATTGGGACATGGTGATTTTACTAGGGATGTGTATTTCAACCCTTTCGTGTGGTTTCCTCTAGACTAAAGATCCTAAAATGTATATAATGGGTTAAGTATGACACCTTCCCAATAATTGTAATCACTTTTCTACACTAATGATTAAGTCTCTGTCTTGGACTCGACCTGAACACTAAAAAGAGTATATTCCCATATTTGGTCAAACCTTGTAGAAATATCCAATGATGTTTCCTTTTCATATTTATTTCTCTACATGTGGCGTTATATGTCTGGTAATCCTGATAACATTCATTCATCTTATACATTATATATTTTTTAATAAAAATATGGGAAATTTAAATATACAATAATTCAGTAAAAATTGTCACACTATTTAATCCCTCCACCCTTTCAGGTTGATTGCATGATCTTCCGGGGAATTCCAATTTTTATCTACTAATATTATAATATTTAATATATTCGGTTCTAATAAAACATGACATGGACTATCTATGGAGTTTTTTACACTACTTTAGGTAATCTAAGAAATTATGCATTGGATGTCCATTCTTCCCATAGTGGAATAATATTCCATCCATCTTGACACCTATTTTTGGTTTAAATGGTCCAAGATGATTATGGTACCCTTCAGTAGTTCAATTTTTCATTATCTATTAAAATTTTACCCTTATGTACAATTATCATAACACCAAATATAGGACCAACCATGTCCTAATTATAAATCCTTCAAATATATTGTTATGTAAAATTCCATGAATCATTTTCATTTTTTACAAGAATTTTTAAAATAATACTGGAAGACTCTCATAGAAGATTAAAAGATCATAATGATCTATTTTTAAAATAGAATACATGTTGTGAAACATCTTTTCACAGTATTGAAGTGGTTTTTGAGGAGATGAAAAATGGACAAAATTACCTATATATTTATGGTTTTCCAATATATTACACAAAAGTATTTAGAGTTTTCCGGAATGTTTTGTACATTTCTTATGAATGAGGAGTAGTAATTTCACTGTAAGACTTTTGGTTACACCATGGAATGGATAAGGTATATAAGGAGTTATTGAATGATGGATCTAGAAGGAATCAACCACTAGAACACAACAATATTTTAAAATATATATTTTCATCTAAAACCTAATGTGTTCAACAAAATGCTTCCCATGAAACACCAAAACCAAATGAACCACATAAAATTATATAACCAATAACAAGTGGCCATTAAATTAGAAGGTAAATATAGGGATAACCGAATTATGACATATATATAGAAATAAAAATACACTTCACTTTTTATAGTAATTCAATGATAAAATTAAATTATTATAGCTAAAAAAACAAAAATGATTTTATGAAAATAAATATACTATATAAAAAAATTTCCATTTCAAGCACTATGAATTTTATTATATTACGGTTAAATAATTGTTTAAAAGTTAATTATTGAAAATATATATAATAAATTTTTTTAATATCCATACAATGGTTATTACTAGGAATGTAATAAATATTTAATACATAGAATATACCTTTTTTAAAAGAATATTATGTATTATAAATTATTATAGTAAAATTAATTTTTAGAAATTTTAGAAATTGAATTGAATAAAATAATTTTAAATTTATTAAGTAACTTTATCTTATTAAATAATGCGGTCAATTTCATTATATATATAGAATTAATTTACCTGGGTATAAAATAGTTACCACAGTAAAATAGTTATTTTTCAAGGATTGATACATTTCTAAATATTTTGTCTTCAAATTAAATTAATATGTTTTAAAATAAAAAATATAATAATTTATTTAATCCCATATAAAAAAATAACACTCACTTAAATGGTAATAAATGTTAAAAAATATTATGAACACCTAATTATTATAATGAAATATTTCTACCAAAAAACGTTTCTCAACACATTATATATTTCAATTTAAAATATAATGTTAGCACATTTTTAAATTGAATTAGATTAAATGGAGTCTAAATTTAGATCCATTGTTTTAATATTTGTCAGGAATAGTCATCTAATATTTTTAGGAATAAAATAATTTCCTCGGTTAAACATTAATTAATATTAATAAGTGATAAAATGGGTACTATAATATAACTCAAATTTTACTAAATAAATTTGAAATATAGACCTTCTAAAATTAATTTTTTTAGGTTTTAAATTTATATATACATGTCTCACTAACTTTTCCCCACCTAATTATCATGAAATTCTATGATTACCCATTATCTAACATTCTTTTCAAAATATGTGTCCCTCTTTTCACCTATAAAAAGATCTCACTTCCACCCACTTCAAGACATAGGTATAGATCCAAATTTGATGAACAATATACTAAATTTACTTCTTATAGATCCTATATACATTTTTGGAAGCCTCTATCAAATAAATAGTGCCTCAATTCTTCCCTTTTGAAAGCATACCTCAAGAGAGGATCCAAATTCTCAGTGTAAGTATTTATTACCCTTTAACTACCTTTAATTATTCTCATCTACCCTAATCCAAAAAAACTCAAATAATATGAATATAATAACATTAATGTATATATTACACAAATAAAATATTATATTGATTTTATAACAATTATTAATTCCACTCTCATTTAATGGAAAAAGGAAAATGTTTCTCATGTGCATGTGCGGACTATTACCTCCATGAACGAAACATTTTGTTTTTAATCCCCAAATTTTAAGTCCTATTATAGAAATGAGTTAGTGAATATATATGATATTTTTTCATGATTTAAATTCTATAAGTATAAATTATGAATTTTGAAATTAATATTATAAATAGATGAACATAGTAAAACTAACCACCAAAAATGAACATACCAAGAGGAAACCCGATTTATTTATAAGTACCATCTTCTTTTACAATTATGTTCCTTTTATAAATCTTACCAATTTTGAATCATCTCCTTAATATAAAATATTTAGTTCTTTTATTATGTAGCGACTCGGGTTTTTGGCCCTGTCAGACTATGGAATATTTCTACGAATAATTCCAGGGCTAGGCGTGAAGACGGGGTGCGATTCCGAGGCCCGGTGTGCCCGGAATTAATTTTATAAAAATATTAAGTATTTTTATACTATGCACGTGGCGGGGGTGTGATATCTCCTAAACGGTAGCTCAGAACAGGAATCTGAGGGCACGGTTGCGTCCGGAACGTGCCGTTTACCCTAGGCGGGGTGTAAACTTTGAGGGCGCGGGCCTGCGGTGAGAAACGCCACCAGGGGCGTTTCCGTAAATAAGTAGCAAGTTAGTGGGCGAGCGTCGGCTCGAATAACTTCTGAACGGAGTCTCGGATGGAAAATCTGAGACCGCCGTTGCGTTCAGAACGGTGCGTTTACCCTCGGGGTGACCTTACTTTTGTTCGCATCGGGCGTCGGATCCGAGGCGGGTTTGGCGCCGGCGGGCCGCTGATATAAATATCAGCGCCCCCCCCCCCCCCCCCCCCCTTTAATCGTTCTTCGCCGTTCTTCGCCGCCACTCCGCCAAATCGAGCAAACGAAGCACCCACGAGCTTAGAATTCGACGGCGGACGTTCCAGGAGCGCGCAGCGGAAGCTCTGGAGCGCGGATCTGAGGTAGAACGTCGGCGTTTCGCCCGCGAGGTAGGCGGTTTGAGTTTTACAATCCTGGATCCCGTTTTTGTGTTGTTTTTCTTCAAATTTTCATAAGATTTGTATAGTTCGGTTCCCGAGCTTTCCGAAACATGTTTCGGATCTGAATTTGGAGCACCGGGGTGCTCCCGGTGGCTCCCGGAAGTTTTCCGGCGAAAAACCCGGTTTTCCGGCGAGACCCGCGGCGGCCATGGCGGATTCCGGCGAGTTCTGCGGCGGCGCGGCAGCGACGCGGTGGTTTCCGGCTCCGGCACGGCGGAGTCCGGCGGCGGTGCGGTGGTTTCCGGCGACCCTGCGGTGGTCCGGCCAGAATGTTCTGGGGGTTCTTTAAACCCCCGTAACTCGCAAACCGTAACTCCGATTTGGGAGCCATTTGCGGGGACGCGCTCCTTGCGTCAAGACGGACCTTTTGAACTCACTTTGAGGGTTTAAGGGTTCGGGATCGTGGCCCGGGAGTTAGAAAAGTCGTATAAAATAATATTATTTTATTATTTTACGACTTCAGGCCGTTGTAACTTCTACCCGGAGCGTCCGATTGACGTGTCGTCAGTGGCGTTGAGACCCTGATGGTATGACGGACTTTTTGAGATGGTTTCCGGGTGTTGGGACTGAGAACGGGGTGCGGGCCCCACGAGGCTGGATTTTGGCATTTGCGGAGAAACGCAGCTTTTGCACCAGGAGTCCGATTTTGGCGGATGAATAGTCGATCCTGTGTATTTTTCCGAGAGGATCGCAATGGTGCATTTTGTTCGATGAGTTTCGGAATCCAGGCGTGGGCCTCACCCGAGCTAGCCTTCGGTGAATAGTACCTTTTTCACCGGGTGTCCGTTTTGGGCGAGCGAGTAGTCGATTCTGCTTGTTTTTTCGAGGGGATCGCCATGGTGTGATCCACTCGATGGGTTTTGGGATCGTAGCGTGGGCCCCGCGCGAGCTAGCTTTGGTGAATAGTGCCTTTTTTACCGGTGCTCCGTTTCAGGCGAGTAAACAGCCTATCCTCCGTGTTTTTTTGTGTGGAATGCGATGGTGGCCTCGGTTTTGGCTTCCGAGGTGTGCAGTGGGGCTTTGGGGCGAGTCGCTCGGGTAGCGACGTTTGGACCAGCAGTGGTTGAGGGTTCTCCCTTGGTTCGTTCCTACGAGGGTTCGTGTGGTATCACAACCTTCGTATGGGTTTGTGATCCTCTCGATGGGATGTTTAAACTGTTAGAGTTGTGGTATCCCTCCGGTGGGCCCGGAGTGGATCCTCTAGCATCTTTACCCTAGATCGGGTTCTTGGTATCGCTGTGACCGCTTATTTACGGGCGGCGATCCCCTATCTAGCAGGTTAACCCCGTAGGGTTTGTGGCATCATCAGGAATATGATCCCCTACGCGGTGGGTCGTGCACAGTAGGGTTGTGGCATCGTCAGGTTTACGATCCCCTACTCAGCATGATGTTTATAGTAGGGTTACGGTATCGTTGGTTATACGATCCCCTACTCAACGCTTGGTGTCGGTAGGGTTGCGGTATCGTTGGTTATGCGATCCCCTACTCAGCGCGTGGTTTCGGTAGGGTTGTGGCATCATCGGTTCGATCCCCTACATCGCGAGTTATACCAGATAGGGTTCTGGTATTGTCATGACCATCTTTATATGGATGATGATCCCCTATCTGAGTGTGAAGCTTCTGTCGAGCGCCAGATCGGGTTGTGGTATCCCCCAGCGGATCCTGGGTGTGATCCCCTATCTGTGAGAACTACGTATGCCAGATCGGGTCGTGGTATCCCCCAGCGGACCCTAGGAGTGATCCCCTATCTGTGAGCTACGTATACCGGAGTGGGTCTTGGTATCCCCTAGCGGACCCTAGCGGCGATCCCCTCTCCGAGGAGTTTGGTGGTTATGTTGTTTCAGTGATGTTTCCTCAGTGATGTTATCCGACGAGCGTGGTCTCTCGAGTGAGCGTCTGAGATGTTTGTTTGGGACCCGATGGAGTGTATCTCGGATGAGTGTCATCTGTTATGACAGTGTTCGTGGTGTACTCTCCTTGTTGTGGACAGTTGATGGTGACGAGGTCGGTACCTCTTGTGGCTTTGTGGCGTGAGCTTGTATATTTGGATTGGTCAAGGTGTATGTATGGGCATACACCTGAGCTGAGCTGACTAGTTGTGTTTAGCCGAGGATGGTCACGAGATGGAGTTTCTCTCTCGTCTGGGTTCCCTCTGGTTGGGTTGAGCGGACTGTTGCCTTTCAGTTGCTCCCTTGTGTTTTGGGTTTTTGGGGTGCCTACTGAGTATGTTTATACTCACCCCTGCACGGGCTTTTCCCGCACATGTTTGTGTCTTGTGAAGACCACAGGCCTTTTGACGGATTCCCAAGAGGACCCGGAGCAGGCGGAGCTTAGTGAGCGAGTTGACCGGGGTGTTTACCGGAGCTGTGCTGAGGGAGCTTTCTGGCAGGTGTTTGTGGCAGTGTTCCCCTTCTTCAGAGCAGGTCAGACGCACTTTGTAGTTTTCTTTTGGTGGGACCTGTTTTTCCCTTTGTACTTTTGTTGTTGCTCTCTGGTTGTGGGATAGTGTATGCATGCATTTACTTTCTAGTTTCTATATCTATGCACTGTTGCATGGAGGTGTTTGTGGGTGCGTGTGTACAGGTACCTTAGGCTAATGCCTCTCATGTGTGTGATAGCCTACTCGGCGCGGGTCGCCAGCCCCTGGCCTATTGGAGGTAGGCTTGGGGAGTCGCGGCTCGAGCCCCGTTGGGTCGGGTCGTGACAGAGTGGTATCAGAGGAGGTTCCACCTTTGGGATCTCAGAGCGTAGCTGGTCTAGCTGTGAGCTTGGTTTGGGTTGCATAGCAGGAGTGTTAGGGTGTTTAGAGCTTGGCTTTCAGGCCAGGGACTCCAGTGTTGGTGTGGCGGCTGACGTATCCATACACCAGGACTCTGATAACCTTCCTTTTGACTCGGGACATTCGTACACTGGTCGCGAGGACATAATGGTACATGCATCATATAGGACTGGGTTTTTGGTTTTTCCTTGTTCTTCTTGAGTCTGCTCTCCAGATATACTCTTTGACTATGGTGCGTCTTGAATGTATTTCAGGATGCCTCCACGACGACAGCCAGCGAGGGTTCCGCAGCAGGATTGTGCTGATGACCCGCCCCATGTAGTGGCTGTGGAGCAGGGCGCAGGTTCTGAGGTTACACCTCCAGGTGGTCTGCCAGTTGAGCCACCACCTATTGAGCAGCTGGTTGTGTCGGCGGTGCAGGACGAGGTTGCACGCAGGCTGAGTGCGCTGCACGAGTTCCAGAGGTAGCGACCTCTGAGGTTCCGGGGTGATCCAGACCCCCAGGCAGCTGATGACTGGCTTGAGGCAGTCACCCGAGTTTTCCGCCTAGTGAGGACACCTCCAGATCAGATGGTGGTCCTAGCGGCGAGCCTTCTACATGGTTCTGCCGGGCGATGGTGGAGTTTGGTGACGCAGTCCCATGACGAGGAGACACTCACATGGGAAGAGTTTGAGCAACTCTTCAGGGAGGAGTTCTATCCGGTGATGCTGAGGTCAGTGCGGATCTAGGAGCTTCTTCAGCTTCGACAGGAGAGCATGACTGTGTCGGAGTACTCAGCAAGACTTACAGACCTGTCGCGCTACTCCCTGGATATGGTTCGAGACCCGTTCTTTAGGGTTCGGACCAATCGAGCAGGGATTACGCAGGGATATCCGAGCAGGTGTGGTTTCCTTGTGCCTGCCCACCTATGTAGGAGTGCTGGAGCGAGCGCTGGTGGTGGAGAGTTTTCTGGCTGAGCAGTTTCCCCCTGTTAGTGCTGGGTACTCGAGAGCTGATACTTCGTCGGTCGGATCGGCATCTGGTAGCCGACGACAGACTCAGGGGTCTGGACGTGGCCGACGTTTCAGGAGGCGACCCCAGGATGGGGGATCTGAGCCTCGGAGCTCACAGGGCTCGCAGGCCAGTTTTGGTCAGCCGCAGGAGAGGCGGTGTTACGCTTGCGATGGTCGGGGACATCTTGCTAGAGATTGTCTGACCCGACGTGCTGCTGAGTGGGAGCCGGTCGATGGACCACCTTGGCAGAGGCAGCGTCTCGAGCAAGGAGGTCCGTAGGGTGGCAGACGTGGCGTCGGAGCTGGTGCAGCGGGAGGCGGTGGTAGATAGTACCAGTTGCCACCACCCCCACCCCCAGGTGGTCCACGCCAAGCTCAGGGAGCTGGTGGTCGAGGGCGAGGACAACTCCATGCCCTGGAGGCAGTCGACCCAGAGGCACCGCGGATGGATAGAGGTACGCCTTGTGTCATTTCTACTTACTGCAGTAGTTTGTCAGACACTGTTTAACGGTACTCTTTCCTTTTGTTGCTTGCTCGAGTTTTGTTCAGGGCGTTGGTAAGACCCTGAGTGGTTGTTTGTTGGTGAGCTCGTTGGTGTGTGAGACCTAGTTGAGAGTCCAGTCGATTTCCTTGTGCTTAGGGCTTTTCGGGGACGAAAATTTCTAAGGGGGGAGGATGTAGCGACTCGGGTTTTTGGCCCTGTCAGACTTTGGAATATTTCTACGAATAATTCCAGAGCTAGGCACGAAGACGGCGTGCGATTCCGAGGCCCGGTGTGCCCGGAATTAATTTTATAAAAATATTAAGTATTTTTATACTATGCACGTGGCAGGGGTGTGATATCTCCTAAACGGTAGCTCAGAACGGGAATATGAGGGCACAGTTGCGTCCGGAATGTGCCGTTTACCCTAGGCGGGGTGTAAACTTTGCGGGCGCGGGCCTGCGGTGAGAAACGCCACCAGGGGCGTTTCCGTAAATAAGTAGCAAGTTAGTGGGCGAGCGTCGGCTCGAATAACTTCTGAACGGAGTCTCGAATGAAAAATCTGAGACCGTCGTTGCGTTCATAACGGTGTGTTTACCCTAGGGGTGACCTTACTTTTGTTCGCATCGGGCGTCGGGTCCGAGGCGGGTTTGGCGCCGGCGGGCCGCTGATATAAATATCAGCCCCCCCCCCCCTTTTAATCGTTCTTCGCCGTTCTTCGCCGTTCTTCGCCGCCACTCCGCCGAATCGAGGAAACGGAGCGCCCACGAGCTTAGAATTCGACGGTGGGCGTTCCAGGAGCGCGCAGCGGAAGCTCTGGAGCGCGGATCTGAGGCAGAACGTCGGTGTTTCGCCCGCGAGGTAGGCGGTTTGAGTTTTACAATCCCGGATCCCGTTTTTGTGTTTTTTTTTCTTCAAATTTTCATAATATTTGTATAGTTCGGTTCCCGAGCTTTCCGAAACATGTTTCGGATCTGAATTTGGAGCATCGGGGTGCTCCCGGTGGCTCCCGGAAGTTTTCCGGCGAAAAACCCGGTTTTCCGGCGAGACCCGCGGCGGCCATGGCGGATTCCGGCGAGTTCCGCGGCGGCGCGGCGGCGACGCGGTGGTTTCCGGCTCCGGCATGGCGGAGTCCGGCGGCGACGCGGTGGTTTCCGGCGACCCTGCGGTGGTCCGGCCAGAATGTTCTGGGTGTTCTTTAAACCCCAGTAACTCGCAAACCGTAACTCCGATTTGCGAGCCGTTTGCGGCGACGCGCTCCCTGCGTCGAGACGGACCTTTTGAACTCACTTTGAGGGTTTAAGGGTTCGGGATCGTGGCCCGGGAGTTAGAAAAGTCGTATAAAATAATATTATTTTATTATTTTACGACTTCGGGCCGTTGTAACTTCTACCCGGAGCGTCCGATTGACGTGTCGTCAGTGGCGTTGAGACCCTGATGGTACGACGGACTTTTTGAGATGGTTTCCGTGTGTTGGGACTGAGAACGGGGTGCGGGCCCCACGAGGCTGAATTTTGGCATTTGCGGAGAAACGCAGCTTTTGCACCAAGAGTCCGATTTTGGCGGATGAATAGTCGATCCTGTGTGTTTTTTCGAGAGGATCGCAATGGTGCGTTCCGTTCGATGAGTTTCGGAATCTAGGCGTGGGCCCCACCCGAGCTGGCCTTCGGTGAATAGTACCTTTTTCATCGGGTGTCCGTTTTGGGCGAGCGAGTAGTCGATTCTGCTTGTTTTTTTGAGGGGATCGTCGTGGTGTGATCCACTCGATGGGTTTCAGGATCGTAGCGTGGGCCCCGCGCGAGCTAGCTACGGTGAATAGTGCCTTTTTCACCGGTGCTCCGTTTCGGGCGAGTAAACAGCCTATCCTGCGTGTTTTTCCGCTTGGAATGCGATGGTGGCCTCAGTTTTGGCTTCGGAGGTGCACAGTGTGGCTTTGGGGCTAGTCGCTCGGGTAGCGACGTTTGGACCAGCAGTGGTTGAGGGTTCTCCCTTGGTTCGTTCCTACGAGGGTTCGTGTGGTATCAAAACCTTCGTATGGGTTTGTGATCCTCTCGATGAGATGTTTAAACTGTTAGAGTTGTGGTATCCCTCCGGTGGGCCCGGAGTGGATCCTCTAGCATCTTTACCCTAGATCGGGTTCTTGGTATCGCTGTGACCGCTAATTTACGGGCGGCGATCCCCTATCTAGCAGGTTAACCCAGTAGGGTTTGTGGCATCATCAGGAATATGATCCCCTACGCAGTGGGTCGTGCACAGTAGGGTTGTGGCATCGTCGGGTTTACGATCCCCTACTCATCATGATGTTTATAGTAGGGTTGCGGTATCGTTGGTTATACGATCCCCTACTCAGCGTTTGGTGTCGGTAGGGTTGCGGTATCGTTGGTTATGCGATCCCCTACTCAGCGCGTGGTTTCGGTAGGGTTGTGGCATCGTCGGTTCGATCCCCTACATCGCGAGTTATACGAGATAGGGTTCTGGTATCGTCGTGACCATCTTTATATGGATGATGATCCTCTATCTGAGTGTGAAGCTTTTGTCGAGCACCAGATCGGGTTGTGGTATCCCCCGGCGGATCCTGGGTGTGATCCCCTATCTGTGAGAACTACGTATGCCAGGTCGGGTCATGGTATCCCCCAGCGGACCCTGGGAGTGATCCCCTATCTGTGAGCTACGTATACAGGAGTGGGTCTTGGTATCCCCTAGCAGACCCTAGCGGCGATCCCCTCTTCGAGGAGTTTGGTGGTTATGTTCTTTCAGTGATGTTTCCTCAATGATGTTATCCGACGAGCGTGGTCTCTCGTGTGAGCGTCTGAGATGTTTGTTTGGGACCTGATGGAGTGTATCTATCGGATGAGTGTCATCTGGTATGACAGTGTTCGTGGTGTACACTCCTTGTTGTGGACAGTTGCTGGTGATGAGGTCAGTACCTCTTGTGGCTTTGTGGCGTGAGCTTGTATATCTGGATTGTTCAAGGTGTATGTATGGGCATACACCTGAGCTGAGCTGACTAGTTGTGTTTAGCCGAGGATGGTCACGAGATAGAGTTTCTCTCTCGTCTGGGTTCCCTCTGGCTGGGTTGAGCGGATTGTTGCCTTTCAGTTGCTCCCTTGGGTTTTGGGTTTTTTGGGTGCCTACTGAGTATGTTTATACTCACCCCTGCACGGGCTTTTCCCGCACATGTTTGTGCCTTGTGCAGACCACAGGCCTTTTGACGGAGTCCCAGGAGGACCCGGAGCAGGCGGAGCTTAGTGAGAGAGTTGACCAGGGTGTTTACCGGAGCTGTGCTGAGGGAGCTTTCCGGCAGGTGTTTGTGGCAGCGTTCCCCTTCTTCAGAGAAGGTCAGATGCGCTTTGTAGTTTTCTTTTGGTGGGCCCTGTTTTGCCCTTTGTACTTTTGTTGTTGCTCTCTGGTTGTGGGATAGTGTATGCATGCATTTACTTTCCAGTTCTATATCTTTGCACTGTTGGATGGAGGTGTTTGTGGGTGCGTGTGTACAGGTACCTTAGGCTAATGCCTCCCATGTGTGTGATAGCCTACTCAGCGCTGGTCGCCAGCCCCTGGCCTATTGGAGGCGGGCTTGGGGAGTCGCGGCTCGAGCCCCGTTGGGTCGGGTCGTGACATATTATTTTTTATAAGTATATTATAAAGATAATAATCTCTTCTATATCTATAATCAAACATAGATTCTAGCATTTTTATTTCGGGTTGGTTGAACCACCTACATGAAAAATACTATAAATTTTTATCAAGGATGGATTTTGAAACATAATATTGGGTATTAATAAGTAAATAATGATTATTTGGAATGGTAATATAAATATTTAAATAATTAATTATGATAAAAAAATTCATTCATTGTAAATTACAAAAACAATCTCATCACAGGCTTCATCACCATGAATATTAATAAAAATAACTTAAAATGAAAGTATAAAGTTATAAATAATAACAAAAACTAAATTATAGTTCCTTTCATAATCTGGTAATTATGAAACCTGGGAGAATAATGAATAAAAACATCATTATTAAGAAATTATTTCAAAACGATCAAGATTACCCATACATGGTATTGAAAATAGATAATAACTAACTAATATACATTTACATAATAATTATATATAAATTTTATAAATGTTTAAATATATGAAAAGGTTTATTAAATATCTAATTATGATAGTTATTTTTTTATATAGCTGATTCAATCACTTTAGTAAATGCTAGGAATTACAATAATGGGCTCATTATCTCAAATTTAATTTCTTAGAATGTAATTATTATTTTGTACTATGATATATTTAATATAGTGTGATTAATTCCAAATAAATTTATTTTACCATGTTCATCTAATTCAATGGGTTTTAATATTCATATAATTTTTTCTCTTTAAATATATTTGGATTCCAAATATTCTAAAGTTTTAAGAATTTTTGTTAACTCAACTCTCTTCATTGAGTTATAATGATTCTTCTTGAACTACTCCTTCCAAGACTGGATTATTAAACCACAATATTTTATTTCATGGTACTTTATTTTAATCTATATGGATAATTCCTTTTTAATCCAAATATTTTTCTTTCATAAAATTCCTTCTAAAAAATTATATCATTATTCAGAATAATTCACATCAACTGTAATGATGTTTTCCCATACTTTTCCATATTTTCCTTCATCCCAATATTCTATTACATATTTAAAAACCAAACTAGGTGTTATCCCATGTGAACTTAATATCTCCCATATCCTCTATTAAAAATGAAGTTTTATTAAAAAAAATATGATTTTATATTTCAACCAAGATATTTTAAAATAATAAAATGGTTTTCCTTCTATGATCATCTATTTTATCTTACATTCCATATTTACTAGGGATACTATTTAGGTCCTTTTAATGGATCCATAATTGAAGATTATTTTTTATGTAAAATGTTTCTATTTATTTTACTTTACCCTTTTAAAATAACTTTTGAGAGTGGTATGTAACTTCATATTTTTATGATAATGTTAAAAAAATTATAAAATCCCTTTTTATGTTTTCCTTCTATGTGAACAAATCCTTTAATTGTTATAACTATTACATTCATAAAATATTATTTTCCATTTTATAAAGTGGATTTCTGAATAATACTAATTAGTAATTGTTTTAAAATTAAAAGGGTTATTTTCACTTATTTTTTAGTGTGATTTACCCACTGATCTTGAAAAAATATTTTCTCTCTATGTCAACATTCTCTATCAATTCCTACAATATTATATTATGATACCATTATCCTTTATTCTTTAAATGTATTATTCCCCTATTTTGAACTATCTTTTAACCCATTTCCTTCTAGGTTTAATTATACTTTTATGTAATTAATTATAACTTCTTTATGTGGAAAAAATAATGTTACACATATGATGTGTTTCCCTAATAGAATGCCAATTAACTTGGTAAATAATTGATATCTAGGGATTTAATGATCATGATCCCTTGGTTTAATACCATGGAAATGTTTTATGATACTTTGGTGACAAATATTGGTAATATTAAGGGTGTTCCCAGATAGAATTTCAATGCATTAGGTAAAGAATTAACCTATAGAGGTGAAATGTGTATGATAACATGGTTGTATACCTTGGTAATTTCTTTATAACTTGGTGAAGAACCTTGGTAATGTGATATTATGACACCTTAGTAATTCAATTTGGTGATATACATGTGAATGACTCATGTTTATCTTGTAGACACATTTTTAACTTATTCTTCAAGTACTTATAATCTTGTTAAATCACTTGTTCATATGTCCATGTTCATATGTTATAACCCAAATCATAGCGATGATTTTTTATTTGATTATTTATCCCTTACTAATAATATGAGATCAACTATTTTCTAGGATTACATTTCCCCTAGCTGTAATGAATAGTAATATGTGTGATGTTTCCAGAATAGTATCATGTATGTTTATTTATGGGAGATGTTTGAAGCTTTTTATGGATTGATTAGTTGGTTAAATTGTGGGAAAATGTTCATTAGATAAAAAATACAAAGGATTGGTTAGTTAATGTTTTTTCTTAACTCACTAAAAATATAAACTAAAAAAGTATTCAAGATGTATGCAATGTAGTATTTTCTTTGTGTCATGTAAATATGTGACAGTTGCATATGGGGCATCATAGTTAGTATCAGAGTATGGTTTATAAAAATTTATAGGTTAAGTTTTTTTTGGATAATTTAAGGCATGATGAGTTATGGATGATAATAATTTCAATGTTATAGAAAACCCTTTAGGTTAGTTGAATTAATATTGAATATTTTCGGGATTATGAGAAGAAAACTTCAGTGAAAACCCTAGGGATAAGTCTAATGGATAAGTATTAGTATAGGATAACATCATAAAGTTTTGGTAAAGTAAATATTGTGAGTCTCACCTTTCAATTACATCACTACCATGATACTAGAAAGTGGATTTATCTATTATATACTGGAATGTATTTCCTTATACTCTTGTGGAAAATCATTAACCCAGTACGTGGATTTCCCATAGGTTGGTTCCAAAAACTTATAACCACTTTTAGATAACCTTCCATCCTTGACTAGTTGCTTATATATATTAATTTATCTGATATTATATGATCCTTCATTACATTTACCAAAATAAGTGAATGATCCAATAATTCCAAAGATATATGAGCAACCAAAGACTAAGGGAAGAAATCCATACCATGCAAGTTGGCTAGACAACATTCCAGTCTGCTCCATATGCGCCTCCTCCCTTTGGGTTTGTTACAATAGGTAAATATACTACCAAGAAACCAAGTTCCATTATCCCATCACAAGACATTAAATCTTTGAATTCCTACATGGATTTTCTAGATTAAACTAATCCTCCTTGTTTATCAGAGGCATTCGTGATTGTGTTGAAATCACCACCCATAAACTAAGTGAGAAACCCTGGCTGGAAGTTGGAAATATTTCGTCACAATGAACATATCCCTTCAACGTAACATTAATCATAAAAAAATTAAAAATAATTTCCAACCCCCACCCCATGTTTGTCTCTATTGTAATGTGTTGCAATAGGTATCCCACATAATCGAATGTGACCCTACAATTCTATAAATTCTAGATATACATGTTCCATGAACATGAATGTATGAATTAAAAAAACAAAAAATCTTTGAGAAATAAGATATATGGTCCATAATCTTTTTTAGTTCTATAAAAACAATAATATATACCTATAGTTGATTTGATTCATTAAAAATGAAATCACTTTTTCTCATGCACCCAAACCCCTAGCATTCCAGATTAAAATAGAAGTCATTTTTAAATTAAAACAACTAATTTATAGCCTAACGGGTCACCTTCCTTCACCCTTGAGTTCATTATGAGAGTTTTACTCACTCTATAAGGGGTTATATGACCACTATGTACTGTAGTAAAATATACTTTCAACCCACCTTCCTCCCTGGAACCAATGACAATTGGTCTATCCAAAACATTATCCAGATCTGTCAACACTGTAAACTGATTTAGAGAACATACCATGAAATCCTAGGGGAACACCATGTCCTATTTTGAATCATTTACAGTCTAAGTAAACTACCCTGAATAATTTGGAGACACACACAGATCCTCCGCTATGACTCCCTTGAGCAAGAAGTCCACAACTACCGATGGTGGGGATCCTTACTGACCACCACATGGAGAGCCTTTATTTTTAGAGCCACCAAAACTGGTAAAAAAGGCATCCAAAATCTATAAATTTGTATTTTCAACTAGAGGCTCATGATGCTCAAGATCAATAAAATGAATACTCAATGAAATCAGTACACCACTATAAGAAGACAATGTGGGATATAACACTATTTGATGGGGATCTGATGAAAAGTCGTGATCTTCTTCTAACACAATGGTTGAATTCTATAGAGAAAAAAGAAGGTGTGTGAGGTGCATCCCACAATTTTAAATTTCTCATCTCTAATATAGTCTTGTTCTAGGAACTTAGATCATCAACATTGGGTGATTTCCATACCATCTCTAGCAACCCAGCCTCTTGATCCACCACTTCTGAACACCGATAAATGGATCTTGACCAGTATCTGGACACACCACTGCATCACCTAGCAAGATGAAGTTCTTATTGCGCCTATGCAAATTGATCAAATGAACCTACTGACACCAATTCACACAAAAATTTGGATAATCCCAAAAAAATAATATTACACACTGAGAATTTATTTTCACATATGATGAGAACTTGAGATGGAAGGTGAATCATCAAATCCAATTCAACACACATGTGAGGTGATGCCAATGACTGAAGCTTTGGTTATCACTGCCATCACCAAGAAAATTCCCCAAATAATTACGCATAGACCACAACATCACTAGACACTAAAATTGGATTGGGATCCCTATAAGTATGAACCAAACAACAACTAAGCTAGAATCCTTCTGGATATGTGTATGCCAAAACTAATGAGTAATTGAGAACCTCCAAGAGAGACAACAACTCACCTCCCTATACCAGGCCCTAGAAAAATATTCCCAAGATAAAAAGGGGATATATAAATGATATTTTGAAAAAAATGACATTGTTTCTTGATGTTAGAGGCCAAAAGATCCAACAAAGTTCCGGAAGAAAACAAGGTGAGTTTTATCCTACCCAAAGGGCACCACCAGAGATTGGTTGTGAAACTTTGTAGCATCCCTAAGTTTATCTATCAAAAAATCTATATATTTTTATCTTTCCACCTGATCCACACACTAAGTAGCCATATAAATAGTAATAATATTTGGAAAGATTACATGAACTGTATTGGAGACCCCCTCCATAGACTCTTTAAAGGTGGAAATTCTTGAATCCCTTTATATGATGACATGATTTCCATATTATGGATGTAATCCCCCCAAATACAAGCATGTTACAAATAGGAGGGTATGGAGAAAAACCCACCACCAAGGTATCCTTCATAGAACTAGACTAAAATTGATGTGAAATAGAAGTCATGTGGAGCACATTCTCATTTTTTAGATCTATCCTTCCTAAACCATAACATAACCAAAAACCCAATAATACATATGTGTCTAGGGTTTTAATCCCAAAAGTTTTAAATTTTTCATACCATTATAAATATATATATATATATATATAATGATTTGTATATATAAATTACTAATATTTTTTATAGCGTAGTGGAGAAAGGTATCTGATATTTTTAGTGAGTCTTATGTATGAATTCCTTTAGTATTTTATTTTCTAAGACCTCATGTAAATATATATATATAGATAAATTTGTATAAATATATTATTAAAATGACTATCAATGGAGTTTAATAGGTTTATGGCAACCATAAATAGGCATGAGTTAGAAACCTGGGGATGCATTGTTTTGAAAATAATCCTATAGCCATAGGAAAGGGGTCTATGGATATGGATCCTTTAGGTAAAATGATCCATGTTAGATAAGTTGTAGCCATAGTCTATAGTAATGGTACATTCCTATATATATATATATAATATGTTATAGCCATGAATTCTATAACTACTATAATTTGGGTTATAGCCATGGGCACGGCCCATCGCTACAGCCTATTTTCCTACTTTGGAAGAATTTAAGATCCAAACTTAATAATTGTAAATGTAAATGTATAAGGAAACTAAACAAATAATCATAACTAGAATATAACTCTGTAGATGAATGTATGATAAATTTAAATTATTTTAATAACATAGACTAAATCATTCATTTATTCAAAGTATAACACCTATTTCTATGGATAAAATTGAGAATAAATAAAATAAATGAAAAATTCATATATTTAAACATGTGATAGAGAATTTATGAATAATTCATAAGCCATAAAATTATTTAAACGGTTTAATTTCCTTTCATTATGGACATTCCGTAATTAATAAATATAAATATTTTATATTTATTTTCAATAGAAACATTTTCATTTTATTCTTTATATGGAATTTATTTTAAATATATGATATTATATGAAATGTAAACATTTTATATTAAAATTATTTTATTTAAACAACTTATATAATCTAAATATGAAATTTTTAATATTACTTTAACCCTAATAATATCAATTATCAAAACTAATTTTTAATGGTTTAAAAAATTTCAAAAATAATTCTTTTAATTTGAACAATTTAGATTAAATAATATGTAAAATTCAAAATATTAAATATAAAATCTTTTATATTAATACCATATTTTTTAAAATTATATACATCATATAAATTAACAATATAATTTCCATTTTAATTTTTTTTATCTAAATCATATTTCATGTCATATAATTTCAAAAGGTATTTAATATCAATAATTAATATTATGAAAATTTAACTATTAAATGTTTTAGTTACACTTAACCATTAATTATAAACAATTTGTAAATGATTAATTTATAAACCCCTTAATAAATTATATAAATATCCTAAAATACATTTTACTATAGTTAATATACATTTTATAAACCATATGTTACTATTATTAATTTCAATTTTTGGGAAATAAATTATTTTATTCTATATCATATTCAATGATATATACATATCATAAGGCATGACATATCACATGCAAGTGATATCTATCAAATTCAACAATAGATAATGTATATAAGAGAGGTTTTTTAGGTAAATAAATAAAAAATCCTTGCTAGAGTATCTTATGATAATTTTCTACATAGGATTGTGTAGTGGCACTCTACATATCACACATAACACAAACCATGTGTGGTGATGGCGTATGTAAGAATAACTCACATGGAACTTATCAGTGACAACAGATGATATGGATTCTGTATAACATAAATACCATTATCATAAACTCATGTAATACAAACTTATGTAATTATGCATAGAATAAACCCGTCATTCATTAATTGAATTTTTTTATGATATGATGTGATATCACCTTAGTGATATGCTAATTTATTTTTTTACAAAATAGAAGAACCATCGTACTATATGATCCCCTTTACCATGTCATACAATATATTAAAATTGAAGGACATACACTATATTTTCTAATAGGATATCATATATTTTATAAATTGGTTTAATCATAGTTAACAATATCATATATCATTTATCCATAAATGGTTCATTCATTTTTAACAACAAAACTATATCGAATTTATATAATTTAGATGTGATTTGTAGATTAAACGAACATGTTTTCTTCGATACGACCAAGAAAGACACGGCTCCTTTTTCTTCATCTATTATTCTTGATGTAGATCGCTAAGGATAAATATATTGAGTCTTCCTTATATTTTTCATCAATGGGTTAAAAGAATTACTCAATGCTCAGTGGGACTCCCTGTCTCTTTATGTCATCCTACTTTCTCTCATAGTAAAGAAAAATAGGTGAAGAAATCTTTAGAATATGGATTATCTATTCAAGTTTTTTAAGGAACGAAATTACACCATCTTGATTATGTTTTATTATTTATATATCCCTTGTCCAAACTTCATGCATTAACTCATATTTTCATAATGTTTGGATTAATTCTAATTGGATGCAACATTTATAGTCCCTCAACTTTTTCTCTCTTTCTGATTTCTTCACATATTAATGATAAACAATGAAAATGTGATCTAAATGTTTACTATTTAACATTAAATTTTTACAAAAATAATAAGCAGTATAATGTTATCACTATATCATTCCTTACAATATGTTTCTAAACTACGTATATGATATTCCATAAATCCTTAAATTTCATACCATATTATATGTATATATAATATGTTGGTCAGGAATTAAGATGGTGAAATAGTGAAGAGCGGGTGGATTGTATTTTTTAAAATATAAATAATGAATTTAATTTTTATCAATATAATAGTTGTAATGTTAATGTAGAGGAAAATAAAATAAAAATAACATGAGATATTTTTATAGTGGTTTAGATCTAAATGATCCTACTCCACTCCTCACCCATCTCCCTGATTGAAAGTGATGAAACCCACTACAAATAATATAATGCAATCTCACAATAAATTTTTTCCACCAAGAGTCACAACCCAATTAAAAATCCTTTTCCCCACTAGTGGCTTAAATCCAGAACAATTTTTCCTTTTTCTACTTGGATACGCAACCCGAATAGCCTTCATTTTTTCCTAGAGGAAAAACTTATGTATGACTTTTCTTTGGGATTCCCAACCTAGTTATCTACCTTTTTGTGTAGTATAAACATTTAAAATTATGAAAATATAAATATGATAGGAATAAGTATAACCAGATAAATAGATTCAGTGTTTGATTGTCAAGGAATTAGTGAACTCTCCAACATAAAAGGATCAAACAGTTAAAGTATAGTTGATGTTTTTAATGACCTAAAAATGATGAATAAAATTCCCTTCCTCTTGATTAAATGTATTATGGAAATAAAAAACATATTCACTCATTTTGTTTTGTTATATCAAATTGGATTTAAATGACCATTAAGTGTCCTTACCTTTGATAATATCTCCTTTGAATAGTGATCACATTACAAGTATAAATATAGGGTTTTCACAAATCTTTTTGACAAAAATAGAAAAAGTGATTACTTCAACTAGAAGGATGATACCCTATGAAACCCATTTATCGGAGCTTCTAAGGGAGATACCATTTCTAGTCTTTTCCCTAGACCAATCCCAAGCTGAGATCCAACAACTTAAGCATGATTGAAACCATATAAGAGATAAGTTAGAGATCATCAAGATCATGGCCCAAACCATATTCACCAAAAGGCCCCATGAACCCCCCCCCCCCCACACACACACACACATAACACACATTACTCTTAGGGATTATGCTAGTGTAATAAAGGGATATGAAATAAGACCCTATCATTATGTGTATGTTCATTATTTGTTTTATAGAATAATGAATATACTTTCATTTTATTATTGTTAGTTTATAAATGATTTTTAAATATAATATAGTATTTTTGGTTATTATTCAAATTCAATTAAGAAATAAATTTTTATGAATTATTATATTTTTTAATTAAAAAATATTTTAATAAAATGATCGTTTAATTTTTATGAATTCATATATAATTTTTATTAAGGTTTGAAAAATGTTTATGTCAAAACCTTTCAATTTTCAATAAATATTGGTTTTTATTATAAAAGTAAAATTTCGTATATTTATAAAATTATTTAGATAAAATGAATATTTTTTTGGAATCAGGATGTTGAAATTATTCAATGGTGAAAGTTTCATAATTTTCTGGGACAGATGAATTTTTGGGTAAAAATTAAATACTGTATAAATATATAATGAGTTTTATGACATCAAAATGGCCCAATAGAGATTTAATAAAATAATATAAAATATATCTTCGGTAAAATATATGTTTTTCCTTTAAAATAATGAAATTTTTGTTTTATTTTATTTATTTTATAAATCTTTAGTGAATCCTCCAAGACATATAAAATATTTTATGATTTTAAAATCATTTCCTTGGAAATGTGCCTCACCTCCACATAATAAAGGGAAATATTTTAATATCTTCAGCCCTTTTACTTATGAAATAATTTATTCCACTGCCCTTTTCCAAAAATTATGGGAAAACCCAGGGGATGTTTTTGGTTTTGAATATTTTAGTGTGTAGTGTCCAAAACCAAAATAATGAATAATTCCCCCACCTTTCCATATAAACCCAGCCTATAACCTGTTTCTATTCACTAAACCACATTTAAGATCATTAAACCTCTTCCCCCTAGTCACTAGAGTCCTCCCAAATCACCCCCAAGCTCCCAAGAAGCCTTTCCTAAGCATTTGGAGTCACACATCCAAGTAAGGGATCTCCCTCCCTCCTTTTTCTTCAAACACCTATTTTATGTCATGTCTTTTAATTTACATTTTCATGATTTGTGATATATTCTTACATAAATTTTTGCATTCCATTTTATGTATACGTGATGCAATCTTCCTTTCACTCCCATTAAGCCCCCTATGATCTTTTAAGCCCACCCGTTACTATGTCGAAATTCGGTAAGGGATTTCTCTCTTATCATTTCCATTCAAGCATTTCTTTTATATTATGTATCTAAGATTCCCATTCACATGATAGAATATTATTTTCCATGATCCTATACTATCCATTTCATATATAATGATGAGATACCCCTTTCTCTCTCATCAAACCATTTTATGAATTTCCATACGATGCCGTTATGCTGTCGAAATTGCCCCGTGATTTTCCATGCCAAAATCATCATGTAGTGAATACCATACTCATTCCTCTATAAAGGGTATTCAAATTTATTCACATATACTTGTTTATATAGGAATTACATGTTTTTATTCCACATTCTTTGATCATGGATTAAATTATGATGTTGAATGAATCCATGTTATATGATCTATGTGATACACTTAAGTATGAGATTAAAATGATTATGAAGGGTGCACCCTGATAGCACTCTAATGCATTGGGTAATGTTTAGTATCATGATACATTATGTTGGGATAGTGGTTTACCTTATTACTTTATATGGATTTTTTCCACTGTTTTGGTACAAGGGTTTACCTGATTCCTTTATGTTAATGATGCAGTGTTTTAAGTTGTTTCCACATTTCCATGTTATGAATATCATGACTTTATGTTAATATTTTTTTTTGATCTATTGATATGTCTATTGAATAAAATTTATTGTCTTACTCACATTATTCCATGTTTATTCCCTTACTAGGATTTAAAAATCACCCTTTTCTTATGTATTTCCTCATGTTAACCCATGCAATGCTATGTATGAAATAATGTTGTGGTCATGTAAAAGAATTTTTCAATAAATATGTATATTTTATGTTTTTAGTTTTTATGTAATTTTACTAATCCCACAAGACATAATACCTCTTGATCTTCTGAGTTGTATTATGTTCAAGTTTATTTATTAAATAATGTTTAAATATGAAATTAATAGCAGGGTTTTGTAGTTGGTATTAGAGGATAGGTTTAGTTATTTTAGGATTAGTATTTGAAAACTATAGGGAAATCCTTAGGGATAAGACTAAGTATAAGAAAATAATCCCTAATTTTTGGGGATTATAGATTAAGTGGTTTATCAAGAAAATACATACCTCTTTGGATAAGAATAAGTAGAGTTGGATCTGGCACATATGTATCCAGGGATAAACCCCAAAACACTTATTTTAGGTAGACTTTTATGGGAAATGGTGCACAATAATGGGCATCCCATCACTCTTGGTTCAACACTCCTAGGGGATATTATTTGGTTAATTCAGAAGTTGTGTATGAACCATTATGAAGGGAATAATAAAATTCCACTAAGAATATATGTTAGGAAGTTGATCATGGATAACATAGATCTAAGCTTAGAAATTCATAAGTTAAATAGATAAATGTATTTTATAAGTTATCCCTTTTTTTCATTGTATTACCATTCATTTCTTTAATAGATGAAAATCTTTACCCCTAATTTTCTTTTTATTCTTCCCAATACTTGGTAATAGTAGGAATTCGGCTAAAAACTAATGCAAAGATCAATGGGATAAATACTCTAATGAGATTACCAATCTGATGGGAGTGGGAATCATAAACTTTTTCATGATACTCTCTCCATGAACTCATGTTTTAAAAGAAAATTGTATCATGAGGAACGTCCAACCCCTGTAAGAAAGAAAAAGTCGCAATTTATAGATTCATAAGACAAAGGCCTCCTACTTTTAATGGATCATCTGATACCTCAATTGAGAAACAGTGGATCAACTCCATTGAGAAGATATTCCACATCCTTCAATACTCTGAACAAGAGATGGTTCTTCTGGATTCTTATCATATGGAGGGTGAATCTGATCAATGGTATAAATTGATCAAAAATACAATTCATGAGGAAGTGATAGAGGTGAGGGAATGGAAGGATTTATATAAAATTTTATTTGATAAATATTTTCTTTGTAATCTCTATATTAAGATGGAAATATATTTCCTTTCACTCAAGAAAAAAGGATAATGAATTTGTTAGTGAGTATGAGGAAAACATCACCAAACTTGCACGATACGCCTCTGGTTTTGTCAATACCCACAAATTCATGGTTGACAACTTCTTTGGTGGGATAAAAACTATCCTACGGATAGCCCTGATGATCCACGACTTTGATAACATTGAGGATATTGTTTGATGTTCCCTCAAATATGAAATAGAGATCGGTGAATCTAAAGGGTATCACAGTGATAAGAATAGAAAATTGGACTTTAATCATAGAAGTCTGATGGATAAATCCAACGGTCGTAAGAAATTTCAGTAGCGCTTTCTAAAGGTGTGGAAATAAGAACCCTGGAAATTGCCTTAGGGTTATGAGGAAATGATTTAGGTGTAGGAAGAAAAGGCACCTAGCCAGTGATTGCTGGAAAGAAAAACCCGCTATTGTGATAGAGTAAAGGAACAATTTATTCGATCCTCAATTCATTGTTCATTGATACAACTATAAGGAACTATGGATGTTTTCAAATCAGTTCTATAAGCCAAGGGTTTTTAGAGGCACCGACAACCTACAAGGTAGCAAGGGTGATATTTTTCTGTCACTACCACTGAAGTGAGTCACGACAATGAAGTGGTGATAGGTAGGGTAGTAATTAATTCAATAATATTGAACATACTTTTTATTCTGGTTTTACACATTCTTTTATATCCCATAATTTTAGTAGAACAATCCATACAGAACCAAAAAGAATGGAATTAGACATTTCAATGAAAATGGTGAATGGGAAAATTATAGCATCCCATGCATATGACTCCTCCCCTATCACAATTTGTGTATTTAACTTCCCAGTGAACCTCTTCATATTTCCCTTGGTGGAATTTGATTTAATTATAATGATGTATTGGATTTCCCTATATGGAGTAAACATTAATTGTCATGGGAGGTAAATCACTCTCTATATAGTGAATCAACCCCCAATTATATACAAGTGAAAGGAGGTGGATGAATCTTATTTATCACCATAATCTGAAGAATGGATATTACTTTTCTTTGAGCATGTGTATCTTTCTCAGATGATTGAGTTTAAGGAAAGAACCATCCTCAAAGACATGCATATTGTGAGGGAATTCACTGATGTGTTTCCTGAGTAATTTCCTCATCTTTCTCCTAGAAGAGATGTTGAATTCTCAATTTATCTTATACTGGGGGTGTTACTAATATCCAAGACTCCATATAAAATGGATTTTGTGGAACTTGAGGAGAAAAATAAACAACTATAAGAGAATCTGGATAAAGGGTTTATATGCCCAAGTGCTTCACCAAGTGGTTCACCAGTCCTCTTCATCAAGAATTAGGATGGATCAATTCAACTTTGCATTAATTATCGTGACCTCAACAAAATCATGATAAAGAACGAGTATCCTTTTCCACGAATTGATGACTTGTTCGATCAACTATGTAGAGAACAATACTTCTTCATGGTGGATATTAAATCGGGATATTACCAAGTAATTTTGAAGAAGGAGGATATCCATAAGACTGCTTTTCATATAAGGTACATTCACTATTAATTCATAGTAATGCCTTTCAGAATCAATATTGCTCTAGCAATCTTCAAGGACATAATGAATAGATTCTTTAGATATTACCTCAAAAAAATTTGGTAGTATTTATAGATGATATTCTAATATACTCTAAAACCAAGGAGAATCTGATCATTTTTCTAGAGACCTTGTGAAAGGATAATCTCAATTTAATGTTCAGAAATTGTGATTTCTGGTTGAAGGAAGTCTCGTTCTTGGGTAATTTCATCATAAGGAATGGCATATCTATGGATTCTTTCAAATCAAAAAAAATTTAGGGATGGATGAGTCCAAAATCTATGATGGATATCTATAGATTCCTAGGGTTATCTAGATATTATCACTGATTTGTGAGAAATTTATCATGATTATCAAACCCTCTTACCAATCTAAATCATAAGGGAGTCATGTTTTATTATAATGGTGAATGTGAATAAAGCTTCATGGATTTGAAGAAGAGGATTTTCACTACCCATGTGCTCACACTACCCACTAGTGGGGAGATTTTCTTAATCTTCAGTGATTCTTCAAAAAAGGGTATGGTCTATGTGTTGATGAATAATGAAAAATTCATTTTCTATGCCTCAAGGTGGTTTAAACATCAAGAGAAAAACTATCCTATGCATGATTTGGAGTAGGAAGATGTGATATTTTCATTGAACATTTGGCTGCATTATCCCCTTGAGGAGATGTGTGAAATATATATGGATCACAGAAATCTAAAATATATATTCAAACATAAATAGTAGAATATGCACCAATGAATATTGTTAGTTCTCATCAAGGATTACAACTGCTTAATCCATTACAACCCTGGGAAAGCCAACAAGGTGGACGATGATCTAAGTAGAAAGGACCTAACAATTATATCATTGATGAGAATTGAAAAGGATCCAATCTTACTATATTTGATGAAGATAGACAAGGTAATCATAAATAAGGGAACATCGTTAATCCTTTCTCAACTGATTGCTCAACCATCTATTTTGGAAAGGTTGAAGGATTCTAAAAAATTATGTGGGACTTCAGAAGAACGTGGAAACTATAAAAAAGGTAAATCCTCCGAGTTCAATGTTAATGAAGAAGGAATTGTGAGATTTGGGTCAAGACTATGTGTATCATCAATATAGAGTTAAATAATGGACTTTTGGATGATGCACATAGTTTAAATTTCACCATTCACCCTGAAAACACAAAGATATATCGAGAACTCTTAGAGCACTATTTGTGGGATAACATGATGAAGGAGATCTCTAAAAGTACATAAAAGTTCCTAGTATGTTAGAAAGTGAAGTTTGAGAGGAAAAATCCTAAGGGGATGATGAAACAATTACCCATAACAACATGGAAATGGGAAAACGTCACCATGGACATTGTCACCAGACTTACAAAGACATTCAAGGGAAACAATGTTATCTGGGTTGTTGTGGATTGTCTTACAAATACATCACACCTCATTGGGATTTGAGAGGATTTCTCACTAGATAAAAAAAATTGGATATACGTCAGAGTATTGGTAAGGCTTCATAGAATACCACAATCAATTATGTCCAATCGAGATACAAGATTCACCTCTATGTTATGGAAGAGTCTCTAATACACTCTGAACACTGATTTGAACCTCATCACAACCTATCACCCTCAAACTGATAATAAATATGAGTAGACTATCCAAACACTTGAGGACATGTTGAGAAATTTCTCAATGTACAATAAATTTATATGTGACCAACATATTCTATTGGTGGAGTTCTCTTACAACAATAGTTTCCACTCAAGAATCCAAATGGCTCCTTTTGAAGCCTTTTTTCGAAAGAGGGGAAGAAAACTGGTATATTGCGATGATGTTGGGGAACAAAAACATCTAGGTATGGAAATGGTTTAAAAAATGGTGGAAAATTTTAATACCATCTTACAACACATAAAAGCTACCCATAGTCAACAAAATAGCTATGCTGACAATCATCAATGAGACTTAGAGTATGATTTTGGAGACATGGTATTCCTCTACAAATATCCATGAAAGATAGTTATGAGATTTGGGAATAAGGGAAATATTAATCCAAGGTAGATCAGCCCTTTTTAGATCCTTGATCACATCAAAACATTACCCTATCAACTAGAACTCCCACCAAACCTACCTCAAGTACATGATGTATTCCATGTATCACTCTTATAGAAGTACATACTAGACCCATCACATGTACTCAATCTAGAGGTGGCTCCATTTTAGAATGAAAATTCCTATGAGGAGCAGATGGTGAAGATATTAGATTTTAAAGAAAAATTTCTATGTAATAAAATTATTCCCCTTGTCAAGGTTTTGTGGTGAAACCAAGAGTTTTAAGAAGAAATGTGGGAACTGGAGGAGGTGATGAAGCAGATATACCCTCATCAGTTTTAATGGATGAAAATGAAATTTCGAGGGTGAAATTTTTTAAGGGGGGTAGGTTGTAATGACCTGAATATTTATGAATAAAATTATCATTATTTTAATTAAATGTCTTATGAATATATAAATCAAATTAATTCCATTTGTTTTATTATATCCAATTTGATTTAAATGACTGTTATGTATCCTTACCATTGATAATATCATTGAATTGTGATCACATTACTAGTATAAATATAGGGTTTTAACAAATACTTTTGACATAGAAAAAGGAAGTGATGGCCTAAACCAGTGGTATTGTACCCTATAAAGCCCATTTATCAGATCTTCCAACTGATTTAGAGTTTCTGTACTTTTACCAAGACCAATCCCAAGCTGAGATCCAACAACTTAAGCATGAGCGAAATAGTTTACGGGAGAAGTTCAAGATTATCAATATCACATCACAAACCATGTTCACTGAACATACCCATGAAATCCCCACTATCACACACTTTACTCTTAGGGCATATCCTAGTGTAATAAAGAGATATGTAACAAGATCCTATCATTATTTGTATGTGCATTATTTTTGTATAGAATAATGAATATACTTTCATTTTATTATTGTTACTTTGTAAATGATTTTTAAAGCTCAAATAGTTTTTTTAATATTAAAATTCAATTAAGAAATATATTTTAATGAATTAATAGATTTTTTAATTAAAAAATATTTTAATAAAATGATTGTATATTTTTTATGAAGTCAAATGTAATTTTTATCAAGGTTTGAAAACTATTTTTTTCTAAACACATCAATTTTCAATACATATAGGTTTTTATTTTAAAATTGAAAATTCAAATATTTAAAAAAATATTTAGATAAAATTAATAATATTTTTGGAAACTGATCGTCAAAATTATTCAATAATGAAATTTTCTTAATTTTTGGCACAGTCGAATTTTTGGGCAAAAAATAAATACCATATAAATATATAATGTGTTTTATGACTTCATAATGACCCAATAGTATTGTAATAAAATGCTATAAAATGTATCTTAATCCAAAATATATGTTTTTACTTTGAAATAATGTAATGTTAGGTTTAATTGATTTATTTTATAAATACTTAGTGAATCCTCCAAGACATAAAAAAATATTTTAAAATTTTAAAATCGTTCCCTTGAATGTGAGGCTCACCTATACATAATAAAGTGAAATATTTTAATATGTTAGTTCATTATACTTATAATATAATGTATACCAATCCTCATTTCTAGAAACCATGGTCAAAAACCATGGTATGGTTTTTGGTTTTGAATATTTTAGTGTGTAGTGTCCAAAACCAAAATAATAAATAATTCCCCCAACTTTCCTAGATAACCCCACCCAAGCACACATTCCTCTTCACTCAATATATTTTAAGGTCTACCAGCCTCTTCCCCCCTACTCTCTAGAGTTCTCCCAAGGTGCCCCCAAGCTCCCAAGAAGCCTCTCCGAAGACTTTGGAGTCACCCATCCAAGTAAGGGATCTCCCTCTATCCTTTTTCTTCAAGTGCCTATTTTATATAATGCCTTTTCATTTTCATTTTCTTGATTTGGGATATTTTAATCCATACCTCATTAATTTTTATTTTATTTATACATGATGTAATCTTCCTTCAACTCCCATTAATCCCCCAATGATCTTTTAAGACCACATATTAATATGTCGAAATTCCGTAAGGGATATCTCTCTTCTCATTTTCATTCAAGAATTTATTTTATATTATGCATCTAAAATTCCATTTCACATTTTGGGATATTATGTTCCATGATACAATACTGTACATTTAATTTATAAATTATGAGATACCCCTTTCTCTCTCATCAACCCATTTTATGAATTTCCATATGACGTTGTTATGCTGCTAAAATTGCACCGCAATTTTCCAAGCCAAAATCATCGTGTAGTGAATACCATTCCCATTCCTATATTAAGGGTATATAACATTATGCACATATACTTGTTGATTTAGGACTTACATGTATGTATTCTACATTCCTTGATCGTGTAACAAATTATGATGTTGAATTAATCCTTGTTATATGACATATGTGGAACACTTAAGCATTAGATTGAAATGACTGTGGAGGGTGTGACCTAATAGCACTCCAATACATTGGGTAATGTTTAGTATCATGATACGCCATGTTGGGATATGGACTTACCTAATTTATTTATTTTAATTTTATCCACCAGGTTGGTATAGGGGTTTACCTAATTGCTTTATGTTAATGATATTGTGTTTTAAGTTGTTTCCACATTTCCATGTTATGAATATCATGTTATATCATGCATTTATGTTCATGTTTCTTTTGTGCTCTATTGATATTACTATTGACTAAAATGTATTGTATTCCTCATTTTATGAAATTTTTATTCCCTGGATGGGATTTATAGCTCACCCTATTCTTGTGTATGCCCTCATGTTATCCCAAGAAATGCTAAGTATGAAGAAATGTTGTGGTCATATAAAATAAGTTTTCAATAAAGATATGTATTTCATGTCTTTGTTTTTATGTACTGTTACTAATCCCAAAATACACTAGACCTTTTGATCTTCTGAGTTGTATTAAGTTAAATTTTATGTATTAAATCATTTTTAAATATGAAATATTGAGAAGGTAGTTATAATGGTCATAGGAGGTCAACAATGTTTTTATCCCTTATGTTATTCAATAATAACCTAAACCACTTTTTTATATATATATATTAAAATAAATATATTTAATTCGTATATGTATAAAATATTCAACACCAAAAGTAGATTGTAGTTCATCTTTCCCAATACAGCATTCAATTTCATTATTTAATGTTCCTGAAAAGCATATCCACATGGGTCACATCGATAATATGTAAAACTAAATTCATGTTTAATATTTTTAAATAGTTAGTATAATTAATAAATTACTAAGGAAAAATTATAATCAACATTCATGACCATTGGAAAACTCTTATAAATCATGTGAGACAAACTATTCACATTTCAACCATATCTAATTTGGAACTTGTGATTTCTAAAGAAATTAATGTTAAACTTCAACCCATGTGATAAGAATTAAGTAAAATAATTTGAAATATATTTTCATGGATTCTAAATAATTAATAAATAATTATAGAACAAATAATTCATTACTTTTATCCATAATAAGCATGCAGAAAATGGAAAAGTAAAATTATATGCCAAACAAATCATATTTCTATATTTTACAACATCCAGTAGAAAATGACAAATCCACATAGAAAAATTAAAATATGGATATCAAATATGAGATTTATATAGGGGATTCATGTAAGTGAATATATGTATCTAAATCTATGTAAGGAAATTCACACACCCTATTTTTTTATAGGTGATTCTGTAAATTTGTAAATAGCTTGACGTATAATGTTTCAGACATAAAATAGTCCACTAAAATAGTAGAATCAGTTTTATCTCTAGTTCAATTATATTTAAATAATTTCATTATATTTCCATATAATAAATAATTATATTAATTGTACATCTAAATCAAAATTTGCCATAAAATATAGTAGAAAATTAATTATATAAAATGGTAGAATTCAGACTGAAAAATATAGTGAGGTCAATCTACTTTATGTAATTATAGAGACCTATTTAGAGTTTTATATAATATAATTAACTTTTTATAAATTTTTATATTTTAAAAACAAAAATAATAACAAAAGATGGAGTTTTTATCCCATTTTATAGTTAAAATTATGAAGATAATTTCACTCATTAACAGTACTCATGGTTGGTTCTACATTCAGTACTAATGGTCAGTTCCACAGTCAGTAATTACGGTCGGTTCCATGGTCAATCCCTACACTCAATATAGCGACCCTGCATTTTATTAAATTTTTATTACATCATTTTAAAGATTAAAAACATAAAATAGTTACAAAACCATGATCCAATGTTTTAGTGTCTTGGGTTAATTAGGACCATACATAACATTTACAAAATAAAACATAACCATTTTTTTATTCCGTCTTCTCTAGCTTCTTAGAGGACTTCGCATTCTCCTTTCAACAACTAATAACCTGAGGATATACATTAAAAATGGGTGATATAAAAGCCTAAAAAGAGGATAGATAAGAACATGAAACAATATAAAAAGTGTTTAGTATAATAATTATCATCATTACATAGTAATAGGATCATAATCATAAGAGGAAACATTAAATAAAGGCATGAAATGTGGAAATGTATAAAAATGGAACACCATGTATTAGTGGTAAACTACCACACATATTTGTAAAAAAATATAGAAAAAATTTCATGAATATTTTACTTTTATCATGATATATATCAAATTACCTAATTCATTGGAGAGAAATAAAATTTCGAGTGCACCCATCACATCATAACATTTACATTGCACTATATAATTCTGGGTGCACATATCACATCATAACATTTACATTATGGTGAATGCCACATCAATATTGGACATAAAATGACCCATGGAAATTAATTTGTTTCATTTAATAAATAATACATTCATAAACTTTGGTTTACCAAATGAAATAGGTAATAACAAACTTTATATAAGATTCTTCAATCTTGAGTGGATAAGAAACAATCTTGAGAAGTAAAAGGTATATTTTTTTGAAAGAAGAGTTATTTTGGAAAACATTGTGTTTATAATAAACTCAAGTAGAAACATTTATATCCCAAAAAAAGATAATATAATGATGAATAAATTATATTTAAGGAATAACCATAATGAAAATGGGGTAAAAGAGGGAAATACCAAAGAAAGAGAGTTGGGTTTGAGAATTCCCCTTACCATGTGTCTGAATGCCATATTCACTTCAATATCATGTATAATCACATTATATTCATTTATTAAAAAATAAAAAACCTTTTACAGATGATTTTTATTCTTTATGGTTTTATTAAGTTCATCTATGGGATTTTTTATGAGTTATATAGTTTAATTTCATCGTTCGGGAACATTCATTTTCCTGGTTTCCATAATCGGTTCACTTGTATACATGAATGAAAGTTATTTTAAAATGAAAATAAATATCCAGAATTGTTATTATATTTTATTAATTATATTTATAATATTAAATTGTTTTATAAATAATTTGGTTATATGTCATGGGGATGAATCATTATATAGAAGTTAATGATGGCTGTTTTAGGTTACTTTTGACGGTTTTTCGATCACAGTGAACTCATTTTTTTATCATCTATTATTGTGTATATAATTTATTTACTTAACAATAAAAGGGTTTTAACATACACTTTTCAATATTTTTCAGCCAATATATTTTTTTAAACAATATCCTAGAAGGTTTTAATGGATAATGAAAGCACATCGCCCATGATGTCGGTAAATTGACATATCATGGGTGACGATTTCATTTTTAAAATATAAGAGAGGGAGGGAGGATTTTAATGATGGATACTACATTAAAATAATATAATACCATTATATCAGTCATACTAGAGTTATAATTCCTCTATTACAAGAAAATTTTAGGAAAAGAGAAGAAAATAAATGAAATTGAAAAGAAATTAAAAGAAAAGGTAAGATGATTTTACCTCTTGGATTTATCCTCCTTGAGGACCTCCTTAGGGACAATGTTTTAGTATTTTAGTGAAACCAAGAGCTCCATGAAGTGGGAGATGGTCTTGTGGAGAGGTTTGGGAATAACATGGTCAAGGCTAAAATCTTGACAGGTGTGAGGAGAAGAGAGGGTGAGGGGTGGTATTTGTAGTTGAGGAGATTTGAGTTTCCTCATCATTAGATTCATTAGTTTATTATTTTACTCAAGATAAAAAATAGTGCTGATTATTGAGGTTAAATAATATAATTAGATCACGTGAGATTGAAAAATAGTGATTATATCATCCATGACTCAAGGAATAGTGTATTTAATTTATAATTTATTCATACTGTAAATTATCATATTTTACAATTCACCAAAAATTAAAGTATTTGAGAAAAATCTGAAAAATTCACCCTAACCATTTTTTGATGTTTAGAATTCAAAAATAAACTCCATTTTATGAAAATAATTTTCTAAATATCATAAATTCAGTTTTTAATTAAAAACACCATTTACTCAAAAAATACCGATTTTAAAAAGATAATTAATTTTATAACACTTTGAAAAATTACTTGAGGTCTCATAAAATTATATTAAAATCATAATACATCAAAATATTAATTTATGAACTAATTTTATGAAAATATTTTTTTTAATTATTAAATTAATCATAAAATTTTAATAAAATATTTATGACTTACAAAAATGCCAATACTTTAATAATTTTTAAAATATTTATTACCTTATACTATAATATAATTATGTCATATTTTCACTTATAAGATTGATAAATGTTATTTATAATTTCATTGGTGAGGTTACTATTTAATTTTCCAGTTTACTGTTCATATGGGTTGTATTATTATTCCTAAAGAAAAGTTTCTATTTCATTGGTATAGGTTTCTTAACTTCTAGAAATACCTTTTATTTCATTCATTTATCATTTATAAAGATTGTATTATGTTTTTAATGTGATTTATACCATTTTAAATAGCTATAATAAGGGGAAAATTCCATTGTTAAAAGTTTGGTTCGTTGCATTCTTTCCCCCTTTATAAATTTCACCCTCAAAATTTTGTTTTACATAAATAGGTGAGGGTACTTATCCTTCATCAACTCCTCTAGTTCCCAAGTTTCTTCTTCATACTTATGGTTCCACCACAACACTTTGACAAGGTGTGTTGTCTTGTTGCATAGAACGTTATCTCTCCAATCAAGAATCTTTACTCGTTGATCCTCATAAGATAGATCATCTTCCTATTGTACCAACTCTGAGTTCAGTATATGTGAGGGATCTGGTATGTATTTCCTCAATAGTGATACATGGAACACATCATTAACTTGATCCATATTTAGGGTAAGAAAAATCTGATGGAACAAGTATCCTATGAAATCAAGGATATAAAAGGGTCCAATATACCTCAGGCCTAGCTTCCCTTAATTACCAAACTGCATGACTCTCTTCCATGGTGATATTTAAAAATGTCCATTATCTCCAACATCAAACTCCAGGTCTATTCGATGGTTGACAACAAAGATCTTTTTTTGACTCAGAGTATCTTTGATATGTTACTAGTTGTCTTGAACCTTATATGTCATCTCTTTCAAATGATCAGGTCCGAGTAGCATTATTTCTTCAACTTCATCCTAATATGTTGAAGTTATACATTGTTTTCCATAGAGATCTTCATATAAAACCATATAAAAACTAAAGTGGAATCAATTTTTATATGAGAACTCAAAAAATGGGAGATGTTGATCCCATCCACCTTTGAATTATAAAGACTAGGATCTTAGCATATCTTGGAGAATCTGAATAGTTCTTTTAGATTGTCTATTAGTTTGGGGGTGATAGGTCATGTTAAAATTTAATTCAGTACTCAAAGAATTTTGAATAATCCTTCACAATTTGGATGTGAACCTAGGATAACGATCTTATACAATCGAGAGTGGAACTCTATGTAGTCTCAACACTTCCTTCACATATATATTAGAAAGTTATTCAAGCAACATATCTTTATGAATGGAGATAAATTGGGTATCTAGGTGAATCGGTCCACCACTTCCCATATCACATTATTTCCTTTGTAAGTCTTCAAAATACCCATGAAAAATCCCATTGGGACATTCTCCCATTTATACATGTGTATAAGCAATGGTTTCATCACCCCTTTGAACTTTTTTCACTATACTTTAACTTGAGGACATATCAAGCACCTTGAGATATATTCTACAATCTCCTTCTTCATGTTTCCCCAAAAGAAGTGTTCTCGGATATCATGGTACATCTTGGTACTCCTGGTATGGATATGGAAAGTTGAGCTATGTGTATTGTCCAACAGCACATTATTTATCCTAGGTGATGAAGAAACACAAATACTCATTCCAAACCACATAATACCATAATCATCAATATGGAACTCTTTCATCTTTCCTTCCTTTACTACATTCACCCTCTTTTGTAGCTCTGTATCATCCCTTTGTTCCTCTTTAATCTTCTCTTGGATATATGGTTGGGAAATCATTTGGGAAAGGTAGTATTTATTCAATGTCAATATGATTTCCAAATAAATCCTTTTCATATTCATAAATATAGGGTCTCTCTAAATCCTCAACATGGATAAAGTAGATTTTTTTTCTGATAAGAGCATCAGCTAGCTAATTCACTTTTTCAGGATGATAGTAAATAGAATAGTCTTTTTAAGGGCTCATATCTGTATGGATCAACCCTTTGAGTTTTTTATAAGATCAAAGTGATCATTGGAGGCTCATAAGAAGTTTGGAGAAGTTTGGTTAAGAAAAATATGGAAAGGGGGATTACAGGTTCTGTAACTATATTACAGGATGTGATATCCTACTTCATTGGATGTTTCAAAATGTGAAATAGAGCTCCATGCTGTGTAATATTTTGGGGTTCAAAAAATAAAATAAAGTGTTGAGCCGACATGTTTTTTAGTGCAAACTGACCCTGAATAATTACATGATGTAAAATGGGATTTCACATCGTGTAATCCCCTATTGTTATATGTTTTTAAGACATTTCATCCACTCAGGTTTTCACAAACCTACAGTTGCAGTGGATCTCCCTCAACCCTAGGAGACTCAACGACCCTCTATTAAATGTTTTGGGGATTCCTTCATGAAGGAACGATCCATATCTCCCTCCTTTGATCAGTAGGGATCTATCTTCAATCCAAGGTAGGTTCTACCTCTGTTTTTATGGTTCTATGATCCATTTCATTTTTTTTCCTCTTTCCATGCTATGGTGGATGATCTCTCATGTTTTTAATAGCATTTTTTCCTTGGTTATTGGTTGGTTCAGTTTTGTCATGGCATCCTCGGGTAGATGTAGTTGTCGTGGGAGTGGTGATAATGATTTGTTACTTTGATCTATCCTCATGAAAAAAATGTCTATGACCTTTTGAGGTAGTGGATTTGATGCTTCTCTATTTAATTATGTGAAATCATAGAGTTAACATGGTTTAACCCCTTGGATCAAAATTAAATTTGAATAATAATTATTTGAATCAGATTAAAGAATTAGTATCAATCACATAGCGATGTTGTTTCTTAATACCATGATAACGAGTTGCCTCTTGATTTTATAGATAGTGTTATAATTATTCATTTCTTTTTTTAGCATGTTTTTATGGATTTAAATTGGTAAAAAAATAAAGTCATAATTAATTGATAATTAATTGGCTAATTGGTTATAGAGGAATGTTTAATAAATCTAGTTATTGTTGTAACTTCATGTTAATCAAATTAATAAAAGTGTGCATATCTAATTAAATTGGTTAGTAAACCTAAAGTATGTTGATGATCGTCTAAAAAAGAACTAAAAAACATTTTAAATTAACTGTTTAATTAATTTATGATAGCTTGTGATATCTTTTTTATTAGGTTTTCCATAGCTAGAACCTATGAATAATGAATCAGTTAATTCATGATAGAATAAGAACCAGTTGTGTGAAAAAAGATAATTCCTTCGTAGATCCCAAGTTTCCCATTTTCTTAAAAAGGCCAAGTTCCATTGGATCCATGATATCTCATTGTGTGGGAATGTTGAATGCATTTATTTTCAGTCGAGTAATTTTTTCTATATTTTTTCCTACTACTTGTGATGTGATATAGACATGAGACTAGTGGTATGTGGGGCAGGGTGGCCCAAATGTGATGTTAGCCTATGATGGCTGATCCTGGAGTGCTATTGTGGTACGTGAGCTAGGGAGACCCAATTTTTAATGCTACAGTTGATTCCTATAGTGGTGGGATGCATTGGTTTATTCATGTGGGTTTCAGGGAGGGCACCAGAGATGATGGAACAGGTTGAAGTTGGGCTTACTCGTTGATGTGGAATTTGGATGCTTATTGAATCTGTTGTTTTTTATCTTCTTTACTTTCCCCACTACTTAAGGAAAATGTTTTTTTACTCTCTATCTAAGAGAGGTGAAGAAATTTTCGGTATTCCATGTTCTTTCCATGTTTATATTCTCTTGGTTGGATGGGTCTATGCTCCAGATATAGCTGGAAAATACTCGACGGGTAGTTCATATACTCACCATTTTGATCCCCTTCTATTTGGTAGCTTAGAATTTTTTCCTAGAATACCTAAAGATATATAAAGTGTTAATTTTGATTATAAATGAATAAATATTTAATCCATTGGGTTGGAGCTTACTGAGATACAATACTAAGGTTATATTTATGAGAAACCATGGACTCGATTTAGTCATGCCTCAAGGGCCTGGAATATTTGTAGTGATTTTGATGAAATTATATATGGAAGCTGTTAAAGGTTAATTAATGTTTAAGAATTAATTATAATAAATTGACATTGATAAAAATTGATAAGTAACTTAATGTATCTCTTTAAATGGTTGTGTTCTTATAGGATATCTAGTCTTAGCAATGGCAGCCGAGAGTCCAAGATATTTTAGCAATAGTTGAGTCTAAGATTAGGTTTTTCCCATACTGTGGTTGTGATCTATGTTATATCATGTTCATTTTTTGGTTCCTATATGCTAATATACTTTGTCTTTTTGGGAAACTAACACCCCCTGGATTTTGAGCCCTGGGGGTGTTTTCCCCAACATTCTGGTGGGAGGATGGATGTGTGACTACCCCCTTTGGCCCCACTCTCTTCTCTTCTTAGTTAATTATGCTGGTATTAATGGAGGTTAGTTTTTCCAATATATATATGTAGAGGTATTTAATGTATTGTGGTTATTTCAGACACATATATTCTAGATATAGTTTGCTTTGAACTACTATGGGTATGATGTGTATAGGTTTTGATAGATTTAGGATCCTTACTCAGTGTATGGGTTTTAATGGCTTGAGGTATAATATTTGACATTTGATACATGTTATGTAGGTTGTGGTGGATCCTAGAAACTACCTAGTTACTTTTGATTATGTGGAATTTTTGGAGTTTTTCATGAGTTTTTGGTTGTGGTGCTTCGCCCAGGTTTCTTCGGGCTAGCCATTTTGGAGAGAGATACTTAGGACGTGCGATGTTAGGGTAAAGTGGAAAACCAGTGGATAAGTTTTATCGGGGTAACCTTAATATTATTTATTATATTATATAATCTTCTATGTGATAATTGGTGACATTATCCATGGAGAGGCTGGAAACATAGTATACTTGTTTAGGTGATGAGTTAGTTTCACTTGTTGTTCACTCTTCTTTAGCATGCTTTCTATACGTTTTCATGAGAGTATCTAGGGAGGATCATACTAGGTATACAGTTATACTCACCCTATATTATATAAACTATTTTTTAGGCCACTTAGATTAGGTTTGAGATCAATCTAGTTCCTACTAGCTTGGGGTTTTTTAGGAACTCTTCGGGATTTGAGGTCACTGTCGTTTTATGTTATTTTGGTACTTACAGTTTTCCCTTTTAGTTGTAGTAGTTATTTTATGACATTACATATGTGAACTCGGGTTTCTTTCATATTTTAGACTATGTAGTAGTTGGTTGTTTTCTATCTTATCTCTCTCTTTCTCCTGTGTTCTCTTTGAGGAAAATGTCTCCCATCTTTGTGTTTACCATACCCTCAGTTCTAGTCGCCAACTCGGGGTCAACTAGAGGCCGGACACATGGGTCACTATATTTCTTCTCCCATTATTTTCCCAAGAGGGGAGCACCTTGTGGGGAGGGGGTCAAGATAGAGTGGTATAAAAGGTATGGTTGAGGGATAGTATGGAGTTTAGAGTTAGGAATAGGTGAGGTTTCTTGGGTTGGTAGGGTAATGGTGTCAGTTAAGATTAAAAAACGTCGTAAACATGGGAGATCGGCTAAGACATGGGTATTTAGGGAACCCTATGATATGATTCATGTACCATTAATTATAAAACAACTACTAGATTAAGTGATACTGGTTTCAGGGTAGAGACCTAGGAAAGGATCATGCATCATTCTTCTTTGTGCAAATTTTTTAATGCGTAGACCTTAGGATAGGTTAACCTAAAATGAATAAAATAAAATAATTAATTAATTTTAAGGTCTTCCATATTCTAATTTTAGAAGATCTAACTATTTTTTCTTTTGAAAGTATAGATCTAGGTCAACATCTTCATAATGTTCATACAGAAGATGTCCTGCAAGTTTCACCAGCAGATCATTGTAGAGTAGAGATTGACGACGGCGACACTTTCTTGAAGACACTATGAGAATTTTAGCACTAGAGTTTGCAGAAGTATGAGGGCTCTGTTTTATATGTATTCATCAAAGACTAGTTAGATGAGGTTTAGATAGACTTAAATTCTATCTGTTCATAGAAGGTGGATTGGGTATCATTGTTTGTGATGATGTTGCATGGGATAGTGAGGCAATGGTGGTTCTTATTCCTCAAGAATCGTGAGGAGTAGGCTTTCTCATGGGAGAAGTTCTGATACCAATCCAAGGTTGAGTTTCTTTCTTCGATCATGAAGGTATCCATTCACCAGGATATGTTTTCACTTTGTTGAGGAATCTCTAGTGTGTGAGAGTTCAGGATCCATTTTAAGAACCCTCTGTGATATGTTTCAGACCTATTTTCATATGAGGAGGCTAGGGAAAGGAATTTTGAGGAGGATTTATGTCCAGAGATCTAGTGTCAGGTCAGCCCACTTATGCTGACAACATATCTCGAGGTGATAGCAAGGGTGGATGTCATCGAGAGAACATTAACTAGAACTGAATCATCCTAAGAGGGGAGTCATTAGGATTTTTCACAAAGTAGAACTATGGTCTGGGATTCTCAGTTTTCAGGGAAAAAGATTTTATGTTCAGCCAAGGGTAGGCCCCATCCCCCAATGTCTCGTTTCTCCATGGGAAGTATCTCCCAGGCCTATGATATGGGATCATAAACTTATTTTTCTTATGGAGGTTGAGGTTAGAAGTGGCATGATTTCCTAACCTTTCTAAGAAGTTTGTGTGTTCCAGGTGTTCCTCTCAAGGTTCCTTCATTTGTCACGACCCGCCCTCGGGACCCGTGTCGTGACTACCCCAAGCCCACCTTCCACAGGCCAGGGGTTGGTGACTATCAACAAAGGCGTAAATTCAGATAAAAAGGGAAGGCATTGCCTTTATGATAGTAAACAAACACAACAGAGTACACAACAGAAGTAAACACTAAGTAAATACTGTATACAAAAGTAAGTGCAGAAAGGAAAAGGGGCCAGAAATACAATCCCAATAGTAAGTACAGTACAACTGAAAAGCTAGTGCAACTACAGCAAAGTAAAACATCAACCACTGAGTCTTCCTCTGAGAATCCCACCTAAAGGGTGGGTACAGATGGCCTCCTCAGCACCTCTGGTCTGGTCGTCCGCTCCGTGTACATCTCGCCAAGTGGTCCACCTCCAGGTACCATCTAGATCCACACGCCTTTTAACACCCTGATATTTTATTATAAGTATTCTTTTTAATTTATTTTATGTCTTGTGTTTTATGCTACACCAAGATTATCATGCACTATACGAAACACTTTATTATCTTACAGTATATGCAAAACAATTTTTGGATCATCTTGCACAACATTTCAAGATCGTTTGATAGAAGTTATTCTACACAACATTGAGTGTATATATATATATATTCAATGTATAAATGAAATATGGTTGGATTATATTATACACAACTACAAAGGAATCTTTCACCACACGCAACCCTGACTTGGCTTGCTTTACACTAAATCGTGACCTTCCACGATAGCGTGTGTTGTACGCAATACCGAGTTTCACTAAACAAAAATATGTTATTAAAATATTATATAAACTAGCCGTTATGATGTGTATATGTTTTGATAGATTTAGGATCCTTACTCAGTGTATGGGTTTTAATGGCTTGAGGTATAATATCTGACATTTGATACACGTTATGCAGGTTGTGGTGGCTCCTAGAAACTACCTAGTTAATTTTGATTATATAGAATTGTTGGAGTTTTTCATGAGTTTTTGGTTGTGGTGCTTCGCCCAGGTGTCTTCGGGCTAGCCATTTTGGAGAGAGATGCTTAGGACATGCAATGTTAGGGTAAAGTGGAAAACTAGTGGATAAGTGTTAGCGGGGTAACCTTAATATTATTTATTATAGTATATAATCATCTATGTGATACTTGGTGAGATTATCCATGGAGAGGCTGGAAACATAGTATACTTGTTTAGGTGATGAGTTAGTTTCACTTTTTGTTCACTCTTCTTTATCATGCTTTCTATACTTTTTCATGAGAGGCTCTAGGAAGGATCATACTAGGTATACTGTTATACTCACCCTATATTATATAAAATATTTTTTAGGCCACTTAGAGTAGGTTTGAGATCAATCTAGTTCCTACTAGCTTGGGGTTTTTTATGAACTCTTTAGGATTTGAGGTCACTTTCGTTTTATGTTCTTTTGGTACTTACAGTTTTCCCATTTAGTTGTAGTAGTTATTTTATGACATTACATATATGAACTTGGGTTTCATTCATATTTTAGTCTATGTAGTAGTTGGTTGTTTTCTATATTATCTCTCTGTTTCTCATGTGTTCTCTTTGAGTAAAATTCCTCCCATCTGTGTTTTTACCATACCCTCAGTTCTAGTCGCCAACTCGGGGCCGACTAGAGGCCGGACACATGGGTCACTATGTTTATTCTCCCATTATTTTCCCAGGAGGGGAGCACCTTGTGGGGAGGGGGTCAAGATAGAGTGGTATAAAAGGTATGGTTGAGGGATAGTATGGAGTTTAGAGTTAGGAATAGCTGAGGTTTCTTTGGTTGGAAGGGTAATGGTGTCAGTTAAGATTAAAAAACGTTGTAAACATGGGAGATCGGCTAAGACATGGGTATTTAGGGAACCCTATGATATGATGCATGTACCATTAATCATACAAAAGCTACTAGATTAAGTGATACTTGTTTTAGGGTAGAGACCTAGGAAAGGATCATGCATCATTCTTCTTTGTGCCAATTTTTGAATGCGTAGACCTTAGGATAGGTTAACCTAAAATGAATAAAATAAAATAATTAATTAATTTTAAGGTCTTCTATATTCTAATTTTAGAAGATCTAACTATTTTTTCTTTTGAAAGTATGGATCTAGGTCAACGTCTTTATAATGTTCGTATAGAAGATGTCCTGCAAGTTTCACCAGCAGATCATTGCAGAGTAGAGATTGAAGATGATGACACTTGCTGGAAGACACTCTGAGAATTTTAGCACTAGAGTTTGCAGAAGTTTGAGGGATCTGTTTTATATGTAGTCATCAAAGACTAGTTAGATGAGGTTTAGATAGCCTTAAATTCTATATGTTCTTATAAGGTGAATTGGGTATCATTGTTTGTGATTATGTTGTATGGGATAGTCAGGAAATGGTGGTTCTTATTCCTCAAGAATCGTGAGGAGTAGGCTTTCTCATGGGAGAAGTTCTGATACCAGTCCAAGGTTGAGTTTCTTTCTTCGATCATGAAGGTATCCATTCACCAGGATATGTATTCACTTTGTTGAGGAATCTCTAGTGTGTGAGAGTTCAGGATACATTTTAGAAACCCTCTGCAATATGCTTCGGACCTATTTTCATATGAGGAGGCTAGGGAAAGGAATTTTGAGGAGGATTTATGTCCAGAGATCTAGTGTCAGGTCAGCCCACTTATGCTGCCAACATATCTTGAGGTGAGAGCAAGGGTGGATGTCATCGAGAGGACATTAACTAGAACTGAATCATCCTAATAAGGGAGTCATTAGGATTTTTCACAAAGTAGAACTATGGTATGGGATTCTCAGTTTTCAGGGAAAAAGAGTTTATGTTCGGCCAAGGGTAGGCCCCATCCCCCAATGTCTCGTTTCTCCAGGGGAAGAAGCTCCCAGGCCTATGATATGGGATCATAAACTTATTTTTCTTATGGAGGTTGAGGTCAGAAGTGGCGTGAGTTCCTAACCTTTCTATGAATTCAGCGTGTTCCAGGTGTTCCTCTCTAGGTTCCTTCATTTGTCACGACCCGCCCTCAGGACCTGTGTCATGACTACCCCAAGCCCACCTTCCATAGGCCATGGGTTGGCGACTATCACCAAAGGCGTAAATCCAGATAAAAAAGGGAAGTCATTGCCTTTATGAAATTAAACAAACACAACAGAGTACGCAACAGAAGTAAACACTAAGTAAATACTGTATACAAAAGTGAGTGCAGAAAGGAAAAGGGGCCAGAAATACAATCCCAACAGTAAGTAAAGTACATCTGAAAAGCTAGTACAACTGCAGCATAGTAAAACAGAAACCACTGAGTCTTCCTCTAAGAATCCCACCTAAACGGTGGGTACAGATGGCCTCCTCAGCACCTCTGTTCTGGTCGTCTGCTCCATGTATATCTCGCCAACTGGTCCACCTCCGGGTACCGTCTAGCTCCACAAGCCTTTTAACACCTTGATATTTTATTAGAAGTATTCTTTTTAATTTATTTGATGTCTTGTGTTGTATGCTACACCAAGATTATAATGCACTATACGCAACACCGTATTATCTTACAGTATATGAAACAATATTTTTGGATCGTGTTGCACAACATTTCAAGTTCGTTTGATAGAAGTTATTCTATGCAACATTGAGTATATATATATATATATATTCAATGTATAAATGAAATATGGTTGGATTCTATTATACAAAACTACAAAGTAATCTTTCACTACACGCAACCCTGACTTGGCTTTCTTTACACTCAATCGAGACCTTCCACGATAGTGTGTGTTGTGCGCAATACTGAGTTTCACTAAACAACGATATGTTATTAAAATATTATATAAACTAGACGTTATGAATAGTAATACCCACTTTTTGAAATTTTATAAATTTTATCATTCAAATTTGACTTCATTTTTTGATTCGGAATATCAAAATTATCCTATGGTGAAATTTTGGTATTTTTCTGAAAACTGTCAATTTTTTATGAATAGTGAAAACAATGAGTTTTCTGTTAAAACAATTTTTTATTTAAATAATTATTTAATTAAATTAAATTTATTTTAGGTCACAATAGACACATAATACTTATATAATTTCAATGTAATTCATTAGAGTCATTTTATAATAATTTTAGATATATAAAAATTTTATTGAACTTTTCACCGTCTTTTACACGCATCCTAGGAGCATTTGCAATTGTACATAAAACTTAATTTTACCTCTTTTGTGAGTTGGATTTCGAAAAACCGAGATACACAGTTAATATCAAGGAGAAAAATATGGTTCAATAAGATAAAAATAGTTTTTGGTGAATAGTAATGTTTTACTTTTATTTACCACGGTTAAAAGTAAATAGGGTAATTAAGGGTATAAATGATATTATTATTACCCTAACACATGTCCTAATTCTATTGGATAAGTTTAATTCGACCAAAAACAACCTTAGGAATAAAATATTACCCTTTAGGTCCAGTTGGATTGGATTAGGACACTTATTATTATTTTATTTAAAGAAGAGTTAAAAGAGTTAAAATCAAAGTTTAATAACTAAAACATTTTTAATATAGGGTTATACATAACATAAATTCAACTATAAATATTCATTAGAAATATAAAAATATTTCATAAATAATTTTATTTTATTTATAATTTTTAGACATTAAATAAGTTTATTTATTTAGGACACAATGATGATGCAATAATTACCTTATTAATGAAATATTAACATAATTGATATTATAAATACCCAAATAAATGTAATTTTAGAATTTTTATGAATTAAACTAATTTTATAGGTTAATATGACTTGTTAGTACTGATTTAATTATCTTTTTGAAAACTAATAATACTGTTATAATTTTCACAAAAATAAATTACCAAATAGTGTTAAAATTGACATAAAATATTGTTTAAAAAAATATATTATATTATTAATTGTAATTTTATTCCTAAAAATCTAAGGTTTGTAAAAATGACTTATATAAGGTTATATATATTAATAATTAACCACTTGGGGTTCGTTTTTCTTGTTATAGTAAGTTTATTAACCATATAGTGTAAGAAAAGAAGAAGACACGGTAAAAGTTAAATTATTTAACTTACAGTTAAATCTAAATTAAAAGTTTAAAATAGTAACCTAAAATTGTCTAAAACCTATTGGTTGAGAGGATTTAGACCCATCCCCACCTTATCTTCTAAATAAATTAATTTTGAGCTATTAAAAACCGAATATTACTTTATTATAAAATAATATTTTAAGTTTTTTCTATGGTGCCCCTCTCCTCCCTTATAAAAGGGAACCTCCTCCCTCTTCTCTTTACACAATTTTGAGCTTTCAATCTCTGAAAAACCATGGCCATTTCACTTCTTAACTTCCCTTGAAACATAATAGAGGTTCTGGTCACCTTAAAAGACCAACTCTAGTGCTTTAAGAGGAATCTTAAAAGAGGTGCGTCAAAGAAGAGGTAATCTCTTCTACCGATTCTTTCAAGTTTTCTTTCTTCTTCAACTTCTTCTTCTTTAGTTTTTTCATTATAAAGTAATATCATTAGTATAAAAAATATACTGATATGTTATTATAAATATTAAACAACCCCATTTCACCTTCTATCCATCCTACGGAAAATTAAATCACCGCGTGTGCGTACATACGGAATACAGTCTCCACGCCGTGGTGTAATCTATTTTTCCACCACCACCTTACTTGGATGGGTATAATGGTGTAAAGAATAACTATATATAGTTATTATAACATCATACTTATTCTGAGATATTATATCATCCACTTCAATTCAATTCAATATTTATGGGAACGATATCATCGCTTGTGTGTATGTACGGATTACCATCTCCACGATGTGATGAGATTCATTCTTCATGTTAACCATTCAAGAATGATTATAAAGTATATATAATGAATAGTAATGAAATATGTGACATGATGAAGCTAATGGATTTATTTATATATATATATATATCATCTACTTACTTCCATTCAAGTCAATAAGGAAAGGAAAACAACGTTCATGCGTACGTACGGCCTACCGTCTCCATGAACGGTGTATTTCATTTCATTTATCAATCTATTATATATATATATATACTGAATATATATGATATATAAATCATGATTTAAATTTTGTAAGTAATTAAATAATGATATAATTAATAATAATATCAAGAACAACAAGTCCAAACATGTACGATAAATAAAATGATTTTACCCAAAACGCTTCTTTAACATGGAATTTAAAAAAGAACGGGTAATATACTGTCATAAGTGAACAATATATGATATAATTACAGTAAATATGATTATTTAATAAGTCAATGACATTATTTAAATCATTATACATGAGGTTCAGATACGTACGAAGCATATCGGACCTAATGTAAGGGATAATTTTTCAAATCTCATTTTTATCCAAGATTGCTTATACGTAAGTATTTACTGGGGTTATATTTTTCATCCATGTCCATAAAAATGTTTTTCATAAATTTTTTAATATTATTACATGTATGTTTAAAGTCATGATTAACCCTCTATGACTTTTACTTTGTGTTATGGAAGGAATCTTTCTTTTGTTTACCATACGTGGTACTTTTTGACTTTTCTGTTAAAAGTACGAGGAGAATGTTTTTTTAACTTATACGGAAAGAATGGATTTTTACTATTCCATAATGCCTTATTTTCATGAAGTTTAATCTACAATATTTCATGGTTATTTTCAATAAAATCATTTTATTTTAAAATTTCATGTCATTTTGTGAAAAGAAAATGATTTTTAAGAAGAAAGGATATTTTCCTCAATAATTCTTTTCAAGTGTTTTATCAAAACCATTTTCCATCTAAGATGACATTATTTCGTATGTGTATGTTTCAAGTATAATATCTCTATGATTTACAAGGTTTTAATTTTCTTATGATGTAACGATATCCATTTGTTTTATATGGATTATGTTATGATGGGGTGATGTTTATGAAACCCATTTTTATTCTTTGGGTTATGATGAATGATTTATGTTTATGTTGTGGCACAAGTAAGAATGATTTAATTATGAGATGGGTGGTACCTATATATCCCTCCAATGCATTGGGTAAAGATTTATATCTGATGATATAGACATGGCTGGAATGGTAAGTTAATCTGGTTCAGTGATACAGGACTGGAATGAGGAGTGAACTCGATTCAGAAAGGGAATTTGTCCACTAAGATAGTCTGGGAAGGAATTCCTTATCTACTATGGAAATCATATCATGTGATTAATGGTTTTACACAAATAAATGTTTTATTCCCATGCTATTTTATCATTATTGATGTTCCTTTATGACCTATGTCTTACGTACTACCAAGATTTATTTCACAACTCAATATTTTGATGTGTAAACTTTATGTTCATGTTTTGAAGTTCAAATGTATATGGTTTGTTTGATTTTCTCCATGATTAAACTTAATGAGAATTTGAGCTCACCATTTATATGTTTTATTTTCCCCAGGATATAAATAAAGGTTTTAGGTAAGAAAAAAATGGAAGATCTTTATGGGAGATGTTGAAGATCTTTCACAAAGATCAGAAGATTATATTCCGAGTTTTCAAAGACACTAAACTATTACGGACCTTTGGTGTCTATTTTTTTATGTATTAGATATTCCGAAAAAGTACTATAATGTCCATTTATGTCAAGGTTTGGGTCTCTACAAGCCTCCACCTTGATCAGTGTTGTCCGTCGTCTTCATCCAACACAATGTAGTGCGGGCATAGCCTGTGCAGGGGTGAGTATACGATACTCAGTAGGGACCCCGAGACCCCCGAAGGTCTTCCAGAATCCATGAAGGATAAACCACAAAAGGAACTATAAAATCACGAAGTATCACCAAATCTACTTAGGTATATTCCCATACATATGCCTAAGTTAACAATCTCAGTTCGGCTCCAACTCTCGAGCCCAAGCACAACCCAGTCCACACAGGATGTAAATTCAATCACATCGATGATAATGATTTAAAGTCAAGACTCAACTCACACAGGTATACATATTTCATGTAGAGATAGAGATGATCAGATTTAGTCACTAATTCATCTAAGTTGTCAAACCCATGGTGGATTCCAGTACAGTTGTCGTTGGTGCCGAACCCACAGAGGATTCCAGTATAGTTGTCGTCGCTACCGAACTCACGGAGGATTCCAGTATAGTTATCATCACCGTTGAACTCACTGAGGATTCCAGTACAGTTGTCGTCGATGTCGAACCCATGGAGGATTCCAGTACAGTTGTTTTTACAGTTCCAGTCAGCTCTAAGGTTCCCGCACATAGCACACTCGATTCCGGGAGGATCCGCTCCTCGAACCAAGGGGTCGATACATCAAATATCACAAAGTACAGTGTTGATGTATCCAGAAATTCCGTCTCGTCAAAAGGAACCCAACGCGACATACGGTGTGTCAATCGGACGTCTGGTCTGAGAGATATATGCTTTTCTGTTCGAGGGGCCTAGTTGGAATTATGCCCGTTCCAAACACGGCCATTTTCCAAAGTCATCCAAAACTCAATTAGAGTATCGAAAAAGGAACACCTCGTCTTAAGGGTCTTAGTTCCAAGGATGGTGCGTCAATCAGACACATGGTCGTGAAGTTATTAACATTTAAGTGTAAAGGGCCCGGCCCGTCAAGCCTAGTGGGCTGGCGGGTCAGCCCGTCCTAGCTCGGCGAGTCCGACATGTCTAAGGGGTTGGCCCGGTCTGATAATGTGCGGCCCAGCCTGGGGCAGGCGGCCCGGCCCGGTGCGGCCCGGCTGGCGCGGCCCGGCCCGGCTGATGCGGCCCGACCTGGTGGGGCATGGCCCAGCTAGCACGACCCCCCGACTTCTCAAACTCGCAGCACTGCCCTCCTGTTCGGTCGGCTGAAGCCGACCAGTCTTTCCGATGCAAGCGTCCCACTATTGCGGGCCGCGATCCCTCCACTGTGGTGCCTATGAGCGTTACGGCTCCTTCCGCCCGGCCGGCCGGTTCTTCCACCGGAGCGGCCCGCCCTGTGCGGGCCACGGTTCTCCGCAATGCCACGTCGTGGGGCGCTGCGGTTCCTCTAGCCCGACCAGCTACGGTCGGCCAGTTCTCCTTCGTCTGATCGGCCCGCGGTTGAGGGCCGCGGTTCTTCCGCACACGGTCGGCATGCGGCCGCCTCCTTCGCTCGTCGCCACCTTTCCAACATTGTCTTCATCGCAAATAAAAGAAATGACGAAGGGTTGTCGGACCGTGTTCGTTCGGCCCGCGCTCTCCGCGTTAGGCGGTAACAAATGGTCTAAAGTTATTCCAAATAATTTAACACAAACGAGCTAATTTATTCACTTATAAATTATACAAAACCCCTAACATGAAATAAGGTTTGCAGTAGTCAGGCGTCGTGGAAAACTGCATCGCGGGGAGACGACGTCAACTCATTGATGTCAGGGAAGAAGGATCCGAGGATGGCGTGTCGTCGGCGTTCCTTGTGGGTGGATCCTTCTTCTTTGGCTTGGCCACAGATCGAAGGAGACGATCATCGTTCTTCGGTGGTTCTTCGTTGGAAGGACGGAGTTCTTCATTGAAGAACGAAGCGCTTCTAATTCTCCAGAGGTTCCCCCACCAAAAAATATTTGTTATGCAAATATTGAAATAGACTTCTCCAACTTTAAATAAATGCCAACCAATTCAAAATAATTCAAAAAGAATTATTGACACCCAAGTTAATTAAAGTATATTAACTATTTGGGTTGGCACAATTTATGAGAGGATGTGGCCTCATAAATGTTTGGGAGGTAGAGAGTTTCCACCTTAATGAGGGGAGGAGTTAAGGGGGTTAAGGGAATATAAAAATGTTAGGGATCGTGTGGGCCCCACCTCACAAATATCCTCTCATGGGAGGTTATGTGGGTGTGGGACCCACCTCTAACTCCCCTTGGGAGGAAATAAATAACATCCATAAATAAAATTGTGTACTACAAATTCTATTTATTTTATTCTAAATCCCCAAATATTAACTCTCAACCCGCATAAAACGCAACTGCAGTAAATGTTCCCTTAAGCGAATACCGGCGTTGCGGTTTCATCGGTATCCTCGGATTTCAATTCTGAGCACCGATTTAAAATATAGAAAAACCCGCACATACGTTTACTGAACGTACACGAACAAAACTTTAGAAATTGATTTCGAGCACACCGGGCCTCGGAATCAGGTGTTGTCAGAAACTGCGTACCCGTAAAATTACGAAGAATTTATGAAAAAAAATACCTTGAAATTTCCGGGTCTTTACATTACCCCCACCTCAGGGATTTACATCCCCATAAAGCTACAATATACACTAGGGAATGAAATGAGGGTACTGAGCACGTATCTGAGCCTCCCGCTCCCATGTTCTCTCCTGGAGGATCCCGTGATGCGAGCGAATGTGCACCAGAGGAATCGACCATCCACGTAGTACCTGCTTCTATCGATCCTTGATCTCTACTAGGACCACCATGAATGTCTCCCCATCATTGATGTCCAGATCCCCATGGTCGATGATGTGGGACGGGTCGTGCACGTATCTCCTCAGTTGAGATACGTGGAAGACGTCGTGCATCCAATGCAACTGAGGTCGAAGGGTCAGGCGGTAAGCCACCTCGCCTAATCTGCTAAGGACTTGGAAAGGTCCGATGAATTGTGGAGATAAATTTCCACCCAGTCCAAATATCTGTAGGCCTTGTTGAGGTGAGACCCGTAAGAAAACGTGGTCACCATCCTCGAACTTCAGTGGTCTCTGTCTCCTATCAGCATAGGACTTCTATCTGCTCTGTGCAGTCGTCATCCGCTCCTGGATCATATGCACCTTCTCCATAGTATCCTGAACCATCTCTGGTCCTACAAGTACTAACTCCCCTGGGTCAGTCCAGCACAGAGGTGATCTACAAGGTCGGCCGTACAGTGCCTCAAAAGCTGTCATCCCGATGGTGGAGTGGTAGCTGTTGTTGTACGCAAACTCCGCCAAGGGTAAATGATCCTCCCAGCTGCGACCAAAGTCAAGGAAAAATGCACGGACCATGTCCTCAAGAGTCTGAATAGTCCTCTCTATCTAGCCCTCCATCTGAGGATGGAAGGTGGTGCTCAAACATAGCTGCGTCCCAAACGCATCTTGTAACCCCTTATATAGTCGGTAAGTGAAATGAGAATCATGATCAGAAACGATAGACGATGGCACACCATGATGTCGTACAATCTTCTGAATGTAGAGGAGTCCCAAGATCTCTACTGAGCACTGCTCTCTGATCGATAGGAAGTGGGTCGACTTAGTGAGTCGGTCTATGATCACCCAGATAGAGTCGTTCCCTCTGGATGTATGTGGAATCCTCGTCACAAAATACATAGTTATCCCATCCCACTTCCAGTCTGGAACCTTTAAGGGTTGTACCAAGTCTGCTGGTACCTAGTGCTCTTCCTTCAATTGCTGACAAGTGAGGCATCGTGAAAAGAACTTTGCTACAGCCTTCTTCATACCAGGCCACCAGTGCTGTTGTCTGAGGTCCTGGTACATCTTCACCACTCCTCGATGTACCGCTAGAGGGGAAGTGTGAAACTCCCTCAGCACCTCCTCCTTTAGTGAAACTTGTACCATAGTACGTCCCCTAAAGAGGATAACGTGCTCCCCTCCTTCAGAAAGTCCATCAGTTGCATGCCCTGAGGATATATGAGCATGTCGCGTCTCACAGTCAATGTCCCCATGTTGTGACTCCCTTACCAGCTAAAAAATTTGAGGAGGGACTGTGAGAGACTGAAGAAAATATTCTCCATCAATATTCAAAATGGATATCTGCAATGAGGCTAGTTGCTCTGTCGCCTCTCCTAGTAGCTGAATTCCTGATCTCCTGCTAAGAGAATCAGCTACAACGTTCACCTTCACAGGAGTGTAGAATATATAAAATTTAAAGTCCTGGAGGAACTCAAGTCATAACGGATGTCTCATGTTCATATACTTCTATGAGAATATGTACCTGAGACTCTGGTGGTCAGAATAGACTGTAAAGCACTCTCCCATCAGATAGTGCCGCCATATCTTCAAGGCGAAGACCACTGCTGCTAACTCCAGGTCATGAGTATCATAGTTCTTCTCATGTTGTCTCAACTGCTGTGAACCATACGTGATCACTACTCTCTCCTGCATTAGAACACACTTGAGTTAGGTCCCTGATGCGTTGCAGTATACTACGTACCCAACGCCCTCCTCCGGTAGCCTCAAGATGGGCGGACTGGTCAATATCTGTCTCAACTCCTGAAAGCTCTACTGACATATATCTAACCACACGAAGGGTTTCCCCTTCTTTGTCAAAGCTGAAATCGGTGATAAAACTATGTAGAAGTTTGGAACAAATCTTCGATAGTATCCATCCAAACCCAGGAAACTCTGCACCTCCGTCACACTCCTGGGTGGCTCTCAAGAAAGTACTATCTCGATCTTCACTGGATCCACTAACTCCCACCTCCGAGATGACGTGTCCAAAGAAGTGAACCTCTCAAATCCAAAACTGGCACTTCAAGAGATTACTATAAAGTTGGTACTCTCGGAGTGTATCCAGTACAACCTGCAAGTGGTAGGTGTGATCCTCCTCAGTGGTCGAGTAAATCAATATTTCGTCGATGAAAACTATGAAAAATTGATCGAGGTAAGGCTGGAAAATTCTGTTCATGAGACTCATGAACACTGTTGGAGCGTTGGTTACGCCGAAGGGCATAACTAAGAACTCGTAGTGGCCATACCAACACTTGAGGGCCATCTTCTGCACATCCTCATCTCGAACTCTGAGTTGGTGATAGCCTAACCTGAGGTCTATCTTCGAGAACCATTGTGATCCCTTGAGCTGATCAAAGAGGTCATCAATCCTCGGGAGTGGGTACTTGTTCTTCACGGTCGCATGATTCAGGCGACGGTAGTCGACACACAGTCGCAAGCTCCCATCCGCCTTCTTGGTGAACAAAATCCTAGAATCCCAGGGTGAAACACTGGGTTGGATAAATCCCTTTCCCTACAAGTCCTCCATATGTACCCGCAACTCACGATGCTCAGCGGGAGCCATCCGATATGCTGGAGTAGATATCAGTGTTGTCTCGGGGTACAGGTATGCGTAGAAGTCTACATCTCTGTGAGGAGGTAGTCCTGGAACGTTGTTAGGAAAAACGTCCGCATACTGATCCACCATAACAGGAAAACTCGGATGTCACGACCCGTCCTCGGGGCCCATGTCGTGACTACCCCAAGCCTTCCTTCCATAGGCCAGGGGCTGGTGACTATAACCAAAGGCGTAAATCCCAAAAAAATGGAATCCATTACCTTTATAAAGTAAACAAATACCAGAGAGTACACAAACTGAAGTAAACACTAAGTAAACCGAGTACAAAAGTAAGTGCTGGAAAGTAAATGGGCCATAATACAAACCCAACTGAAAGTAAAGTACAACTGAAAAGAAAATACAGCAGCAGAAAAGTAAAGCAGCAACACTGAGTCGTCCACTGGAAATCCCACCTGAAGGGTGGGTACAAATAATCTCCTCATCTCTTCGGCTCCAGTCGTCCGCTCTGTGTACGTCCCGTCCAGTGATCCACCTCCAGGTGCCGTCTAGCTCCACAAGCCTCCACCTCGATCAGCGCTATCTGTCATCTGCATCCAACACAATGTAGTGCGGGCATTGCCCGTGCAAGGGTGAGTATATGATACTCACTAGGGACCCCGAGACCCTCGAAGGTCTCTCCGAATCCACAAAGGATAAACCACAAAGGAAAGATACAATCACGAAGCATCAACAACACTACTTAGGTATATGCCCATACATATACCTAAGTCATCAGTTACAGTTTGGCTCCAACTTCTGAGCCCAAGCACAACCCAGTCCACATAGGAAAGCACAACCCAATCCAAACATGAAAAGAAATTCAACCACATCAATGATCATCATTGAGATTCAAGAATCATCTCACAAAGGTATACACTTCCTAAGGCGATAGAGATGATCACATGTAGCCACTGATTCATCTAAGATTCCAGACCCACATAGGATACAAGACCAGCTAAGCTGTCAGACCCACAAAGGATACAAGACCAGCTACTCTGCTGGACCCACACAGGATACAAGTACAAAGTCAAATACTGCCGGACCCACATAGGATACATGTTGGGAAAAAATCCCTCAAGGTAACATTGCAGTATTTTTTGGGTTGATTGTGTTTGTTGACAAAGCAGGTTTCCATGGAGAATTGTCGAGTTCCCGAGAAGTTGTTGACATTAAATGTTGACAAAGAACTATGACAAATCAAAGGATGATCTGGAGGTGGTACAAAAGAGCAGTACAAGGTGGCGCCGTTTACCAGTGTTTGCCAAATTTTTGGGGTCCAAAATTTGGAATTTGGTGAGCATCGCGAAAATAGGATTTCCATGAAGATCATATTTTAATATGGCAAAGGCATGAATTTCATGAAGATAGGATTCATGGTTTGGAAATCATGAAGACCAGAAAAATGGAGGCGGTGATACTTCGCGATTACGTAAAAGCTTCGCGAACGACAGAGTTGAAGTGCATCGCGGCGGAGAAGGGCTTCACGAGGGAGCTTTGCGGTGAAGTCGCGAAGGTATGTTGATGGTGATTCTTCGCGACTACGTCAAGCTTCGCGAACGGAAAATTTCCCTGGTGCTTCGCGATTTGGACAGAATTCCGGAGGAATCTTTGGAGCTTCGCGATTTGAGATGACGTGGCATTGACTTCGCGCGGAAGGGACGAGGGTCGGTGGAGTCGCCTATAAATAGAGGCTGACCCCCTAGAGAGAAGTAGAGAGCATTTTCATAGAAGATCATTCACTCTCGATTTGCGAAGGTGGTTCGCGGAGCCAGTGTGCTTCGTGAAAGAGGTGTTTCGCGGCGGCTATTGTAGCTCCGTGAAACCTACGAGCTCCGCGTTGACTTACTAAGCTTCACGAGGGTCATTGCTCTACGAAGGCTTGAGCATCGCGAGAGTGCTTTGTGAAAGATCTTCGCAAGAGAGCTTCACGAAAAGGCAGGAGCTTCGCGAAGGCTTGTTTGAGCTTCACAAAATTGGGAGCCTAGCGAAGTAGGGTGATTCGCGAAGGTGTTTCCATAGTGCATTGCCCAGTGTTCAGAGGCAAAGAGGTATTCATCCGTGGATGAAAGTTGAACTTCAACAGAGCATCTATCAACAGTTGAAGATGCATTATTTCATTCAAATGAAAAGACCTACAGGTCTATAAACTGTGAGTTGATTCCCTTCACAGAGCAGTGAGCTTAGGAAGAGGAAGAAGGTTATCCTCTCCACCGGCAGTGAGCCATAGAGAGAGAAACAGGGAGTGACCCTTGGGAAAGCAGTGAGCTGACCCTAAACATTGTAAAGGCAGTGAGTATGGGCATAGAAGTGATCTAGCCCGAACATTGTAATCCACAGCTAGTGAAGTTTAGTGGAATTGGTACGACCGGCAACCTGTCGGCGTATGCTCCTTGGATGTAGCCTAGTGAGGGTGAACCAAGTAAAAATCTCTGTGTCTGCCTGCTAATTTTCCTGCATTGCATTTAAAGCATCATCATCAGATAAAGGAGAAATTAAGTGATCATAACATACACACAAGTGCAAGCAAAGTGACCCTTGTAATAAATAGGTCAAGATCTAGTGGGGCAGGAAGAATTTTGAAAAAGAATATTCATACCCTGATTCACCCCCCCTCTCAGGGTGTATAGGCCCCTATTGGCCCTAACAATACAAGAATAGTAATCATCGCCATCGAACCCACGGAGTATCCCAGTACGGTCGTCGTCGATGCTGAACCCACGAAGGATCCAAGTACAGTCGTCCTCACTGTCGAACCCACGGAGGATCCAAGTGCAGTCTTCATCGTCGCATTCGCAGCCAGCTCTAGGGTTCCCACACAAAGCGCGTCAATCGGACGCCCGGTATGAGAGATATTGGCTTTTCCATCCCAGGGGCCCAGTTGGTTTTTAAGCTAAAACCAACCCGACCATACACCAGTTGTATCTAAACCTCGAGCAGAGTAAGCCAAAAGAATCGTCTCACTAAGAGGAATCCAAAAAAGTTGACATCAGGTCAATCAGATGTCCGAAGCTTATGTTATAAGCGTTTCTAATCTGAGGGCCCTGTTGGTTTCGTGTTTGAACCAACCCGGCCATACTAAAAGTTCTCTGGAAACTTGAGTTTAATATACTAAAATGACCATCTTGATACAAGGATCCCAACTCAACTGACGGTGCATCGAGCGGAGGTCTGCATCCCAAGTTATGGGAAAATGAATGAAAACAATCTGAAGTGGGGGGTCTGGGCCCGGCCCGGCCAGGCCCAACCCCCCTGGGCCGGCCAGAACCCGCCCGGCTAGGCGCGGCCCTGTCCGGTCCGTGCACCCCACCCTGGCCCGGCCGGGGGGGGGGTGGGGTGGGGGGTGCGCTGTCTCGGCCAGTGGGCCGAGCATGGGGGACGTGCTCACCCCACCCCCTTTTGTGCTCCACGGATGCGGCGGGTGCCGCGTCCTCCTCCTCTGGATCCCGCGCGGCCGCCGGATCCGGCCGCCTGCCGTCGCGGCTTCAGATGTGGTGGTTCCTGTCAGCGGTGTGCCGAGGCGCCGCCGCCTCCGGCTGCTGGCAACCCGCACCGCCAGAGATGTCCACGGGCCACCAGAACCGCTCCGGTGGCCCGTTCTTCCTCCTGAAAGCACCTACTATCCCCCCAGGACCCGTAGATTACAGCGAAGGCCTCCAATCGCCATTACGGCCTCACTTTTCCGTCTCCAAATTTTCCGCACATCAAGAACAAATCGTCGGTGAGTCGGGCTTGTTCGTTAACCCGCACCCACCTCGTTAGTGGTTGGAAAAAACTCCCAACAATTTCCCGCAAATAATAATCCCCAACCCGCAAATAATAGTTTGCAGATCAACATGATAATTAGTTGGTCCGCGTTCATTTTTTAGAGGAAAAAAACATGGGAGTATTATCATTCTCAAAATAAACCCCTACCTTGACAAGGAAGATGATCGTCGGTGTCACGGTAGACGACGTCGCGTCGTGGATCTCTGAGGAACCAGTGTTCTTCGTCGTCCTTCGTCGGAGGCCGTCATTCATCGTCGTTCTTTGTCGAAGGCCGACGTTCTTCATCGCACAATTAATCTCACTCCCTTAATCCCCAAAATAATAGGCTTTCCCATTATTTTATTATCCACGCAAGGAAACTCCCTCGGAATTAAATCCCCACCTTAATTAAAAAGTGTTGTCATTTAATTAAGGATGAGAGAAAGATGCTTCCACATAATTAAATGTGTTGGCGGTTAAATTAAAAAGGGGAAAGAGGAAGGTTCCACATTAAATTATGAGTTGACATAATTTAATGGATTTTGGCGACATTAAAAAGGAGTTTTGTCAAATTAATGGGAGGTTTACTAATTGGTTTAGAGGGAATTAAATGGTGGGGATCTTGTGGGCCCCACCTCTCTTAAATCCACACTTGGGTAGTTATGTGGCTGTGGGCCCCACCCTTAACTACCCATGGGAGGAAAAACCTCCTCATGAAATAAAAATTGTTCCGACAATTTTTTTTATTTATTCCGTAAACAAACCCCCAAAAATTATCTTCTCCTCTTTCGCGAACGCATCTGCGGTAAGTGTCCCTTTAAGAAATTACCGACACTTTGAGTCCATCAGTGCCCTCATATTTCAATTCCGAGCACTGGTTAAAAATTTAGAAAAACCCTCTCATTCGTTCACTAAACTTACCCGTGCTAAACTTCGAGAATTGATTCCGGGTACACCGGGCCTCAGAATCAAGCGCCGTTAGAAACTGCGTACTCATAAAATCCCAAAGAATTTAAAAAAAAATCCTTGAAATTCACAGGTCTTTACATTAATCCCACCTCAGGGATTTACTTCCCCATAAAGCTACATCATAAACTAGGGAAACAAATGAGGGTACTGAGCACGCATCTGAGCCTCCCTCTCTCATGTGTTCTCCTGGAGGTTCCTGTGCTGCCACCTGATGTGCACTAGAAGAATGGACTGTCCACGTAGGACCCTCTCTTATTGATCCTCAGTCTCCACCGGGACCTCCTCAAAAGCCACCCTGTCATCGATTTCCATCTCCCCATGATCGATGATATGCGTCGGGTCGTGCACGTATCTCCTCAGCTATAATACGTGGAAGACATCGTGCACCCTGTGCAACTGAGGTGGAAGAGCCAGGTGATAAGCCACCTTGCCTATCCTGCTGAGAACCTGGAATGGTCTGATGAAGCATGGAGATAACTTGCTGCCCCAGCCAAATCTCTGTTATCCACGTCGAGGTGAGACCCGTAAGAAAACATGGTCGCCATCCTCAAACTCTAGTGGTCTCCGCCTCCTGTCAGCATAGGACTTCTGTCTGCTCTGAGTCGTCCTCATCCGCTCCTGAATGATCTACACTTTCTCTGTCATGGCCTAGACCATCTTTGGTCCTACAAGTGTTGAATCCCTAGGGTCTGCCTAGTATAGAGGTGATCTGCAAGTTCGGTCGTACAGTGTCACGTAAGGTGTCATCCCGATGGTGGAGTGGTAGCTGTTGTTGTACGCAAACTCCACCAAGGGTAGGTGATCCTCCAAGTCGCGACCAAAGTCAAGGACACATGCACAGAGCATGTCCTCAAGAGTCTGAATGGTCCTCTCTGTCTGGAAATCTATCTGTGGGTGAAAGGTAGTGCTCAAGCGTAGCTGTGTCCCAAAGGCCTCCTGCAACCCCTTCCAAAGCCAGGAAGTAAAGCGAGCGTCTCAATCGGAGGCGATAGACGATGGAACACCATGAACTCGTACAATCTCCTGAATGTAGAGGCGTCCCTAGCACTCTACTGGGCCTTTCTCTCTGATCGGTAGAAAGTGGGCCGACTTGGTGAGTCAGTTTACAATCACCCAAATGGAGTCGTGTCCTCTGGAAGTACGTGGAAGCCCCATCACGAAATCCATGGATGTCTCGTCCCACTTCCACTGCGGGACCTCTAATGGTTGTACCAAGCCTGCGGGTACCTGGTGCTCTTCCTTCACTTTCTAACAAGTGAGGCATCGAGAAACGAATCCTGCCACATCCTTCTTCATACCCGGCCACTTGTACTGTCGTCTGAGGTCCTGATACATCTTTGCTACTCTACGATGTAGTGCTAGAGGGTAATTGTGGAACTCCCTTAGCACCTACTCCTGTAGTGTAATCGGTACCATGGTACGTCCCCTGAAAAGGATGACGTGCTCTCCTCCTACAGAAAATCCACCAGGTGCCGGTCCTGAGGATATCTGTGCACGTCGTGTCTCACAGTCCATGTCCCCACGTTGTGCCTCTCTGACCCGGTGAAGTAGTGGAGGAGTGACTGTTAGGGACTGAAGATAGGCTGCCCCATCACTATCCACGAAGGATATCTGCGAAGCGGCTAACTACTCTTTCATCTCTCCAAGTAGCTAAATGCCTGATCTCCTTCTAAGAGAATCAGCCACAACGTTCCCCTTCCCAAGAGTATAGACAATCTCAAAGTCATAATCCTGGAGAAACTCGACCCATCACCGTTGTCTCAGGTTCAGTTCCTTCTGCAAGAAGACGTATAGCGACCCATACTTTACATACATGGTTAATACTTCAAAATTGGAGCATACTTATTACAACATATAACAAAACCATGAAAGGACCGTATAGGTATAGTGTCTTTAGAAACTGGGAAACATAAACAACTGGTTCATAAAGCATCTACATAGTCTCCCATTTATTTCATCATATCTAGAGTCACTTTTGGCATATCCTACTTAATAACCTTCTTCCTGACCTGGGGAAAGAAAATATACAAAAGGGTGAGCTCAAATGCTCAGTAAGGGTATACAAAAGAAATATCAATCACATCATATTCCTAAGAACATAACATTTTGGAAATCTTAACCTGCAAAAGAGATCATAATTTCATAACATGGGATAAATCATAGTAGTGAAATGTAATCCCAATAATCATAACTTAAAACAATAAACTTTGTGGCATACACACATAATCATAGAGAATCATTTCTTATTAGTCAAGACTCATTTACAAGACTATCTTAGTGGACAAAGTCCATTTCTGAACCGATTTCACTCCTTGTTTCATTCCTGTTTTACTAAACCGGTTTAACCTGCCGTTCCAGCCATGTCTATCTCATGAGATATAAAATCTTTACCCAATGCATTGGAGGGAGATATAGGTCCCACCCATCTCATAATGATACCATTCTTATGTGTTCCACAAAATCATAAACCATACATCATAGCATAACCCATGTAATAAAAATGGGATTCTTAAACATCGTGACATCATAAAACAATTAATATAAGATAAAGGAATTAATAAAAATAATTCCATCACAACATAATCAAATAAATTTAATAATAAGGATAGAAACAGAACCCTATATTATCTTATATGGAAAATAATTTTGATAAAACACTTGAACTCCATTCTTGAGGAAAATATCCTTTCTACTTCAAAAAATTTTTCCTTTCCTAACATGTCATACAATTTTAAACTAAAATAAGTTGATTAAAAATAAAATTGAAAACTTGCAAAGGAATATTCTTGGAAATAATGTTTTGAAAATCCATTCATGCCGTATAAGTTAAAAAAACATTTTTCTCATACTTTTGTCAGAAAAGTCAAAAAATACCTCGTACGAAAAACGACAAAAGATTCCTTTCATATCTTTTACTAAAAACTCACCGAATGGTAAAATTGGATTCAAACAATTGTAGGTGGATGGAAATAATATTACATATTGAGGTAACATGTATTTGGATGATAAAATACACCCCAGTAAATACCAAAGTATAAACAATCTCGAATAAAAATGAGATTGTGATATTTTCCCTTACCTTACATCCGATTTGCTTCGTAAGTGTCCGAACCTCTTGTATAATGATTTAAATAATGTTATTGACTTATTCCAGAATCATAATTATTGTTATTATATCATATGTGGTCATATTATTAGCTTCTTATTAGTAATATTTCATTACTACTTGTTACTCGGGTGTTTATTACTTTTTGTTCTTATGCGTGTTTTGTCGAATAAATTCTTATTCTTCTCTTTAGGTTATAGATAACTCATTTCCAGAATGTTATTAGTGTAATATATATCATATTTATTCATTAAATTCATTTATAAAATAATTATTCAATGAATATCATGTAGAACGAATCGCATCACATCGAGGAGACGGTATTCCTTACGTACGCACGTGCGATGATATCGTTCCCATGATCGTGGAATTGTATCAGAGTGTATGTATACTATTTCAGAATCTATAACACTTTACAATAATCATATATAGTTATTTATTTGCACCATTATACCCATCAAAGTATGTTGGTGATGGAAAATAGATTACACCACGGCGTGGAGACGGTATTCCATACGTACGCACGCGCGGTGATTTCATTTTCCGTAGGATGGACAGATGGTGAAATAGGTTTTTTTCATACATATAATAACATATCAGTATATTAGTGATACTGGTGTTATTACTTCATAATGAAACAACTAAATAAGAAGAATTGGAAGAAGAAATAAAGTTGAAAGAATCAATAACGGACATTACCTCTTCTTTGAAGCGCCTCATTGAGACCTCCTCTTAGGGAACTAAAATTGGTATTTTAAGAAGACCAGGACCTCTAGGATGTTTCTAGGGAAGTGGAGAAGAGAAATGGTAAGGGATTGGCCGATCTTGAAGGCTCAAATTGGTGTTAGTAGGAGAGGGAGGAGGTGCCCTTTTATAAGGGAGGAGAGGGGCACCTTTGGAAATATAAGAAATATTAGTTTATATTAAATCCCAACCCCACTTAAAAACTTCCAAAATGACTCATATCTGAATTTTATATGAGTTAGGGTTGTAATATCCTCATCCAATAAAATTTAGACATGTTAGGAATTTATTTTAAACATTATCAACTTGATTTATCCTTATTTATCAATTTAATTTTATTTGTGGTAATAATATTCTAAATATTAATATATTATAAATAATTACATATGTGTTGTGAATTTTTCATAATTTGACACTTTATGACATTTTAGACCATATAAATTTTAATTTATAATTTTTAAATATTTTTGTGATTTTTAAACAATTTTATAATATGTTATTTTTATAAAATAACAATAGTGTCAATTTTGACACTATTCGTTTATTTGAATTTAAATAAAATATATACAGAAGATATGTTCAAAATAAAAGCTTAAGTAGATTCATAAACTATAATATGTATCTAAAAAATTAGTGGAGAACATTAAATAGTTCATATAAGATTTATTTTAATATTTTTAAAACCATTTATTTGATATTTTAATTAATAAAATAATTTCAACATCACTATTGTGTCATAATTAATGAAAATCATTTAATCCCTAAAAATTATAAATAAATTCCTATGATGTGGAAAATTGTATTATATTTCTGGAGAATATTCATTTTTGAAGTTTCATTAAGTTTATCACTAAATTAAAATTATTATACTTATAAGATTTAAGAAAGTGACATGTTATCACATTCTTTGGTTTTAATAAAAATTAAATTATTTTCATGAACAAAAGTCCATTAAATTAATCTAATCCGACCCTTAAGTGATATGGGTCTACTTTTAGTCATCCAATAGGACTTTTTCAGGTGTTAGAGTAATATTATAATCTTATATTTACCCTTAATTACCCGATTTACCTTTAACTATGGTAAATAAAATTTACCGTAGTTACTATTCATAATGCCCAAAAATAAAAAGTAGCCTATTAACATAATTTGGACCCACTGATTCTGAATATGTAATCCATTTTTAAAAATTCAAAACAAATAAGTTGCAGTAATTAATTTAAATTAAATTCCGTTGTTAAGAAAACGGGTTTTAGAAGTTAAAACATTGCCAAAGATTGAAATGTTTTTACCTATGAATTCAATGTGAAATTAATGCTAATGACATAAATTATAATAAATGGTAAAAATATATTCTATTTATACTTTAAAACCATTCAATATTATAATTTCACCATATAAATTATCTCAATGAAAAAAGTTGTTTTTAATTAAAAATTAGCATATTTTTACTATTCATCAAAATATGAATGTTATCAGAAAAATATCAAAAATTTATCCAAAGTAAATTTTTATACCCTTATTTAAAAAAAGAATTTTATTTTTTCAAATTAAACTTATAATCATGTCAAAAACTAGATTCAATGTGGGTGTGCCATCAAAAGGCGGCAAAACTGCAATTTTTGAAAAATACTTATTTTACCCGAAGAAATTATTTTGTTCTCTTACCATGTTATAGAAAATGTGTAAGATGAATAATAAAATTCAAAATGTAGTTAATACTATTCATAATGTCTAGTTCATAATAATATATCATTGTTTAGTGAAACCCGGTATTGCGTACTACACACGCTATCGAGGAAGGTCGTGATTGCATGTAATGCAAGCCAAGTCTGTATTGTGTGCTGTGAAAGATTCTTTGGTGTTGCGTATAACATAAGACATAAAAAAATTTCTCATAAAATCTCAGGGTGTTACATTCTACCCCCCTTAAAATGAACTTCGCCCTCAAAATTCGTCACTTCATTACAAACAGATGAGGATACCTCTCCCTCATCATATCCTCAAGTTCCCATGTAGCTTCATCAAATTGGTGGTTCCTCCATAAAACTTTCACCAAGAGAGTGGTCTTGTTCTGTAGGACTTTTTCGCTACGATCCAGAATCTCTATTGGTTTTTCTTCATAAGAAAGATCTTGCTCAAGTGGTACAACTTCTGAGCTGAGTACATGTGAAGGATCAGGTATGTACTTTCTCAGGAGAGATACATGGAACACATCGTGAACTTGAGAGAGATTCGGTGGAAGTTCCAAATGGTAAGCTACCTTCCCAACATGATCCATAATTTCAAAAGGACTGATATATCTAGGGATCAACTTTCCCTTCTTTCCAAATCTCATGACCCTCTTCCAGGGAGATATTCGTAAGAACACTTTATCACCCACTTCAAACTCTAGGTCTTTTCTTCGGTTGTCAGCATAACTTTTCTGTCGACTCTGAGCTGCTCTTATGTGTTTTTGAATAGATCTGACCTTTTCTTCCATTTCATCAACAAGATCAGGTCCTAATAGCTTTCTTTCCCCAAATTCATCCCAGAAAGTTGGAGTCCTGCATTTCATTCCATATAGAGCTTCATAAGGATCCATCTGAATACTGGAGTGAAAGCTATTATTATAAGAAAATTCCACCAAAGGTAGGTGTTGATCCCAACCACCATTGAAATCTATAGAACAAGATCTCAAAATATATTCTAGAGTTTGAATTGTCCTCTCAGACTGAACATCTGTCTGAGGATGATAAGCAGTGCTGAAACGGAACTCTGTATCCAGAGTATGCTGAAGACTTCGCCAGAACATTGAGGTAAACCTCAGATCCCGATCAGATATAATATAAAGTGGTACTCCATGCGATATTACCACTTCTTTTTCATATATCTTGGCAAGCTGATCTAGAGATAAATCCTCTCTAATAGCAATGAAGTGTGCAGACTTTGTAAGACGATCAACTATGACCCAAATAGCATTATTGCCTTTGGATGTTTTTGGAAGTCCAGTGACAAAGTCCATAGTGATGTTTTCCAATTTCCATTCTGGTATGGGTAATGGTTGTAACATCCCCTTAGACTTCTGTCTCTCAGCTTTAACTTGCTGACAATCCAAGAATCGAGAGACATATTCAGCAACATCTCTTTTCATGCCATCCCACCAGAATTACTCTTTCAGGTCCCTATACATCTTCGTGCTTCTAGGATGAATAGAGAATGAAGAAATATGAGCCTCATCCAGCAGCTCCTTCTTTAATTCGAGGATGGGAGGAACAAAAACCTGATTCCTGAACTTTATTATCCCATCACAATCAAGGTTGAATTCAGGAACATTTCTCACATTCTGTTGTAACTCGACATCTTCTTTCTGTACCTCTTGAATCTTCACATGTATATATGGTTGAACATTCATTTGAGAAAGATACGATTTTTTCCCTTCCATTATAATTCCAAGATCCATCCTTTGTAAATCCATAAATATTGGATCTTTTGTGATCCTCATCATGGATAAGCTAGCATGGTCTTGTCGACTTAATTCATCTGCCACCTTGTTTGCTTTCCCAGGGTGGTAATGAATTGAGCAGTCGTAATCCTTAATCAGCTCCAACCATCTTCTTTGATGCATATTCAAATTCTTTTGTGTGAAAATATACTTTAAACTTTTATGATCAGTATAAATATCACACCTTTCACCATAAAGGTAATGCCTCAAAATCTTTAATGCAAAGATTACCGCAGCTAACTCCAAATCACGAGTTGGGTAATTTTGCTCATGGATTTTCAACTGTCGTGAGGCATAAGCTATCACCATATCATTTTGCATGAGAACACACCCCAGTACCTTCTTGGATACATCACTGTAGATCACAAACCTTTCTCCACTGGAAGGTAGTGTGAGCACAAGTGCACTGCCTAACCTTCTTTTTAGCTCTTTGAAATTTTCTTCACATTCCTCCATCCAAACAAACTTAACTCCTTTTCGAGTCAACTTGGTGAGTGGGTTAGATAACCTTGACAAATATTTCACAAAACGTCGGTAATATCCAGCCAAACCAAGAAAACTTCGGATCTCAGTTACTTTTTTTGGTCTCAACCATCTTTTGATGACCTCTGTTTTTGCTGGATCCATAGATATACCCTATTTTTAGATTATGTGACCCAAAAATGCAACTTTTTGAAGCCAAAATTTACACTTGGTAAATTTGGCATAAAGCTTCTCCTTTATTAGGGTCTTTAATACAATTCTCAAGTGATCTTCTTGTTCTTCCTTTCACTTTGAATAGACAAGAATATCATCTATGAAGACTACCACAAACTGATCAAGATAGTCTCTAAAGACTATATTCATCAGATCCATGAAGATAGCAGGGGCATTAGTAAGACAAAATGGCATTACTATAAATTCATAGTTTCCATACCTTGTACGGAAAGCAATATTTGGTATATCCTCCCTTTTGACCCATAATTGATGATACCCTGAACGAAGATCAATCTTGGAAAAGTATTGAGCTCCGCATAGTTGGTAAAATAGGTCATCAATGTGTGGGAGTGGATATTTTTTCTTGATCGTGATCTTTTTAAGTTCTCGATAATCAATTCAGAGTCTCATTGATCCATCTTTCTTCTTAACAAACAGAACAGGTGCTCCCCAAGGTGACGCACTAGGGCATATGAATCCTTTATCAAGATTCTCTTGGATTTGGTTCTTCAATTCCTGCAACTCAATTGGGGCCATTCTATAAGGTTTCTTTGAAATAGGCAAAGCACCCGGTACGAGTTCTATTGAAAACTCAACTTCACGATTTGCTGGAAGACCTGGAAATTCCTCCGGAAAGACATCATCAAATTCCCGTACAATGGGAATATTATTAATCGTGAGTTTCTCTCCAACCATTTGAGATAAATAACCTTCATTTAGTGGAATCAAGACCCATAAGATAGAAGAAATTTCCATTGGAAGGTTATGTTCATCCTTGCATCGATAGACGATCATAGATTGATCTGGAATATGAAATGTGACTCCCCTTCTTTGTAAATTGATATGAGATCCATATAAAGAAATCCAATCCATGCCAAGAATCACATCAAATTCCACTATAGGAAGGATCACAAGATTTGCAGGAAGCACTTTCCCACAAACTTCAATCAGAGAAGAATTGTAAACTTTTGATGCGACTGTTGTTCCATTAGGAGTTGTCATAGCCAACTAAACATTTAATTGTTGAGGTAATATGGTGATACCCTTAGAAAATTCTTCAGAAATAAAAGAGTGGGTGGATCTAGAATCAAATAAAACATTTTCTATTTTAGAGTGGATGGTAAGTGTAACTCTCACCACTTCGTTGTCGTACTCCACATCGCCGATAATAATTGCATGTGACTTTCCTTTGTCTTTGGCCTTAAGAGTTTGTTGATGTCGATCATCATCATCAACCCTTGGATTTGGGAAATTATTGGCATAATGCCCCATCTCCTTGCACTTGAAACATTGAAGTGTAGTAGGTTCATTCTGTGTATCCCTTCCTTTGTTTGCATCCTTAGACATATTCTTCCCATTACTTCGACATTCAATTGCCTGATGACCTTTTTTTCCACACTTATAACATTTTCTTGTACCCTTAAGACAATTTCCTCCATGTTTCTTTCCACACTTTGAGCATAAGGGAAAACTCATCTTCTTTTCAGTGTGGTCTTTAGATTTTCCTTTGAATTCCATTTTCCTCTTCTTATAAAACCCATGTGACTGATGGGTTACACCAATATCCATCTCAACCTTGAGAGAACATTGAACAATTTCCTCATAGCTATTGAATTCCCTTATGGCTAACGCCCTTCAAAGACTTGGTTTTAAGCCACTAAAGAATCGATCGATCTTACTCTCAGGTTGGATAATAATTCCGGAAGCATACCTTGAAAGTCTTGTAAAATATGCTTCGTAGGTACCAACAGATTCATCATCCTTTTGCTTCAGTTCAAAAAAACTCATTCTCCATCTTTGTTCGAAGAATATGAGGGAAATACTTATTGAAAAACAAGTTCTTGAACTCGTCTCATTCCATGGACTCAATTTCATCTCTTTGCCTCATATTCTTAATAAGATTCCACCATTGATCAGCATCACCTTCCAAACGATACATTACTAAGATGACTTTATCATGTTCAGAACATTGAAGAACTGAAAATATCTTTTTAGTGGTACTGATCCATTGTTCAGCCACTAATGGATCAGAAGACCTGCTGAATGAATGTGGACACTGCCTCATGAAGAATTCGAGAGAATTTTGCTCCTTCCTTTGCTCATTTGGAAGTCCTGCATGATTCATAGCTTGAGAAAGTTGTGTGAGCATGGCTACAATATTTTTCATTCCAACTCCCATAACGTTTGGTTGCTTAGGGTGACAATCATTGCATTTCCTGTCGCATTCCACATTAACACAGTTTCTTCGGGTTCCATCCATTGACTAAAACCAAGAAGAATAGTGTGAGAAACACTAATTATAATAGGAAAACCACATAATCAAGAATAAAATTTCACACTTAAGGTCTTATCATAGGTTGTTCATGGCCATTTCTAAAACACTAAGATTGTGTTCTATTCTTGGACATATCCTTAGGTTTCTTACTAAGGCTTTCACATCATAGTTTCCAAAGGTTGACTATACCTTTCCTCTGATACCAACTATAGCGACCCATACTTTACATACATGGTTAATACTTCAAAATTGGAGCATAATTATTACAACATTTAACAAAACCATGAAAGGACCGTATAGGTATAATGTCTTTAGAAACTGGGAAACATAAACAACTGGTTCATAAAGCATCTACATTGTCTCCCATTTATTTCATCATATATAGAGTCACTTTTAGAATATCCTACTTAATAACCTTATTCCTAACCTGGGGAAAGAAAACATACAAAAGGGTGAGCACAAATTCTCAGTAAGGGTATACAAAAGAAATATCAATCACATCATATTCCTAAGAACATAACATTTTGGAAATCCTAACCTGCAAAAGAGATCATAATTTCATAACATGGGATAAATCATAGTAGTGAAATGTAATCCCAATAATCATAACTTAAAACACAAAACTTTGTGTCATACACACATAATCATAGAGAATCATTTCTTATTAGTCAAGACTCATTTCCAAGACTATATTAGTGTACAAAGTCCATTTCTGAACCGAGTTCACTCCTCGTTTCAGTCCGGTTTTACTGAACCGGTTTAAACTGCCGTTCCAGCCATGTCTATCTCATGAGATATAAAATCTTTACCCAATGAATTGGAGGGAGATATAGGTCCCACCCATCTCATAATGATACCATTCTTATGTGTGCCACAAAATCATAAACCATACATCATAGCATAACCCAAGTAATAAAAATGGGATTCTTAAACATTGTGACATCATAAAACAATTAATATAAGATAAAGGAATTCATAAAAATAATTCCATCACAACATAATCAAATCAATGTACTAATAGGGATAGAAATAGAACCCTATATTATCTTATAAGTAAAATAATTTTGATAAAACACTTCATCTCCATTCTTGAAGAAAATATCATTTCTACTTCAAAAACATTTTCCTTTCTTAACATGTCATACAATTTTAACCTAAAAAAAGTTGATTAAAAATAAACTTGAAAAATTGTAAAGGAATCTTCTTGGAAATAATGTTTTAAAAATCCATTCATTCCTTACAAGTTAAAAAAACATTCTTCTCGTACTTTTTTCGGAAAAGTCAAAAAGTACCTCATACGAAAAACGACAAAAGAAACCTTTCATATTTTTTACTAAAAACTCACCAAAGGGTAAAATTGGATTCAAACAATTGTAGGTGGATTTAAATAATATTACATATTGATGGAACATGGATGTGGATGATAAAATACACCCTAGTAAATACCAAAGTATAAACAATCTCGAATAAAAATGAGATTGTGATATTTTCCCTTACCTTAGGTCCGATTTGCTTCGTAAGTGTCCAAACCTCCTGTATAATTATTTAAATAACGTTATTGACTTATTCCAGAATCATAATTATTGTTATTATATCATATATGGTCATATTCTTAGCTTCTTATTAGTAATATTTCATTTCTACTTGTTATTCGGGTGTTTATTACTTTTTGTTATTATGCGTGTTTTGTCGAATAAATTCTTATTCTTATCTTTAGGTTATACATAACTCATTTTCAAAATGGTATTAGTGTACTATATATCATATTTATTCATTCAATTCATTTATAAAATCATTATGCAATGAAGATCATGTAGAACGAATCGCATCACATCGTGGAGACGGTATTCCGTACGTACGCACGAGTGATGATATCGTTCCAATGATCATGGAATTGTATTGGAGTGTATGTATACTATTTCAGAATCAATAAAACTTTAAAATAATAATATATAGTTATTTATCTACACCATTATACCCATCCAAGTAAGGTGGTGATGGAAAATAGATTACACCACGGCGTGGAGACGGCATTCCGTACGTACGCACGCGCGGTGATTTCAATTTCCCTAGGATGGATAGATGGTGAAATAGGTTTGTTTAATACTTATAATAACATATCAGTATATGAGTGATACTGATTTTATTACTTCATAATGAAACAACTAAAGAAGAATAAGTGGAAGAAGAAATAAAGTTGAAAGAATCGGTAACAGACATTACCTCTTCTTTGAAGCGCCTCTTTGAGACCTGCTCTTAGAGAACTAAAATTGGTCTTTTAAGAAGACCCGGACCTCTAGGATGTTTCTAGGGAACTGGAGAAGAGAAATTTTCATGGATTGACTGAGATTGAAGGCTCAAATTGGTGTGAGGAGGAGAGGGAGGAGGTTCCCTTTTATAAGGGAGGAGAGGGGCACCTTTGGAAATATAAGAAATATTAGTTTATATTAAATCCCAAACCCACTTAAAAACTTCCAAAATGACTCATATCCGAAGATTAGATGAGATAGGGTTGTAATCTCATGAACCAATAAAATTTAGACATGTCAGGAATTTATTTTAAACATTATCAACTTGATTTATCCTTATTTATCAATTTAATTTTATTTGTGGTAATAATATTCTAAATTTTAAATTATTATAAATAATTACATATGTGTTGTGAATTTTTCCTAATTTGACACTTTATGACATTTTCGACCATATAAATTTTAATTTATAATTTTTAAATATTTTTGTGATTTTTAAACAATTTTATAATATGTTATTTTTATAAAATGACAATAGTGTCAATTTTGACACTATTCATTTATTTGAATTTAAATAAAATATATACAAAAGATATGTTCAAAATAAAAGCTTTAATAGACTCATAAAATATCATATGTATCTATGAAATTAATGGATCACATTAAATAGTTCATATAATATTTATTTTAATATTTTTAAAACCATTTATTTGATATTTTAATTAATAAAATAATTTCAACATCACTATTGTGTCATAATTAATGATAATTATTTAATCCCTAAAAATTATAAATAAATTCCTTTGATGTAGATAATTGTATTAGATTTCTGGATACTATTCATGTTTGAAGTTTCATTAAGATTATCACTAAATTAAAATTATTATACTTATAAGATTTAAGAAAGTGACATGTTGTCACATTCTTTGGTTTTAATAATAATTAAATTATTTTCATGGAACAAATTACATTAAATTAATCTAATCCGACCCTTAGGTGATATGGGTCAACTTTTAGTCATTCAATAGAATTTTGGAAGTTGTTAGGGTAATTTTATAATCTTATATTTACCCTTAATTACCCGATTTACCTTTAACTACGGTAAATAAAATTTACCGTAGTTACTATTCATAATGCCCAAAAATAAAAAGTAGCCTATTAACATAATTTGGACCCACTAATTCCGAAAATGGAATCCATTTTTCAAAATTAAAAACATATAAGTTGCAGTAGTTAATTTAAAATGAATCTCGTTGTTAAGAAACGGGTTTTAGAAGTTAAAACATTACCAAAGATTGAAATGTTTTTACCTATGAATTCAATGTGAAATTAATGCTAATGATATACATTATATTAAATGGTAAAAATATATTCTATTTATACTTTAAAACCATTCAATATTATAATTTAACCATATAAATTATCTCAATGAAAAAAGTTGTTTTTAATTAAAAATTAACGTATTTTTACTATTCATCAAAATGTGAATGTTATCATAAAAATATCAAAAATTTATCCAAAGTAAATTTTTATACCCTGATTCAAAAAAAGAATTTTATTTTGTCAAATTGAACTTATAATCATGTCAAAAACATTTTTTAATGTGGGTACGCCATCAAATGGCGGCAAAACTGCATTTTTTTAAAAATACTTATTTTACCCGAAAAAATTATTTTGTTCTCTTACCATGTTCTAGAAAATGTGTAAGATGAATAATAAAATTCAAAATGTAGTTAATAATATTCATAATATCTAGTTCATAATAATATATCGTTGTTTAGTGAAACCCGGTATTGCGTACTACACATGCTATCGAGGAAGGTCGCGATTGCGTGTAAGGAAAGCCAAGTCCATATTGTGTGCTGTGAAAGATTCCTTTGGTGTTGCGTATAACATAAGACATAAAAAAAATTTCTCATAAAATCTCAGGGTGTTACAAGATGTGCCTGAGACTCTGGTGGTCAGAGTAGACTGTAAAGCGCTCTCCCATCAGATAGTGTCGCCACATCTTCAGGGTGAATACCACTGCTGCTAACTCCAGGTCATGGGTGGAATAGTTCTGCTCATGCGGCCTCAGCTGCCATGAACCGTAAGCGATTACTGCTCGCTCCTGCATCAGGACACACCCAATTCCGGTCCCTGATGCGTCGCAGTAAACTACATACCCGACGCCCTTCTCCGGCAGCCTCAAGAAGGGTGCACTGGTCAATTTCCGCCTCAGCTCCTAGAAGCTCTACTAACATCTGTCTGACCACACGAAGGGTTTCCCCTTCTTCTTCAAAGCTGTAAGTGGTTCTACAACTCGGGAGAACTCTGGAAAAAATCTCCGATAGTACCTAGCCAGACCTAGGAAGCTCCGCACCTCTCTCACACTCCTGGGTGGCTCCCAAGCAATTACTGCCTCGACCTTCATGGGATCTACTACAACTCCCGCCTCAGAGATGACGTTCCCCATGAAGTGGACCTCTCGAATCCAGAACTGGCACTTCAAGATCATTCTATAAAGTTGGTGCTCTCAGAGTGTATCCAGTACAACCCGTAAGTGGTAGGTGTGCTCCTCCTCAGTCGTCGAGTAAATCAGTATGTCGTTAATGGAGACTACAACAAATCGATCAAGGTAGGGCTGGAAGATTCTGTTCATGAGACTCATGAAAACTGTTGGAGCATTGGTCACACCAAAGGGCATGACCAAGAAATCATTGTGGTCGTACCGACACCTAAAGGCCATCTTCTGCACATCCTCATCCCAAACTCGGAGCTGATGATAGCCTGACCTGGGGCTATCTTCAAGAACCAACGTGAGCCCCTTGATTTGATCAAAGAGGTCGTCAATCCTCGGAAGCGGATACTGGTTCCTCACGGTCACTTAGTTTAGGCGACGGTAATCGACACACAGTCACAAGCCCCCATATGCCTTCTTGGCGAAAAGGACTGCAGAAGCCTAGGGTGAAACACTGGGTCGGATGAAACCTTTCCCCTATAAGTCCTCCAGCTGTACCCGTAGCTCATGAAGCTCGACGGGAGCCGTCCGATACACTGGGGTGGATATCGGTGATGTCCCGAGGTATAGGTCTATGTAAAAATCTACCTCCCTGTGAGTGGGTAGTCCTAGAACATCATCAAGAAAAATGTCCGCATACTGGTTCACCACTATAGGAAAACTCGGACTCCGCATGTCGGCTACTCTGAGAATGAGACTAGCCAAATGATGTGTGATCAGCTACCCCCTCCTCTGCGTGAGTCCATCCTGTGCTACGAAGGTTCCCTTCTCACCAGTGAAGGTGAACCTGGTCCCATCCATGCGGACACACCGCACCTTGTGCCTAAAACAGTTGATCTGGGCATGGACTGCAGATAACCAGTCCATACCCAAGATGACATCATAAGGCCTCGATGTCGCTACAAGAAAATCCCAACTGAAGCTCTCGCCTCCTAGAGTAAGCTCACACTGCCGACACCAGTGCGTAATCATCGAGTCTTCTCCCGTATGAGTCTCTATCCGCAAGGATAGATCCAACGGCTCCGTTGAAATCTCCAAGCTCTGACCAAGGGCAGCAGAAATAAAAGAATGACTCGCACCTGTATATATAAGAACTGCAGAAAAGGTGGAGTATACACAGATGATACCTTGAATCGTCTCGGGTGTGTCATGGTCGTAAGCCTCTGCTGCCTGGAGCTGAGTCTGCCTCTGCCCGCCCGCTCCCTGTGGTTGGGGTGGACCTCATGGGGGTGGTGGTGGTAGAGCCTCGAAGTGTCGTCCACCACCCACTGCTCGGCCAGCTCCTCTGCCATGTCTGTCTGCTCCCTACGGACCGCCATGGTCAAACCTCTACCTCTACCTCGGAGGTCCCTCTACTGGCTTCTGCTCATCTGCATGGCGGGTCGGGCAGTCACGAGCCATGTGACCCTGCCCGCCGCATGCATAGAAATGTGTGCTCCTCCGAAGGTTCGCTCTACGCCCTGTGCCCCACACAGCCGAACTCATGTCCTGAGGTCACCCACCTGACGGCCTGGTTCGCTTGGACCCATGTGTCATCTATCGACTACCTACTGCGGAAGACTCCGCTCGGTGCCATCCTACGGTGGGTCTCGCTACTGATGGCTGCTCGGCGAGAAAGCTCTCCACTTGTAGGGCTCACTCTAGCATCCCCGCCTGAGTCGGGATGCTGAGTGGAATCGTCAAAGCTATGATCTCATGCCTCAGCCCCTGCTCAAAGGTCCACGCCCAGAAGAATGGGTCTCGTACCATGTCTGTGGAGTAGCGCGGGAGGTAGGTAAATCTCGCCGAGTACTAGGCTACCAACATGCTGCCCTGCTGCAGTTGTAGTAACTCCTGGATGCGTACCACACGGAGGGTGTCCGGAATGAACTCCGAGCGGAAGAGACTCTCGATGTCCGTCCAAAGAAGATATGTCTCATCGTGCACCTGGAGCATCAGGTTCCACCATGTACCTATTGCTGTGTGCAGGAGACTCGCAGCAAGGATCACCATGAGGTCTGCTGGCGTCCCTACCAACCTGAAGACTCTAACAACTGCCTCCAGCCAATCCTCGGCTGCCTGAGGGTCCATCTCTCCGTGGAACCTGGGCGGCATCTACCTCTGAAACTTGTGAAACGCGCTCAGGTGGCGTGCACTCTCCGCCGCTGGGGCGGGTGGCATCAGTGGCTCGGCGGGTAGAGGTACCACCGGTGCCTTCGCGGTAATGGGCCCCAGAACCGAGGCCTCGTCGCTCGGTGGGTTATCGTCTTGCACAAAGCTCGGAACCCTATTTGGCTGCCATTGTGGGGCCATCCTGAAAAGAAACAAGTGTGCCACGATTAATATAGTATACCTGGTGAGCTGACATAAAGTAGTCACAAAGAAAACTTTTGAAACACACATGCAATCAATGTTTTCGTGCACTGAGTCGGAAATCATAAGTTAGGGTCCTGGTGTATGGATAAGTCGGATGCCTCACCAACACTGGGCTCCCTGGACTGATAACCACACTCAATACCCTAAACACTATTGCTTCACATAGAACGAACTATCAGAGTCCTGAGTTCTGCGATAAAATTGACTCCTCTGATACCAATTTGTCACGACCCGTCCTCGAGGCTTGTGTCGTGACTACCCCAAGCCCGCCTTCCATAGTCCAGGGGCTGGCGACTAGCACCAAAGGCGTAAATACTGAAAAAAGGGAAGGCATTGCCTTTATAAAGTAAACAAACACCACAAAGTACACAAAATGAAGTCAACACTAAGTAAAATGAGAACAAAAGTAAGTGCTGGAAAGTAAATGGGCTAGAATACAAACCCAACTGAAAGTAAAGTACAACTGAAAAGAAAATATAGCAGTAGAAAAGTAAAGCAGCAACACCGAGCTGTCCACTGGAAATCCCACCTGAAAGGTGGGTATAGATAGTCTCCTCAGCTCCTCGGCTCCAGTCGTCTGCTCCGTGTACGTCCCGTCAAGTGATCCACCTCCAGGTATTGTCCAGCTCCATGAGCCTCCACCTAGATCAGTGATGCCCATCGTCTACATCCAACACAACGTAGTGCGGGCATAGTCAGTGCAGGGGTGAATATACGATACTCAGTAGGGACCCCAAGACCCATAAAGGTCTCTTCGAAACCACAAAGGATAAACCACAAAGGAAATATACAATCATGAAGCATCAACAACACTACTTAGGTATATGCTCATACATATACCTAAGTCATCAGTTATTGTTTCGCTCCAGCTCCCGAGCCCAAGCACAACCCAGTCCACATATGAAAGCACAACTAAATCCACACAGGAAAATAAAGTCAACCACATCAATGATAATGATTGAGATTCAAGACTCAGCTCACATAGGTATACGCTTCATAAGGCGATAGAGATGATCAAATGTACCCACTGATTCATCTAAGCTGTTAGAACCACATAGGATACAAGACCAGCTAAGATGTCTGACCCACAAAGGATACAAGACTAGCTACTCTGCCAGACCAACATATGATACAAGTACAGAGTCAAATACTGCCAGACCCACATAGGATACAAGAACAGTAGTCATCATCGTCGAACCCACGGAGGATCCCAGTACGATCTTCGTCGCTACCAAACCCACGGAGGATCCAAGTACATTCATCCTCGCTGCCGAACCCACGGAGGATCCAAGTGCAGTCGTCATTGTTGCAGTCGCAGCCAGCTCTAGGGTTCCCGCACACAGCACGCTCAATTCCAGGAGGGTCTGCTCCACGAGCCAAAGGGGGTCAATACATCAACTGTCACAAAGTCCAGAGTTGATGTATCACAAAGTTCCGTCTTGTCAAAAGGAACTCAACGTGACATACGGCGCGTCAATCGGACGCCCGGTCTGAGAGATATTGGCTTTTCCGTCCCAGGGGCCCGGTTGGTTTTTAAGTTAAAACCAACCTGACCGTACTCCATCTGCATCCAAACCTCGAGAGGATTAATCCAAAAGAACCTTCTCACTAAGAGGAATCCAACAAAGTCGATGACACATCAATCGGACGTTCAGAGCTTAGGTTATAAGCGTTTCCGCTCTGAGGTCCCGGTTGGTTTCGTGTTCGAACCAACCCGGACGTACCCAAAGTTATCCTAAACCTTGTGTGTAATATAATAAAACGACCATCTCGATCCATGGATCCCAACACAACTGGCGGTGCATTGATCGAAGGTCTACATCCCATGTTATGGGAAAATGACTGAAAACAGTCCGAAGTGGGGGGTCTGGGCCTGGCCCGGCCCGACCCAACCCCCCCTGGGGCGGCCCGAACAGGGCCGACCCGACCCAGGTCTGGGTCTGGCCCGGTAGGGGTGGCCCAGCCCGCCGGCGCGCGGCCCGTCCCGGTCCGTGCGCCCCACCCCGGCCGGGCCGGGGCGGGGGGGGGGGGTGCGCTGGCTCGGCCAACAGGCTGAGCAGGGGGGACGCCCCCCCCCCCCCTTTGTGATCCACGGACGCGGTGGGCACTGCGTCCTCCTCCTCCAGATCTCACGCGGCCGCGGGATACAGCCGCCTGTCACCGCGGCTGAAGCCACGACGGTTCCTGCCGGCGGCGCGCCGAGGCGCCGCCGGAGATGTCCGCGGGCCACTAGAACCGCTCCGGTGGTCCGTTCTTGGTCCCAAAAGCGCCTGTCGTCCCCCCGAGACCCATAGATTACTGCTAAGGCCTCCAATCTCCATTACGGCCTCTCTTAGACGTCGCCAATTGTTCCGCACATCAAGAAAAAAGCATCGGTGAGTCGGGCTTGTTTGTTAACCCGCACCCACCACGTTAGTGGTTTGAAACAACTCCCAACAATTTCCCACAAATAATAATCCCCAACCCACAAATAATAGTTTGCGGATCAACTTGATAATTAGTTGATCCGCGTTCATGTTTTAGAGGAAAACAAACATGGGAGTATTATCATTCTCAAAATAAACCCCTACCTTGACAAGGAAGACGGTCGTCGGCGTCGTGGTACACGGTGTTGCATCGTCGATCTCCGAGGAACCAGCGTTCTTCGTCATCCTTCGTCGGAGGCTGACGTTCTTCGTCATTCTTTGTTGGAGGCCGGCGTTCTTCATATCACAAAGAAGCTCTCTCCCTTAATCCCCAAAATAATAGGCTTCCCTATTATTTTATTATCCACGCAAGGAAACTCCCTAGGAATTAAATCACCACCTTAATTAAAATGTGCTGTCATTTAATTAAGGATGGGAGAATGAAGGTTTCCCATAATTAAATGCGTTGGCAGTTAAATTAAAAAGGGGAAAGAGGAAGGTTCCACATTAAATTATGATTTGACATAATTTAATGGATTTAGATGACATTAAAAAGGAGTTTTGTCAAATTAATGGGGCTTTACTGATGGGTTTAGAGGGAATTAAATGGTGGGGCTCTTGTGGGCCCCACCTCTCTTAAATCCACACTTGGGTAGTTAAGTGGTTGTTGGCCCCACCCTTAACTACCCATGGGAGGGAAAACCTCCTCATGAAATAAAAATTGTTCTGATAATTTTTTTTATTTATTTCTTAAACAAACTCCCAAAAATTAACTTCTCCTCTTTTGTGAAAGCATCCGCGGTAAGTGTCCCTTTAAGAAACTACTGGCACTGCGAGTCCATCGGTGCCATCGGATTTCAATTCCGAGCACCAGTTCAAAAGTTTGAAACACCCGCTCATTCGTTCACTGAACATACCCGAGCTAAACATTGAAAATTGATTTCGGGAACACCGGGCCTCAGAATCAAGCACCGTCAGAAACCGCGTACTCTTAAAATCCAAAAAAATTAAAAAAAATTGTTGAATTTTACAGGTCTTTACATTACTCCCACCTCATGGATTTACGTCCCCGTAAATATACATCATAAACTAGGGAAAGAAATGAGGGTACTGAGCACGCATCTGAGCCTTCCACTCCCATGTGCTCTCCTAGAGGTTCATGTGCTACCACTTGATGCACACTAGTGGAATCGACCGTCCATGTAGGACCCACTCCTTTCGATCCTCGATCTCCACTGGGACATTCGTAAAAGTTTCCCTGTCATCGATGTCCAGCTCCCCATGATCGATGATATGCATCGGGTCGTGCATGTATCTACTCAGCTAAGATAAGTGGAAGACGTCGTGCACCCGGTGCATCTGAGGTGGAAGATCCAGGGGATAAGCCACCTCACCTATCCTGCTGAGAACTTGGAATGGTCCGATGAAGTGTGGAGATAACTTGCCCCCCCTCCGGCCAAATCTCTGTAATCCACGTCAAGGTGAGGCCCGTAAGAAAACATGATCGCCATCCTCGAACTCTAGTGGTATCCGCCTCCTGTCAGCATAGGACTTCTGTCTACTCTGAGCAGTCCTCATCTTCTCCTGAATGATATGCACTTTCTTTGTCGTGGCCTGGACCATCTCTGGTCCTACAAGTGCTGACTCCCCAGGGTTTTTTCAGCATATAGGTGATCTACAAGGTCGACCGTACAGTGCCTCGTAAGGTGCCATCCCGATGGTGGATTGGTAGATGTTGTTGTACACAAACTTCAACAAGGGTAGGTGATCCTCCCAGTCACGACCAAAGTCAAGGACACATGCATAGAGCATGTCCTCGAGTGTCTGAATGGTCCTCTCTGTCTAGCCATCTGTCTGCAGGTGAAAGGCAGTGCTTAGGCGTAGCTACGTCCCAAAGGCCACCTGTAACCCCTTCCAAAGCCGGGAAGTAAAGCGATCATCTTGATCGGAGATGATAGACGATGGCACACTAGGAATCCATACGATCTTCTGAATGTAAAGGCGTCTCAAGCTCTCTACTGAGCCCTGCTCTCTAATCAGTAGGAAGTGGGCCGACTTGGTGAGTCGGTCTAAAATCACCCAAATGGAGTCATGTCCTCTAGAAGTACGTGGAAGCCCCATCACGAAATCCATGGATATCCTATCCCACTTCCACACCGGGATCTATAAGGGCTATACCAAGACTGCAGGTACCTGGTGCTCTACCTTCACTTGCTGACAAGTGAGGCATCGAGAAACGAATCATGCCATAACCTTCTTCATACCCGGCCACCAGTACTGTCGTCTGAGGTCCTGATACATCTTCGCTACTCCAGGATGTACCGCTAGAGTGGAAGTGTGGAACTCCCTTAGCACCACCTCCTATAGTGTAATTGGTACCATGGTACGTCCCCTGAAATGTATGACATGCTCTCCTCCTACAGAAAATCCATCAGGTGCCTGTCTTGAGGATATCTGTGCACACCGCGTCTCATAGTCCATGTCCCCATGTTGTGCCTCTTTGACCCAGGGAAGTAGTGGAGGAGTGACTTTGAGGGACTGAATATAGGCTGCCCCATCACTATCCACGAAGGATATCTGCAAAGTGGATAACTGCTCTGTCATCTCTCCAAGAAGTTGAATGTCTGATATCCTGCTGAGAGCATCAGCCACAACGTTCCCCTTCCCAGGAGTATAGACAATATCAATGTCATAATCCTGGAGGAACTCGAGCCATCTTCGTTGTCTCAAGTTTAGGTCCTTCTGCAAGAATATGTACCTGAGACTCTGGTGGTCAGATTAGACTGTAAAGCGCTCGCCCATCAGATAGTGTCGCCACATCTTCAGGGCGAAGACCACTGCTGCTAACTCCAAGTCATGGGTGGCATAGTTATGATCATGTGGCCTCAGCTACCATGAACCCAGAGGGATCACTGCTCACTCCTACATCAAGACACACCCAAGTCTGGTCCCTGATGCGTCATAGTAAACTACGTACCCTACGCCCTCCTCTGGCAGCCTCAAGATGAGCGCACTGGTCAATCTCCACCTCAGCTCTTGGAAGCTCTGCTGACATATGTCTGACCACACGAAGGGTTTCCCCTTATTTTTCAAAGTTGTAAGTGGTGTTTCAAATCTGGAGAAGTCTGTCACAAATCTCTGATAGTACCCAGCTAGACCTAGGAAGCTCCGCACCTCCGTCACACTCTTGGGTGGCTCCTAAGCAAGTACAACCTCGACCTTTGCGGGATCTACTGCAACTCCCACCTCAGATATGACGTGCCCCAAGAAGTGGACCTCTCGAAGCCAGAACTGGCACTTTGAGAGCTTACCATAAAGCTGGTGCTCTCAGAGTGTATCCAGTACAACCCATAAGTGGTAGGCGTGCTCCTCCTCAGTCGTCAAGTAAATCAGTATGTCGTCAATGAAGACTATGACAAACCGATCAAGGTAGGTCTGGAAGATCCTATTCATGAGACTCATGAACACTGCTAGAGCATTGGTCACACCAAAGGGCATGACCAAGAACTCATAGTTTTCATACCGACACCTAAAGGTCATCTTCTTCACATCCTCATCCCGAACTCGGAGCTGATGATAGCCTGACCTGAGGTTTATCTTCGAGAACCAACGTGCTCCCTTGAGCAGATCAAAGAGGTCGTCAATCCTCAGAAGTGGATACTTGTTCCTCACGATCACATGGTTCGGGCGACGGTAATCGACACACAGTCGCAAGCCCCCATTTGCCTTCTTGGCAAAAAGTACCGGAGAAGCCCAGGGTGAAACACTGGGTCGGATGAAACCTTTCCCCTGTAAGTCCTCCAACTGTACCCGCAGCTCATGAAGCTTGGCGGGAGCCATCCGATACGCTGGGGTGGATATCGGTGATGCCCCAGGGTATAAGTCTATGTATAAATCTACCTCCCTATGAGGGGTTAGTCCTGGGACATCATCAGGAAAAACGTCTGCATACTGGTCCACCACTACAGGAAAACTCGAACTCCGCACGTCGACTGCTCCGAGGATGAGAATAGACAACTGATGTGTGATCAGATGCCCCCTCCTCTAAGTGAGTCCATCCTGTGCTAAAAAGGTTCCCTTCTCGCCAGTGAAGGTGAACCTGGTCCCATCTGTGCGGACACACTGCACCTTGCGCCTAAAACAGTCGATCTTGGAATGGATTGTAGATAACCAGTCCATACACAAGATGATGTCGTAAGGCCTTGATGCCGCTACAAGAAGATCCCAGCCGAAGCTCGCGCTTCCTAGAGTAAGCTCACACTGGCGACACCAGTGCTTAATAATCGAGTCTTCTCCTGTAGGAGAATCTAGCCGCAAGGATCGAGCAAAAGACTCTGTCGGAATTTCCGAGCTCCGAATAAGGGCAGCAGCAATAAAATAATGACTCGCACCTATGTCTATAAGAACTACAGAAAGGGTGTATTACACACAGATAGTACCTTGAATCATCTCAGGTGTGCCGTGGTCGTAAGCCTCTGTTGCCAAGAGCTGAGCCTGCCTCTGCCCGCCAGCTCCTTGTGGTCGGGGTTGACCTCCTGGGGGTGGTGGTGGTAGAGCCTTGAAGTGTCGTCCACCACCCGCTGCTCGGCTAGCTCCTCTGCCTCATCCACCTACTCCCTGCGGACCGCCACAGTCAAGCCTCTGCCTCTGCCTCGGAGGTCCCTCTAATGTCTGGTGCTCGTCTGCATGGCGGGTCGGGAATTCATGAGCCATGTGACCCTACCCGCGGCATGCATAGCACTGTCTGCTCCTCGGAAGGCTGGCTTTGTGTCGTGTGCCCCGAACAGCCGAACCCATGTCCTGAGGTCGCCCACCTGACATCCTAGTCCTCTTAGACCCCTACGTCATCTGTCGACTGCCTGCTGCGAAAGACTCCGCTCCGTTCCGTCCTACGGTGGGTCTCGCTGCTGATGGCTGCTCGGTGAGAAATCTCTACAATAGCAGGGCTCGCTCTAGCACCCCCGCCTGAGTCGGTATGGTGAGTGGAATCATCGAAAATCGGATCTCGTGCCTCAGCCCCTTCTCAAAGGTCCGGGCTTAGAAGAATGGGTCCGGTACCATGTCCGTGGAGTATCGCGAGAGGTCGGTAAATCTCGCCGAGTACTGGGCTACCGACATGCTGCCCTTCCATAGCTGTAGTAACTTCTAGATGCGTACCGCACGGAGGGTGGCCGGAATGAACTCCAAGCGGAAGAGGCTCTTGAAGTCCGTCCAAAGATGAGATGCCTCATCATGCACCTAGAGCATCAGGATCCACCATCTACCTACTGCTGCGTGCAGGAGACTCCGGGCAAGGATCACCATGAGGTCTGCTGGCCTCCCTACCAACCTAAAGACTATGACGACTGCCTCCATCCAATCCTCGGCTGCCTGAGGATCCCTCTCTCCGTGGAACCTGGGCGGCCTCTGTCTCTGAAACTCTTGCAACATGCTCAGGCGGCGTTCACTCTCCGCCGATGGGGCAGGTGGCATCAGTGGCACGACAGGAAGAGGTACTGTCGGTGCCTCCGCGGTAATGGGCCCCTGCACCGAGGCCTCATTGCTCAGTGGGCTGTCGTCTCACACAAAGCTCGAAACCCTAGCTGGCTATCGTTGTGGGGAAATCCTTAAAAGAAACATGTGTGCCACGGTTAATACAGTATACCTGGTGAGCTGACATAAAGTAATCACAAAGAAAACTTTTGAAACACACACGCAATCAATGTTTTCGTGCACTGAGTCGGAAATTAGAAGTCAGGGTCCTGGTGTATGGATACGCCGGCCGACGCACCAACACTGGGCTCCCTGGACTGATAACCACACTCAATACCCTAAACACTATTACTTCACAAAGAAGGAACTATCAGAGTCCTTAGTTCTGTGGTAGAACCGACTCCCCAGATTCCAATTTTTCAGGACTTGTCCTCGGGGCCTGTGTCGTGACTACCCCAAGCCCGCCTTCCACAGGCCAGGGGCTGGCGACTAGCACCAAAGGCATAAATCCCAAAAAAAAGGAAGACATTGCCTTTATAAAGTAAACAAACACCACAGAGTACACAAAATGAAGTAAACACTAAGTAAAATGAGTACAAAAGTAAGTGCTGGAAAGTAAATGAGCCATAATACAAACCCAACTGAAAGTAAAGTACAACTGAAAAGAAGATACAACAGCAGAAAAGTAAATCAGCAACACCGAGCCGTCCACTGGAAATCCCACCTGAAGGGTGGGTACATATAGTTTCCTTAGCTCCTCGGCTCCAGCCGTCCGCTCCGTGTACGTCCCATCCAATGATCCAACTCCAGGTACTGTCCTGCTCCATGAGCCTCGACCTCGATCAGCGTTGTCCGTCATCTGCATCCAACACAACGTAGTGCGGGCATAGCCCGTGCAGGGGTGAGTATACGATACTCAGTAGGGTCCCCGAGACCCCCGAAGGTCTCTTTGAATCCACAAAGGATAAACCACAAAGGAAAGATACAATCACGAAGCATCAACAACATTACTAAGGTATATGACCATACATATACCTAAGTCATCAGTTACAGTTTGGATCCATCTCCCGAGCCCAAGCACAACCCAGTCCACATAGGAAAGCAAAACCCAATCCACATAGGAAAAGCAAGTCAACCACATCAATGATAATGATTGAGATTCAAGACTCAGCTCACACAGGTATACACTTCGTAAGGCGATAGATATGATCAGATGTAGCCACTGATTCATCTATGCTGTCAAACTCACATAGGATACAAACCAGCTAAGTTGTTTGACCCCCAAAGGATACAAGACCAACTAATCTGCCGGACCCACATAGGATACAAGTACAGAGTCAAATATTGCATGACCCACACAAGATACAAGAACAGTAGTCATCGTCGTCGAACCCAGAGAGGTTCCCAGTACGGTCGTTGTCACTGCCGAACCCACGGAGGATCCAAGTATAGTCGTCCTCGCTGTCGAACCCATGGAGGATCCAAGTGCAGTCGTCATCGTCGCAGTCGTAGCCAGCTCTAGGGTTCCCGCACACAACACGCTCAATTTCAGGATGGTCCGCTCCACGATCCAGGGGGGGTTGATACATCAACTGTCATAAAGTCTAGAGTTGATGTATCACAATGTTCCGTCTCATCAAAAGGAACAAAATGCGACAGACGGCGCGTCAATCGGACGCCCGGTTTGAGAGATATTGGCTTTTCCGTCCCAGGGGCCCGGTTTGTTTTTAAGCTAAAACCAACCTGACCGTACTCCAGCTACATCCAAACCTCAAGTGGAGTAATCCAAAAGAACCTTCTCACTAAGAGGAATCCAACAAAGTCAACATCATGTCAATCGAACGTCCGGAGCTTAAGTTATAATTGTTTCCGCTCTGAGGGCTCGGTTGGTTTTGTGTTCGAACCAACCCGGACGTACCCAAAGTTCTCTGAAACCTTGAGTGTAATATACTGAAATGACTGTCACGATCTAAGGATCCCAATGAAACTAACGATACATCGATCGGAGGTCTAAAACCCATGTTATGGGAAAATTACTAACAACAGGTCGAAGTGGGGTCGGGGCCCAGCCCGGGCCGCGCGACCCTCCCCGGCCCGTCCGGGGGGAGGGGGGTGCGCTGGTTCGGACAGCGGGCCGAGCAGGGGGGACATGCCCCCCCCCCCCACCCGCCCCTTTTGCGCTCCACAGATGCGGCGGGCGTCGCCTCCTCCTCCTCCGGATCCCGAGCGGTCGCGGGATTCGGCCTCCTACTGTCGTGGCTTCAACCGCGGCAGTTCCTGCCGGCGGTTCCTACCGGCGGCATGCCGCCGGAGATGTCTGCATGCCACCAGAACCGCTTTGGTGGTCCGTTCTTGCTCCCGAAAGTGCCTGTGGTCCCCCTGGGACCCGTAAATTACTTGAAGGCCTCCAATCGCAATTACGGCCTCGCTTCACCGTCTCCAATTGTTCCGAACATCAAGAACAAAGCAATGGTGAGTCGAGCTTGTTCGTTAACCCGCACCCACCGCGTTAGTGGTTTGAAACAACTCCCAACAATTTCCCGCAAATAATAATCCTCAACTCGCAAATAATAGTTCACGGATCAACTTGATAATTAGTTAGTCCGTGTTCATGTTTTAGAGGAAAACAAACATGGGAGTATTATCATTCTCAAAATAAACTCCTACCTTGACAAGGAAGACGATCGGCAGCATCGCGATATACGACGTCGCGGAGAAGAGGATCGTAGGCATCACGGTACACGACATCACATCGTCGATCTCTGAGGAACCAATGTTCTTCGTCGTCCTTCGTCGGTGGCCGGCGTTCTTCATCGTTCTTCGTCGGAGGCTGGTATTCTTCGTCGCACAACGAATCTCTCTCCCTTAATCCCCAAAATAATAGGCTTCCCTATTATTTTATTTTCCACACAAGGAAACTTGCTCGGAATTAAATCACCACCTTAATTAAAATGTGTTGTCATTTAATTAAGGATGGGAGAAAGAAGTTCCCCATAATTTAATGTGTTGGCTGTTAAATTAAAAAGGGGAAAGAGGAAGGTTCCATATTAAATTATGAGTTGACATAATTTAATGGATTTAGGCGACATTAAAAAAGAAGGTTTCTCAAATTAATGGGGGTTTAATAATGGGTTTAGAGGGAATTAAATGGTGGGGTTTGTGTGGGCCCCACCTCTCTTAAATCCACACTTGGGTAGTTAAGTGGTTGTGGGCCCCACCATTAACTACCCATGGGAGGAAAAACCTCCTCATGAAATAAAAAATGTTCTAACAATTTTTTTTATTTATTCCTTAAACAAACCCCCAAAAATTATCTTCTCCTCTTTCATGAACACATCTGTGGTAAGTGTCCCTTTAAGCAATTACAGGCACTGTGAGTCCATTGGTGCCCTCAGATTTCAATTCCGAGCAACGGTTAAAAATTTAGAAAAACCGGCTCATTCGTTCACTAAACTTACCCGAGATAAACTTCAAAAATTGATTCCGGGCACACCGGGCCTCGGGAATCAAGCGCCGTCAGAAACTGAGTAGTCGTAAAATCCCAAAGAATTTTAAAAAAATCCTTGAAATTTACGGGTCTTTACATCGGACTCCTCACATCAATCGCTTCAAGGATGAGACTAGCCAACTGATGTGTGATCGGCTACCCTCTCCTCCGTGAAAGTCCATCCTACGCTACAAAGGCCCCCTTGTTTCCAGTGAAAGTGAACCTGGTCCCATCTGTGCAGATACACTGCACCTTGTGCCTAATATAGTCGATATTAGCATGGACTGTAGACAACCAGTCCATACCCATGATGAAGCCGTAAGGCCTCGACACCGCTACAATAAGATCCCAGCCGAATCTATTACCTCCTAGAGTAAGCTCACCCTGCCGGCACCAGTTCGTAATCATCGATTCTGCTCCTGTAGGATTATATATCCATAATAATCGAGCCAACAAATCTGTCGGAATCTCAGAGATCTGAACAAGGGCAGTGGTAATAAAATAATGACTCTCTCATGTGTCTATAAGTACAGCAGAAAAGGTGGAGTAGACACAGATAGTACCTCGAATCATCTTAGGTGTGTCGTGGTCGTAGGCCTCGACTACCTGAAGCTTAGCCTGCCTCTGTCCACCAGCTCCCTATGGTCAGGGAGGACCTCCTGGTGGTGGTGGTGGTAGAGCCTCAATACGTCGTCCACCACCCGCTTCTTGGACAGATCCTTTGCCTCATCCACCCACTCCCAGCAGACCACCACGGTCGAACTGCGGCCTCTACCTGGGAGGTCCCTCTACTGTCTACTGCTCGTCCGCATGGTGGATCGGGCAGTCTCGAGCCATGTGACCCTGCTTGCCGCATGCATATCACTTCCTGCTCCTCGTATAGCTGGTTCTGTTCCATGTGCCCCTCACAGCAAAACCTGTATCATGAGGTCTCCCACCTGATGGCCTGGTCCACTTGGACCTCTGTGTCAACTGTCTACTGCCTGCTGCAGAAGACTCCGCTACGTGTCGCCCTGCGGTGGGTCTCACTGCTGGTGTTGGCTCAGCAAGAAATCTCTCCACAAGAAGGGCTCGCTCCAGTACTCCCGCCTGCATCAGAATACAGAGGGAGATCATCAAATCCCTGATCTCATGTCTAAGTCCCTGATCAAAGGTCTGGGCCCTAAAGAATGGTTCTCATACCATATTCATGGAGTAGCATGAGAGGTTAGTGCACCTCGCTGAGTACTAAGCTACTGTCATACTGACCTACCACAGATGTAGTAACTCATGTATCCACACCACACAAAGGGTGGAAAGAACAAACTCCAAGTGGAAAAGAATCTCTAAGTCCATCCAAAGTAAAGATGCCTCGTCATGTTCCTGGAGCATCAAACTCTACCATATACTTGATGCTACATGCAGGAGAAACACTGCAAAGATCACCATAAGATCAGCTGGTGTCCCTACCAATCTGAAAACCCTGACGACAGCCTCCATCCAATCCTCGGCTGCCTGTGGGTCCATCTCTCTATGGAACCTGGGAGGCCTCTATCCCTGAAACTTGTGCAAATCACTCAGGTGGAGTTCACTCTCTGCTTTTGGGGCTGGTTGTATCGGTGGCTCAGCGGGTAGTGGCACTGCTGGTGCCTCCGCTGTGATGGGGCCCTGCACCGAGGCCTCGTCGCTCGGTGGGCTACAATCTCGCACGTGACTCAGAACCCCAACTGGCTGCCTTCGTGGGGCCATCCTGAAGAGAAATAGGTGTGCCACAGTCAAACAGTATACCTGGTGAGCTGACAAAAGGTAATGACAAAGAAAACTTTTGAAACACACATGCAATCAGTGTTTTCGTGTACTCAGTTGAAAATCAGAGGTCAGGGTCTTGGTGTATGGATACGTCAGCCTCCGCACCAACACTGGACTCCCCGGTCTAAAAACCACACTTAATACTCTTAACACTTTTGCTTCATAGAAAGAAATGATCAGAGTCCTGAGTTATGCGGTAGAACCGACTCCTCTGATACCAATTTCTCACGACCCTCCTTTGGGGCCCGTGTCGTGACTACCCCAAGCCCGCCTTCCATAGGCCATGGGATGGAGACTAGCACCAAAGGCGTAAATCCCAATAAAAACAGAAGGCATTTCCTTTATGAAAGTAAACTAACACAACAGAGTATTCTACATAAGTAAACACTAAGTAAATATTGTATACAAAAGTAAGTGCTGAAAGGAAAAGGGGCCAGAAATACAAGCCCAACAGTAAGTACAGTACAAATGAAAAGCTAGTACAACTATAGTAAAGTAAAACAGCAACCACTGAGTCATCCTCTAAGAATCCCACCTGAAGGGTGGGTATAGATGGCCTCCTCAGCACCTCGGGTCTGGTCATCCTCTCCGTGTACATCTCGCCAAGTGGTCCACCTCTGGGTACCGTCCTGATCCACAAGCCTCCACCTCGATCAGTGATGTCCGTCATCTGCATCCAACACAACATAGTTCGGCTATAGCCCATGCAGGGGTGAGTATATGATACTCATTAGGGACCCCAAGACCCCCGAAGGTCTCCCAAAATCCACGAAGGATAACCCACAAAAGGAAAGATACAATCACGAAGTATCAACCAACTCTACTTAGGTATATGACCATACATATACCCAAGTAAACAATCTCAGTTCGGCTCCAACTCTCGAGCCCAAGCACAACTCAGTCCACACAGGAAGTAAAGTCAATCACATCAATGACAATGATTGAAATTCAAGACTCAGTTCACACAGGTATACATCTTTCGTGTAGAGATAGATATGATCAGATGTAGTCACTGATTCATCTAATCTGTCGAACCCACGGAGTATTCCAGTATAGTTTTTGTCGCTGTTGAACCCACTTAGGATTCCAGTATAGTTTTCCTCGCTGCCAAACCCACAGAGGATTCCAATAATGTTTTCATCGTTGCCGAGCCCATGGAGGATTCTAGTACAGTTGTCGTCGCTTCCGAACCCACAGTGGATTCCAGTACAGTTATCGTTGCAGTAGCAGCCATCTCTAGGGTTCCCGCACACAATACGCTCGATTTCGGGATGATATGCTCCTCGAGCCAAGCGGTCGATACATAAAATATCTTGAAGTCTAGTGTTGATGTATCCCGAAGTTCCGTCTCATCAAAAGGAACCCAACGCGACAGATGGTGCGTCAATCAGACGCCTGGTCTGAGAGATATAGGCTTTTCCGTTCCAGGGGCCCTGTTGGAATTATGCCCGTTCCAAACCCGGAAATTTTCCAAAGTCGCCCAAAACTCACATAGAGTATCTAAAAAGGACCTCATCGTCTTAAGGGTCCCAGTGCTGCAGACGGCACGTCGATCGGACGCATGGTCATGAAGTTATTCACGTTTAAGTGTAACGGGGCCGGCCCGTCAAGCCCAGTGGGCTGGCGGGTCGGCCTATCCCGGCTCAGTGGGTCTGACCTGTCTAAGGGGTCGGCCCGGCCCGATGATGCATGGATCATCCTAGTAGGGCTCGGCCCAGCCCGTGGCAGGCGGCCCGGCCCGCGCAAGGGTGCAGCCCGGCCCGGTGTGGTGTGGCCCGACCCAGTTGTGCTAGGACCGGACCGCGGCTGGCACGGACCAGCCCGACTGGGCGTGGCTCAGCCCGGCTGGCATGACCCGACCCAGCGGGGCGCGGCCCGGCCCAGAAAGGCGTCTCCCGGCTGCTGCGGCCCGCGGCGGGCCCCATCTCGGTCAGCTGGCCGAGCCGGTGCTAGGGGGCGCAGCCCCCAGACTTCTCAAACTAACGGCGCCACCCTCCTATCCAGCCGGCCGAAGCCAGCCAGTCTTCCCAGTGCAAGCAGCCCATGGTTTCAGGCCGTGATCCCTCCGTCGTAGCGCCTATGAGCGTTGTGGATCCTTCCTTCTGGCTGGCCGGTTCTTCCGCCGGAGTGGCCCGCCCTGTGTGGTCCGCGGTTCTCTGCAGCGCCCCACCGTGGGGCGCTGCGGTTCCTCTAGCCCATCTGGCTACGACCATACGGTTCTCCTTCGGCTGATTGGCCCGTGGTTTTGGGCCACAGTTCCTCCACATACGGTCGCCGTGCGGCCTCTTCCTTTGCTCATCACCACCGTTCCAACATGGCCTCCATCTCAAATAAAAGAAACTACGGAGGGTCGTCGGGCCGTGTTCGTTCGGCCCGCGCCCTCCGATTAGTCGGTAACAAATGGTCCGAAGTTATTCCAAATAATTCAACACAACAAAGATAATTTAATCACTTATAAATTATATGAAACCCCTACCTTGAAATATGGTTCGCGATAGTCGGGTGTCGTGGAAAATGGCGTCGTGGGGAGACGACTTCAACTTGTTGACATCAGGGAATAAGGAGCCGATAATTGCGCGTCGTCAGCATTCCTTGTGGGTGGATCCTTCTCCTTTGGCTTGGACGAAAATCGAAGGAGACGATTGTCGTTCTTCGATGGTTCTTCGTTGAAGTACGAAGCTCTTCTAATTCTCTAGAGGTTCCCCCACCAATAAATATTTTCTATGAAAATATTAAAATAGACTTCTCCAACTTTAAAGAAATGCCAACAAATTCAAAATAATTCAAAAAGAATTATTGACACCCATGTTAATTAAGGTATATTTACTATTTGGGTTGGAATAATTTATGAGAGGAGGTAGCCTCATAAATGCTCGGGAGGTGGGAAGGTTCCACCTTAATGAGGGGAGGAGTTAAGGGGGTGAAGGGAAGATGGAAAGGTTAGGGCTCGTATTGGCCCCACCTCAAAAATATCCTCTCATGGGAGGTTATGTGGGTGTGGGCCTCACATATAACTCCTCTTTGGAGGAAATAACTTACATACATAAATAAAATTGTGTACTACAAATTTTATTTATTTTATTCAAAATCCCAAAATATTAACTCTCAACCCACATAAAATGAAACTACGGTAAAGGTTCACTTAAGTGAATACTGGCATTGCAGTTTCATCGGTGTCCTCAGATTTCAATTTCGAGCACCGGTTCAAAAGATAGAAAAACTCGCACGTACGTTTACTGAACGTACCCGAACAAAACTTAAAAAATTGATTCCGAGCACATCGGGCCTCAGAATCAGGCACTATCAGAAATTTTGTACTCATAAAATTACAAATAACTTAAGAAAAAAATTCCTTGAAATTTCCAGGTCTTTATAGTATTGATCCATTTCTATCCAAGTTAGAAGTAGTAGGTTTCTCCAATTTGGAATCAATAGAATGCAGTTGGGGTAGGTATAGGACATCGCTAGGACGCTCCTCATCCCCAAATATTAGAGTACGTTCATTGAGATGGTCTTCAGTAGGGTTAGATAGGTCATGGAGCAGATCATGGTCAGCTTCATTCTTTAATGTTTCCTATGCCAGGCGAGCCAGACATTTTTCGAGGTACTATTTTCGTTTTTTCTAATTGGGTATATACATTTTTTGATTCAGGAGAAACACAGTCATTCATATCACCAACCCTTTTCCATGATTTGGGACTTGTGGCAGAGAGGCTTCCAGTTCCCTTGGAATTGACTATGCCACTTGGGGGGTCAAGCAGACTTGTTTGAATTATGTAGATATTTTGATCTTTTTATAGGGAAGAACTACTCTTTGGGTGTTTCCCTATATTTACAGATACAACTATATGATTTCATCCATAGTATGTATTGGTTGTATTAAGTGTAGGATATCATGGATTTCTTTAGGAGGCAGGTTGTGTTATTCAATGCTGATAGAGAGCCAACAGTTCTTGTTAGCGAGTGAGACACTCAGATGGGTTAGATACATGTTTATTACTTTTCATCCTATACAACTAAGCTGATGATGATTTCATCATAGTTTCAATAGTTGGTGTTTCCCAGGGTCATAGAAGATTACTCTGATGTATTTACAATGGAGGTTGTATCATTACCCCCTCGAAGAGAGATTGATTTTGGGATCTAAATACATCCAGGCGTGTCTCCTATCTCGATGTCTCCATATATTATGGAACCTTATAAGTTGTGAGAGTTTCGTATATAGAACGATTCACTATTGTAGTGTAAGTGTTTCACTGAGGGGTGCACTAGTTTGGTTTATAAAGAAGGATGATGGAAGTTTGTGGTTGTGTATCAATTATCGTTGCTTGAACTAAGTGACAATGAAGAATAATTATCCTCTTCCATGGATCGATGATTTATTTGATCAACTGAAGGGTGTAGTTAAGTTATCAAAGATCAATTTGGGGTTAGGATATCATCAGATTCATGTAAAGGATGAGGATATCCCAAAAACTACCTTTTGTTATCATCAAGGTCATTATGAGTTCATTTTAATGTTGTTAGGTGGGATTAATGCTCTAGTTTTATTCATGGGGTTAGTTAACGTTGTGTTCCCTGAGTTATTGGATATTTTCATGGTGGTATTCATTAACAAAATCCTAGTGTACTTTTCATCTGAGGAGGAGAATTCAGAGAAACTGTGTGCCATTTTGGGAGTTCTTCTCCATGATAAGTTGTTTGGGATGTTTTATAATTGTGTGTTTTGGGTTTGATAATTCAATTTCATGGGGAATTTTGTGTCCCAACAGGAGTAATTGTGGATTTTCCAAAGGTATAACCATTTTTTCTTAGGAATCCCCAAAGATAGTGGTTGAGGTGATACGTTTCCTTGGTATTTTGGGTTATTATAGAAGGTTCATATCTGATTTCTATGGGATTTGTGACTCCTCTTATAGAATGGACTAGAAATTATTAGGTTTTCTTGTGGACTGATCAGTGTCAGGAAGCTATGGAGTATTTGAAGCAGAAGATGGTCAGTTCTCTAGTTATTTTTCTACGAACAGAAGGAGTTCAGTTTGAGGTTTATAGTGATGCTTTATGTCTTGGTTAAGTTGTTTTTTAATGTAGCATAGATTAGTCATTTCTTATGGTTCTTAGAATTTTTATTCCCACAATAATAACTATGCTACCCATGATCTCGATGTGGTAATGGTATTTTCCTTGAAGTTGTGGATACATTACCTAATTGGAGATCATCATGTGGTCTTCACCAATCAAAGAGCCCGAGGTACTTTTTCTCCGAGTGTGAATTGAACTTGTGACAGCATAGGTGGATGGTTTCTTATAGGATTTCAACATCAAAATTTGATATACACCTAGAAAGGGGAATGTTGTAGCTGATGCACTAAGTAGGAAGTCGTGTAGTGATGTAGTGTATGAATCAATTGATTCATGGAGAGTGATGGAAAAACATTCAACCTTACATCTGGATATGGGAGAATTTGTGGGAAGAGGTTGACTTTCACAGATAATGGTGTAGTCATCTCTGGTGTAGCAGGTAGAAGAGTCCCAAATGGGGGATCTTGAGGTGGAGGTCAAAAGATATTGAGTGGTTTATGGAAATGCCCCTAATGGTTGGTCTGAGGATGAACAACATCAAGTTTTTTTTCAAGTAAGGATTTTCATTCATTTTTCGTTGTGTGAGGTGGTTCTCATAGAGTTCCATAGGTCGCACTTAGTAGTACATCCTGGTGTGATGAAGTTGTATCGATCCTTAAGAGGTCAGTTTTGGTGGCCTGGACTGAGGCATGTAGTTGTGGAGTTGGTGTCTTGATGTTTGGTCTTCCATAAGATGAAGGTCGAGCACTATGTTCTCGGTGGGTTTCTCTTGCCATTAGATATTCCTCAGTGGAAGTGGGAGGAAATATCTATGGAGTTTGTTACCTGTTTACCTTGAGATCAGGGAGGCTATGACACTATATTGGTGGTAGTGGATCATTTGAAAAAATTTGTGCACTTCATAACAATCAAGGAGTTGGGATCAATGGAGGTTTTATCAAGGAAATATATGGATGAGGTGGTGAGACACCATGAAGTCCCGAGGTTGATCATTTCCGATCGATGTCTTCATTTTACCCCAAGCATGTGGAGAGGTCTCTAGAAAGCTTTTAGTTCTCAGCTATTCTTTAGTACTTCTATTCATCTGTAGATGGATGGTCAGACAAAGTGGACCACCCAAACTCTGGAAGACATGTTGCATCCTTGTGTCCTGGATTTTTCAGGTTCATGGATGAGGCACATTCTCTTGGTAGAGTTCGTTTACAACAATATTTTTCACTCCACCATTGGTATAGGGCTGTTTTAAGACTTGTATAGATGACCCTTACATTCTATATTATGCTTGACTAGGGTCATAGAGTTAGTAATTCTTGGTCCATAACTGGTATAGAATATGACAGAGATGGTTTAGGTGATTCATGTGGGGATGAAGGCAGTGTAGGATTTTCAGAAATCCTATGTTGATCATAGGAGGAGACCACCATAATTTTACCTTCAAGATCATGTGCTCTTGAAGGTGACTCCCCATCAAGCGCATCAAAGGTTTAGTCATGGGAATAAGCTCTCTCCCCAGTTTGTTGGGCATTTCATGATTTTGGCTCGTGTTGGATTTTTGGTGTATCAGGTAGCACTTCCCCCATAGATTATCCAGATAGGCAATGTTTTTCACATGTAGAATCTCCATCATTATCTTCATGAAAACTCTCACATCATTGATTGGGTTGAGATTATTGTTAAAAGTGATGTGAGATTCAAGGAGCAGCCTGTAGAGATCCAGGACCTCCAGGAGAAGGTGTTGTACAGGCATTCTATCCCCTTGGTTTGTATCTTATGTTGGATCGGTGGCATGGAGGATAGTACCTAGTAACATGAGTCATACAAACGCTCTCAATACCCTGAACTATTTTATATTTATCTCTTAACTTGTAATGTTTTTCATTTTATGGTTATATACCATTTCTATTTATGAGATGAATTTCCATTGTTACTTGTGGTGGATCTCTCTCCTTTGAGAGGTGTCACCCATGGGAGAGTGTTTAGGAGGTGGTTTTAGTTATCAAGTGGTTTCTTTCTTATTCCTATAATGAAGTGGTGACCTCCTATGGTGGCGGAAGCGTTCAGAGGTATCTCGTGGGGTGGCTATTTGGATAACCCCTTTCTCTTTCATCTTTGGGTTTGTTTTTTATTATAGATGATGAGAATGTTTTGATAGGTATCTAATGTAAGATCCTAGATCTTCTTGGATCGAACCTTTTCATGTTTTCTAATATCAAATTTCATAGAGGTGGATTAGAAAAAATTTGGAGATGTTTGGTTAAGTAATATCTGGAAAGGGAGGATTACATGTCGTATAACTGTATTACATGGCGTGATATCCTGTTTCATGGGTTTTTTCATGACTTGAAAGTATCTTTCATGTGATATATTATTTTGGGGTTTGAAAAATAAAATAATGTTAAGTAGTGATGTGTTTTTAGTGGAAGATGACCCAGACGAATTTCACAATGTGAAAGGGCATCTCACGTCTTGTAATCCCCAACTGCTTTATTTTTTAAACACTTTTCATCCGCTTAGGTTTTCACAAAACTATGGTTGCAGCGAATCTCTCTCAACCCCAGGCAACCCAAAAACTATCTATTCAATATTTTTGGGATTCCTTCATCAAGGAATGATCACTATCTCCCTCCTTTGATCTGTAGGGATCTATCTTCAATACATAGTAGTTTCTACCTTCATTCATGTGGTTATTTGATCCGTTTACTCTCGTGTATTCACCCCATGCTATGTTGAATGATATCCCATGTGTCTAATGAGGATTTTCCTTGGTTTTTAGTTGGTGTAGTTGTATCGCGGCATCCTAGGGTGGATGCAGTTGTTGCGGGAGAGGTGATTGTGATACATTTCTTTGATCTATTCTCACATGGAGAACATTGATGACATTTTGAGGTAAGGGATTCAATGATTATCTATTTAATTATGTGAAATCATAGAGTTATCATGGTTTATCCCCTTGGATCAAAATGAGTTTTACATAATAATTATTTGAACTTGATTAAAGAATTAGTATTGATCTCGTAGCAATGTTGTTGCTTTATACCATGATAACGGTCGGCCTCTTTATTTTCTATATAGTGCATGTTATGCATATGGAAATTTGTAAAGAACATAAATGTAGAAATTAATTAATAATTAACTGGATAATTGGTTAAAGATTCATGTTTAATCAATCTGGTTGTTGTTATTGTTGTAATTTTATTTTAATAAAATTATTGCAAGTGTGTCTTTTTAATTGAATTGGTTAATGTAACTCATGCATGTTGATTCATGTAAGCAAAGATAACTAAAAAGAATTTTAAATTAATTGTTTAATTATTTTATGATAGCATGTGATAGATTTTTGGTTAGGTTTCCTATAGTTAGAACCTATTAAAAATGAATTGGTTATTTCATGATGGAATAAGAACCCTTCTTGTGATAAAATATACAACCTTTCTAGCACCTAAGTTACCCATTTTATTATAAAGGCCATGTTTTTTGTATTTTGGATCCATTAGAGGTAATTGTGTGTGAAGGATGAATTCCTTGATTTGGGGATGAGAACCCATTTCAATATTTGTTTCTACTGCATGTGATGCGCTCTAGATATGAGACTTGTGGTATGTGCAACATGGATGCCTGGATATGACGTGAGTCTAGGATTGATAAGCCTAATAGGTTATTATGGTATGTGGGGTAGGTAGGCCCAATTGATGTGGTAGAATTTGATGATTGGAGTGGCGAGATGCATCGGTCTATGCATGTGGGTGTTAGAGAGGGAACTGGAGATAACAAAACAGGTTGAAGCTGGGTTTACTCGTTAATGTGTAAGTTTTATGCTTGTTGAATCTATTGTTTGTTTATCAGATTTAATTTCCCCACTGCTTTAGGTAGAATGTTTTTCTTACTATCCTTCTAAGAGAGGTGAAGATGTTCAAGGTATGCCATGCACATTATTTGTTTAGCTTCTCATGGTTGGATGGGCCTACACTCCTGCTATAGGTGGAAAAGACTAGACTGGTAGTTCATCTACCCACCGTGTTGATCCCATTGTGTTTGGAAGATTAGAATGTTTTCCTAGAACACCTAAAAATATAGAAGGTGTTAATTTTGTTAATAAATGAATTAATGTTTAACCCATGGGGTTGGATCTTGTTGGGATACAATGATGAGGTTATATTTCTGTGAAAATGTGGACTCAGTTTGGTTATGCCTGGAGGGCATGGAATTTTTGTTATTATTATAATGTAATGAAATGTGGAATTTATTAATGGTTAATGGTTTAGAATTAATTAACACAAATTGAAAATGATAAAAAAAATTTAAGTTACATAATGTATCTCTTTAAATGGTCGTGTGCTTATAGGATATCTAGTCTTAGCAGGGGCAACTATGAGTCCATGAGACGTTAGCTGCAGTTGAGTTTAAGACTAGGTTTTTCTCATAGTGTTCTTGTGATATATATTATATAATGTACTTTTTTTGTTTCTATATGCTACTCCAAACTATATTTTAGGGTAACTAACACCCTAGGGATTCTGAAATCTAGAGGGTGTTTTCCCCAACATTCCGGTGGGAGGATGGATGGCTGACTACCCCCTTTGGCCTCACTCTCTTATCTTGGTAGTTACATGTGTGGTATACACGGTGGTTAGTTTTCCCCATATATATGTGTATAGGGATGAAATGAATTTTGGTAATTTCAGACACATATATTTTGGATAAGGTTTCCTATGGACTACTATGGGTATCACGTGCATAAGATGTGACAGCTTGAGGATCTTTACTCAGCGTATGGGTTATGATGGCTTGAGGTATAATACTCGACGTTTGATACATGTTATGCAGGCTATGGTGTCTCTTGGAAACTACTTGGTTACTATTGGTTATGGAGATGTGGTGGAGTGTTTCATGAGGTGCATGTTTAGGTGCTTCGCCCAGGTGTCTTCATGCTGGCCTTTTTGAAGAGAGATGCACAGGATGTGCGACATTCCAGAAAAGTAGAAAACTAGTGGGGAAGTGTTAGCGAGGTACCATTGATATTATTTATTATATTAAATACTCTTTTTTGTGATACTTGGTGAGAGTATCCATGGTGAGGCTGAGAACATAGTATACCTGTTTAGGTGGCGAGTTAGTTTCACTTGTTTTTCATTATGATTTAACATTAATTATCTACTTTTGCAACAGAGAATCTGGTGAGGATCCTATTGTGTATACTATTATACTCAACCTACATTATATAAACTATTTTTTAAGTCACTTGGAGGAGTTTGGAGATTAGTCTATTTACTACTAGATTGGGGTTTTGTAAGAGCTGTTTGGGCTTCATGGCCACTATAATTTTACTTTCTTTTGGTACCTGTAGTTTTCCCTTTTAGTTGTAGTAGTTATTACATGACATTACATATGTGCACTAGAGTTCCTTTCAAATTTTATTCTGAGTAGGAGTTAGTTGGTGTCTGTATTATCCCTCTCTTTTTCATGTGTTCACATAGAGGGTAATGCCTCCCGCCTATGTGTTTATCATACCCTCAGTGCTAGTCACCACCCTGGGGACTACTAGAGGTCGAACTCAGGGGGTCAATATCTCTCTTCTCCCATTGCTGACCACAGAGGGGTACACCTTGTGGGGAGGGTTTTTTGAAAATTGCATTATTTTATTACCTCTAACCACCTCATTTGATTCATGTTAATATCCTTTTGTGTGAATATATACTTTAGGATATTTTGGTTAGTATATATGTCACACTCCTCACCATAGAGGTAGTGATTCCATATTTTCAATGAAAAAACACTATCCCTAGCTCCATATCATGCATCGAGTAGCTATGATCATGGATATTCAACTATTGTGAGGAATAAGCTATCACAATATCATTTTTCATGAATACACAACCCAACCCTTTCTTGGAAGCATCACAAAATATCCCAAATATTTCTCCACATTTCGATAATGTGAGTACTGGTGAAGTGATCAGCCTTCTCTTTAGCTCCTCGAATATTTCCTCACATTATTTCATCCAAATATATTTTACTCATTTCCTTGTTAACTTCCTCATAAGGCTAGATAATCCGATTTTTTTTTTTAAAAAACATTGGTATTACCCATCTAATCCAAGAAAACACTGAATTTCCATGACAATAGAGGGTATGGTTCATTCCTCGATCATCTTTGTTTTGAAGGGTCTATAGAAATTCCCCCACTTGTGATCACATGTCTCAAGAATCTGACGTGATTCATACAAAATTCACACTTTCTGAACTTGGCATACAACTTCTCCTTCCTTAATTTCTCCAACACAAGCCATAGATGTTCATTATGTTCCTCATTTCTCTTGGAGTATATGAGAATATAATCAATAAAAAATACCACAAATTTTTCGAGGTAATGTATAAAAACTTTATTTATAAAATCCATGAATATTTTAGGAGAATTAGTAAGTCTAAAGGGAATCACCAGAAACTCATAGTGCTCATACCTTGTATGGAAGGAATTCTTATGAATATTTTCCTTCTTCACCTTTAGCTGATGATATCCATAATGAATATCCACCTTCGAGAAGTACAGATCTCCTCAAAACTGATCGAACAAGTCATCAATCCTTGGAGGAGGATACTTGTTCTCTATGGTGATCTTGTTTAGTTCCCAATAATCGATATTCAACTGCATTGATCCATCCATTTTCTTGAAAGAGTACTAGAGCACCCCAAGGTGATACACTAGGGAGTATGAACCATTTTTTTAAATGCTCTTGTAGTGACTTCTTTAACTCTTCATGTTCGATAGCATCTATCCGATTGGGACACTTTGAGATAAGAATATATCCAAGTATGTGTTCATTTGAAAAATATACCTCACAATCTGGGGGGAGTCTGGGTGACTTTTCTATAAATACATCATTGTATTCCCTCACAATTGGAATTTCCCCTAGGTTGATACCTTCCTCTAACTCAACCATTTGAGTGAGGTATGCTTCTTTCAAGGGAATCAACACCCACACAATTGAAGGGTCTTCCAAAGGAGATTCATGATCCTCCTTAAATTTTATAGAATCATGGGATGGTTCGGAATATAAAAATATGGTTCCTTTTCCCAAAATTTTATATGTTCTCTATATAAAAATAGTCAATACATCACCATTATAGCATCAAATTCCACTAAGGAAATTATTTTGAGATTCACTAGAATAGTATTCCCACAAACTCCAATAGGAGAAGATTCTAACACTTGGGTTGCAATGATTTCACAACTAGGTGTTCTTATAGATGTCTCTACTTCAATGATTTTGGTCTTTGATTCAATAATTCTATAAAACTTTCAAGATATAAAGGAATGCATAGAACCAAAATTAAATAATACTTTTTCCATTCTTGAATGAATAGGATCTATACCTTGTATGACTTAATTTTCTTTATCCACTTTAGAAGTATTAATGTCTTAAACCTTACCTTTTTCTTTTGTGTTTGGTGGATACTGATGCTAATCACCCTCAAGTAATTTAGTTTTAGTGCACTGGATTTCATATTTCCCTTTCTCACTATAGTTGTAGAATTGGACCATGTGTGGTGCTCTCATTTCCTCCACCACATTTCCCTATTTCCTTATGTATTTTAGACATTCATGAGCATGGTGGCCTTCTATACCACACTTTAAGCATTTCCCCATCCCTTTGAGGAAGTTACCATGATGCTTATTCCCATGTTTTTGGCAGGTGGGTGGTTGAGTTCTCTTTCCACATTTCTCATTAAATCCTCTGGCTTCAAACCCTAACCTTAATTTCTTATCACCATAGACATTATACCATTCTCCAAACTCCATCACCACTTTCATAGCACCTAGAAAAACTTATTTGTAACTATCAAAGTCTCTAATTTCTAGATCCTTTTGAAGGTGTGGTTTTAAACAACTAAGGAATCTATCAATTTTACTATAAATTTTTATATCAAAACCCAAATAATCCTTTGAAATCATTGTGAAATGTTCTTCATATGTCATGAAAGAGTATCATTTTTTTTCTTTAGCTCTATGAATTCTCTATCCATATCTGTATGAAGAGTTAGAGGGAAATACTTGTTAAGAAACATTATATTAAATTATTTCCACTCAATCTCTTCAATTTTGTCCTTCGTCTTGGTGTTATTAATCAAATCGCACCATTGATAGTCCTATCCATATAAACGTTCAATGGTTAGAGTCACCTTCTCTATCTTAGAAGAGTGAATCACAGAAAATATATTCTCTATTGAGTTGATCCACTATTCTGAAACTAGTTGATTAGAAGATCCACTAAACATCAGTGGTCAGTGCTGCATAAAACACTCGATAGTTAGTTTATCTTTCTTAGGTGAAGGCAGACATTCCATATTATTCAGGTTATTGTTCATAACCTGAGACATCTGGGTAAGCATCGCCATTAAATTTTTAACTCCACCTCCCAAGGAATTTGGGATGTTGTTTGGGCAATTGTTGCATTTTTCCTCGCACGGGTTTTTCACCAAGTTTATCATGTTTCCTACCATTTTATAAAATAGACAAGGTTAGAACAAAACATACGTCAATAAGTCATCAATAATTTATCCCTTTTTTCAAATAAACTCTAAAGGTATATCTTATGGGATCCCTATTTTTAGAAAATCTTCTTATGTGATAACATATACTTAGTCTCAAACTAAGTGTTTTCACTTTCTTTAATCGTAATTCCAAAATTAACTAAACCATGATCGACACACCAACTGTAGTACCCCTGATTTTTATTACATTACTATTACATCATTTTAAAGATGAAAAATGTGAAATAATTACACAAATAGTATCCAAAGGTTTAGTGTCTTGGGAAAATTAGGACCATATATAACATTTAAAAATAAAAACATAAACATTTTTTAAATCCTTCTTCTTTGGATTCATAGAGGGCTTTTAATTATCCTTAGTACCCGTAATCACCTGAGGATAAGCATCAAAAATGGGTGAGCTAAAATCCCATTAAGAGGATAGATAAGAACATGAAACAATATATTATGGGGTGATCATAATCATTGTCATCATAACATGAGAGTAGGATTATAATCATGAGAGGAAACATTAAATAAAGGCATGAAATATGGAAATGCATAAAAATTAAACATCATGTATTAGTGGTAAACAACCATGCATAGTTTTGAATAGAAAGAGAATCATGTTAATGCATATTTATTTTTTTAAATGATTATTCCTTGGTTAAGAGACCAAAGCACTAAAATATATAAAGATAAAAAAAAATATTACAAAAGTCTGAAAGAGGGAATTTTATTACAATATTTTTCATGAAGTGGGATTAGATATATTGGAAGGTCATACATACATGAAAGATCATTTCTAACTTCTTTATTGGAAATACCATTCGCCACCCTATTCACCTTAAGGAAAGAATGGGTGCTTATATGATTGAGCTATGTCAGTTGTTGGAGGCATTCCATCCATCTTGTTGTGATGGGCTACACCAGGTGAACCACCCCATAAAGAAGGGACTTTATGATGGTAGGGGAGTCTCTTTCAATCCATATGTTATTCCATACTTTTTTCTTGATGATAACGACAATAATAATGATTTTGAACATCTATTCTTCTAAGGAAGAGAAAAAACCACATGTACTGTAGAAGTGTCCCAAAATATTCCCATTGTGATTTCTGTACACTACTCCATAGCCTGTGGGGCCTAGGTTTCCTTTTGAGGCACCATCCACATTTATTTTGATCCATCTAGGGGGAGGGGATTTCCAAACAACTTCAAACATAACTTTCATCTGGTTGAAGCTTCCTTTGATTCGATAGGATAAAGAACAATAAGATCCTTAACAGAGTTGTGGAAGGTACATTTTTGCATCATTCAAGATTCCTTGATATCAATTAATATCTTCACCTGAGATACATAAATATTGAATGTATTATTGTTTTGAATGATAGAATTTATCTTGTACAAAATGATGTGAATCAGTTAGGCAACAGTAGCAACAAATAACTATTCAGTTTTTAGAGATGCATCCATAACAGTGAATCATTAAATATGAAGCCTAATGGAGTCCAAAACTATCCATATGAGATTAAAAATGTCAAATATGTATTTCTGTAATGAAAAAGTATTTGAAAAAGATAATAATAAGTGTTCATCATCTTCTTTGTGTTGATTACACATACAAAATTTATAAAAAAGTTTAATACCAAGTAGTTGAAGAAAACAATCAGTGGGAACTCTATTGTGGGATATTCTATAGATTAATGTGAATATAGAGGGTCTTACCCATTGATTTTTAATGTTTTATAACTAACAAAAATCCTGGATTGTATCACAAAAATTATGATTATAGTAATTTTTAGATTTTAGAACACCATTATAAGTCGGTTCCCAAACAAAAAGTCATAAGTGTTGACAAATGGGTAGTCTGTAATAATAGTATTGATCTCATGAGGTAAATCCATATATGAAGAGTGTAGGCAGTCATTTATAGAGACATTAAAATTAGTAGATAAATACATGGAATCAGTCATAGAGGAAATATGGTAACCATTCTAGTTATCTAACCAAAATTTCAAAGAAGATTATTTATTAACAATCCATCTAGAGTGAGATATAATTTTAAAAAATAAGTGCTTGATGGAAGGCCAGATAGAAGATTGCATGTGAAAAGTCTTACCTTTTGTAATATTGTTATAAAGTCTTCCTCTAAGTAAATTCAAGGCTTTGTAATTATTGTTTATAAGGTTCCACAAGATTTTGTCTTGAATTGATTAATTAAAGAGGAAAAGGTTCTTAATACCTAGGTCACCATTGTCATGGGGTTTATAACAAATATTCCAAGGAATAGTGACATGTTTCCTCTCAAGAGTGAGACACTCTAGAAAAAAAAATTATTCTACTGTTATGATTTTTTATTAATTTTATAGTCCATTTATAAACCATCCTATGGTAAACCATTTTAGAAACAAGGGTGAATTTGACAATACAAAGTCATCCTACCATCGATAACGATTTTACTTTTAGAGTAGAGATTTAATTTTTAATTTCATCAAAAATATTGGATAAGTGCTTTTAGGATTTCTCTAGAAGATAGGAACTCTAAGGTACATGAATGGGAGGGATCCCTCTTTTATACCAAGTTCATTTATAATATTATCCATTCTAGTTATAGGAAATCTGTTTCCAAATAAAATGGAAAATTTGTTCCAGATTATGGATTTCCCAAAAACATCTTCATAGTGAGAGAGGGAATCTTTGAGATTTTGGATGTTCGTTTTGTCTCCTCAAAGGAATAAAATAATATCATATGTATAAAAGAGTTGAGAGGGAACAAACAGGTTTCTAGAGGAAATGATGGGATTAATTTTACCTTGGTTAACCAGATTCGTGATGATTCTGCTATGGTAGTCCTCAAAAATAACAAAAAGTATAGAAGAGAGAGGGTCCCCCTTTATGACGCCTTTTGAGAAGTTGAAATAGTCGTTGGAGCACTATTAATCAAAACAGAAATGTGAGCAGATCCAAAAAGTGTTTTAATTTTGTTAACAAAGTTGTAAATAAATCCAAACTTGTTCAATAATATAAAAATAAATCTCTAGTCCATAGTGTCAAAAGATTTTATAATTTCAAGTTTAAATGCAAATATTCCTACTCTATTAGTCTCTTTAACAAGTTTTTACTTTGAAAGGAATGAAAAATGTAGTCTTCGATGTTTCTTCCATTAGGGAAGATGAATTAGTTCTAAGAGATAATTTTTATAGAAATTGGAGCAATCCTATTAGCTAGAAGTTTAGAGATGATTTTATAAAAAGTGTAAATAATAGTGATGGGTCTGAAAAGTAGAATTTCTGAATCATTATACACTTTTTGAAATAAGAGAGTGGAATTGATCATTAATCCCTTAAAAAAGGTATCCATTCGAAAAAATAAATTTAATAATTTTAAAAAAATCATATTGGACAATATCCCAATAGTGTTGAAAAAAAGAATTAGTGAAACCATCAGGACTGGGGGAACTATCTTTTTTTAATCTAAATACATCCTCTTTAATCTCATAATATATAGGAACACTAGTCTGGAGAGTTTTTTCATTATCTCCCACTATTCAAGTAATTATATCTGGATTTATATCTTTTTTAAGATCATGACCATTAAAGATATTGAAAAAGTAGGAGACAACATGATTAACCAACCCTTCCTCATAATCATTGATGTTATCCCCATCTTTAAGGAAGGTAAGGGGTCTATATGCTTTCCAAGATCTTTGCATAGTGTTGTATAATTTAGTGTTTATGTCACCATCTTTGAACTAGTTAATTTTGAAGGTCTTATTTTTCATATTTTCTTTTAAGGTGAGAAGAGAGTTTAACTTAGTTAAAAGTTAAATTTCTTATTTAGAGTCATTAAATAAGTCATTTCTCGTAGAGTCAACCTGAATTTGATTGAGAGGGATTTCTAGGGAATAAATTTCATTATCCATTTGGTTGACTCTTTTTTTCACCGTAAATATAACTTTTTCTTTAAAAGTTTAAATTTTATAATAGAGGAAAAATCATCTTTGTTAGAGTTCATTGAATTTCATGTTTCCTTAAAAATTTTATCACAATCATTCATAGAGGTCTGTAAATTGTTAAATATAAAGGTAAGCATAAGATTGTAAAATCTAGTATTGAGACTAACTAAAATAGGGTGATGATCTGAGTTAAGTCTAGGTTGGGTGATGCTATAAATAGCATCCCAGTTATCTAGGTCTTGGTTGTTTTTGAAAGATCTATTAAGTTTACTAGCCAAAAAACTAGTGTGTTGTCTTCTATACCATGTATATTTAGCTTCTAAAATATTTATATCAAAGAGTTTTTAGTCCTCAATACAATATTTAAATTACATAAAAGAAACTTTGGATTGAGAAGGAACCATTTTTTCAACAAGTCCAAGAATAGAATTGAAGTATCTAGAAATGATCCAATGAGCTGGGATATTGTTGTTTAACAAAGATAGGTTTTTTATAGATATATCTTATCTTGGTACCTATTATTTTCATAAATAAAGGTTCAGAAGATATGTATGTTTTTAAAACTCAGTTCACAAGTGAAATATTGAGTTTTAATATTAAAAACATGCACATTTCCTAAAGAAGAGTGAGAAAATATCCAAAGATAACCCACAGAACTATTATTATATGTAGAACCAATAAAAATGTAACTAGATTTATCAAATATAGTAAAACTAGAAGGAAAATTGATTTTAGGCTCGTAGTTTGAAATTTTTTTGGTTTATGCATGAATAGAATTGTATTTCAAGTTGTGATGGTGTTGGAGTTAGAAATACCCTGACCATTCCAATATAGAATATTCATTTAGACATGTGTTTGGGGATGAGCCCCCCTTTCTTTTTACTACAATAGTTCTTCTTCCTTATGGATTTCCTTGGAGATTTAACAGACTTCTCCTTGCTCTTTGGTGAGTCCCTATAGTATTTGATCATTGTAATTTTAGGATAAATAATATTATCATGTTTACCTGTCTTTTCTTATGTTTGAGTGTTTGATACTTCACCACTAACTTTATTATTGGATACATATCTTTCATCATTTAGTTTCCTAAATCATTATCTTTGTAATATGTATTCTTATACTTGTTTTCTTTCAAGATGATGTTGCCAACATCAATATAAATCTAGATAGATGATGGAGGCCTTTGATTGTCTTCTGGGGGGCCCTTGTAATCTACAAATAATTATTCAGGTGTACATTCCATAGCTTTTACCTCTATAGGAAGACCCTTCCTCTTAATAGGAGATGGAATTTATTGTTTTGAGGCCCCTTACCTATAATTTGTTCCAACCATGAAAGTTATAGGGTCTTAAGGTCATTGAGTGATCTTCTACGTTGTGGTATATGAAAGCCTAGAAATGATTCTTAAAGTCATGTTGTTGTGTTCCTGTATCTCCACTGAATCTGTTCCAGGTTGAGAAGAAATACCACCATCAAAATATGAGTTCCGAACAGTCTCAGCATCATGGATGAGAGTGAAATTATCTACATCACTGGAGGTAGAGTCTGTCATTAGGTGAATTGCAGAAATAATTAAAGTCTTTAATATGCCTTTACTGAGAGGTAAATCATCACCAATCATAGATACATTGGTCTCAGTGTCCTATGAATTGGCATTAATCTTAGTGGATTAATAAGAATTTCCCATAGTAATGCCTTGATCATCATTCAGTTCATTTTCTTTAAACTATTTGCTGGGTTTGGGATCGCTAATTTTTTATTCCTGTTTAGGTTCCTTTATAATTTCCATGAAAAGTGTAGTAATTTCATTAGCAATACCTTTCTCATCAATTTCAATATGTTTCTCTTCATCCAATTCAACCCATTATTTTCTTGGGGGTCCTTTGAGGTGGATGGGTTGCCAATCTTCTTCACCCATCTTTCATTTCTTTTCAGAGGGGTCTAGGGTTTCTCCAAAAGAGGACTTTTATCCTTATTATGTCTCTTTATTTAAATCCATTCCTTATCAGTGGGTTTATTGACCCATTTTTTAACCACTCTACAATTCATAATAGAGTGACCAATAATCTTTCAATAATCACAAAAGGGTGTCTTTTTCTCATATTCTATCTTGACCTCAGCTTTTTAATCATTAACATTAAAAGTCATGACATGAGGAAGTTATGATTCTAAATTTTATTCTACCATAACTCTTGCATATATACCTAAATCACCATTCAATGTACTTTAGTCAATCTTTAAGGACACCCCAATGCAATAGGTAATATCATTCATGATTTTAGAGAGCCAAACATACCAACTAAGTCCATGTATTCTTACCCAAATTTTATCCATAGAGTTTATATGGGTGAAGGGGTTGAAAGAAAAATTCCATTCTGATAATCCTAGTAAAACAGGTTTCAGTTGAATATTGCCTAATTTCCATACTCAATCTAATTCTTCTTTTGAGTTCATAATAATATGAAAATAGCATTTACCAATTGGAACTAATTTTTAATTATATGTCTCCCAATAGTGACTCATTCAAGGTTTGATATCTTTAACCAGCTATGGTTTGTCTCCATTTAAATAATAAATTCATCTAAGGATAGAAAACTTATGCATGTGAACCCTTTGTTGAAGAGATTAAAGATTAGAATCGATAGCAAAGACTTCATCATCCAGCTTTTTGAATAGAGGATACATCGATGAGAAATATTTTTTTAGGTCCAAATCCTTAAGTGATTCAACAAAGGATATCCCAATGGTATTTCCATTTGAAGTTTTAGAGACATCATCGGGAAGAGCATGATAATCCTGTACATTATGTGTGTTCTATTCGAAAGATCTCTCCCAATCATGATTAAAGGAGGACATAAAGATCCAGATCTATCAATACAAATATCATTCATCCCTGAGATTCAGCAAGGTAGGGTTTGTAATATGGCCATTTAAATAGTCTCTCATGCCCCTGAAATTTCCTCTTCAATAATACTTCACTTTTCTCATGAAATTCATCAAATAACCCAATGCATTGTAGTGTTCTATAATTACAGGTGCACCCATCACATCATAACATTTACATTATCATGTATGCCACATCAATATAGGACCTAAAATTACCCATGGAAAGGAATTGGTTTAATTTAATAAATAATTCCTTCATAAACTTTGAGTTCCTCGATGAAATATGTAATAAAATACTTGATATAAGACTCGTCAATATTGAGTGAGGAAGAAATAATCTCAAGAAGTAAAAGGTGTGTTTTTTTAAAGACAAGTTCTTTTGGAAAATGTTGTGTTTATCACAAACTCAAGTGAAAACATATAAATCCAAAAAAAGTTAAGATAATGATGAATAAATAATATGTAATTAATATCCATATTGAAAATGACGTGAAAGATGGAAAACCCAAAGAAAGAGAGTTGGGTTTGAGAATTCCCCTTAACTTGTGTATGAATGTCTTCTTCACATTAATATCATGTATAATCACATTAGATTAAATAATTAACAGAAAAAGAAACTTTTATACTTGAATTGTATTCACTATGGTTTAATTAAGTTCATTTATGAGATTTTTGGATGAGTTATAGATTTTAGTTTCATCGTTCAGGAGCATTCATTTTCTTGGTTTTTAGGATCAGTTCACTTGTATACATGAATGGAAGTTCATGTAAAATGAGAATAAAAATCCAAAATTATTATTATATGTTATTAATGATATTATATAATTTTAAATTATCTTATAAATAATTTTTTTATATTTCATGATGATTAATAATTATATAGAATTTAGTGATGGCTGTTTAAGGTTAATTTTGGCGGTTTTTCGATCACAACAAACTTTCATTGTTTTATCATCTAGTATTATCTGTATAAGTTAGTTGTAGAAAATAAACATAGTTATAACATAAAAATTAAACTCTTATTCAACCATTATATTTGTTTCATTAACATCCTTGAGTGTGTTAAAAATAATTAAAGTGCATCATCCATGATGTAGGTAAATTGACATATAACAGGTGATCATTACATTTTTAAAATAAAAGATAGGGTAGAGTATTTTGATGATGGGTATTCTATTAAAATGATATCATACCAGTATATAAATCATATTTTATTTATAATTCTATTTAGATGAGATAAGGTTAGTATAAGAGAAGAAATGAAAATAAATTGAAATGAAATTAAAAGAAAAAGGAGGAGAATTTTACCTCTTGGATTTATCCTCCCTGAGAACCTCCTTAAGGAAAAGGTTTTGATCTTTTGGTGAGACCAAGAGATCCTAGACATGGGAGAGAGGCTTGGGGATATTTTTGGTGAGAATTTTGAAAATTCTCAAAGCTCTAGATGTGTGAGGAGAAGAGGGGGTGAGGGGTGGTATTTATAGTGGAGGAGAGGGGTGTTCTTTCATTATTTAATATATTAGTTGGTTATTTTACTCAATATAAAAAAATAAGGATGATTCTTGAGACTAAATGAAGTAACTATATCTTTTATGTTTGAACCAATTGTTCTTACATCATCCATGACTCAGTGAATTGTGTATTTAATTTATAATGTATTCATACTGTAAATTATCGTATTTTACTATTCACTAAAAATTCAAGTACTTCAAAAAAATCCAAAAAATTAACCCTAACCATTTTTTAATGAGTAGAATTAAAAAATTAACTCCATTTTATGAAATTAATTTTCTAAATATTATTAATTTATTTTTAAATTAAAAAAGACATTTACTAAAAAAATATAGATTTTAAAATTATAACTCATTTTATAACACTTTGAAAAATTACTTGAGGTATCATAAAATTTTCTTAAAATCATAAGATATAAAAATATTAATTTATGAATTCATTTTATGAAAATAAATTTTCTTATAAATTTTTGAATTAATCATAAAATTGTAATTAAATATTTATGACTTACAAAATTTCCAACACTTAATTTAAAAAATTTAAAATATTTATTAAGTTATACTGTTACATAATTATATCATATTGTCACTTATAAGAAGATTTTATTTTTTACTTTCATTGGTTAGGTTTCTATTAAATTTTCTGGTTTACTATTCATAATGTTCATATTACTCTTCCTAAGGTCAAGTTACTATTTCATTGGTATAGGTTCCTTAACTTCTAGAAATTCCTTTTATTTTATTCATTCATCATTTATAAATATTTTATTAAGTTATTAATGTGAGTTATACTATATGAAATTAATATAAAAAAGGATAAATCCCATTGATAAAGGTTTTGGTTGTTACAGTCATTTTTATGTTTAGTTCCCCGGTCTATTCTTAGAGTTAGTTCCATAGTCAGTTGACACGGTCAGTTCCACAGTTAGTTGATAATCTTGGAACCAGACTTTTCCAAAAAAAATTAATTTCCTAACGTGGAATAATTATAGTTCCATAAAAATTGAAATGATATTTTAAGGTGTAAAAATAATTTATTAGCCTAGAAACACTCTAAGATACTTGTAATACATGTTATTAACTATAGAAACTTAATAACACCCAAATATTTTTAGGAAATCAATATTAATATATGATCATGATTAAGAATACTTTAATTAATAAGTAATTCAAATTATTAAGACTTTTCTAGAAAATAAAACAAATAAATATTTGTAATTATCAAAAAATAATGTTGAAAAAAGGTTCCACTCAATATTCACACACTTTTTGATAATTACAAAAGAAAGAATAATTTCAAAAAAATATCTCCCTTTTTTAAATTATCAAAAATTTTCAATAGTTAAATTCTTTCATTGAAATTAATAATTAATAAATTAACTCCCTTTGAATAAAAAAATATTTGAAAAATAAATTATATTATATCCCATTATTAAATATTCAAATTTCAAGACATATATCACCTATCCACTAAAATGCTTTCCATTTTCAAAACAAGTATCACGAATCCACGATTCAACGAGCATAATTTTAAAAGTTTTTTGTAAAAATTAATGACAATACCTTTCTAAAATACCCATTTATGCTAACTAAAAGTTAAGATTGTATGTTAAAGTTAGATTTTATGTATGAGAAGTCTCAAAATAGTAATATAACACACAAATTTGTACATCAATTAAACAGTATTAATCTAAAAAACAAATTCTATATTTTATAGATTTCATGTAAATATTAAAATTTTAGCTCATAAATACACCCAAATACCCAATAAATTCATGCCTTGTAATTAAAAATCTCTATCATACCAAGTTCAAACTTTATTTTTTCAAACATCGTAAATTATATAGGCTCATTAAAGATATTAGCAAGCTAGTTTTCTATAGAAATAAATTCCAGAATTACATTTCTCTTTTGAACATGATATCTAAGATAATGAAATTTAACATAAACATACTTAGTTCTACAGTGTTGTAAAGAATTTTTGGAAATAGAAATTATAGAATTCTTATAAAAAAATAAAAATATCATCAAAAATAAAACCAAAATCATAAAGTGTTTTCTTAATCCACAAATATTGAGCACAACAAGATGAAACTTCAATATATTTATATTTGAAAGATGATAGAGAAATAGAATTTTTCTTCTTTGAATCCTATAAAACTAAATACTCACCAAGTAAATGGAATATACTTTAAATTCTATTTTTATCCATCTTACATCCACCAAAATTGGAATCAGAATAACTTTTCAAATCAAAGTCAATTATAGTAGGATAAAATAAACCAAGATTTAAAGAACCATTAACATTTCAAATGATACTTTTAACAGATTTAATATGACTTTCATTAGGATCAATTTGATATCTAAAACACATACAAACTGAAAAAATTAAATCATACGTAGAATTAGTTAATTATAATATATATCCAATCATTCCTCTATAGGTTCTGAAATCAAAATAATTTCTATATTTTTCTAAATTTAACAAGTATTAATCATGGGAATATTTTCAATTTTAGAATAATCTGAACAAAATATATTAACAAATTATTTAGAATAATTGGATTGATTTATAAAAATACAATCAATTATTTAAATAATTTTTAAACCAAGTAAAAATTTCAATTTCTCCATCATAATCATATCAAATTAAGAAGTCATCAATTTTAAAAATTAATTTCAATGATTTTCATTAGAATATAAAAATATAATATCATCAGCATAAAGTTTTTTAATAAAAATATCATTTTGGATTTTCTTAATAAACAAATTTGGATCAACTTCCCCCTTCTCAAAATTGTTTTATACAATAAAATTAGTTATCCTTTCATACCAACCTCGAGGAATTTATTTCATACTATATAAATACATAGATAGTTTAAAAACATGATTAGGATGTTTTTTATTTAAAACAATAGGGTTTTGTCTAACATATACTTCTTAATAAATATAACCATTTATAAATTTAGTTTTTACATCCATTTCAAATGATTTAAAACCATGAAAATCATCATAATAAAATAATATCCTAATTTCTTCTAATCTTGAAACAGGTGAAAAATATTCTTCAAAATGAATACCTTCTTATTTTGAGTATCCTAGAGAAACTAATATGGCTTTATTCTTAAGTATATTTATTTATTCATCAGGTTTATTTCTGAAAATCCATTTTTTTATAATAACAATATAATTACTTGGTGGAACAAATAAAGTCCATAAAATATTCCTAGTAAACTGATTTAATTCATCTTTAATATCCAATATCCAATTAGTATCATATATAGCCGGATAAATACTCTTAGGAAAAAAATCATAAATAAATGCAAGATAAGTAAAAATATTCATAACATATTTTCAAGATTGAACTTTTGATTCAACATTACCAATCACATTATCCATGGGTTCATATCTATATTTCTTTAATTATTTTTTATAAATAAAATTTTATTGAGAATGAATATTCTCCCCCTAAATATGTTCATCTCTATCTATAGGTACTTCCTCTTCAAAATAAAAGTCTCAAAATTCTTCCTCAATTTGTTCAATATAATTATCTCTTTTATTGAATGTTTTTTCATCAAAATTAACCTGAATGAATTCTTGAAAACCCATGGATTTTATATTATATAATCTATATGCCTTAATATTATTTGAATATCCTAAGAATATACATTCAACATACTTTGTATCAAATTTATCTATATATTACTTGGTATTAAGAATAAAAACATTACATATAAATACTCTAAATTTACAAATTTTATGTCTTCTTCTCCTCCATATCTCATACGGATTATTTTTCAACAAGGGTCCTAAAATAATTCTATTTATAACATAATAAGAATTATTCAAATATATTTCCTTGTAATATTTACATAAGTTAAAATCCTTTATCAAGGTTCTATCCATTTCTTGATGTGTCCTATTTTTCTTTTCTACTACATCATTTTTTGTGGGGACCTAGGGGATGAATGTTTTTAAAAATACCCATTTTCCTCACAAAAATTAACAAATTAAAGATTTTAGAGTTATCATCTATGATCACTTCCAATTAACTTAAATAAATTACCTTTCTAATTTTTAAATAAGGTGTGGAGAGTTATAAACTTATAAAAAGTTTCCTATTTCAAAGTAAGAAATTAAACCCATGTGTATCTTGTAAATTCATCTATAAGAACAAAATAATATATTTTACCACTTAAAATAGTAGTTTTAATATGAACTAGTAAATATAAGTGAATGAGTTCAAGATTCCTTATAGTTTTTACATCCTTAACTAACTTGAAACTTTTTTGGTATTGTTTAACTTTCGAGAAAAAGTCACAAAAAAGGTGTTTTCCACTTTCAGTTCGGGTAACTATAAAATAGTTTGGTTTTGATAAAACTTGTGCATCGACCTAAAGGTAAAATATCCCAACCTCCTATTCCATAGAGTGTTTTTAGATTTTAAATAATTTAAACATTTGATATTTTGATCATTTAATTTAGCAAATTTAATTGAATAAATGTTATCTTTTATATTTGCATAAAGAAAAACAGATTTATCCTTAAAATAATGCATTTATAATTTTGAAGTTTAATATATATTTCATCATCACATAGATATGAAATTATAATTAAATTATTTTTAAATCTCCAAAAATACAAAAAATTAGAAAGAATAATAGAATTGGAAATTCCAACCTCACCAAAACCTTTTACTTTTCCTTTAAAATTGTCACTAAATATAAAATTACCTCCATCACATTTATTTAATGATTTAAAGTTATAAATATCCCTAGTCATGTGTATTTATCATCCACTTTCTATAAATCAAATATCTTTTTTGAGGCTTTCAAGACATATTTCCTACAAAAAAAATATATTTAATAATGCTTTGGTACCCACAAATATTTGGGTACAATCGGATTTGAATATGAAATCATGGGAATCAAAAATTATTTCAATCATTTATTTATAGGAAATATATAGGATAATGATTTAGAAATAAAATCCTTAGTATGTCGAAGAGATTTTGGAAATCTCAAAGAACACTCATTGGAATAATGATCTTTCATGTGGAATCTAAAAAAAGTAGTAGTAGATGAACTTCCATCAGAACTTTTAACAAATAAAGTTTTAAAAAATTTAGGGGAATTTTTATCTTAATGAATATTAGATCTCCCACTGTTAAACTTATTAAAAATCGTAATTTTATCATATTCTTCCTTACGTCAAACAAAAAATGGAAAAATTTGACATTAGAATTTCAACTTAATTTTTGAGGAGTTCATTCTCCTTAAGAATTATGTCAAAATGTATTTTTTTTTAATTTCTAAGATTTTTTATATGACATAAATTTCTCATTTTAGTTTATCATTTTTAGAAAGGTTATTTTTTATTTATTCTTATGAAATTTCCAGATCTAAATGGGAAAAAAATTCATATTTGATAGAGTTCCATAATTTTCACTCTTCTTAAGAATATCCTTATATTGTCTTGTAAGGTTCTTTTATAAACCAGTAACATGTCCAACTTTATGTTCAATAGTATCAACTTATTTAATAATTTTCTAAAAATTATGTTTTTTATATTCAGATTGAAAATATGAATAATAAGTATAATCACTTACTAGATTTTAAGAATCCATTTAACACATGTTTGAAACATATTTTTCAAAATCATATTCTTCATAAGTACTTGAATCTTCAATACAAATCTATCTGAAAACAATTTCATTATTTTCATTCGAATATCACTTCCTTTTATTCTTTTCCTTATTTATTCTTGGGTAATTAAGCTTGCACTTATAACAAATTACATCTTTATAATAATAAGAAATAAAATTACCTTTTTTTATTCTCGTTAATATAATTCTTAGAATATTATTTTTGTGATCTCCTTGAGTATACATTAGTTATTCTTTATCCACCTTGTGTAACCTAGGTTTTATCATTCATATCACTACTCTGTAACTCAAAATTAGATGATTAATTTGATATATTTGATTTAAAATAAATTCTCTTCTTATTTGAATTATCTTATTTAGTAATATTTTTCATTTATAAATAATATTTTAATAATGATCCAATAATCTCATTAAGATTGTATTCCTTGAAATTATTACTTTCATCATTAGCTACCTTTTTTATCATGCCACTTATTAGAAAGTTCTGTAAAAACTCTTTCAACATGAACAAAATTATCTAGAGTCTATCCTAATGAACTCATACTATTTACTATACTAGTAAATCTATGAAACAATTTATTAATAGTTTCATCATCACAAATTTTAAATTCTTTAAATTCATCTCTTAATATGCCCAATTTAGTTCAAATAAGTTCATCACAACCAATATGTGTAACTTGTAGAGTTTTCTAGATGTCATGAGTAGTTTCACATACAAAAACAATACTACACACATTTAAATTTATTGAAAAGTATTTGATATCCATCGTCTTGTAATTTAGAAAACAATTTACCACATCATTTCCGACCAAAGATTCAAATTCACCTTTTCTCAGCTTGTATAGAATTTCCTCGATCATCCAATGATCAATTATATGTTTCTTTAATAAATATTACATTCTATAATTCCAATATCTATAGATAGTGCCAAAAAAATGAGTTGGTTTTTGAGGTATCCATCTATCATTAAAACTTTATCCTACCATGTTAAACAATATCTTTTCCCCTTGACAGCTAAGTTGTAAAATGGTTATCATAGATAATATATAGAGAGAGCTAGGGGTCCTCCTCTCATACCAATTATTATTCAAGAGTTAAGATGGAAAAATATATAATAGGGGAGTAAAATAGATTTTTTTAAAATTAATTAATTAATTTAAGGGTTATGAATATCAGAGTTATAATTATAATTTAGTAGAAAATAAAAGAAAAAGAACACAAGATATTTTTATAGTGGTTCATATCTAGATGACCTTACTCTAATCTTCACCCCTCCCACAAACCTACAGTGATCGAATTCACTATATCCAATATAATAGAATATTACAATGAATTTTACCCTGGAGTCACAACCTAATTAAAAATCCATTTTATTCCTAGATTATTAAACCTATACCAATCCAGACTTTTTCTACCTAGAGATACAACCTGAACAACCTAGCTTTTTCCCCTTGAGGCATAACCCAATGCTTGAATTTCTTTTGGGAATCAAAAACTCGTTACCTAAATTTTATTAGGTAGTATAACCCTTTACAATTAAAAACACATAAATATGATAGAAATATGTATAACCACATAACTATATGAACAGATTTGATGTTTTAGTGTCAAGGTTGTATTGAACTCTCCAGTTACAAAGGATCAAATGGTTAAATTCCTATTGATATTCATAGGCAATATTCAATGTTTTCAACCCTTAAGAAGTTCAATAAAATCCTAAACAAATTATTCTTGATCTAGATATATCAAAATATATTTATATAATGTTTTTATATGCACAAAATATTTAACACCATTAGTCTGTTGTAGTTCATCTTTCCCAAAACAACATACAATTTCTTTATTGAATGCGCATGAAAAGTAAATTCACATGGGTATCATTAATAATATTTAGAATTAAATTCATTTCATACCATGATAAAAAGTTAGTATAAATAATATAATACTAACAAAAAATTATAATCAACAATAAAGACCCTTGGAAAACTCCCATAAATCATTTGAGACAAACTATTCAAATTTCAACAATATTTAATTTAGAACTCACATTTTCCCAAGAAATCATTGTTAAAATTCAACCCATGTGATACAAATTTAATAAAAAAAATTAAAATATAGTATCATGGATTATAAATAATTAATAATTAATTATTAATTATATAATTGTTAAAACATTAATTACATCCATAATAAATGTGCATAAAATTGAAAAGTGAAATGTTATGTAAAAGAAATCATATTTTTAGATTTTGTAACATCCGATAGAAAATAACAATTCCTTGTAGGAAAATAAAAATATATACTTCATGTATGATATTTATTTAGGGTATTAAAATAGGTGAGTATATATAGCTAAATATACGTAATGAAATTTACATACCAGATTTTCACATTGGTGATTCTCTAAATTAGCCGACAACATAACTTATAATGTTTCATACATAAAACAGAAAATAAAAACGATAGAATAATATTTTTCTCTAGTTTATATATATATATATAATTTCATTATAATTAAATATAATCAATATTATTCTTAATTTAACTTATACAGCTCAAGTTACCATCAAAATACTGCATGAAATTAATTCTAGAAAACTACATAATTCATACTGAAAAACATGCAGTTATTTCCATATAATATCTTTAATAATATAGATATATTAAGACTTTAATTTATTATAATTAAATGTATGTAATTTTGTTATATTTCAAAATCAATAATAATCACTTAATTTTGGGTTATGTAGCCCAATTTATATTCAATATATTGAAGATAATTTCACTTAAATTCGGTTCCACAGTCATTACTCACGGTCGATTCCATGATTAGTACTTTTGATCAGTTCCACAGCCAGTTATTATAGTCAGTTATAGGGTTAGTTCTTAAGGATTTTTTCATGGATAGTTCCATAGTCATTTTATATGGTCATTTTCATGGTCAGTATTGTGGTTAATTGACAGGGTCGATTCAAAAAATTTCTTAATTTTTCAGTTTCCAGACTTTGCCAAATTTTAGTTCTAGAATAAGTATAATGATGTTTTAAGGTCTCAAATTACATTATTAAACTATGATAACTTCCTGAAACTTGTATTAAATTTTATAAACTATAAAACTCAAAAAACTAAAATCATTTTTAGAAAATAAATATTATGATATGATCATGATTAATCTTGATTTAATTAATATTTGATTCAAGTTATTAAGACTTTTAATGAAAATAAAACAAATAATTTTTTATAATTTTAAAAATATAAAGTTTTTCAATGATACACTCAACATAATACACTAAACTATATGGGTTTATAGAATGTCTCCAATACTTTACACCTAATAAATAAAAGGATAAGAAATCAAAAAAGTTCTCACCGAATTAAAGTTGATGGGAAATGAGTTTTTGGGTTGAGAAACAACTCTCAATTTTATTTCTCTCACTAAGGAGATATATAAAACACATATTATTCCAATATATATTTTTTATATGTTTCAATTTTCAAGGAATTAAATTTTATGCAAAAAATAGGATAACCTGATGATTTCTATAATGATTTTATAGCTGAAAAATAATTCCATGTTGGAGTGATTAGTATCATGTTCTATAAAAAACTAAAATAATACCTATAAAGGAGATTATTTGATCTTCTTTTAAAAATATATCATCCATGATGAATATTTTTTAGAGTGTATTTCATTATGAGGAGTTAATTTAAGTAGCTGCTATAAATTTATTTCATTTGAAAAATATAAATTTATAGACAAAGAAAAATGTGAGGTATGATAATAAAAAATTTACTATATTTTATTAGATTGAATCAATTCTATTTTTATAGGGGGCAATCTATTGATAATGTTTAAGAATAAAATAAAAATTATAGTGAAGAAATTTTCTTTTTCACGAATTTTGGTTGTAAATTGATAATTTTCTTAAATAACCTGTTGAAGAAGAAATATAACTTTGTATCACATGTTAAGGAATTTTATGAATAGTTTTGATATCTAGATTACTAAATCTTGTTTTCTATACTAAAAATTCATTTAAACTTAGATTTGACTAATTTAAGGATCACTAAACATGACAGGTGTGATACCACTACTATCAATAATAACCATTGTATTTATTTTTAATACGGTAGAGATAAAATTAAGGCCTATAAATAACATATTGAAATTAATTTATTGAAGGGTACTAAAAATAAGTCCAAAGGGTGGGATTGAAGATTCCAATAGTTTGTGATGATGATTATGTTTTTTTTCAATAATTGAAGAATGTCAATACATGTTGGATGAAGGAGACTGATAATGATGAGGAAGAGGTAGGATGATGGAGACAGATTTAGGAAAGATTAATTCTGATAATCCTTGTGCTCAGTTTTTAATGGGTATATAAATATTTTTGATAAGTTAGTTATTTAAGAATTATCTACATCACAATCTAACTAAGTTTAAAGAATATTTAATCTTGATAGAATAATAATAATGATATCATTTTTTTATTATAATAAAAACTAATACAACTGATAAAATAATCGTATCGATGATAATGATTCTATTTAAGTTGTGGAGAATGGTGGTTCATTTAATAGTGATTAATTATCTACTATTATTGAAATAATTTTGGGTTGTAGTCAAAGTAGTTAATTAAGGAAGTAAATATTCCTTTCAAAATACTCAAAATTGGGTTATCATATGCTATGAATAATCCATAATTATATTAAAGTTATCTGGAAATATTATTATTAATTTTATAAAGTCATTTGAAGTGAGAATGTTCAATTAGAGTGGATTTAATTGATTTAAAGTGATTGTGATATGATCTTAAAAGTTTGGTAGTAGAAAATTTTAAAGGATTCAATTTCAAGTAACTATATATAAATTAAATTTGTTTTCTCAAATGTTTTATGGGGTTAAATTACTCATATGTATGATTAAACATTCAGTATCAATTCTTGTGTATGATTAAATGGGGTGGCAGTGAGTTATGTATGATTAAACCCATGGTGAGGTCTAGTGTAGGATTAAAACCATAAAACCAGTACTATGTCAAAATAAATTCCAACTATATAATGAGATGGGAAAGGAAGGGGGTTCATAAATGAATAAATGGTGAAATTTAATTTATTTTTAAGGGGTATAGTGAAGTTTCAAATCTCACATATGTATCATAATTGATCTAATGATATTGTATCATGGTTTAAAAAGCTCCTTATGCAATGAATCACCTTCTGTCAAGTAAAACATATTCTCTCATGAAGTAGTTGCGTTAGATTGAGATGGAGTTTCATATTATTAACATATAAGTTTTTACTTCCATATCATAATTAACCTAATTTTATGGATGATTAACTTTGATATGTAGATGAATAAATTATCTGTTTCAAGACTGATATTATCTGCATTAAAATGTAAATTTAAAAGATAAATTTTAGGGAATTAAAAAATTAGATGTTGAATTTGTTCTTTAATGAATTGAAAATCATAGTGATTCAAGGTATATTTTGATTCAAGATGAGTTTTAAAAGAATAACTATGTTTTGTGGATAGAATATTCCAACTAAATAATAGCTATAGATGAATAAAAATTCATGATATGGATGGTGGTGTTTATATAAATATAAGGACTATCATATTGTATAGATATTTCCACATCATATTATGATATAAAGTGGAGATTGTGGGAAGGTGATTCATCATTGTCATAAGTCATAAGAAAATTATGAAGCGCATGAATAAAAAAATATTAATTCATTGTATCATGATATAAGATGTCACACCACAATCATGAGGAGTTGAAGAAAAATGATAATTCACTTATACTACGAAAAGAAGGATTGTACCACAACTATCATTGTATATTCATATCTATGTTTGGATAATGTGATGTAGATTTTTTCCAAGAGAAATAAAGAAGTAAAGTTATAGATAACATTAAAGGGATATTTTATGAGATTTTTTTTCAAGATCTCTATGCAATTAATTTTTGTATTTCAAATCTGAATATTTGAATACCACAAATAAAAACCAGAAACTCGAGGATATTTTTCATTAAAATATTTTACCATTTTTAATGAGAAATTTTTATTGTATAATAAATTAATAATTATATAAATATATTGAGAAGATATTTGTGTGAAAAATATAGAGATTTAATAGGGTTGTTTGACGCTTATTAATGCAGATAAAAGTTGGGATTCTTTATTGAATATTAAGGAATAAGAATTAATTGATAAATATCATGTGGAAAAGATTTATAATGATGTCCATGTTTTATAATTTGTAAAATAATTATTTTGGTGGTTTATTTTGTGTTTATAAATAGAAGAAAGGATGAGGATATAGAAGGTGAGATTGTTGAGAAACTGGCATGAATAGTCACCTTAAAATACTATTATTATCAAATAAAAAGAGAGAGAGATGGGGGATATATCAGCCTTATTCTACTATAAAATATAAGTTTCAAAGGAGTATAAGAATAAGAATATAAAGAATAATAAAAATATAAAAGTTACTAACATGACCGCTACTGTTATCATCTGTGTTGAGAATCTTAATGTAAAAAATTTCTATTATTATTAAAGATCACTGAAAGTCTTTTAAAAATATTGAGGAGAAAGAATAAAATGTATTTTTACATTTTTACCTACCTAAATTGATCATTATGAGATTTTGAGATGAAGGATAACTTGTATGCAAAGTTTTTTATCATATTTTGGTAGTTGAAGTCCTATAAGTTGAGGAATATGGTCATATGTTGTGATTTTATGACATCCTGATTCAAAAATATGATCTTTTTCATTAAAAGTTTGGAATAAAACCATTTTAAATATTTGGGATCTAATATAAATTACCATTTTGAATACTATAAAACTATTGGGATACATTTTTGTACTCACTATGAATTATTAGTGAAGCACCGGCATCTCAGACTCAACCCGAATGAAATAAAGAGAAGATACCACCATTTGGATTTAAACATATAGAAACATTGTGGGTTTTACACTCTTTAATTTATATCATTCATATAGTGTGAATTCATTAACTGAAATATATGATACTTGTTCATACTAATAAGTGAAAAGGTTAAAATATTAATGGGTAATTAAAAGAGAAAAAAAATTAGTGAAGTTGTTTCAAACTGATTCAACCCCCCCCCCCATAACACTCTCAGTGAGACGTCATTATCCTATGAGTAATTTAATCTTGTGAACCAATATCAAGTGTATTCTTTTTTAAATTAGTGAGTGGTGATAGGAAGAACGATAATCAGCCTTGGGTGGTATTGAACCATCCCTGAACCATCTTGATATGAGTGGCCCTTAGTAAGGAATGTCCATGCCTAAACATTATATTCACAAAATCGGGTGTGATAGTGGAATTTTCTATATCAAAACTCCAGCATGTCTATAATCATTGGATATATCCCAATACAAGTCACCCAAGTAAAATCTGTGTATTCTTGTGTGCATGAATTTTTTCATATTCTTTAAATATTTGGTGAGGATATACTTGGGGGTGGGAGAGAGAAATTTTTCATTGGTCATCACCCTAATTCAACTCCCCGTCACCTCTAAGTGTGCCTTAGTGCTCATATATTAACCTAGTTGTCCTAAAAGCTATCATATTGAAATAAACATCTACAGAAAATTAAACCATGGATATAAGATACTACCATTTTTTAATCTATTCACATTAATTAAAACTATATATATCACTCTACCTTGTAGTTGTTTCATATTGGTGAGTAGAATAAATTTGAGGGTAAATTAACATAAATATATATTTAATATAATAGTGAGTTCTATTTGTTATAAAATAACTCATTTTACTCAGTATTCCCCAAATGAGTATGTGAATCATGTCCCACCCCCACTAGTCCCTAATTAGTATATCAACAGTTTTTGTAAGTAAAATCACTAAGAAAACACCCACTGGGAATAGGGATAGAAATGAGAATTGAGGTATCTATACACAGAGTGGGATTAATTTCCTCTAATAAACCCTTCTCACCTACTAATGAAAAAACTCATCAATAATATTTATCAATAAAATACTCATTTGGTATGAAATATAAACCTTGACTGGATAACATATGTCTCCAAAATATAACATCATATAAAAAACATATACATACCTCAAAAAATACAAATCCCAGTCCATATAATATAAGTGAACATAAAAACATAACATGAGTGAAAACAATGTGGTTGCCTAATGATGAATCTGAGCCAATTCAACATGGGTAATCTCACCAATCACAGATAACCATTCACATCCATCAACTGTGCCTACTAATTACATGAACATAAAAGATAAAAATGTGTAGTTTCACATAAAAGGGTGGGTAATAATACTCAATATGATCATACAAGATAATAATTTGACCCTCACATAATGTGAGACACAATTTATGTTCTATAAATATATAGTGTAAACGAATTGATAGTGAATCCCATTAGTATCTAAAATAAAAAACTAAAATAACAAACTCGCCAATGTTAATTTTCCAAACCCCAATGTATTTCATATTAAAGTTTATCATGGATCATTATAACTAATATTTCTAAAAATAAAAATGCTTATGAATATACACACGTAAAATATAGGCTCAAACCAAAACACCCTTATCCACCCAAAAAGCATCATAAAATACACGTTGGGTGATATTATGTTATATATAAATTTTATAAAGGAATATTAAAACCATATAATGGAGTATAATGAAATGAAATAATCAATGGGTGAAAAGGAACACCCAACTATATGTGTCAGTTGGTGTAGGATTACACAACACCATGGGTTTACCATATAAAGTAACATTAAACTCCACTAAATAGTCTTTATAGGTACACAATGCAATAGATAACGAATTATAATATAATACCCAAACCCAAAAACTATCAAATCTCTAAATATTTATACTATATGTATCATTCTAGTGTTAAGGTCGTACCATGAAATACTTCTAGAAGTGGTTAACAATAGTGAAAACATTAAAATAACATGAAAAATCATGTTTCATAAATCAAATTAGTACCAAATATCATTCTACAACAAAACACACTAGTCTTATATTGAAGTATAATAGTTATGAAAAATCAACTGCATATCCTACATCGATTTAAAATAGAGAGATGGTGTATAATTCTACGCCCTTATTAAATTTATCTGACAAACACTAAATCATGAAAATGTATCACTTTATTAGTATCAAAATCATATTATATAAACCAAAGGTCCACTTCATCACTATAATGAGTCTACTTCAACGTAATTTCAAGTTTTAATCCTCATGATACATACTTTTATTAAAATAATTCCACTTCATAACCCAAAATCACCCAAAAATTTCATAATTTTACATCTCAATTCAAGAACATGCCCTTGTTTTAGGTAAAAAATACCAAAACATTAACTATCACATAAAAATATAATTCCAACTTCAAATGATCATACTAATTAATTACTAACTCATTAGAATCACTAAATTTTATATCTTGATGAACCCTTAAAGTATTTATCATTTATTTTCACTGTAAATAATGTCATAAAAAATTAAATCATATTGAATCATCCATCTCAACGGGTAACCATGATCCTACCAAAGATATGGGGTCCCACCAAATGTTTTATATAAATCCTCATTAATGAAATTTTTAATGGATGACACTTGAAAATGACCGCATACAAAATCCTAATTTAATAAATTCATTATTTTAGGAACTCTAAATAACCCATCGTAATACATAATTGTATTAAATTAGAGAAAATAGATAAATGATGCTCCAAAAAAATTATGTTCATATTCTTCATCAAATTTGGTGATCAAAAACTTAAACTATCAAAAAAACCCTTTTAGGAAACTCAAATGTACTCAAAAGTATATCCATTATGAAATACTCAAAAAAGAGTGGAGTAGACAATTCATTTCAACCAAATAGATATTGAAAAAAAAATGTGTTTATTTTTTATTTTTTTAACTATAAATAATTAAATGATGGCCTTAGGGGGACAACATATATTAAAATCAATTATCCCTTATTATAATTAAATTACTAAAATCAATGACATGGTGCAGTTCTACTAACAGATCATGATTCTGACATCATATAAAAAAATTATTTAATAAATTATCTATTAAAAATTTATAAATATAATATATAATATAATTAATATATAATATATTAATAATAAAATTGGGTGTGTGTGTGTTATTATAAGTTTTGAGTAGTGGGGCTCAAACACCCACCTCATCTTTATTCTTTTCCCATGATGGTTGGATGAATCCCCCCCCCCCATATTTTATAACTTTATTTAATCTACACATGGTCAAAATTTTGTTAGACACTCCAATTCTAAATAGGAAACCATGGATTATGAGTCACATTATAATTTAATTTATTTAATATTTTTTTTAAAAAATTATGAATATGGAAGTTATTTTCACTGCCACCACCCATCGTTAGTCTTAAAATCACACACACAGCCATCAGGCATCACTTCCAACTAGTTGATAGACTATGATCAGTCCCAAATTCTCAAGGTAACTTTTTCCCATCAACGTGAACCTAATTTTTGCCTCCATTTTCTATGAATTGGAAATTATGGTGAGCTAACCCAAGCAAAACATATATAAATAATATCTCATTCTATATGAATATTCAACACATATATTAAATACACACTCTCGAGGAACATAAAGTTTTAGTGTCCTTGGAGACTAGATACAGAATCAACTTATTTCTTAAAATATATTCAACATATCCCATCAATGTTTTCATATTATTACCCTTCAATACATATCATTCTTAGAAATTTCCATTAAAAATTAGGGCAGGAAAACATAAGAAAGGTTTATCATGGATACTTGATAAGGGTAAATATGGGAGATATCAATCATAAGATCATAAGATGGTCATAAGGGTATGATAACATAATCAAGTACATGTTCTCAACATAAAATATTCATACACAAAAAGTATTTGATCATAAACTCCAAAAATCAATACATATCCAGAAGTGTGATTAATAAGGGTGTCAAATTAGTAATAATCATTCAAGAGGAATAACATAGGCATGTGACATCATAATCATAGGAAATCACAATCATGTGAACATAGCTATCATAATCATTTCCACTCATAAAATTGTGAGCATATTTGTAAGTGATCATACTCACACATCAAAATGTTAACATAGCTATTCAGAATCATGTACATGCATATTCTTGTGATCATAACTCTAAGAAATCACACACACACATCAAAATATGAACATATGTATCATAATCACATATACACTTATCATCATTATATCAAGACGTATCTATTTCATATTACATAATTCATTAGAGGGACATAGCAGAACCAACCATCACATAATCATAACCCATTCATATGTATGCCAGAAGTTCATTAAAATATTTATCATTTCTTCATAGCTTAACCCATGTAAAAAAAGAGGTTTATTAAGATTGTATCATCATCATCAACAACCATCAAAATAAATAATAAGTATGGTTTCATTGGATCATATCCCCATTGAATAATAAGTAACATCCAAGTATTTTTTTTACATTTGAAAATACCTTAAAAATATCACAATAACATTTATTGAGGAAAATACCCTTTCATTTTGAAATCACTTATTTAAAATATAATATTTTCAGAATATTAGAAAAAAATTATTTGAAAATACTTGGAAAATTTGTAAAGTAAACATCAAAGAAAAAGGTATTCATGATAGTGAGAAAAAAAATTCAAGTGGTATATGTAAAAAATATAATATTCACACATTTGGTAAAAATTAACTCATTTAGAAAATGAAAGAAATATTTTTTAAAACATTTTTAAAAAAATTCAGATATGGGAAAAAGGGGAACTCTGAATGTATGTGGAATATCATATACTTAATTAAATCTTTAAAATATATTCCTAATCTAAAGGTGGATATTGTATACTCATGTAAAGAGGGAAACATTCCATCCGATATTATTTCCTCTAAATGTAAACATGATGATATACTTATGATGTAATCAAATCATGGATCTCTTACAATTGACTATTGTAACATTATTTAAGGGTATTATCTTTGACTCCACTGCATTCATCCCCCATGACTTCGCTTCTTATTTTTATTTTTTTACACTTTCTAAAAAAAATCAATTTTCATTCAAATATGGGTAAAAATTAATTTTAATCTATAATTTAGAATATTGAAAACATTATTGAAAATATTTTAAAGAAAATATGAATATAGAAGAAAAATGTTTTAGACCAAAGAGGAAATAAGTTCATTTTTTACTAAAAATATTTCCTTAGTCATTTTAAGTACCAAAGATTTTAAAATGGTATTATTACTTTAAATTTAAAAAATAACCAGAGTAGAAGAAAATATATTGGTTTTAAAGTTTAATGATCATATAATTTCCCTTAATGTAAATTTAACATAAACAATCTTGAAAAGAAATGAGATTTTAATAAAAATCCCTGACATCAAGTCTCTTATTTATTTATAAAAATTAAAACTGCTAATATAATAAATATATATTTATTATACATCTCTTCCATAACCATATTCATACATAAATTAAAATTTACCATTACTTTATAATTTTTAATTATCCTTTAATTAATAATTCTTAAAATGTTTATTCGGGGGGAAATTAGTCAATTTTCCATGCATGTTTCAGTTAGATGGTTCTAGTACATGAACCCTGATCATGGTTTCATCATATCCAAAATTTTAATCATGACATAAGTATAAAATTTATTCATCATGTACACTTTTATAACCATTCACAAAAAGTAGTGACGAAAAATGAATTTCATCACTTTGTGGAGATGGTAATTTATATATACTCTTGAGTGATGTTGCTACTTTTCAATTGATGGAATGAAATAAAGTTAAATTATAATTTTCCTTTAATTAATATTTATTATATCATAAATATAATATATATTGATTAAATATATCCTTATTCCCATCCATGTAAACCGAGGTGACGATATAATTTTCCAAGGGATGGAAAGGTAAGAAGGTAGATAAGATCTTATAATTCTAGAAAGATAATTATGTACTAAATATCATATATGAACATTCAATCCATCATAATAACTAGATATTAGTTATGGTGATGAAAAATTAAATAAATTTTTTCATGAGGCAGTAGTCTGAGTGTATGCATGAATGATTCTTTGATTTCCCATTTGATGGGAAATATATGAATAAAAGTTATACCATAAAAATGATAATATATCAATATAATTATGATAAAAAATTCATTATGTTATGAGTTATATAATAGGTTTATATAAGGTAGATGAAGAAATAAAATTTAAAGTATTAAGTTAAGAGTTATGCCTCTTTGTTGTGAAACCTCTTTTGGTTTACATCTTATGCCTTAAAAGGAGGATATTCTAATGAAACCAATAGCTCTAATATGTAGGGATGGATGTTAGAAAAATATTTTAATAGTAATTATGTTAACTATAAGGATAATTAAGTATTATGAAAAGAGGATAGGTGGTGTCCTTTTGTAACGGATGCAGAGGACACCGTTGGAATGTTTCAAAAGATTAAAATATATTAGTGGCTTACTCAAACAAAATGGATCCAAAATCAATCATATATGATTATTAGATTATATACGGTTCTAATATTAATGTAAAATATTATTTATGCACTTTTTATGTCATTTTAACCCATATCTCTTTAGTTTAATTCCTCATTAATCCCTTATAATCTTTATAGTATTGATGAATCTTTACATCGGTCACTATTCATAATGACCAAAAAATAAGTAAAACCCATTAAATTATATTAATTATTATGATTCCACTTATTTAATATATTTTAAAATATATAATACCTATAATTTTTATAAATTACTTAAAAAATAAACCCGTAAAAAGTGATAAAAACTGTTTTCCAGCAAAATTCATTTTTGTGTATAAAAATGTATTCATAACAAAATTAAGAAAAACAATTATTCCAATTAAATGAATTTAATTTTTATTAATATAAATGAACTAGTGAAATTTTAAAATAAATTTAAGAAAAATTTACTATGTAAATACGGAAATGGAAAGGTCGTTTTTCTATAAAATCAGTATTTTTTTACTATTCTCTGAAATTTTAATCTTTTTTGAAAAATACCAAAATTTCACCTTGATATAATTTTGAAATTATGATTTAAAAATTATATAATATTTATAAAATAAAATTACTAAAATTTTTATAAATTAATTATAATTTTTTCTCAGAACAAGGTATAAAAATCTTTTTAAAAAAAAATTGAAGGATAAAATGACTTCACTAAAAATTAAGTGATTAATTATGAATAATTAATAAATAAAATTGTATTTATTAGGAATGTTATATATATATATTTCATAATGTGGTTACTCTTATTCACACCTACCAATTCAATGTCTAGGTTATAACAGTCATATTTAAAATAATAATATTTTGGTAGAATATTGTGGTTTGTTGGGTGTTACATTATACCCCCTTATAAGAATTTCACCCTCAAAATTTCTTCACTATGTTATAAAAATCTAAGTATAATTATTCCTCATCACATCCTCAAGTTCTCATTTATCTTTCTAAAATTCATATTTTCACTACAAAACTTTGACAAAGTGAGTGGCCTGGTCTAGCATAACTTTCTCTCTTCAAACCAAAATCTCCCCTCGATTATTCCTCAAAAGAGATATCATTCTCTAGTGGTATAAAATTTGAGTTTACTAAATATTAAGGATTAGTTGTGTTATTACTTATCATAGATACATGGAATAAATCGTGAACTTGAGAGAGATTTGGTGGAAGCTCCAAGCTATAAGAAACTTTACCAATACGCTCAAGAAATTCAAAGGGACTAATATATCTAGGGATCGGCTTTCCACTCCTTTAAAATATCAAAACCTTACTCAAAGTATAAATTTATAATAATAAATTATTTAAAAAATAAAACTATTTATGTCATCAATGATTATCTATATAAATTTTCTATCATCTTTGATCTACCTTGATGTGTTGTTGAATGGCTCTAACCTTTACTGGATTTTCCTTAGCTAGCTCTGGTCCCAATAGCTTTCGTTATCCAACTTCATCCCAGATCATTGGATTTTTAAAATTCCTACCATATAGGTATTTATAATGATACATATTAATTACTAATTTAAAGATATTATGTAATAAAAATACACCAAATGAATGTGTTGATCCAAAACACCTTTGAAATCTATAGAAAAATATATTAACATGTCCTATAGGGTTTGAATTACCCTCTCAGAATGACCATCTCTCTAAGTATGATATATATAATTATAGTTTAACACTATATTAAAATATTGTATAATACTTCTCTAAAACATTGAGGCAAACCTTGTATCTTGATTAGGTATAATAGGATATAGTACTCCATAAAACCTTACCAATTTTTGTTGTATATTATGAAAAGTTGATCCAAAAATAAATATTATCTTATTATAATGAAATGTGATGAATTTTTAAGTTGACTGACTAAAAAATAAATAACATTTCTCCCTTTATATTCTTTGGGGATTCTGATGATGGAATCCATGGTAATGTTTTCCCATTTCCATTTTGGTATGGGTATTGATAATAACATATCCATAAACTTTTATCTCTTAAATTTAACTTTATATCCTACTTATAATTGGAATACATACTAAACAATATCCCTTTTTATGTTATCCCATAAAAATAATCTTTTAGATCTCTATAAATCTTCATAATTCCAATAGGAATAGATAATTATGAACTAATAGTTGTATCCAGCCTTTCCTTCTTCATATTTGGTATTGATGAGAAATATATTAATTTTTTGAACCCTATCATTCAGTCATTATCATGATTACACTTAGTAACATTTATCAACTTCTTCTATAGTTCCACATCCTTCTCCTGCTCCTCTTTAATCCTCTCATGGATGGAAGGTTGAATATTTATCTGAGAAATATATGATTTTTTACCTATCCCCATGATTTCAAGTTAAAAATTCTAAAAATCCATAAATATTATAACTCTTTAAATCCTCATCATGTAAAAACTAGCATGGTCATTAAAACTCAAAGCATCATCCACCTTGTTCCCCTTCCCATGGTGGTAGTGTATAGAAGATTCATAAACTTTAATCAATTCCAACCAACTCCTTTAATACATATTAAACCTTATTTGTGAATATATAACTCAATATTTTATGATTAGAATATATATCACATATTTCACTATAAATATAATGGATCCATATTTATAATGAAAAAAAATATTATTTTAAACTCCAAATCACGAGTCATGTTATTTTTCTCAAAAACCCTACTCCACTACAGGGTTGTGTAAGAATAGGTGCATCAACCAACCTTCTTTTTAGCTCTTTGAAATTTTCATTGAATATATTTATCCAAATTAGTTATTCTCTCTTCTGATTAAATATTCTTATTGGATTAGATATCCATAGTAAATATCTCATAAACCATTAGTAGTATCTATACAACCCAAGAAAACTATGTATCCCAGTAAATATGGTTGGTATAATCCATTTTTCAATAATTTCTATATTTGAAGGATATTATGATATACTCTCACTTGATATTATATATCCCAAGAATGAAACTTTATATAACCAGAATTTTTACTTGGAAGATTTGGCATACATATTCTCTTTACTTGGGTTATTCAACACAATCTTCAAATGATCTTCATGCTCTTCCTCACTCTTTCAATGTACAAGAATATTTTCATTAAATTTAACCACAAATTTAATAGGGTAATCTATAAAGAATCAATCCATTATATCCATAAAGATGTTGAGGGAATTGCTAAGTCCAAATGGCATCACTATAAATTCAAAACGACCATACCTCATACGGAATTATACCTTTGGTATATCCTTTTTCTTGAGCCTCAATTGATAAAATCTGGAATAAAATTTTGTCTTCGAAAATTATTGATCTCCAAGAAGTTGATCAAGTAAGTCATCAATATGGGTTCAAGGATACTTGTTCTTGATAGTGATATTGTCATGTTCTTGATATTCAATGAAAAGATGCATTGGCCCATATTTCTTCTTAACAAAAAATAATAGGTTTACCCCATCATGATTAATTTAGGTTTATAAATACTTTATCAATAGTCTACAGGAGTTACTTATACAATTCATTCAACTCAATTGGGTCCATTATATAAGTTGTCTTTGAAATAGGTGTAGCACCATGTATGAGTTTACTTGAAAATATAACTTCACAATTCAGAGGAAGAATGATAAATTCTTTAGAAAATACATCAATATATTTACAAAAAAATAGGAATATCTTCAATTTTGATATTTTCCCCAACCATTTGAGGTAAACATACATCATGAATAATAATTAATTCCAATTAGAAGTTTATGTTCATATTCACACTAACTGAAAATCATAGGTAGATTCATAATATCAAATTTGATTTCATTATTATATAAATTTTTATAGAATCTATATAAAGATAGATAATAAATTATTAAAATCACATAAAATTCCACTAATGGATAAAAAAAATATTTTCATAGGAAAAATTATTACAAACTTCAATATGAAATCCCCAACTCTAGAGTGGAGGATAAGTGTGAATTATCCATAATAATTCAATTCAACTATAGACATAGAATAGGCCCATCCTTGCTCTAGAAGTTAGCCTTTAAATTAGGGAATTCACTTGAATAATTCCCATGTTCTACACATACAAGACATTGAGATATAAATGGTACATTCATATGTACATTATTTCCCCCATCAAACTCTTTATTTTTCCACAAAAATTAATTTATTTATGAACTTATTATATATTTATATAACATATTATTATTCTTTTGAGACATTTCCTTGGATTCTTCTCATAAAATATTTGATATGTAAGAAGTTGGATATTCTTTACTCTATGGTCTTCATTGACTGAACTCCCCTAAAACTCAAATTTTCTTATATTCGGTGTTTTAGGAAACTTTCCCAAGTTGAGGTTGTTAATTATATATCGGGAAAGCTGGTTAGTAATAATCATAATATTTTATATTTCATCTCCCATTTTATTTATTTTCTCATGAATATAGTTATTTATTTGGTCATCACATTAATTTTTCTCATGATTCCTCCTAGTTCCATCCATTGAATAAAACCCAAAAATTAACATGAGTATCAAATATCAATAATAAGAGTAAGAAATCATATGATTATGAAAATAATTCTTATGATTTACTAAATTCTGAAACCTTCTTTTAATCCATGAAACTTTAAGTTCATCTTATATCACTACGGTGTATCATATGTTGTCATAGTTTATATGCTATCATTTATTTCAATGGTTTATAAAGAGAATGTTAATTAACCAAAACATATACTCTAAGAATTCCTTTCTAGGTGTGAATTCTTAGGCCTAATTATCCTATATCAGGGATGACTGATTTAATACTCAATCCACCCCTTTCAAATTTATTAACCCGAGGTACATATGTGTCACATCTGCATCAAATTTTTAATATCTGTATAATGATGTATTTTCTAGGAAGACCATACCCTTTTATCTACCATTACATATAATTTTATCTTATATGTGGCCTTATCCTTAGGATTATCACTAAAGTTTTCTAATCTTAATCTATAAAAATTTCAAAATCTTTTTATGACACCAACTGAGATTACCTGACCATAACATACATAAATATTAATTAATTCTATATGAATATTAAATATATATCACAAATACACATGCTTTAGGACCGTAATAGTTTAGTGTATATGGAGACTAGATAAAAAATCAAATTATTTCTTAAAATATCTAAAAAACCTCCCATAAATATATTCATATTAGTACCCTTATAGACATATCATAATTAGAACATTAAATCAAAACTTGGGGAAGGAAATCATAAGAAAGGGTGGGCTCAAATTCTATGTAAGGATAAACATTGGAGATATCAATCATAAGAGAATAATAAGATCAGAAAGTTATGATAATAAAATCAATTTAATGTTCTCGGCATAAAATATTCATACCTAGAAAATCATATATCATAAACTCCAAAATAAATTCATATCTAAAATCATGATTAAGGTGTCAAAGAAGTAATCGAAATTAAAGAGTCATAACAAAGGCATATGACACCATTATCATAGGAAATCACAATCTTATGAACGTATTTATTCATAATCATTTCCACTCATAATGTAGTGAGTATAGCCATAATCTGACATACACATGAATCAAAATGTGAACATAACTATTTTTAGTCATGTCCATGCATATTTTTATTAGAATAGTTAGAATAAATCACACTCACAAATCAAAATGTGGACATAACTATAACAATAATGTCCAAACTTATCATCATCATATCATGAGATGTCTATATCACATTACCTAATTAATTTTATGGATATAATAGACTCAACACTAAAATAATCATAATTAATTTATATATATTCTACAAGGTCAGGAAAACTTTTTTCATTTCATCATAGATTAACCCCTAAAAACAAAATTGGTTTCATCAAGATTTAATCATCATAATGAATAACCATCAAAATAAATAATAAGGATGGTATCATTTTATCATGTCCATAGTGAAGTAAAATTAACATAAAATGATATTATCATAGATAAAAATACATTTAAAATATCAGTAGAACATTTCTTATGGTAAATGCCCTTTTAATTTTAAAATAACTTATATGAAATCTAAAAGAAATACAGAATATTAGGGTGAACATATTCTTTGAAAATAAACTTATATAATTTTAAACAAAAACATCAAAGAAAATATTAATCATGGTGGTGGGAAAATCTATTTGTGTGGTATACATTAAAACAAATATTATGTTCACACCTTTGGCAAAAAGTACATCATTCAGATAAGGATAGGAATATTATTTTTAAAAAATTTAATAGAAATTAAAATATGGGTAAAAAAATAATTTACTATATCATTGGATAATATTTAAAAAGTTCTTGAAAACATTTTAGAGAAAATATGGATATGGAAGAAAAATATTCTTTTCCAAAAAATAAATAAGGTTGGTTTTTATTAAAAACATTTTCATCGAAATTTTAAGTACCAAAGATTATAAAATGATACTATTACTTAATGATTTCATGACTAACCATAGGATAATAAAATATATGTCCTTAAAAGTATAATAGTCATATAATTTCTCCCAATTTAAATTTAACATAAACAATCATGAAATGAAATGAGATTGTAACAAAAATACCTTACCACAAGTATCGTTTTACTTTTTATGTGTTCAAACCTCCTATATTGTAAATGTAGATTTATTGTACATAAATTATAGAGATATATTAATAAATAAACTACTATGTTTCATTCCTTTATAATTTCCAATTATCCATTTATTAATAATTCTTTATTAAAATGGAAATTCAGGTGAAAATTGATTTATTTTCCATGCATGTTTTTGTTCGATGGTTCCAGTAATTTCACCGTGTTCATGATTTCATCTTCTCCATAATATTAATAATTAAATAAGTATACAATTTATTCATAATATTTACATTTTAACCATTTACATAAAGAATATATGGAAACTTAATTACATCATGTCATAGAAATGTTAGTATGTATATAAGAAAGCGACGTTATAAATGAAAAACAAATCACATCACTTCAAGTAGGTGGTAGTCCACACATACACGCAAGCAATGTTATAATTTTGTAACTCATGGAAAGGAAATAAGGTAGATAATATTTTATAATTATAGAAACATAATAATTTCATAAATATAATATATAAAAATGAAATCCATTATAATAAAAAATCATGAATGATGGAGATGAAAAATAATGCATCTCTTCACAAGGTGGTAGTTCGTACATAGGCACAAATGATGCATTCATTTCCCATTTGATGGTGAAGGTGATGAATAAAAGTTACACCATAAAAATGATAGTAAATAATTATATTTATGATTTTATATTCATCATTTTATTATGGATATAATAGGTTTAGATAAGGTGTAAGAAGAATTAAAATTGAATGTACTTGGTTAAGAGTTATGCCTCTTTGTTGAGAAACCTCATTTGGCTTTCAACTTTAGCCTTGAAATGATGGTATTATGATCAAATTATTAACTATAGGATGTAGGGAGGTAATTTAATAAAATAATTAGGCATGGATTTTACAAACTATAATTCTCATGAAGTGGGAAGAAGAGAGGATATGTTGTGTACTTTCATAAGGGAGAGACAAGACACATTCATAATTTTATAAAAGATTACAATATACTAATGTCTTACTAAATACAGTTTGCTCCAAAATGACTCATATTAGAATATTATATGATATAGTATTAAAATATAATGATAAAATAGTATTTCAAAAGTTTTAATCTCATTTTAACCCTTATTGTTTTATTTTAACCCCTCATTAAAAACTTTTGGCGTTTACCATACCATTGAATTTTTACCTCGATTACTATTTATAAGGACCAAAAATTAAGTTGAAATTATTACATAATATTAATTATTATAATTATAAATATGGAATCCATTTTAAAATATTTAACCCCTATAAAAGGTAGAAATTAATTTTAAAATAAACCCGAAAAACATGACAAAGAAAGATTTTCTAGAAAAATGCTTTTTCTGTATAAAAATGTTTTTATAAGAAAATTAAGAATAATTTTTATTATAATGACCTTCATTGGATTATTTTTATTAAAAATAGACTAATGAAATTTAAAAAAAAAATTCAAAACAAAATTATACTTTTAAAATACTTGAATGGAAAATATTTTTTTTCTATAAAATCAGTATTTTATTAATATTCACTGAAAAATGAATCATTTTAGAAAAATATCAAAATTTCATCTTAAGATAATTTTGATAAGATTATTTAAAAATATATATCATTTTTATAAAATAAAATATTTAAAATTTGTGTAAATTAATTATAACAATTTTTTACAAATGTAAATAAAAAACATTTTTGAATAAAAAAAGTATTTTTTAAGCATAAAATGACTTCACAAAAAATTGTGCACTTAATTCCTAAGAATTTATTAATAAATTCTAATTGATAAGTACAATTATACATATATTTTATAATTAATTTAATCATATTAATACCTTCTAGTTCAGTGGCTAAGTTATAAATATCATATTTAAAATATTGATATTTCTATAGTTTTTCACAGTCTATTTAAACTCATTGTTTAATGTAAATAAAGATATCAAATAAATGAAGTTTAATTAAAGAAAAAAATGTAATAAAATTTCAGGTATTTAATAGAGTTCTAAAATATTATATAGAATGTATATTGAATGAAATATTCTCTCTAATATTTCTCTTAATCCTACTATCAGATGCCAAAACTATTTGAGGAAACATTGAAGTGATGATCAAAAAGGGATACATAGATTTTGTTATGTAATTTGATTTCAATGTAATTGTGGATAAAATTAATGTTATAGAGGATCTATCTACCTTAATTATCTAGCTCAATAACCTTGTGGCTTAATTCAATATTAATTGTTAACATTGATACTATGAAGATAATTAAGTAGTGAACAGTATTGCTAAGATGGGTCTTTATGATGTATCTTTCTCCTTTTTCATTAATTCGTTGATTTTTCTCTCTTTTTGAGGGATTATATTAAATTTTATTTTCTAGGTGTACCTTTTGTTAATTAGTTAATAAATTATTTCTATTATATATATTTATATATATCATGCATAAAATAATGATAGATCGATGTTAGTATAAAAATGGATTAAGAATCTAAAAGTGAAAATAAAAAAATAGAGGTATAAGGTCAAATGAATGCATCGTATCTTCTAATTCATTCCAAAACTCATCAGATCAACATAAAAAATACCATCCAAAAAATTTCATATCTAAAAATTAAGGGATAATTTCTTTTATAATTATATATACCATTTAGGACATATTTTTCACTTGTTTATTATTAGTGTACCCAAGGCCCAACTGTCAAAATATTTTCCCAATAACAAATGACACAAAAAAAAATATCAAGGGGATTATATAAAAATATATGGGAACCAATGAATATAATTGAAATAAAATGAGTTCAAAATAATTAATATAATATATGTTATTCTCAATTTAATTTCTAAGATGTCATCCTCTTAATGGTCCAAGGAACCCAATATCATTATAAAGTTCTCAACTTATCATGGAATCAAATTGAATCAACAAGAAATATTGATTACCAAATATAATGGTCAATAAATCTAATTAAATTTATTTTTCATCTAAAATATGAACTTAATATAATACATCCTTATAATGAAACAAAGTTCATTACAATGTACTCCTTACTAAAGGGGGGAAACTAAAAACCTTTTATGAGGCAATGGAAAAATGGTTGTGATTATATATGATGAGTTTAGATTATTTTATGTTAACAAAAATTCTGAGAAATTAAGGTCTGATAAAGTTTAGATCACTTTTCAAATTTGGTTGATTTATTGGACTAAAACTAATGAATCAAGTTATGTTTCATGATAAAATGTAGTGTTGGTTGTAAAATATTTTTGTTACAAGAAAGGAATTTATATTACATGAATTTCACTAAAGTAATTAAAAATTAGTATATGTGTGTTATTATTGGTCTAGTTGTTATATTTTATTCTGATATTTAAGAGATATATGTGAAGGAATATTTCCTCTATGTTAACATAGATGATAACATTTACATAAAGCACTTATAAGTATTAGTGGTAAAACTTTTATATAAGTTTTAGTTGTAAAAAATATCTATAAGTTAAAATAGGGGTTTTTTTAGTTTGAAACAAGGTCCAAGTAAGTGTTATAACACTAACTCAATCTAACTACTCAAAACTGGACCTAATTTAGAATTCCAATTATAATTATCCCTTGGAATGTATCTTATATTCCAATGACTAATGAAAAAAAATACAAATTATTACTAATTACCATTTGGTTATAGTTACCCACATTACCCATGACAACTATATAAGAATTAAACCAATACACAACATACTAAAAAAATGTAAATTCATACATACATATATATATAAATCATAATGTAATCAATAATAAAAAATAATAATGTAGATATTATAAAAATATAGTAGCAAAAACCTCCTCCATTAGTCTCTATTATACATGGTTGGATCCCTATTTAAGATATGATACTAGAAACTCATATATCTAAAAATAAAACCAATAAATTAAAAAACTTCATACTCACCAACATACACATGTAGGGTTGAATATAGAAACACAGTGTGATTTCTTAGATAACCCCTTATAATTACCATTCCATGCAAAATATTAAATCTTTTGTGAGTGAAATCAAATACAAGAACTTATACTAAAAAAATTATCAAACTATTTTGGGATTACTAAAAAAACAAAAATTAAATTTTAATAAATTCAAAACCCTTCCTTTGAAAAAAAAATCTCCCATATCTACCTTTTTTAAAACAATTCACTCCCACCAACTGCTTACAAAACCAATACATATATCCATAACATTTTTTTCAAAATAAAATTGTTTACCTGCACTAATATTTACAAAAAATATATAAGGGACCATATAAGAAAAATGATCCTAAATCTTATTAGTAGCCCTAATTTCTAGATTAAACTAATAACCCGATTATATCCTCACCTTAACTGATGAGACCCTCATACTGATGTAGAAATTTCCATCCATATCCATCTTAATAAATGAGTACCACATACCTAAGTAGGTTTTTTGTGAACTAAAATTCATACCATCTAGAAATTAAAGTATAATAATTAGTCAACACCAAACTATTTTTTAGGTTATACCAGACCTTACATGAAATCACTTATTCCAAACTATTCCATTTTCTACATTTCAAAATTTAAGCATTAAAAAATCCGAAAATCATTACAATTTCATTAAACATCACATATAAAATAAAATAACATATTTCAAATAAAAAATATATTTCCACTATATTTTTCAAATAAAGTAACTATTCAAAAAATTACTTTAAAAAATTTAAACAAGAAAATAATATTTTTTCAGCCTTTAAAAATATTAAAGAAACAATTTAAAAATCATTTAATTAAGAAAACATGATTTGGTACAAAATAGGAAACATGTGATGTTTTCTATCTATAATTTCATTCACATGCATATCAAGCCTCGTAAACATTAAATGAAAATGCCTCAGGCAAAATCCGAAAATTCCACATATTAAATATCTATAAAATTCATCTAAATACCAAAAAAATGATGAAACATTCATTGGTTGGAGTATTGATAATGATCAATGATATAATGAAATTAATACCCTTTTTTAAATTTCCTTAATAATCTTAGAGAAAAAAATATCATTTAAAATTTCTTCACCATTCCTCAAAAAAAACCCCAAACCATTTCCCTAAAACTACCTAGTCATATTGAGAAGGGATCAAGAACAAGCATATGGAAATTAATGGAAATTTTCATGTTAAAATATATATTTTCAAGGAACTTTTTAATTGATTCATAATTTATATAGATTAACCATATCCTATATAGAAACTATGCATTCCACACAATCCCAAAATTTATATGATGAATTTTCTAGATGAGATCACATACACCAACCATGACACATCCCATGGATTGACATAAAAGGGTTATAAACTAGGTAACGCTCATGCATTTCCCATTAATCATACAAAAATATTTATTTCATTAAGCTTACTCTCCAAACATCCGCAAACACTCTAAAAATATTTTACAAGGATAAATACGGATTTAAAAAATCATAAAAACATTTAACCCTTACTCTACCTAATCCAAAATTAGTATTACATGTTAACCCAAAATATATGTTTTATAAATCTACACCATTTTATATTTTTTCCATCCTTGAAAAATCAGTTAAAATCAAATTCATCAAGTAACCACCCAAAAGGGGGAACTAAAATCCTCTCTATAATGATGATTTTATTTTTCAAATTATATATTATAGATATATCAAACAATTATTATCTTCTACTGAAACTTTATCTCCCTTCACACTCATCGATATTAATAATTTATGTGTACTAAAAAAGGATATTGAATGGTGTGAAACCATAATATTTTTATCCAACCATTTAGGGAAAACATAATTCAATTCAAAATTCAATATGGTTCTTCCCACTATACTCAGTTAACATTATATTATAGTTCATTTTATTTAATATAATCTTAAATAAAAACATAAATTCCTACATATAATCTACACAAATCTAAACTCAACATTAACAAGAGGAACACATTTCACAAATGAGTATCAAATAAAAAATACAAAAAAAATACTTAAACTATAATGTATTACCTACCATGTCAAAATTATTTAATAAAAAAATTATGTTGGTTTATTCATTAAAAAATAATATAAAACTAAAACAAAAATATTATATAGAAAATACCCCTACCAATATAATCTTTCTTGAAGATAAAAATCTTTAAAACAATGACTTCTTAATATTTATTTTAAATTATTTTTTCCCATAAATTATTTCAAATTATATCCTATGATCCACCACGTAAAAATATTTTCCGTTAGAAAATTTTAATTATAAAATAAAGAAAATTTTCATTTTAAAAAATTTCATTATAAAAAATAAAATTTTGTATCTATTGAAAAATTCCAAAGTATTATTCAAAATGGTATGATTTGAAAATTTACATTTATTTAAAAAAAATTGATCAAAATAAAAAAATGTTTCATTTAGTAATCCATTTTATGATTATATAACCATAAAAGACTCCAAACTAACTTAATAAGTTGCATGATAAAAAATAAATTATAAATGATATTTTCTCCAAAAAAGGCATCGATACATGATTTTAAAAACTACACACCAACAATGAAGAAACATCTGAATTTAAATACATAGGATATAGATTATACACCACCTGTGTATAGTCCATGAATTATAGAGGCTCATATTTATCTTGGTCCTCTACCATGGATTTCTGGGTTGTTTGTGGTGTAAGGATGCATCAAGAGAAGGATTTTGGGAGTGCATATGGGATATAGATAAAATTTAAATTAGAAGAATAAATAATATTATGACCAAGTGTGTTTCACTATGATTTTTTGTTTTATATAGTGATCGGTTTATGGTTGGCTTGGTTGTGTCATGGATATTATCTTGTAGACTGAGGTATTATGTTGTGTCCTGATTGATGGGTTATAAGGATTAATTATTTATCTGATTATGTGGCATGGCCTCAATGCCCTATGGTCTTCTAAATTATGGTGTACATAGTTATGTTATTCCATAGAGGTCTTGTTTATGAGATCCTGGTGTTTCCATATATGGATAGATTTTTTTTACATTCTATGTTTCATCATAGTATTGGTTTGAAGGTTATTGATTTGGGGGGTAAAGTCTATGGTTTGTTCCATGAATCTTATTTATTTGATTTTTGTGGCATAAAGATAATTTGTCATCGTTATCTTCCATTTTATATCAGTTTTGAATGGATTGATCTTCCCGTAATTTTTGTGGATTACACCATGATTTCAAAATTTACAGCTAGAAAATCACCATTGTGGTTTGACCATGGTCTTAATGTAATGACTTATTTTTCCCTAAATTGAAAATATAAAACAAGGTTATTTTTTAAATTTATTTAATTTCTTTTGTATTTCATTGCACCCAATGTATCATTTGTATCGATTTTGGTGGTCCTTTTTTATCATCTAGTGTATTTTGATCATTATCCATGTGTGATCAATTACATATGGTTTAGGGTTATCTTCTCATCCCTTATCTTCTCTTTTATTATCCTCTATTCTATTATTTCCATGATCCTCCTTCTTTAAAGTTATTTAATAGGGTTATGCCTTAAAATTTATTGGTTTTTGGTTGAGTTATTTATAGATATTATTGTCTCATAGGTTTTTTTGGGTTTATCTACACATCTTTGGTTATGTGAACTTATTTATCTCTTTTATAGTGATGTTAGAAGATTAAATTATGGTAAATGATTCAAAATATATTCTTTTTGTTATATTTTAAATGTGGAATTATCTTTATTTTTCTGTCTTTAGGTAAATATTTTTAATTGACCTAATAAAGATAATGAAATAGATTAATAAATTTCAAATGGGGTGATTAAATCACAAATGATTTAAATAATTTCATTAATATTTTTTATGAATTATTTAATACAATAATATGATGATAATTTTATTTTGATTTTATTGTTTTTGATTATCATAATAAGTTGATATTTCTATTGGGATCTTGTAAATTCTATTGAAGCGATGAGACATGTTCATAATTATTCAGTAATGTATATACAGTAATGAAATGAAGGAGTGAAAATATATAATTAATGTTTTATATTATTATATAATAACAATTTAACGAGTAATAAAGTATGAATAAATGAAAAAAATTTAATATTATTTATTTATTTGTTGGATGGTATTATTGTTTTTGTTATACTATTCCTAGTATGGTAAGTTTCTTATTATAGTGAACGGGGTGGAAATATATTCTATTGTGGTGGTATCCTGGTTTAGTTGGTGTTGGATAGAGTGTATGGTGTTGTAAAATTTGTGTAATTTATTTTTTAGCTACTGGATTGGTTGCTGGTGAAGTGATGTGGAGTTACTGATGTGGATTGTGTTATAGTTTCCTTGGGAATATAGAATAATTATATAAATGAAATGATTAATTAAAAGTGGAATGGGTTCTAATTGGATAGTGATATATATAAAATAATAATTTAATTGGAAATTAATAAAGCATATTAAATGAAAATATGAATTATGTGAATTTGAAATAGTTATGGGTGAAGTTTTTTACTATAGAAGTGATGTTTTGTTGTAGTGGTATTGTATTGTTAGATGAATATAAGTGTAAATAGGTGTATATGGGTGTTGTGAAAAAGTTTGTTGTAGTTATAAATTTGTTTCATTTGGGATTTGACCCCTATACTAAAATTGTGTCTATTATTTCATATCCATTATATTTTTTTATTTATTATGCACCATCATCTAAGTTGGGTAATATGAATAATTCCCACATGAGGTTTTGGGTATCAGGTATACCCCAAACATCTTTTATAAAGGTGATATAGATGTATTACTACTCCCCCTTCCCAAATCTCTATTAAGGACACAGGATATGCTATAATGGCATGTGATTATAGAATGAGATGATGTGGTTATAATGTGGTTACATGGGGGAGACATACATGTGAAGAGGAGGGTATGATTTTGATGTTATTCATCACGAATTCTCTTTCATAATGATATAATGGGGTGATGATATTATGATTTCATGTGGTATGGAGATTATGGTTATTATGTGGCTATGTGATATGTGGTTATGTGGATATAAAGGGGATGGAATCACTGGGATGTTTGTCATTAGGGAATGAGGGTGACTAGTTCAATGAGGAAGGGGTGTGAGGTAACTTCTCACTATATAAATTATTAAAATTATATTGCTAAATTTTTTATTGTTTTGGGTGAGTAAACATTGGTAAGTATAGAAAATAGATGACCTGGTATAGGTAACAAGTTGATTTTACTAAGGTATTAGTATGTTTCTTATATATTTTCATAGTATGTTTTTGGATATATTTGAAAATTGTACATGTATCCTTAACCTCATATTCTATATCCTATTTTTATAGATTTTCAAGATGGTTTTGGTTATCGAGGTGGGAATTACTAGCTTATGATGTAATGTTTTTTGGTGCTCTGGGAGTCATAGTTGTAGGAGTTTCTTATTCATGGTATTCATTTAGAGACTTAGCTTCATGTATGTAATTACATTTATTATGGTATTGGTTAATATTTTTTATATTTTATATATTTTATTAGAGGATTTATATTATATTCCTGGGGGTTTTTAGATTAATATTTTCCATATTTGTGTATTATACCCTTTTGTGATAATCGTCAAACCATGGGCTATTGGAGGTGAGATTTGAGAGTAATGCTGGTATTCACTACAGGACTAGGAGGGGTTCCTATGGGGATAGTCCATGAAATAGTGTATTGAAGATATATTTTAGAGTTTGGATGATGTTTAGAGTGTTTTATCATCACTATTGTATAATGAATCAAGAGGGGTGAATTGAATTGTTGAATTTCAAAACAAATTAGAAACTTCTATATTTTTAAGTGTTGTAATAAGTCCATTTATTTAAACAATTAAAAAGTATAAATTAAATAAAAATAAATATAATTACAAAAGATTTTTTTATATTGGTTTGGTGATACAAAAAACTTTCCTTGTTTTCTCCACCAACACTCGATGTGAGTTTTGTTATTTTTATTCTGATCTGTTTTTTGAGGGATCAAATAGCTAATTGCAAGAACATTTTACTTATTTAAAAGGATATAATATCGTTTCCAATTATCTCCCTTTATAATACTTACATCTAGAATATATACCATGATAAGTTCAAGTACTGTTCACTTTCTAGAGAAATGAAACTCTATATTAGCTCACTATTTCAAGTAATAACTAACAAATGATAGAGTTTATTCCAAAGGAACAATATGTATCAAAAGTGTATCTATAAAAGAATTATTTTATTGTACTAATAATATTATAATAATACCATAATTATAAGATATTTTTTTATTTCTCTTTAATAACAAAAAATATCTTGAGTGTACAGGAAGAAAGAATATCTTTGTTCATAGATCTATAAAATTCAACCACTCAATTTATACTTGTAAATATCATGTGTCATGTATATATAATAGTAATATATATCTATATATTTTAATTAAAAATAATTGATACAATATTTTTTAATTAATGTAGTAAAAAACAGTTTACAAATTTATTTAGGGGATTACCAAAGTGGAAAGGGATCCCTGTAATCCTGTATTAGAACCAGGTTCAAATCCGAGCAAGAGAATAATTTTCATTGTACTATGACAGCATCGTAGCACTATAATAGTGTGAGTAATATAGAATTTAATATAGTGGGATACTATATAATTGGTACTATTCATCCAAATTAATCTTTTGGGTTATGTAATTTTGTCTTTGATCCACTGATCTTATGTCATATCCATTATGGACCTCTGGGCATTATAAAATAGAATCTTAAAGACTATTAGAGTGAGAGATATATTAATGTAATTTAAATATGGATATGGTTGTATGTGAAAGCTTAACTTTGATGAAGCTATGCTCAAAAAAATTCAAAAACCCTACATGGGGTGGTTCTGGAAACCATGAACACAGCTTTAGGGAGAAATGTTGGATCCAAACGGCAGGAAGGTGATGGAAGTTTCATTCCATTGTGCGTATTTAGGTCACATATCATAAGTCATTTATGTTGATGGGAATTCAATACATGTAGTTTTAAAAAGAATTTTTGCCTATAAAACATTATTTTATATTAGGGTTCCCTCTCAACATAGTTAAAATGAGGTCTTATCCTAATAATAAAATTAAAAATTCAAGGCTTTTGGGCTAGTGGAAAAAAATAGTTTGTAAAATACTCCATTAATATAGATATAAAAATATCTATTGAGTAGATCCATTCATTAGTCTTTCTTAAAATCATGTATCTGTTTAAACTTATTCAAAACACGTAAAGATCTCCATCTTCAATAATAATGATGTATGATTGATTTTATCCTAGAAATAAAAAAAAGGTTAATACTTCTAAAAAATTATATAAATTTAAAAAAAATTAGGTTGGTACATAGTAGTAATACTTTATTCCATATTAATTATTTTCGCTACCTCTATAAGGATCATTTCCTATAAATTCATATGAATAATTTCCTCTACTTCTATAAGGATCAATTCATATGACTCTGTAAGAGTTATTTCCAATACTTCATAAGAGTTGATGTAAATTTCAATAAAGATCATGTCTATTTCATAAGGATCAGTGCTTGGTGAAATTTACAATTTTTCATACCTTGGTAAGAGTTATCCTAACCTTTATAAGGATGATTTAGATCCACATAAGGGTTATTTTTATCATTGTAAGTATTATTTTTATCTTCCTATGGGTGAATATAATATTTTTAAGGGTGTTTCTAATCTTCATAAGGAAGATTATAAACTCTGTAAAGATAATTCTATCTATATAAGGATCATGAATACCAAATATCTAACTTTATAAGGGCTATAAAAGCTACATAAGAATCATTACTTGTCCAAATATCCAACCTTATAAGGATCATTCTTAGCTATGTAAGGATCATTTAATAATTATGAGATTTAATTAAACTCAATTATGAAAAACTATAAATTATAACTCCAAATATAAAAACAACTTAATGAAATATAAATTAATAACTTAAAAACCACTTAAAGTAAACTCATTGGTAATATAAATATGGATTTTGTGAGAATAAAAACATATGAGGGAATTTAATATTATTTATCAAAATTTCTTTGTTCGATAATCTCACTCTTTATAATGATCATAAAACCCATAAATTTTAAAATAGAAAAAAAATTATAGATTTGATAGATATAGATAAAAATAATATTAACAAGGAAAACAGTAATAAAAAATTATGGGTTAAATTGAATTTTTGTGTTTCCCATTATTTATCACCATTTTTGTGATATAAAAAATAAATTATAGATAAGTGGGGATATAGAAATAATATATTAGATTAAAATATGAAACTATTATAACAAAACACTAAAATGAGTAAGAATATTGGCACTTAATGTTATAAAAAAATAGTATAAATATTTGGAATCATAATAAGTGACAAAAAATGGCCATGAAAACATAGAAAATCCTAAGGTTCTAGGTCTGTATTGAGGTTAGGTTTATGGTTCAATAGGGGTTTCAATGGGTCCTTTTATAAATGGCATAGGTACATAAAAGGATTGATGTGATGGAGTTTCATTATCTATAATACATGTCTCATCCCTTCAAGAAAATTTTATAATAGAAAATATATTTTCATGTAATCACTTAAATATTTTGTTATCATACATATCATTAAGAGTATAAGGGAATTTAATTAGAGAACGTATTGATGTAGAGATTGCAAAAAATTATATTCTTAAAATAGAAAAACCTTCTATAACTCATTAAATATATGATCTAAGAGGTGTAAAAATATCTCGCAAGTTATCCCTTTCATTATAATATCTCGATGGAGGAATATAACCTAGGGTTATTTGACCCCAAATCTCATAATTGGATTTCCCATACATGTATAACCTCCTAACGATCTCATCCTTGTATAAATAAACAATTATTGAATAACCCTGTCTCAAGTGATGGTTATAGTCATTATAATTTTCAGTCAAATTTGTTTTCTTTACAAAATATTTCCATAAATTCTTTATAATATCCAACTAATTTTTAGAAATTATAGGTGTCGAAAAAACAGATCCATCCAAGGTACCTAAATATACTTCAATATTCTTTACCTTTGAGTAGCTCCTATGAACTTCATACTTTTCATTTTGAGATTCCTTAGAATATGTTTCTAAGGATTTAGAAAATAAATCACATAAAGTCTTTAAAAATTATATTTTCTCTTTGACCTAAAATTTATAAATTATCATTCATTATAACTTCCCATTCCTTCAATATCTTGAAAAAAATTTTATATTCATTAATATTTTCTAGTAAAGTATCCTTTAAAGAAGTAAAATTATCTTCAATAAAATAAAATATCATTGTCATGGATATTTCAATCTCCTTTAGATACTAGTTTCCTTTATATTTTATACCTTTTTTCTTAGAAATTAAATCTTTCTTTAATTAATGAAAAACATCCAAACACATTATATCACACTAAAAAATACCAATTTTATCATTCATAATTATGTAAGTATGATGATATTATCCTTATTTTTTCTATAAATAATTAAGTTACTCTTAAAATAGATGATAAACTATCTATTTATTCGAGCTTAAAACTCTTCATCATGTATGATTAAACTTTCATGGTCTTCTTAATTTCATTAGAATCTATCTTTAAAACCATATGATATTTCAACTCTTCAAATTCAAATTTTAAAATATAATTCACTTCCAATTCTTTCCATTATTCCTTGGAATATAATTTATGAATTCAAACATGTTATCTCCTCATTAAAATGATTAAACTATGAAAACACTTAATTATAAAAACATTTCACATAATTAATAAAATTGAAATTAAATTCATACTTTTTAAATGTGGGTGAATGTGTATTATAAATTTTTAAATTTCTTGGATTCTTTATCAAATAAATGTAATATATTTTATATTTGGATTCCACTAATTCTTTTCTAAATTTTTTTATTGTTTCATCTTCAGATCTTTGAATATTAATATCCTTATATTTAAGAACCTCAACCACAACACCAATTAGATTTTGAGATTAATTAACTTCTCTAATAATATAACTTGTTTTATCTTCAGTATCATCAACTAAGGGTTTAATATTATTCCCTATTTTAGTTCCTAGTATTTCATATTATTCAAAAATTACCTCCCTTGAATTTTACCCTTAAACATGGGCAGATACCACCACTTATCCATTAGAAGCTACTCTTTTAATAGATACAAGTTATCTCAAATATGTTTTCCAAGAATTTTCAATGCCTCTTAGTTTACCATATCATTGATCTACACATCCTTCCTATCAAACCCAATAGTTAAAATTCAACCATAGGGATAAAAACTAATATTCATTGACCATTAAGAATAATGATACATGTTCCTCAACATATATCTAGATAGTTTAACTCTTTCCTCCTTCAGCAAAATATATTGGAGATATATGTTTGGAAATAGAACATTTTAATTCTCCCTAGATCTATAAGCTATCCCAATATTAATAAACCTTGAAGAAACCCTATTCTCGGTATTTAAACTATTAATAGGTATCTTTTTGACATAACTATCTATAAATAAATAAAAAATTATTTTTTTATAACTAAAAGATTCACCACAAATATAGAGACCTACATATTTCATACATTATTATTACATCACATTTAATATAAACAAAATAATATAATAACAATATAATATCAAAAGGTTTGGTATCTTGGGAAACATAGGTTTGTATATCATAATCATACATAAAAAATTTAACATTATTTAATTACTTCATTATATCCCTCCTATTATATTATTCTCCTTAGTAAATGTATTCCCTTGAGTAAATACATTAATGAAAGGGCAAGATAAGAGCCTGGTAAGGGGAGGAATAAAAGGGAAGGGTCATGAGACATGAAAAAATATAGTACATGGGTGAGAATAATCATTATATTCAAATCATTAGAAAATAATCATTATTAAAAGCATATGGGATTCATTTAATATTGTTATGTAATGTGGAATATATATAAAAATGATACATCAAAACATTGTTTTCAAATACCACATATATGATTTGAATAAATATATCATCATGTTCATGCATAACATTTTTGTACAAATTATTATTTTATAAAATACAAACAAATCTAGAATCATGTTCACATATAATACACATAATGAAATGAGATATATCACATTACCCAATGCATTTGAGGGATATATAATTATGGTCCCACCTATCACATCATAAGATGCCCATAATCAATCATTCCACATCGAATGGAAAAATATAACAATCATACACATAAAATAAACACATGAAAAAATAGGTTTTATGTATATTTAATAAATAATATTTCAATGAATAACCTTATAGGTTCACAAAACAAAAATGGAAAACATATTTTTAGATATTAAATATTTTTATAAAATATCAAGAATCTTGTTTACAATATAAAATAACTCAAATGGAAACAATGAGAAACTTTGGAAAATAAATTCTTTTTTAAAAAATAATTATAGGTGTCTTATAAACCAACTCAACAAAGTAAAAAATTGCATATACCCCAAAAATAAAAATTGAATGAAGAGTAAAATAAAATTTAGAAGTTATTTAAAGATAATAATTAGAAATAATGTTGAAAAATATGATAATATAAAATTAGGAATTGGGTTTGAGAGTTCCCCTTACCTTAGATCCCATTATATTTTTTCATATTTTCACCCCAAGTATGATAAAATAATTTTTATTAAAAAATGAATCCAAAAGTGAATTATATTAATTTGTATTATTATTTATTAGGTATAATCATTATAATTTTTTTATTATGGTTTCTTTTGAAGATATAATGGCTCGATTACATGTTTTATTTTAAATTACCTCATTTTGTATTGATTACATGATTTTTATTATTTCTAGTTTTTAATTTTGTAAAATTATTTAAAGATGGTTATAATATATTGAAGTACATTTATATCACTTAATATACACTAACCATACCTATAGGTGTTGATAAGTAAATCATTGATAACATCATTATAGGCGAATGAAACTATCCATTAACGGGACAAATCAAAAGATGAGGGGAGATAGAGTATATGTTATAGGTTAAAATAGGTATACCAGTATAATAAAAACATAAAAAAGTTATATACTTATATATATATATATATAATATTTTAGTAATATAGAAAAAGTAAAATTAATTGGGAGTGTCTAAATAAGAAGAGAGATAGAACAATGAAAGAGAATTAAGGCTGCCACTTAATTGAAGATTTACTCCATTTCTAAACCCTTAATGGTTTGCAATTGTGTGACTTTAGAATATCCCTAATGGTACTATAAATCTTAGGATAGGGTAAATTGGTAGATATATAATTTTTATAATTGTACGGTAAGTTATTTTCCAAGGGTAGGTAGATGGGAATTTATACTTGAGGATATGGGTATTTTTAGGTTAAAATATAGATTATTTTATAATTAAGGACAAATACTCATGAATAGTATTTATTAACATTAAATTTACTTTCTTATGATTAAAAATGAGGGTTATTTGACCTTAAATCCTAGAAAAAAATAAATGTAGTCTTGGAATCACTAAAGTACTGTTAAAGAATCAAAAATAGATTTTATTAGAATAAAATATAACTAGCTTCAAAAACCTCAAACATAGGTTCCTAATTTTAAAATACTATTTTTAAATGTACTATTTAACTAATTAATTACATATTTGTTCAATAAAAAATATCCACAAATTTTTAAGTCATTCTTACATCATGATGATGTCATAAAAGTTCTCATATTTGTAAAATTGTATTTTTTTACAATTCAATAAAAAAATAAATTTAAAAAAAATCTTAATATTTCACTATAGTATGATTTCAATATTTTTATTCTAAAAAATTTTATTTTATCAAAATAATTTCCTATATAAGATATATTTAATTTTTAAATAAAAAACCTTATTTATTGATGAATATCAAAAAATTTATGAAATAATCTAGTTTCAACCCCTTAGAAAAATTACTTATGAATTTATACAATAATATTAGCATTAAATAATTATGAATCATGTCTTTTATAACATTTTTATGAAAATAAAATTTATTTACCATTTTTATATCATCATAAAAATATTTTTTAACAGAAATAAAACATATTTTTTACCAAAAATACTATATTTATGTAAAATATTTATATTATTATTTTTATAACTTCTATTTAATATAATTGTAATTTAAATTGTTATATTGAATTAATATATTGAAGTTTTTTGTTTCAATTATGTGGTGCATGTGTTTTATACAATACTACATTACTAAATATGACACATGTTTAATCCAAATGAGAATTTCTTATATAAAATTATGGGTCGTTGTCTTCTTCCCTCGTTAAAAATTTCATACTCAAAATTTAAAATTTTATCCTCAATTTAGAATATATGATAGTACTTATGTTTCATTGTATCCATGGATTCTCCTATTTCCACTTCGTACTTATGGCTCCGCCAAAGGACTTTGACAAATTCAGTTGTCTAATTGTATTGAACATTATTTTTGTGGTCTAAGCTCTTCACTAAATACTCCTATAAAGAAAAACCATTAAACAATTATACCACCTCTATATTTAGTACATATGATAGATCAAGTATTCACTTATTTAAGATGGATATATGAAACACATCACACACTTGAGATAGGTTTGGTGGGAGTGTCAGTCAATAGGACACAACTCCAATGAAATCAATAATCTAAAATTGGAAAATATATCTAGGAATTATCTTTCCCTTCATAAAAAACATCATGATGATATTAAAAAAAGATATATAAAGTAATAATTTTTCTCTTACATTAAACTCAATGTCTGGTTGGTGATTGTCAGCATAGGTCTTCAGTCAACTCTGTAATACCCTAATGTATTCCTCAATTAATATACCATTATCTATCATTTATTTAACCTATTTAGCACCAATATAATACATATCCCAACTTCATTGTAACAGTTTTTATTTACTAATTTATTTCCATAGAGTAATTCATAATGTTCCATCTAAATTCTTGAGTAGAATTTATTATTGTAGGAGACCTCTACCAAAATAATATATTGATCATATCCTCCTTTTAAGTCTATATATCATGATATCAGCATATCCTCATGTGTCTTGATAATCCTTTCATATTTTCTATTAGTTTGAGGGTGATAATTCATAAAAAAAGTTACCTTTGTGTCCAAGGTATATTGAATAAATTTCTATAACATTGAGGTAAGCCTTGGATCTCGATAAGATATAATTTATAATAGTGTTTTATATAGGCTCACTACTTCCCTAATGTTTATCATTACAAGTTTATGAAGTGATAAGTCCTATATCATATAGATTAATTTATCATTTTTTGAAATATAATTCATTACAACCAATTTGGAATTATACCCCTCTGATTTCTCCAGAAGGTTGGTAAAAATTTACCATTGTTCATGTATTTTCTCAACAATACTCTATAATTTATGATGATTTTGATGCTCACAAAAACCCTTGTTTGTTTTACTAATGATTTTACATTAAATGCATTTCAGATAATTAATATTATTTTTATTTATTAGGAAATTATTTTCAAACTCTCACTTAACAAGAAATATTTATTAAAAGTATTCAGGATATGTTTTTTATCATTTTGGAAACATTTTTCATACCCTACGTGGTTTAGTTTAACATATGGTATCAACCGTATGATTTTTACAACACATATGGTGTAAGAACCCGGTTTTTATTTTTGAGGTACGAGTTTCTTCTTTTCTCTTTTCCTTAATTGTTTTTGAGAAATTAAGGAAAATGGGGGAAAATCCTAAATTTTAGAAGTACATGCCGTGTACTTTTCCACACGTCGTGTACTTTTGGTTGTGTGGGATGAGTACACAGGGTGTGTAGCCATGTCGGCGACGAAGGGTGTAAAGACTGACTAAACGCTGTGTAGTGGTCCTTTACACGTCGTGTAATCAGTCAGCAAGAGAATAGTAAGGCGGTGGTTAACTATGGGACAACACATGTCGTGTACTCATGAAGATACGCCATGTAGTCATGTCGGCATGTGAATAGTGCCACGCTGGAGGGAAGCCGCTAGGGGAACGTTTAAAAAATGGGAAGTACACGCCATGTACTTGGAAATACACATCGTGTACTTTGTTTTTTTCTCTTAAAATGGGAAGTATCCTCCTTTGTTCACAGGGAGGGCTTAGAACCGAAGGAAGGAGTAGGAGGGGATGGCCGAATCTTCGAGGATCCACTTAGTGCACGTCTGGAATCCGTTTCAACCTTGGACGATCTCGTTGGAACCGCACGGGTAAGCCCTCTGCTCTGCTTAAGTCATTCTTACCAATTATTTTCTGAGGGAAAGTTATTTATGTTTGAACGGGTTTTCTTCTAACCTAGATATATGTGGTCTTTAGACGAATCGAGGATCTTCGTTCGTGTATATCATTCTTGGGTGTTAAAGGTGGGTGTCTTGGTGTTTAATTTCCAACTGTCGTGCGTTTTTGTGTGTTTTTGAGCTACAAACCCATATTTGGGGTGTCATGTGGCTGAGGCCATGGCTATTTTAATTACCAAGAATTGTATAGGTAATTGAATGTGATATGAAAATGTTGTTTGGGATCGTTTATTAGATCCAAGACCACCCCGGGGGTGCGTTCCTCTGTTTAGCCGTTTGGCCAGGATACCTGAGGGTATGCCTTGTTTATACTATGCCTTTAAAGTAATGTTTGTAGAATTGCCTTGAGAGGAATTGCATTTATATTACTGGTTACATGTTGGGCATGGCCCGGTTACCTGTTTAGCCTGAGGGCAGTGTTGTGATTATCCTGTGGGCACTGCACTATTTAGCCTGTGGGTAACTTCTTTCGCGCCTGTGGGCAGTCGATTCTGTGCCTGTGGGCGACACTTCTTACGCATGTGGGCAACATTTGTATGCCTGTGGGAGGATTCTTGTGTTTGGTTTCTATTTACCCGAGGGTAGGAGTTTACGTGTATGAGGACATTGGTAGTTTACTTAAAATATTCATTGTGGTGATATTTTAAATAAATGATTAAATGGATATTAAAGTGGCAATGTAACTGGTTAAGTTAGTTACTTTTTGTACAGCTTACATTATTGAATTTTACTACTGCACACTGTTCTTTCATGATTTCACACAGTTGGGCACAAGCCTTTAGTGGGTGCCTACTGGGATTATTTCTCACACCCTGTTTGGGTCATGCTTTTCGGCCCAAACAGATTACATTTCTACAGGTGTAGATAAGGTAAAGGGTCCTTATACAAGTACTTGATTGCTGCTGGGGTGTAGGAGAGCATGGGACAGAGCATTGGCTCGCGATGCCACTGGCTGTTCTATTTTGTTTTTCTGTACCTTTACTTTAGTTGTATTTTATTGCAGTGTAACATGTTCTGGTTGTTTTATAGAATAGTGACATGCTGCATCTTCGTATATATATATGACTGCTGGTTTACCTTTTTGTTATCAGTTATCTATTTCAAATATATATTGTTGTTGCTTCTGCTAATTGGCGTATGTTTATATTATATTCTGATGCGCTACAGTTAGACAAATGAGGGCATAGTTTCCCCACTATCAGACCTGGGCCCTCACTGCTAGTCGGAAGCCTCTAGCATTTGGGGAAATGCGCTTGAGGTCACATGGAAAACTAAGGTTGGGCCACCCGTTGAGTGGCACCCGGGGCCGGGACATTACAAAGTGGAATCAGAAGAGTTCTTTTCTTTGACTTACTGTTTGGAGTCGTAGTCAGGGATAGGACAAATGGTAGTTGGTAATAAGCTGTGATCGGGCATAGCTAACCCGTGTACAGGGAAAAACCAATTTACCTCGTGTTGCAATTTTGCTGATTTTTCAATTTACAGTTGATTTGATTTCACCGTTGGGTGACGCACTTGTGATTATGCTGTTATATTTTATCCATGGGTTCTATTTAGGTACAACTTGATGAGATGAGGGTATGTCGTCTCATGCATCATTTAGGCACATGCTAGAAATCACATGCCATGCATAGTTCCATGCCATGTAGGTGCATTAGAAATTGCATTTTGTTGTGATAGTTGTTGTGCTAGAGAAGCATGATGTTGTGATAGCTGCTTGATAAATACCTGCTATGTGATAGGGTATGTTTGGGTGATCTTGTTGAATAAATGGATGCCAAACTTTGGTTTTTGGGGAGTATGGGCCCCCATTTACCATAATTTGGTGGATCATTGACTGTTTAGTTGTTAATACACAGATAAGATGTCAAACTTTGATTCGTGGGGAGTATGGGACCTCACGGATTTGAATTTGACTCTTGTTTTTTACGGTATTTTCAGGGTCCTGGAGAAGTTTTGAGGCCTATTGTCAGGAAGCCCAGTATACACGCCGTGTAGTACCTTAAACACACCGTGTATATTCTTATGTTCAGGAAGAAAAGAATACTTTTTGAGTACACACCGTGTACCCTAAGTACACGCCGTGTAGTCTCTTCCCGTTTCACAAACCGTGTGGGCGGAAACACGGGGAAGGGAAGAGCTTAGGGAAAACACGCCATGTACCTGATGTACACGTCATGTAGTGTTGACCCAGAGTCTGTTCGTGTCACTAACAACACGGACAAAGGAGACCTTAAGACAAACATGTCGTGTCCACGATGGAACACGCCGTGTAGTCTGGCCTGGGGACCCGACCATGTAACTCACAACACGGGTTGGTTTAATCCTTTTGGGTACACACCGTGTGTCTATAGAACACGCCGTGTAGTTTGAGCCGTGTTTCTGGCTGTGTAACTAACAACACGGGTCGGCAAAGCTCATCTAGTACACGTTGTGCACCCGTGGGACATGCCGTGTAGTCTTGTCCGAGGACAGACCGTGTGGGTTTAGCCATGTGGATGGGGAGACGGGGTGATGTACATGTCGTTTTCGGGTGTAACACGTCGTGTAGTGTCAATCCGAGTTGTCATCCATGTCACAAACGACATGGTCAGTTGGAAATTTCACCATACACGCCGTGTAGATTATATACATGCCGTGTAGTTTTGTTCAATAGGAGTCGTGTGACTTAGCTGTGTCGAAGGACCCGGGCAGGGGAAGGGAAGTCAGGTTCACACCGTGTAGTCTTGTTTTGAAAATCTTGAAATTCCTTCTTCCTCTTGTTTCCTTTATGGTTCCTTCGTTTGCAGTCATGTTAATCTTGAATCTAAGGCATTTTTTGACCTTGTAGTGTCATGCCGCCTAGACAACCGCGCGTTGTTCGCCAGGAGAGCAACAACGATTATACTCCAGAGATGGTGGGCCATGGGATACCAGTGGATCAACCAGCAGTGCTAGATGCAGCACCAACTGTTATACCAGACACAGGCGCGGATGCGCAATTCCATGAAGGCTTTATGTGGTTCATGTAGACCTTTCAGGGAGCACCGCCAGCTGCCACATCTATGGCTGAGCTTACACGTATCTTTCAGCAGTAGCATTCACCTACGTTTTCAGGGGATGGTAGACCACAGGCTGCAGAGTCTTGGCTAGGATCGATGAAAACTATTTTCGAGCATCTTTTGATGCCTCTAGGGCAGAGGGTCAAACTCGCGACGTATATGCTGTGTGGTTTTGTCAAGAGGTGGTGGGATATTACCACCTAGTCAGAACATCACAGGGACATGGCGTGGGAAGATTTTCAGGCAGCCTTCTATGATTTATTTTTCTCGGATATGATGAGGGAAGATCGAGCTCGAGAGTTCATGAATCTACAGCAGGGCACTATGTCAGTGATAGACTATTAGGCTCTCTTTATCAAGATTCATCGTTTTTCACCTGTTCTGCTGGGTGATGAGATGTTGAGGGCCAGACGCTTCAAGGATGGTCTTCGGTATGAAATACAAGTGCTGGTTAATGTTTTCAGGTTTCCTATTGTACATGATATTGTGAACCAGGTGCTGATTATAGAGAGGAACCTACAGGAAGCTAGTGGTGTGGGCCAGGGCGGTTCAACACCAGTTTCTGGAACTATTTCTACTAGTAAGAGGAAGAGACGGATGGACTTCTCTTAGGGTGGAAGTACGAGCCAGATGAATGTTTCAGGTGTCCAGGTCATGTGTTACTAGTGTGGTAGAGAGGGGCACAAGAGGCCACAGTGTCCACGAGACACAGTGTTGTGACGAGCTTACGGCAGGATGGGTCATCTTCAGTGCTTTTGTAGGGCGTTTCCACTTATGGTTAGTGAGAGGGGTTTTGTGCAGACTCCGCGTGCGGGAGCAGGACCAACAGCTTCTTACCAGTCAGGGAACTAGAATACGTCAGGGCCTTCAGGCAGGGATAGTGTTCATGGTCGTGGTATCTAGACACCAGGATCTCAGAGGCAGTAGGGTGGGATAGCTCAGGGTAGCCAGGCTGTGCCATAGGGTCGCGGCACTATGTAGACATATGCAGTACAACAGACCCAGCAGGAGCAGGATCCCGGACCTTATACAGTCAGAGGTACTATTCTATTAGCTTCTATCTTTTCTTCAGTACTTTTTGATATGGGCGCTACACATAGTTTCATATCTGTTCCCGTTGTGGAGAGTCTTGGGACCAGTGTTTCTTCTTCCTTTTTCTTCTGTCATGACGCTAGACACTCCGTTGGGAACTAGAACGACATGTGTGCGTCAGTTCAAGGAGTTCCCCCTTGAGGTTGGTGGGTGTCACTTTCTATGGGACCTCTATGTCTTAGAGATGATGAGATATGACGTCATTCTCGGGATGGACTGGTTGGTTTCCTTTCGAGCCTTTGTAGATTGATATCATCGCAGGGTGAGTTTCATGTCACCAGAGGGAAGAGAGTTTCTATACAAGGGCGAGTGGGATGTTCAGGTGAGTCGAGCTAGACCAGAGCATCGTGGGCGAGGTGGAGTCACAGCCCAGATTGCTAGCTTATATCTGTATGATCAGGGGACTTGTTATATGGATTTCTTTCCAATGGTTGATTGTTTCTAGGATGTCTTCCCGGATGACTTTTTGGGTCTACCTCCGGACAGAGAGGTTGATTTCTCTATTGATCTTGTGCCAAGAGCAGCACCAGTGTCCATTACTCCTTATATGATGGCTACACCAGAGTTGAGGGAGCTCAAGAGGAAGTTAGAGGAGTTACAGGCAAAGGGTTTTATCTGACCCAGTACTTCTCCTTGGGGTTCTCCAGTCCTTTTTGCAAAGAAGGAGGACGGTACCCTTAGACTCTGTGTGGATTATCAGAAGCTGATCCAGTTGACGGTTAAGAATCGATATCCATTACTGAGGATTTATTATCTTTTTGATCAACTTCATGGAGCATGAGTTTTCTCAAAGATTAACTTGAGATCAGGATATCATCAGCTGCACGTGAGACCATCGGATATACTGCTTACAGCCTTTCGGAGCAGATATGGTCTGTACAAGTACTTGGTTATGCCGTTTGGACTCACGAACGCACCAGTAGTTTTCATAGCTCTAATGAATCATGTGTTCCATCCATATCTTGATTCTTTTGTGGTATTATTTGTGGATGACATCTTAGTGTACTCTCGCACTCGACACGACCATGCCACCCATCTGGAGATCGTATTGAGTACGCTGAGAGAGCATCAACTTTATGATAAGCTCTCGAAGTTCCACTTTTGGATGGACCAGATTCACTTCCTGGGTCATATCATCTCAGAGGCAGGAGTTGTAGTAGACCCAGAGAAGGTGAGAGCAGTAGTTTTCTGAGAGTAGCCTAAGAACGTGTTTGAGATACGGAGTTTCTTAGGGTTGGCTGGTTACTACAGACGCTTCATACAGGACTTCTCCCACTTGAAAGCACTGTTGATGGGTTTTACTAAGAAGGGTGTGAAATTCATTTGGTCATAATCTTGTGAGACAGCCTTTCAGGATCTGAAAGGAAGGTTGAAATCAGCACCGATCCTGATACTCCCAGAGCAGGGAAAGATCTATACAGTTTACTGTGACGCATCAGGTATTGGGCTGGGAGAAATGTTGATGCAGGGTGATCGAGTTGTTGCATACGGTTCGTGGCAGTTGAGGCCACATGAGATGAATTACCTGATGCATGATCTCGAGTAATCTGTAGTTGTGCATGTGTTACGTTGTTGGAGACATTATCTCTTGGGAGCGAATTTTGTGGTTTTCACCGAACACAAAAGCCTAAAGTATATTTTTACTCAGTGTGACTTGAATCTAAGGTAGAGAAGGTAGGTCAAGTACCTACAGTCCTTTGATTTTGAGCTTTCCTACACACCTGGTAAAGGTAATGCAGTAGCTGATGCACTGAGCAGGAAGACTCAGATACATGCTGTGTAGGAGGCCAGTGATGAGTGGAAGCTTATGGATTTATTCTCTGAGATGCATCTAGAGGTGCATGATAGTCAGAGGTAATCCTATCTTTCGTCTTTAGCTGTGACTTATAATCTCCTGGATAGAGTGAGGATGAGACAGCTATCTGATCCAGAAGGCCTAGTTCTACGGGATTCGGTGGCAAGTGAGGACCCTCATCCTGGTTGGATGGTAGGCAATAATGAAATTCTGTGTTTCCATAGATGAGTGTGGGTTCCAAGGGATATACGCAAGGAGCTGATATGGTAGTTTCATGCTTCAGCTTGGGAAGTTAATTTCGGGGTTACCAAGATGTACCGTGACTTGAGACGTCAGTACTGGTGGCTGAGTATGAAAATAGATGTAGCTAGTTTTGTTACGAGGTGCTCCACCTGTCAGCAGGTGAAGGTAGAGCATCAGAGACCAGCCGGACTGTTACAGCAGTTACCCATCCCAGAGTGGAAATGGGATGATGTCGCGATGGATTTCACGATGGTATTTCCGAGGTCACCTCGAGGCAATGATGCCGTGTGGGTTGTTGTGGATAGACTCGCGAAGGTAGCACAATATTTTTTGGTCAAGCAGGCCTTCGGAGTTGACGATCTCAGGAAGTTGTATATCTGAGAGGTCGTACTTCTTCATGGGGCCCCTCATTCTATCGTTTCATATAGGGACAAACATTTTACGTCTCGTTTCTGGCAGAGTTTTTAGAGGGCATTGGGTACACAGGTGCTTCTGAGCACAGCTTACCACCCTCAGACCGATGGCCAGTCAGAGCGTACGTTACAGGTGCTTGAGGACATGTTGCGTTTATGTGTCATAGATTTTGGGGGCTCTTGGGAGAAGCATATACCCTTAGTCAAGTTTTCTTATAACAATAGTTTTTAGGAAATGATTGAGATGTCACCTTACGAGGCTTTATATAGTCGGCCATGCCGATCACCTTTGTGCTGGTTAGAGGCAGGTGAGGTAGCTTTACTGGGACCATGTCTCGTGCAGGAGACTTTAGAGCAGGTCCAGTTTATTCATAAGTGGATGGCTACCGCGCAGTCACGTTAGAAGTCTTATGTTGATCGTCGTATACGACCCTTGGAGTTCGTGGTCGGGGATTAGGTTTTCTTGCGTGTTTCTCAGAGGCTAGGACACAGGTGGATCAGGAGACAGGGTAAACTTTCACTGAGGTATGTGGGGCCATTCGAGATTCTGGAGAGAGTCAGGATGGTTGCCTACCGGTTACAGTTACCACAGAGGTACCGGACCATGCACGACGTCTTCCATGTATCTCAGTTGTGCCGTTATTATACAAACCCGTCTCACATCCTTCAGCCTGAAGAGGTTGAGCTTCAGATGGATGTGTCCTTTGAGGAGCATCTGATTCGTATCGTTGACAGGAGCACGAAGGTTCTTCGAGGCCGGTCAGTTCCTCTCGTACGGGTGCTATGGCAGCATGGACAAGTGCAGGACGAAACCTAGGAGCGGGAGACCAATGTACGAGCTTTGTGGTTGGATTTGTTCACGTCTATATCTTCACCACCCTTGTAAGGGAAATTCGGGGACGAATTTCTGTAAGGGGGGAAGTTTGTAAGAACCCGGTTCTTATTTTTGAGGTACGAGTTTCTTATTTTCTCTTTTCCTTAAGTGTTTTGAGAAAGTAAGGAAAATGGGGAAAATGCTAAATTTTAGAAGTACACACCATGTACTTTTGGCCGTGTAGGATGAGTACACAGGGCGTGTAGCCATGTCAGTGATGAAGTGTGTAAAGACCGACTACACACCGTGTAGTGGTCCATTACACGCCGTGTAGTCAGTTGGTAGGAAAATAGTAAGGCAGTGGCAAGCTATGTGACAAAACACTCCGTGTACTCATGAAGACACACCTTGTAGTCATGTCGGCAGGTGAACAGTGCCACGCTAGCGGGAAGCGACTAGGGGAACAGTTAAAAAATGGGAAGTACACGTCGTGTACTTGGAAATACACGTCGTGTACTTTTTTCGCTTAAAATGGGAAGTAGCCTCCCCTATTCACAGGGAAGTCTTAGAACCAAAGGAAGGAGCGGGAGGGGATGTTCAAATCTTCGAGGATCCACTAAGCGCACATCTGGAATCTGTTTCCACCTCGGATGATCTCGTTGAAACCACACGGATAAGTCCTCCGCTCTCCTTAAGACATTCTTACTGATTCTTTCATGTGGGAAAGTTATTTACATTTGAATGGGTTTTCTTCTAACCCAGATCTACGTGGTATTTGGATGAATCGAGGATCGTCATTCACGTATATCGTCCGTGGGTGTTAAAGGTAGGTGGCTTGGTGTTTAATTTCCAACTGTCGTCCATTTTTGTGTGTTTTTGAGCTACGAACCCATATTTGGGGTGTCATGTGCCTGAGGTCGTGGATATTTTAATTACATATAATTGTATAGGTAATTGAATGTGATATTAAAATGCTATTTTGGATCGCTACTTGGATCCACGACCACCCCGGGGGTGCGTTCCTCTGTTTAGCCGTTTGGCCAGGATACCCGAGGGTATGCCTTTAAAGTAATGGTTGTAGAATTTAATTGAGAGGAATTGCTTGTATATTGCTGGTTACATGTTGGGAATGACCCGGTTACCTATTTAGCCTAAGGGCAGTGTTGTGATTAGCCTGTGGGCACTACACTATTTAGCATGTGGGAAACTTCTTCCGTGCCTGTGGGCAGTCAATTTTGTGCTTGTGGGAGACACTTCTTACGCCTATGGGAAACATCTTTATGCCAGTGGACAGATTCTTGTGATTGGTTTCTCTTTACTAGAGGGTAGGAGTTTATGTGTCTGAGGACATTAGATATTTACTTAGCATATTCATTGTGGTGATATTTTAAATAAATGATTAAATGGATTTTAAAGTGGTAATGTAACTGGTTAAGTTAGTTACTTTCCGTACTGCTTGAGTTATTTCATTTTAATACTACACACTGTTGTTGCATGCTTTCACATAGTTGGGCATGGGCCTTTGGTGGGTGCCTACTGGGATTATTTCTCACACCCTATTTGGGTCATGTTTTTAGGCCCAAACAGATTATGTTTCTACAGGTGTAGATAAGTGCAAGGGTCCTTATACAGGTACTTGATTGCTACTGGGGTGTAGAAGATCATGGGACCGAGCATTGGCTCGCAATGCTACTGGCTGTTTTGTTTTGTTTTTCTGTACCTGTACTTCAGTTATATTTTATTGTAGTGTAACATGTTCTGGTTGTTTTATAGAGTAGTGACATGTTGCATCTTCATATATATATGACTGATGGTTTTCTTTTTTGTTATCAGTTATCCATTTTAGATATATATATTGTTTCTGCTTCCGCGGATTGTCGTATGTTTATATTATATTCCGTTGCGCTACACTTTGACAAATGAGGGCATAGTTTCCCCACTATCAGACCTGGGCCCTCGCTGCTAGTTGGAAGCCTCTGGAATTTGGGGAAATGCGCTAGAGGTCACGTGGAAAACCGGGTTCGGGGCACCCGTTGAGTGGCACCCGGAGCCGGGACGTTACATATGGATCGTGATCCCTATGTTTGCCTTCAACCTTATAATGGTCGAAGAAAGTATGGTTTCTTAAACCTATGTTCAGATTAGTATGTATGGTTAGTCAACCTTATGTTATCAGAAAACTATGGTAAAAGAACCTTACGTTTGAAATGAACCTTATGTTTGGAATGAAAAGAAAGTATGGTTAAAGAACCGTACGTAAGTAATGAACCTTACATTCTAAATAGAAAAGTATGGATCATCAAAATTAATTTTATAATCAACCCAACATTGTCAACCTTATGTTTAGAAGATAAATGAAACGTAGTTGAACCCTACATTCAATATTTTTCTTCTTCTAAAAGGAACCCTATATTTTACTTTTCAACATTAGAGACTTATTTTTGTGATATTTTCAATGATTTTTGCAACATACTTGACAGAGTTACTGGTTGTTTCAAATCTTGTTTTCATTCATTTCAAATCACATTTTATTTGATTCAAATAACCATATTAAATAGATAATTTGCTCATATTCCCAAGGTATGTTACAACTCCCCTAATTTGTTTAAAATTTGAATTTATAAGGTTTATCATGCTTCTTTTGTGGATCTAAAATTTTTAAAGCAGGAGGCTTGTTATATATTTCTTTGAGTATTATTTTATTCATATGATTGATATATAAGAATATTTTGATTATTATTCAATATTTTCCATGATTATATACATAGTAATACAGAGAATGAACAACTCGAGAAGATGACTACACTTTTATGACATACATGTTCAATCCTGTAAGTGTGTTACTACTCTGTTTTTGTTGTTGTTCTTAAAATCAAAGATCTCTTGTGCAACCGAATATCATCAGAATTATTTTATCTTGAATATTTTCATTCTAAATATGAAGATAAATCATTTTTTAGTTGTGTTCTTCCACAACTGTGAATATTAATATGTTTCAATAAATCAAATCTTTTGTTTATTTATTTGAGTTTTGACTACTCCTACTCAGTTGAAGTGGAGTATCAGCTTCTCGATCTAAGATATAGATAATCAGTTCTCTATTTAGAACCAGAAGACTTTTTTTAGTATTAATTATAAAGGTGTCAACTTCCTACAATCAGTTTTTATAATTTTGGTCTTGTGATAAGAGGACTAGACTAATTAAATTCACTAAGCGCGAAGAGAGAGCTTCTGGTAGAATGGATAGGGGGATATTTTTTCCCTGAACCAATATAAAAATATATGTCTTTTATTTCTATTTTTTCACTTCTTATTATTTGATCATAATTAAAAACACTGCCCATCTGCACTAATTAAGAGAGGATGTTTAAATTCAAAATTGTGGAAGAGTTTTTGAAAAGACGCAATTTACCCCCCTCTTTTGTGTTACATTGTATATTCTACCCTAACAATTGGTATCATAAAAAAGATTTTGTATAAAGGTATATAAAGATGAATGTTTAAAGGTCTATACAAAGATGGAAATGGTGGATCCCATATAAGGTATGTCCATGATTAATGATCCAAACTTCAATGGTGAAAATTATGGGTTCTATAAATCAAGGATGGCCCTTTAATTAAAAAATAATAGATTTGGATTTTATTCGAAGATTACTACTCCCTATAAGATTATTGAGAAACCATAAACATGGGATGTTGTAACCAGAGCTGAATATGAATGAACTCCAAATCTATGAATACAATTAGCTATGGTATTAGACCAGATGAATTAAACTATATCTCGCAATTTCCTAATGCTTATGAAATACAGCAAACTATTGTAGTTTCCTATTAAAGAATAAATAATGTATGACAGATGAGGTATGTAACAAAAAAGCTAAAATTTCACACATTCAGAATGTTTGATGGAGAAAGAATCACATAGATGAATAGAAGGCTTACAGAAATTATCAATAATATTACAGCATTAGTTGAACCTATCAAACAATTTGATCAAGCGTTGAAAGTACTGATATTACTACCTTTTAAATGGAATGAAATATCTATTTCTATTCAACAATCATCACATGTCAAAGAACTAACCATGAAAGAGCTAATTGGGATGTTGAGGATGTATGAATCTAAAATTAAAGATGAAGCTGAAGATCATAAAATTATTGTGAAAACGGATAATACTGCTCTAAAATTAACATCTCAAAATAAAAGCAGAAGAATAAAGAAAGAAGTTAGAAAAGAAAAAAATTCACATTCATCTGATTCTGAAATAGAACTGACTCAATTATCCAGAAAGTTTAGCAAGTTTTATAAGAAGAAATAAGTATTAAGAAAACCCTTCAAAAGGATGAGAAACACTAATGAGAAGTCAGAAGCTATGAATACAAAAAATTGGGTCATCTCAGACCTGATTGTCCTTAGTTAAATGATGAAAAGAGAAAGACAGGTGATAAATATAAGAAATTTTTTTATTATGAACATAAAAGAAAAAGAGAAATTAAAGAAACATAGAGTGTTTCTGAAGACTCTAGAATCTCATCAAAATATTATTCAGAAAAGAAATAAATCAAATCTAAAAGAATATATGTCCTTCATGGCTGAAGAAGATAAGGTAAAAACCTATTATTCATCTAATTTTGATTATGATTTAATTTTTTCAAGCAATAAATTGGCTACCTACTATATAATTCCAGAAGATAAATATGACTCATTATTAAAAAAACACAAATCTTTAAAGAATATTGTTGGGCAAAAATCTCTCAAGGCATCATTAAAGAATTTTTGAAGTGATTGTGTTTGTTAAAAAAGTAGACATCTATGTTGTGATTGTTGACAAAGAAAACCATGAAAAAAAAATTTGTTGAAAAAGGGGATTTCATGGTGGCATGTTGAGTTCAAGGGTTGTGGTTAACGATACAAGTTTGATTTAAGAGTGATGAAAAAGGAATGATCGATCTGGAGGTGGTTCAAAAAGAGCAGATACATGGTGATGCCGTATTCTAGTGTTTGCCAAAATTTTGGGCCTGAAAATCGACAAATGGAGAAAAGTGATTTGGGAAAAGGGAATTGCACTTCATTGTCTTGAAAAAGATTAAAATTGCATGCCATATGTTTTTCAAGATCAGAAAATCAAAATATGGAAAAGGGAAAAGGGTTGCCCAAGTTTTAGGATTGGTCGCACAAGTGACTTGCGCGGTAGAGACTCGCGTGCCGAGACTTGTGCGCCGAGAGGAGACTTGTGCGCCATCACGTAGGGTGTCCAATTGCCTATAAATAGAGGTCAATCTGTTCTCATTTGGGGAGATTTCAAAACTTAGAGAAAATCAGAGCTCCCGTCGTACAGGTGTGGTGGTCACGCAAGTGGTGGTCTGGTCGTGCAAGTAGAAGTTGCGCGCCAGTTGATTGATGCGCGTCTAGAGTGGTTTGGGTGAGAAAGGAAGGGAGTCTCTCAAGTTTTGATTTGAAGAAGGTGGTTTCAAGCAAGTGGTTTGGTGACACTTGCGCGCCAGGTTTGGAATAAGTTCCATAGCTGATGGTTGCGCGCCAATATTGGTTTCGGCATAAAAGGGTGTGAGTCGCGCAAGTTTGGAGTTACAGAAGCTTGTGTCGTGAAAGTGGTTGAGGTAGAATTGCATGTTAGTTATAAATTACACTTCAATACTTACACGCTGGCTTGGAGAAGGGATTCAGGTATGGTTGAAGCCCGGTAGTGATTCAGGGCTGCGTGAAAGCTAGAAGATTTCCCGATACCTTCGGTGCAAAGTGAAATTCATCTATGGGTGAAAGCTGGACTTCAACAGAGCATCTACATATAATAGAGGATGTATTCATTAGTGATAATGAAGATACCTACAGGTCTATAAACTGTGAGAGTATAATTTTCAGAGTAGTGAGCAAAGGATTAGGAAGAAGGTGATCCTCTTCACCGGTAGTGAGCCAGAGAGAGAGAAACAGGGAGTGACCCTTGGTAAAGTAGTGAGCTGAACCTAAACATTGTAAAGCCAGTGAGCCTGGGAATTGATGTGATCTATCCCGAACCATGTAAACAGCAGTGTGCTTATAGTGGATTTGGTACATCAGCACATTATTGGTGTATTCTCCTTGGATGAAGCCCAGTGTGGGTGAACCAAGTTAAATTTCTATGTCATGTGCATGCTTTACTTTCTATTTATATTGTGCAACAGGAAAGAGAGAGAAGAGTGTTTTGCTTAACAGTGAAACAAGATCAGAAGGGGATTTAATTTTAAATTTTTCATACCCTAATTCACCCCCCCCCCCTCTTAGGGTATTCATCCTAGTAGACCTAAAAATTGGTAACAGAGGGAAAGGATGATATTTGTACTTCTCTCTCTATGGAGGTCCCCAATTATAAAGGGATTCTGATCTTAGATGGATGTAATTTTCAATTATGGAAGAATCGAATGCAACACTATTTATGATCTTTGGGAATGCATGTGTTTGCAGTAGTTATGCATGGTATCTCAGCTGACATCAACAGTGGATCATTATCAAAAGCAGAAAGAAGGGAGCTAGATGCTGACACAAAGGGTATTAATGATTCAAGTGGATCCATCTCCAATGCTATCTATACAAAGGTGATGTCATGAAAAACGTCACATGATATATGGGAAAAGATTTTGAATATATATGAAGGGGATACAAAAGTCAGAGAGGCAAAGATGCAAGTTCTATGGAACATGTTTGAAGATCTGACAATGAGCCCGAATGAATCTATTGATGTATTTATTGATAGGGTAAATGTTATTGTGGAAGACATGTGGGGTCTTGGAGAATTCATCGAAGATATAAAGATTGTGAAGCGTATCTTGAGGAAGCTTCCACCTCGGTTTAATTCGAAAGTCTTAGTCTTGGAAGATAAATACCCAAAAGAACTGATGTTGGACAATCTGCACAGTACCCTTGTTGCATATGAAATGAGGAATGATGACAATGATGCTATGGAAAAGGAGAAATCCAAGAAGGTGGAATTTAAGGCCACGAAGAATCTCACCATTGAAGAATATCAGGAGAATGAAGAGATAGATGAAGTGATGTCATTCCTTTCCTCAAACCTTCAAAGAGGAAATGTAAAGTTTAAAGGGAAACGTCCACTTGCATGCTTTAGATGTGGAAAGGTTGGACATCTCACAGTAAGATGCCCTAAAAATTTTCAAGAAGAAAATGATGAAGATGATGTTGAAATTCCCAAGAAGAAATCTTCAGCCTATGTGAAAGAGAAGAAGCAGTTAAAGAGAAATTTCTTCAAGAAGAAGAACCATCTTTCATAAGAAATAGACAGTTCATATGAGTCTAAAGTTGAAGAGGTTGAGGAGATTGAAAATTGAAAAGATCGTGGAGGAAATTCTATGGTGGCATTCATCGGTAGTTCTCAGGAGAAGAATGAAACTGAAGGTGATGGTGAAGAAGAAGAAGTTGAAGGAAGAATATATATGCAAGATGAGTTAGAGGATGCTCTTGAGAAGATATATGTTTGGAGATCCTAAACAGATAAAGCTGAAAAAGTTGTTCATGATGTGAAACTCTATATACGGCAGCAGGAAGAAGAGAAGACTAAGTTGATGGAAGAAATTGAGAAACTCAAGTTATCAACACCAGAAAACTCAGAATCAGTTAGTGAGTATAAACTCAAGATTAAAGAATAGAAAAGTGAGATAGATGGCTTGAATATAAAATTTAAAGATCAAGTCAAGTGTATCAAAGAACTTGAAGAATAAGTGGTCAATCTGTGAAAAAAATTAAGGATCAAGAAAAACTCTTGACTCCCAATGTGATATCAGAAAAGAAGGTCATTCAGAAGATAAAAAAGATGATAGAGGAGGCTAGTAGTTCATCAGTAAAGAAGCATCAATCGAGATCAGATGCTAAGGTTGAATTGGGGCTTGATTGAAATCAAAAAACTGTAAATATTGATGTCATACCGCAAGCACCCATTCCGAGAGTGAAGATATATTTGGGTATGAAACAGAATATTAGCAGATCCCAAGGGAAAACCGGCAGTGTAGAAGTGACACACAGGGTTCCTCCCTACATTATGTGCTATTTCTATAGAAATATGAGACACTCACAAAATGTGTGTTCTATAGCCAAGAGATACTGAAGAGAACAAGAACAACAATGGCATCCAAATAGAGCTCAATATTATATAACATCCTTTTATGGTCATTATTTTTGGTGTAGAGGATTTGGGAACATGGCTAGATATTGCACATTAATCATACAAAGGAATGTGCCAAAGCAAAACTTGAGCATTCATAAGCAGCAAGTTAGGGAATCATCAAGTGAGATGAAAACACAAAATCGATTTGCAGCTCTATAGGATGAAGTCGGTCCATCACACTCTAAAGAAGATCAAATTCTCCAAACCACACCGAGTATTAAGTAGAAGACATGGATCAAAAAGAAAAATGTTGAGAAGGCAGTAGTTGCAGAAATTTCCATTAAATCTTCAGATCGTTCAGGAGTATGGATCCTTGATAGTGGTTGCACATCCCATATGACAGGTAACAAGGATCTCATTACAGGCATTAAATATGAGAGATAAGGTGTTTTCAAGTTTGGGAACGATGAAGGTATGAATATTATTGGTTCTGAAAAGGCTAAATTTGGGGGAAAATAAATGAGACGTGCTGACGTATTGGTAGTATAGGTTCTCAATCATAACTTGCTCGGTGTAAGTCAACTATGTGACTCTGGGAACTCTATATGATTTACCAAGAAGATGTGTGTTGTGAAAGGAAAATATGGAGCAGTTGTTCTACAGGGGAAAAGGAAAAAAGGAAATCTTTACCTTATAAGTGGGGAAGAAGATATGTGCCTTTTATCTAGAGAGGAAGAAAACAAGCTATGGCATAAGAGACTTGGTCATTTATGCCAACCATATATGGAAGATCTGGTAAAGTGTGATGATGTTAGATACCTTCCTAAACTATCTCATGATCATACTCATGCATGCGATGCTTTCCAACAAGGGAAGATCATTAGAAAGACATACACGCCAAAGTAACAAAAATCAACCAGAGTGCTCGAATTGGTGCATACTGATGTATGTGGACCTATCTCACCATGATCCATAGATGCGAAAAGGTACTATGTCCTTTTCATTGAATATTTTATAAGAATGGCCTGGGTATTTTTCATTTCCCATAAGTCATAAGTTTTTAGTTGTATAATGCAGTATCGGAGGGAATCTGAAAGGATACTAGGGCAGAAAATTCTGAAGTTTCTTACTGATAATGGTACATAATTCACAAATATTCAAGTAGAATACTATCGTGAGAAACACGAAATAAGACATAATGTTTTATCAGTGAGAACTCCCCAACAAAATGGAGTAGTTTAAAGGAGAAATTGGATCATCAACAACATGGCTAGAACGATTCTTATTGGAAGGGACCTACCAGAGAAATTTCAGAAGGAATTATTTTTGACATCGGTCTATATTTTGAACAGGGCTCTATTGTGTCCGAAGGAAGGAAATAATCCATATGAAATTTTTTATAGAAAGAAACCAACGTTGAAATATTTTTGAATCTTTAGAAGTAAGTGTTTCAATCTCAACAAAGAAAATCACAGGAAGTTTGAGTCATGAGGAGATGAGGGGATATTCCTTGGATACTCAGGTAAAAGCAAAGCATATAAATGCTTCAACAAAAGGCTAGGAAAAAATGTTGAGATCAATGATGTCACTATAGTAGAAGATGAACAGAATACTCAATGACTCAGTGAATAGTTTATGGATGAAAGTGATGAGGAGGTAAGCAACGCAGGAGGAGAAGAAGTGGTTGATGCCGATTCAGAAGAAGATACTGATGATAAGCATGAAGAAGAAAAATCATCTTCTACACAAAAGCCAAGGAGTCAAGCTGAAATTGATAGGAAAAATATCATTGGCGATCAATCAGCTCCAGTTCAAACTCGAAGAATGAAATCATTGTAGCAAACATCGTTTTTATCTCAGAAAGAGCCAAAATGTTTTTCTGATGTAGCTGAACATGAGTACTGGGTTCAGGCTATGAATGAAGAATTAGACCAGATTGAGAAGAATAATATGTGGGATATTGTTTCATGGCCAACAGATAAGAATGTCATCGGGACTAAATGGGTTTTTCGCAACAAGATGAACGAAGATGGCGCAGTGATTCAAAACAAAGCATGACTGGTGCATAATGGATACTCCCAAATAGAGGGCATTGACGTTTATGAGACATTTTCACTAGTTTCAAGGATAGAGACAATCAGATTATTTTTAGCCATTGCAGTGCAAAGAAAGATCAAAGTGTTCCAGATGGATGTCAAATCTGCATTTTTGAATGGGGTTCTGGAAGAAGAGGTGTACATTGATCATCCAGATGGTTTTCTCATTCATGAAGATGAGAATAAAGTTTGTCGATTAAAGAATTCATTATATGGGTTGAAGCAAGAACCAAGAGCTTGGTACTCAAGGCTGGATCAGTATTTGAAAAAGCTTAGCTTTCGACGTGGTGGAGTTGATTACAATCTTTACATCAACAACAGCAGTAATCAAAGAATGATGGTGTTGGTTTATTTCGATGAAATAATATTTTGTGGATCAGATGAAACTCAGTGCAAACAGTTTTCTGAATTCGTGAAAAATGAGTTCAATATGTCAATGATTGGTGAGATAACATTTTTCCTTCGTTTACAGGTGACACAAGGCAGTAATGACACTTTCATTTCTCAATCCAAATACACCAAGGAGGTTCTAAGAAGGTTTGGAATGGAGAATTCCAAGGAAATGAAGACTCTGGTTTCTACCCAGATGAAATTATCAAAATATGACAGTGGCAGGGTAGTTAATATCACTAAATACAGGCAGATTATTGGCAGTTTACTATACCTAAAAGCAACAAGACCTGATCTTGTTTTCACCACATGCCAAGTAGCACATTACCAAAGCAGTCCAAAAGAAAGCCACATACTCGCAGTGAAAAGAATACTTCGGTATATCAAAGGCACCATGGATTTCAGTCTGATGTATAATGACAAATCTCAATCAGTGTTATTGGGTTACACGAATGCATATTGGGCCAGATTAGCAGATGATAGGAAATCAATGTCAGGAGGTGAATTCTATCTTGGTGGATTGTGTATTTCTTGTCTAAGGAAGAAGAAAGATTGCATTTCATTGAGCACCATGGAGGCTGAGTATATTGCGGTCACTCAAGAATGCACACAGTTATTGTGGATGAAGCAACAACTTGAAGATATGCGAGTTGAAGTGAAGTCTCTGATTGGAATCCAGTTTGATAACTCAAGTGCTATAAATCTCAAAAAAAAATCTCATCCATCACTCAAGGACAAAGAACATTGAGATAAAGTATCATTTTATCAATGAGAAAGTTGAGTAGAAAATAATGAAGTTGGATTACGTGCCTACAGAGCTACAGTTTTCAAACATTCTGACAAAGTCCCAACCCAAGGAAGCTTTTGAGAGGCATCGACTGGCTCTGTGAGTTCAGTCAACTACCCGCACTTGAAAGAGTGTGAATGTGGAACACCCCCCTCTCCCCAAGGTATGATGTGTTTTACCTAATGTGTTTATATGTGTTCTCTACTATGTGATAGACTGCAAAGGAGTGACCTTTGGGTTCTTTGACAAAGGGGGAGAAAACAGTGATTGTTCAAGGGGGAGATAGTGCGACAGTGTGGCTATTTGACAAATCATGAATGATATGGGGAGAAGCTGACAGGTGGAGCAACGAGATATGGGGATAAATGAGAAAGGGGGAGAGTATAAAATTTGATGATGCTAGAAGTGATCGATCAAAGAATAGATATCATGACACCTGAGGATCGTGATAAAAGAAGAAGAGTGATGTTGGAATTCAGGACGAATATTTCCAAAAATTGGTATCAGTTTAGTGTCAACAGTGAGTGTCAGAGTTGATGTGATTCATTGATAAACTTTTCATTTACTCTTGTTTCTCATGCCGAGCATTGCTCATGTGGGCTTAGAGTATGTGTTGAGTAAATCCTTGATCATTATCGAAATCACAATTAGTGAATGGTGGCTGAAGAATTACTGATGTATATTTTTATAGTAGAGTTTTCAACAAACCCAAAGGGGGGGATTGTTGGGAAAAAATCTCTTAAGGAATCATTAAATCATTTTTGAGGTGATTGTGTTTGTTGACAAAGTAGACATTTGTGTTGTGATTGTTGACAAAGAAAACCATGAGGTACAAATTTGTTGAAAAAGGAGATTTCATGGTGGCAAGTCAAGTTCAAGGGATGTGGTTAATGATCCATGTTTGATTTAAGAATGAAAACAAAGGAATGATCGATCTGGAGGCAGTTCAAAAAGAGCATATACAAGGTGATGCCATTTTCTAGTGTTTGCCAGATTTTTTGGCCTGAAAATCGATAAATGGAGAAAATTGGTTTTGAAAAAGGGACTTGCGCACCATTGTCTTGAAGGAGAGGAAACTTGCGCCCCATATTTTTTTCAATATCAAAACATCAAAATATGGAAAAGGGAAAAGGGGTGCCCAAGTTTTAGGGTTGGTCGCGCAAGTGACTTGCGCGGTAGAGAATTGCACGCCGAGACTTGCGCACCAAGAGGAGACTTGCGCGCCGTCGCGTAGGGTGTCCAAATGCCTATAAATATAGGTCAAACCCTCCTCATTCGGGGAGAGTTAAACACTTGGAGAAAATCAGATCTCTCGTCGTACAAGTGTGGTGGTCACGCAAGTGGTGGTGTGGTCGTGCAAGTAGAAGTTGTCCGCCAGTTGATTGATGCACGTCCAGAGTGGTTTGGGAGAGAAAGGAAGGGATTCACCCAAGTTTTGAGTTGAAGAAGGAGGTGACGCACAATTGGTTTGGTGGCACTTGAATTCTAGGTTTTGAAGAAGTGCAATATTTGATGGTTGAGCGACAATATTGGTTTGGGTGTAAAAGGGTATGAGTCGCGCAAGTTTGGAGTTGCAGAAGCTTGTGTCACGCAAGTGGTTGAGGTGGACTTGCGCGCCGGTTATAACTTGTGTGTCGAGACTTTCACGCCAGTTTGGAGAAGGGCACCAGGTATGGTTGAATCACGGTAGTGATTCAGGGCTGCGTGAAAGCTGTAAGATTTCCCGATACCTTCGGTGCAAATTTAGATTCATCTACGGGTGAAAGATGGACTTCAATAGAGCATTTATATACAATAGAGGATGTATTCATTAGTGATAATGAAGAGTCCTATAGTTTTATAAACTGTGAGTGGATCTTTTCTTGAGTAGTGAGAAAAAGAAGAGGAAGAAGGTGATCCTCTCCACCGGTAGTGAGCCAGAGAGAGAAAATAGGGAGTGACCCTTGGGAAAGCATTGAGCTAACCCTAAACATTGTAAAGGAAGTGAGCCTGAGAATATAAGTGATCTATACTGAACCTTGTAAATAGCAGTGTGATTATAGTGGATTAGGTACATCAGCACATTGCTGGTGTATGCTTCTTGGATGTAGCCCAGTGAGGGTGAACCAAGTAAACTTGTTGTGTCATGTGAATGCTTTACTTTCTGTTTATATTGTGTAATGAGAAAGAGAGAGAAGAGTGTTTTTCTTAATAGTGAAACAAGATCAGAAGGGTCTTTAATTTTAAATTTTCCATACCCTGATTCACCCCCCCCCCTTTCAGGGTATTCATCCTAGTAGACCTAACAAATATTAATAATTTTTTTTAGGAGAAAGATATGTCATGATAAAACAACATCATGATTTAGTTGATAAATTTAACTCATATACTACAAACTACCTTGATCGTGGTAATAAGATTAAAGCATTACAAGATAAAGAATAAACTTATAAAAGTGATACTCTTTACTTTACAAAAATAGAAAACATTATGAATGAAATTATTGGTAATAATTTCATTAATAAGGACAGATTTTGTATAGTAAGTAAGGGTGAAAATAAAAAACTATATAAGAATTATCTTTTTCCCAACTCAAAAAGTGTTACTTGCCATTTTTTGTGTAACAAAATGACATATAAAAAGTAATTGAAATCTGAAAATACTTCAATCAATGGAATTGAAAGAGATTTTATTTCAAATAGTTTATCTAAATAAAATGATATGAGTTATGGAAAAACAAAGCAGATATGGATTCCTAAATCTCTGCTAGCTAACACTGCAAGACCTAAGAAGATATGGGTACCAAAACAAACATTTGTTTAAATTATTTTGTAGGTATAAGTATATCAAAACAGAAATTTTATATGGTATATGGAATGTTTTTGTTCTAGTCATATGAGTGGAGATCCATCAAAGTTTCATAAATTGACTCAAATGTATGGAGTTCATGTTACCTTTGGTGATAATACCAAAGGAAAAATATTTGGAGTTTGAATTATTAGAGATCAAAAGTTCATATCTATCAAAAAGTACTTTATGTGAAAGTATTGAATCACAATATGATAAGTATTTATCAGCTTTGTGATGATGTTTTATTGTCGATTTCTCTAACAATTCATGCTCAGACATTAAGAATGAATTCCTTAAATATAGAGAACCTATAACTGATAATGTTTATACTCTGGACTTACATTTCTTATGTAAACAAAAAGTGAACTATTTATCTTCTAAGAAAAGTGATTCATAGATTTGGAATAGGATAATTGGTCATTGTAATATTTATACTTTATATAAATTGACTAAGAAAATGTTAGTTTCAAATTTACCTAGTCTTAAATTTGATGATGACATATTTTGTGATACATTCCAAATTGGAAAGCAACACAAATCTTCATTCCAATATATTAACAAAATTTATACATCTAAACCTTTAAAACATATCCATATGAATCTATTTGGACCTTCTAATGTCTTAAGTTTGGCTGGTAAATTACACCAAGAAAGCCCAACCAGAGACAAAGTCTCTGACCATTTATTAAATCAAAGGAAAAGTGAAAAAATAAAGCATCACAAGCCAAAGTAGACAATTACATATCATAAAAGACATATACATCTCCATATCCAGGATCAATTGCTTCATTTACAGTAGTTGATTCCCACTCTGATCTTTCACACAGCTTCCGAGTCTTCACATACTTTCGTCTGAGATTTAACTTCTCTAAATACAAAAACTCATTAGAAGAATGCATACCATTTCCTTTGATGATGGAAGATCTGGTAGGCATCGACTTTGGCATAGAAGAAAATCATTCTTCTGTCTTCTTCCTGACAGAGCACTCACAACGTCCTTACTCCCTTCCACATTCTTCATTCCACGCTGAACAACGTCGCTATAATAGGTTTGAACTCTTCCATAAGCGTTTTTCTTCTCACTCTCAGAAATGTCCCCCCACTTCCCCGGGATAATCACCTCTTGAAAACAATTAATCACCCCATGCTCGATGTGGCTATTAGAATCAAGAAATGCTAGGCATTGTGGATTCACTGCAAGCTCAAGACCATCCTGCTCCCCCTTCTGCAATAAACCTTCTCCAGAGGGAACATCTTCAAAATAAAGAATGCTCTGAAAATTTCCATCTTCACTCCTTGAAAATTCCTCCTCGGCATGAGAGGATCCCCCATGATTCAGATCTTTTAAACGATCTCAAGGGCCCTGCTCTTGTACCTTTCGAGACTTGCTTCCACTTTGGTTGCAGCGCTCTCCTAGATCCAGAACCCCACTTTCATATAACTCATCAACTTCAGCGGACACCCGAACATGAGACAAAATAGATGCAACATGATTAGTTAGAGGAGAATCCCGATCCAGTCCCACTTCCAAATATCCACTCTCCAGACTTGAAAAGCAGTTACTAGTTTCAACAGAAGCCACATGTTTCTGAGGTTGTGCTTTCAGCCCACCTGGGACCCGTACCCAACTGGTAGCTTCATCCAAAGATCCCACTACCTACGGGTTCAGTATAGGAATTTCTGAAGCCTCATCATGTCCAGTAGGTACCACTACCCGGTTCACACTCGCCACCCCATCATATTGAACTTCAGTCTTCACAGAGGACTCCTTGAGGACCCCAAGATCTTGCCGCAGTCTTCCAATCACCGCATCCACTATTGGATTCAAATACTTGTTCTCTTCCCTCATCCAGCCACCATTCACTGAATTTATAACAATAAGACAAGGTCTTGTCTGAAATCCAGTGCCCATATCCTGCTTCCCTTGCTGAGAATCCAAGTCCACCACATCTGCAACCTGTTGGTCCAAAATCACCTGCGGAACCACTCGTTTTGCTCTGCAGTCTTCCATCTGATACCCAACTTTGATAAATCAGGAACAATAATCAATCCACGACTCAAAGACGACAGAATTTTTATATCAAAATTACTCACTCACAGTAATGAAGAATGACTTAACATGCTATTTAGAAATATCAACTTCAACACAAATTCTCGGTGAAACCAGATGGCAAACAGCCCTAGTTCTACTGTCTGAACATAAATAACGACCGACTATGTTCCCAAGCAGGCGAAGGATGGAAGGATTTTGAACAGGAATTGGAAATTCTGGAAATCTTACCCAGATCGCCATGGTCGAAAAGTCACGCCTCATATGATAATCATAAGACCATCGGAAGAGAAGGAAATGAGAATCATCACATGTACACGGAGAAGATGACCACGCCAAAATCAAATCTTCCTACAAAGCGAATCGAACCATTATCTGCTTTGAGTCAAGGATTCCCACCGTGGCGTGCTTCTGTAAGTTCCACGAATCAAAGATGAAGTGATTGAAGCAATCCACAGATGGGATTTGTTGCTTGATGCACGCAATCAATGTCAAATTTAGCAGGGCTGAAGCATCCGTAAACTCTCGAGCCATGAATGAGAGATATGGAATCCCATCGTACAACTCAAGAACTTTGGGGGAGAGAAAAAATTTTGGATGTGAAGGTAAGAGGTCGGGATTTGAGAATGGAAGAAACCATTGATCGCCAGAGGGCTGCGAAAAACCCCCCTCCACCAAGGGATAAGGGATTTTCTCGGAGACCATCACCACCTATGGTGGCGATCGAAATGCTCGAACCCTAGATCCCATCATCCATCATCCCACTGGTAAATTATATTTTTATGTTTTAGTTGATTATTATTCCAGATTTACCAAGGTTTATTTTCTAAAGATTAAGAGAAAATTTTTCTCTATTTTTGAAAACTTTTGTAAAATTGTTCCAGATGAAAAAGGTTTTAAAATAATTTTATTAATACATGATCATGGTAGTGAATTTGAGAATAAAAAATTTAATTCCTTTTTCTCAAATATGGGTGTTAAACATACCTTATATTCACCAAGAACACCTCAACAAAATGTAATTGTTGAAAGAAAAATCAAACTATTCAAGAAATGGCTAGGACTATGTTCAATGAATACAGTCTACCTACCAATTTTTGGGCAGAAGCTGTAAGTATAGCCTACTATATCATAAATATAGTTTTAATTCGGCCTATTTTCAAAAAGACACCTTATGAACTTTGGAATAACAAAAAGCCTTAAGTAAAGTGTTTAAATGTTTTTGGATGCAAGGTGTATATTCTGAACCCCATGGATAATCATGTTAAGTTCGATCCAAAATCAGATAAAATAATATTTTTGGTATATTCTACTACTTATAAATATAATAAAGTGTTTAATAAAAATTCAAGGATTATTGAAAAATCAGTTCATGTGTTGTTTGATGAAACTAATCCCTTTATTAAGGAAACAAATCAAACTGATTAAGTCACTGAATCTTTTGATAACATGAGAATTAAAACCCTTAAAAATTATTTTGATTCATATTTTAATAAAGTTAAGACCAGTTTAGAAGAACTTGAATATAAAGAACCTAAAATTGTAATTCCTATACAAATTGAATATCTAAAAATCCAACCCTTACAAACTATTATAGGATACCTTGACATAGGTATTAAAACCATAAGAAGTGTAGGAAAACTAGTTGAATTATTTATCTTTATATCCCATATAGAACCTAAGACTATTGAATAATACCTAGAAGATGAGAGTTAGATGATAGCTATGCAGAAAGAGTTAAACTAGTTCAAGAGAAATAAGGTTTGGGAACTAATAGAGAAACCAACCAACTATCCCATCATAGGAACCAAATGGGTTTTTAGAAACAAACAAAATCAATAAGGAATCATCCCTAGGAATAAAGTTATATTAGTAGCCAAATGTTATAATCTGGAAGAAGGTATAGATTATGGGGATACTTTTTCCCCAGTAGTTGTATTATAAGCCATTAGAATCCTTCTAGCTTATGCATCTCATATGAATTTCAAATTATATCATATGGATGTTAAGTTTGCCTTTTTAAATTCTTATTTAATAAAGGAAATTTATGTTGAACAAACACCTAGTTTTTAAAATCCTAACAAACCCAACTCTATTTTTAAGCTTATTAAAGCTCTCTATGGCCTTAAATAGACACCTAGAGCTTCGTATGAAAGATTAAGTTCTTTTATTTTGAAAAATGTTTTTACTATTGGTTTGGTAGATCCAAAAATTTTTAATTAAATAGTTTGTCATAATATTTTAGGAGTTCAAATTTATGCTGTTGATATTATTTTTTGTTCAAAAAATAAAAATATTGGACCTGATTTTTCAAATATAATGAAAAAAGAATTTAAAATGAGTATGATGGGAGAACTGAATTTATTTTTAGGATTTAAAATTTATTAAAAAGATTATGGAAAAGTTTTAAATCAAAGTAAGTATATTATAGATTTATTGAAAAAGTTTGGGCTTGAAAAAAGCAATTCATATACAACTTCCATGAGTACTAATATAAAACTTGATCTGGATGGAGCTAGAAAACGAGTTGAAAATAAGTTATATAGAGGTATGATTGGTAGTTTGTTATATATTACTGTTAGAATACTATAAATTACATATTCAGTATGTCTTTGTGCAAAATTTCAATCAAATCCAAAAGAATCATATCTTACTGATGTTAAAATAATTTTTAGATATTTAAAAGGAACTGTTTTTCAATCAATTTTTTACCCAAAAACTTATAGTTTTAATTTAATTTCATATTAAAAATGATGAATTTTTTGGGTGTATATTATATTAAAAAATTACTATAGGAACCTATAACTTCTTAGGAAAATATTTATTTCTATTGTCTAGTAATAAACAACACTCTATTTCTCTCTCAACTGCTGAGGTAGAATATGTTTTTGTAGTAAGTTGTTGTGAAAAAGTATTATGGATGAAAAACACTCTACTAGACTTTAGACTAGATTTTAATTATATTCCTATTTTATATTATAATACTATTGCTATTAATATTTCAAAAAATCCTATAAGTCATTCCACGACTAAGAACATTGACATAAGGCATCATTTTCTAAGAGATCATGTTATTAAAAAGGATATATCTTTAGAATTTGTTAATAATGAATATCAATTAACTGATAATTTTACCAAACCACTTACCACTTCTAGTTTTTATTTTATTAAGGGGGATTTAGGTTTATCTAATTTTAACTAAGTGTTCTTTAATTTTATGATTATTTGTCTTTATTAAAAAAAATTCACTGCTTTACTTATTTTTATTTTCACTGTTTATTTGTTTAAATAATTTGGGTTTTAATTTTAAAAGTCACTTATTTTCAAAAAAACTTCATAATTATATTACATAATAGAATGAAAAAGAAGGTCATGTCAGAAACTTTTCACCTACTGAAACCTTTCATCTTCCATTGCCTTTTTCTTATCAAATCATTTCATTTACTGAAGCCTTTGTATACCTTCGAGACCCTAGAACCCAATAACCTCAGATAATTCAATTTTAATAAATGGTAAAAACCAATAAAATCGATGAGGGTGAACCTAGTGACCCAAATCTTTAGCGAGTTTCTTCAAAAAAAGATTCTATAAGGAAAGGTCATCAATTTCGAGTGGTTGTATGAGACCAATTTGTTGATTAAGAAATCACATGAATTTTAAGGTCTATAATTTCATTTTAATGCTATAAATAATGAATTCATTTATGATATAGAGTTGAAGTATCTCTTAATAATTTTCAGTTCGGTTTTGGTGAGACTAAAGATTCTATTTCTCTAAAAATATAGGACAAGGAATTTTTTATTTCCTCTGTAGAAATAGCTAAAATATTTTAATGTCCCTATGAATTTGATTTTCATTTTGATTTGTGATATATTGATAATAAATATCACAAGTCTATTGACATTATATCATTTTTATTTGGATCAAATCAAATCAGAAATATGTTTTCTAATGACCTTGAGGATGATCAAAAAGTTTTGGATAAATTTATTCAGACTTCAATATCCCAAAGAGTAGCTGAGATGGAGAAAATATTATATCCAGATATGTATGTTATATTTATGTTCATAAGTGAAATCAATTTTAGTTTTGCAAGTTATATGTTGAGGTATTTGAGCTATTGTTGTCAAACAGAGGCTCATATGTCTTTTTATCCTTATGAAAGGACACTGTTTTTAATTTTATTCAGAAAGAATATGATTTTCTTATTAATATCAACAGTTAAGTTTCACCACAGTAATTTATTTAATGTTGGTACTCTAAGAAAATTTGGTTTTTACAAAAGTACTGTAAAATGAAATCTTAAGCCATTTGGTGTAGATGATCAACAAAATTCAGGATCATTTGATCAGGGGGAGAAAATTACTATTTGAAATGAAGGGATTGGAGAATACAAAGAAGAAAAAATTTATAAATCAATAGATAAAAAATTGATATTTAATGATGCAGAAGAAGAATAAGAAGAAGAATATGAAGAAGTTACATTATAGGTGGTTATGAAACCAAGGAATACAGAAGAACCACAAGTTGAAGAACCAATCATAGGATCAGGGTAATCTACCCATTCGATTCATTTGGAATAATTAGTTCTCAAAGAAGACCAATAGGCTGAGAGTCAAGTTTGAGATTTATAGTATGTTTCTATGATAGTTTTTCAGTAAAAAGGGTCAGTTTTTCAAGAATTTTTTCTGAAGTGGCTATTCAATAAGAGTAACACATGCTCGAATCAGAAAATATGGCTATATAAGTTGTTGAGAATTAGGATTTCTCAGTTTTTTATTAATTGATTGAGAGACCAGAATATATTTCTAGAGACAAAATAAAGGTTCTTGACAATGTATCTTTCTCTGGTGAAATATATGTTGAAAAATAAGTGTAGAAGTCTACTTCAAGTACTTTAATGATTGTGGTTGTTGGTCAGTCACATATTCCAGATGAAGGCACATGTGATTCCCTAAAAAATAAAGTTGAATATCTTATGATGAAATTTAATAAAGTTCAGGAATAAAATTCTATTCTTAGGCGGGAGATAGAGGCCTCAAAGAAATCATTAAATGATTTTCAAAATTCATCAACTCCAAGGCCGAAGTTTGACTCTCTTCAAACTCAAATTCAATAATTAAAATTAAATTCAGTCTCAAGGAAATATTTTGATGCTTTCAAGAGAGAGATTTTAGCTGATGTTGGAAAAATTAGATCTGAATCTGTTTCCAAAATAGATTTTTAATATTTAAAATGGTATTTAGAAAACCAATTTGAGTCCATTAAAGGAAGTGTTTCTCAATCCAGTGCTTCTTATTCTACTCCTACTTCTATAGATCTGATTCACATATTTCATGCAATTACTTCAGTTATGGCTAACATGAATGATCATATGTAGAACCTTCGGTGCAATAGTGCTCCATTATCATTTTTATTTGATAATTAGAGATATTTGATTGAGCAATTTACTTCAGGAGAACCCAGTATTAGGCTTCTTCTTAATAGATTCATAGATAAGTTATACAATTTTATGTAGCAAGAGGAAATTTTGCATGACTTTTTGAAAGTTAATCTTATTCAAAATCTTCTTGTTAGTTAGGATTCTAGGATTTTGATTATGAATTTGGTAGAAAATATTTTGAAAAGCTTGCGGGTATATACAGAAGAGACAAAAGAAGTGTTTTAAGCTACTAAATTCTTACAGAACCAAAAACTAATCCAAACCCAAACCAAACTATTTTACCCTAACCACATCAGTTGGATACCATATTTTCTAGAAAAACTAAATATTGTATTTATATATATATTGACTAATGAAATCTCTTTATTCTTATTTTCTATTCTTTATTTGATATTATTTTATGTTTATGTCTACTTTTAAGAAATCTAGTCTTTTTTATCTAAGCAACATATTCTAACATTAACTTAATGTTTGGTGAAAAATAAAGTGTTTTAATATTTTTTATGTACTTTATTTTTGATATCACTAAAAGGGGAGAAATTCAGAGAAACACAACATTTCTTTTTCTCTAAATAATTCTGTAAAATCAAATTATTTTATTTAAAATGTTTAAAAAAATTTAAATTATGCTAAAAATTGTATGGGTTTTGTGATCATCAAAAAGGGGAATATTGTTTGGAATGTATTTTCTCAACAATACTCTATAATTTATAATGATTTTTATGCTCACAAATACCCTTTTTTGTTTTACTAATGATTCTACTTTAAGTGTATTTAAGGGAATTAATGTTTTTTTATTTATTCTGAAATTATTTCCAAGCTATAAATTTACAAAAAAATATTTACTAAAAGTGTCTAGGATATGTTTTTTGAGCATTCTAGAAATACTATTCATACCCTACATGGTTTAGTGTAATGCATGGCATCAACCCTATGATTTTTACAGTGTGTATGGATTGTGATCCCTACATTTGTCTTCAAACTTACACTGAAATAAGAAATTTTGGTTTCTTAACACTACATTCAGAATAGTACATATGGTTAATCAACCTTACATTATTAGAAAATTATTGTAAAAGAACCTTACGTTTGAAAGGAACCTTACATTTGGCAAGAGAAGAAAGTATGGTTAAATAACCCTATGTAAGTAATGAACCTTACGTTCTAAATAGAAACATATGGATCATCAACATTACTTTTATGATCAATTCTATGTTGTCAAAATTACATTATAAAGATGAAAGATATATAGTTGAACCCTAAATTCAATATTTGTTTGCTTCTAAAAGCAACCCAATGTTTTTCTTTTCATCACTGGAGATTTATTTTTGAGATATTTTCTGTGAATTCTGCAACAAACTTGACAAAGTTACAGGTTGTTTTAAATATCATTTTCAGCCATTTCAAATCTCAATTTATTTGATTCAAAAAACCGTATTCAATGGAGAAATTTACTCCTATTCTCAAGGTAAGTTACGAATCCCCTAATCTGTTTGAAATTTGAATTTCTACAGTTTATCATACGACTTTTTTGGATCTAGAATTTTTTAAGCAATAGGCTCATTATATATTTATTCAAGTATTATTTTCTTCATATGATTGAGAGTAAAGAATATTTTTATTATTATTCAATCATTCTGGTTTTCATATACATAGTGCTACAGCAAACTAATGGCTCAAGAAGAGTACTACTCTTTTGTGACATACATGTTCAATCATGTAAGTGCACTGCTACTCTCTTTTTGTTGTTGTTCTTAAAATCAAAGATCTCTTATGAAAAAGGATCTATTCAGACTTATTTTTTCTTGAATATTGTATTTATAATGAAGAAAATCCATCATTTTTCTGTTGTGTGTTGTTGCAACTCTGAAGATCAATCTGTTTCAATAAATCAAATCTCTTTTTGATTTATTTGATTTTTGGCTACTTGTACTCAGTTGAAGTGGAGTGTCAGTTTCTCGATCTAAGCTGTGGATAATTGGTTCTATATTTAGAACCATAAGACTTTGTTTTTAGTCTTTATTCTAAAGGTGTCAAATACCTCCACTCATTTGTTGGAATTTTGATCTTGTGATAAGAGGACCAGACTAGTGAAATTCACTATGCTTGTAGAGAAAGATTTTGGTAGAGTGGACTATGGGATATTTGTGCCCCATAAAACTATAAAAATCCATATCTTTTATTTATATTTTTATGCTAATTATTATTTGATCAGAAGTTAAAATACTTATTATCTACGCTAATTAAAATATGGTGTTCAAATTCATAATTGTGGAAGAGTTTTTGAAAAGACACAATTCACCCCCTATTCTGTTTTACTTTGTATATTTCAACTTATTAATTACATAGTGATATTCTCCCATTTTTATTTTAGTTATCTGTAATGGTTGAATCATTACCTTGTACTTTTCCCTTTCTCCCTTCACTTATTGACATACTAATAACTTTGATTTATATTAAAAAATATCTTTCCCCATATTTCCCCACCAGTAGTTCTTACTTAGATCTCTATACATATTTGGACTCCATTGGTAGATAGAGATTATTGAGCTATGAGCATCATTCAATAGATAATGATTTATCTCATGATCCAATCGTATGCATAGTCATTCTCCAAATCACACAAATCCTTTTTCAAATATGATAAACACTAAGTCTTTCTCCTTTCCTGTAGCATCCACTTTCTTTTGTATCTCCACATCAGCCCTTTAATATTTCTTTATCATATCTAGAATGGACAGTTAATAAATCATTTGAGAGATGTTGGAGGTTTTTTCTTTATGATTCTCATATCCATCCTTTTCATGTCTAATAAGATTTAATACTTCTTAATTCTCCTCATGGATAAGGATTTAAGATATTTTATAATTATATCATATTCCAATTTATTTTCTTTTCTAGGATAACAGTTAATCGAGTAATCATATCCCTTGATTAACTCAAACCATCTTTGTTGCTGCATGTACATATTCTTCTATGATAATATATAATTTAAGATATTATGATTAGTATCTATGTCACACTTTTCATCATAAAGGTAGTGCCTCCAAATATTCAATAAAAAAAAATATTATATCCAACTCCAAATCATGTGTTTAGTAGTTTTTCTCTTGGATCTTCAATTGTATAGAGATAGAGGTTGTCACTTTATCATTTTACATGATCATGTAACTCGAGCCTTTATTTGAAGCATAAATATATATATCATAAATGATTCCCCACTTTAGGGTAGTGTGAGTATATGAATAATGATTATACTCTTCTTCAACTCCTTGAATCTCTCTTCACATCTATTAAACCATATATATTTTACTCTCATTAATGTTAACTTGGTTAGTAGGATAGTAAATTGTGATAATTTTCTCACTGAGTGCGAATATTGCCTAGTTAATCCAATAAAAATGTAGATATATATGAAACTTATGGGTATGGTTCATTCCACAATCACTTTTTTATTAAAAGGATCCATATATATCCCATTTCTTCAGATAACATACCTCAAAAAGTGACTTTCTACATCCAAAATTCACATTTTTTGAAATTATTGCACAACTTATCCTTCTTAAATGTTTATATAAAAATATATAAATGAACCTCATATTATTCCTTTATCTTATATTATATGAGAATACAATCAATAAATACCATCACAAATTTATCAAGGTATTATAAAAAATATCTATTCATCAAGTCCATGAATATAGTAGGGGGATTTTTCAATCCAAATGGAATAATTATGAACACATGGTGTCCATATCATATATAGAAGGTCATATTTTAGATATATTATCTCATTACCTTTGGCTGATGATATCTAAAATGAATATCTACATTTTATAAGTACTCCTCTCTTTAAAGTTAATTGAATAATTTTTCAATCCCTGGTAATGGATACTTATTCTTTATAGTGATATTGTTGATCATCTAGTAGTTAATTCATGGCCTCATTAAACTATCCTTATTCTTAACCAATATAAGTATTCCACCCTACAGTGATAAAATAGGGTGTATAAACCCTTTGTTCAAATTATTTTATAGTTTTCTTCTTTAACTACTCTCATTCTATCGAGGCCATCTTATTTGGTCTCTTGGAAATAAGTGTGAATTTGGGTATAAGTTTTATTCATAAATATACCTCATGATATGGGGTGAGTCTATAAAATCCTTCCAGAAATATGTCAATATACTCCCTCATAGTGGTAATTTCCTCAAGGTTTATTCTTTCCTTTGAATCAACCATTTGAGCAAGATATACTTCTTTATTGGTCAACACCCACACTATTGATGGATTTTCTAAAGGATATTCAAAATCTTCCATATATATATAGAAGAGAATAGTATGATTCATAATATAAAATGATATTTCCTTTTCCCAAGAATTTATTTGAGATCTATATAATGAGATCAAATCTATGATCTGTAAATCAAATTATATCAAAGGAATAATTATGATATTTTCAGGATGAATGTTCCTAAAGATTCTAATTGAGGAAGTGTACAACATTTGGGTTACAATGATAGCATTGTTGGTTTTTTTCATAGATATATCTACTCTAAGGTATTAGGGAGGTGATTCAATAATTATAGAAAACTTAAATCATATAAAGGAATTTGTAGAACCTATATTTAATAAAACATTCACCATTATTGAAAGAATAGTAAGTGTACCTTACACTACATCATTTTCTTACTCGACATCACCAGTGACGATGGTGAAAGATTTCCATTTATCCCTAGATTTAGGTGGTTTCTGATGTTAATTCCCAAATAAGTTACTTGGTTTCATAAACTACCTTAAATAGTTCCCAATTTCATTTTAGATAAATAATATTACCATTAGTGGTGTATTCATTTCCTATATCATATTGATTGATTTATTCATTCATTTTTTATATTCATGATCTTGATTCCCTTATTTCTCACACTTGAATAATTTTCTTATTTTTTTAAGGTAATTACCATGGTGATTCTTTCCAAATAAATAAATTATTATAGGTTATATCTTCTTTCCTCCTTCATCATTTTATCCCCTAACTTGAAACTCCATACTTCTCTTATTGTCTCTATATCCATGGAACCATTCTCCAAATTCCATTTCTACTTTGAGAGCACACCATACCACTTCTTCATCACTCCCAAAGTCTCAAATAGCTATATATTTTTGAGTATTTAGTTTTAAACCACTAAAAATATATCTATTCTTATATAATTATTTATAACAAAACATGAGGCATACCTTTTAATCCTTTTTATATTATTTTTTGTATGTTGAAATAGATTCACTCTCATTTTTATTAAGCCCTATAAATTCTCTATACTTATTTGTGTGAAGTTTTCAAGGTGAAAACTTATTAATAAATATCTTATTAATGTCTTATCACTATATTTATTCCACTTCATCATTTGGATTCATATTCATGGTAAATTTCTATCATTGATAATCTTCTCCTTCTGATTGGTAGACAGTCAGAGTGACTTTATCCTTATCAGAATAATGAAGCATGGAGAAGATCTTTTACATGGATTTAACCAATTAATCTAAAACAAGTGTATATTAAGGTCCACTAAATGTTGGTTGTTGTTGTAATATAGAAGACTTGATGGAAGATTTCTCCTTCTTGTTTGAAGTAGGATGTTAAACATGGTTAAGGTTATTATTCATAGCCTCAGACAAGTGGTTATGTACTTCTATGAGATTTTTAACTCCACCTCCCATTACATTAGTAACTTAATTTGGAAAATCATTTCATTGAATATAATAAGGGTTTTTTGGTATGATTTTACCTGGTTCTCAACATTTTATAAAATATAAAAGTTTAGAATATACTATAAATTAATAAATTATAAATAAACAACTTATTCTAATATGTAAATAATTTCTAATGTCTTTACCTATGGGATTCCTAAGTTTATCCTATGCTATTTTTTTGTAACCTAATTACTAATTTAACTAACGCTTACCTTGATACTAAATATAGTGACAAACATATTTAATATATTTCTATTACATAATATTTAAGACAAACATAATAATAATAATAATAATAATATAGAATCAAAAGGTTTAGTATCTTTGTAAAATTAGATTTTTTTCATCATATACATACAATAAAAATATAACATTATTTAATTTATTTATAATATCGCTCCTATTAGATTTCATATTCTCCTTACTACATGTAGTTACCCATGGATGCACATCAAAAAAAGGGTGAGTTGGAATCCTCGTAATGGGATGAATAAAGGGAAGGTTCAATGGACATGAAGTAATATAGTACATGGGTGAGCATGATCATTATCATCATATAATAAGTAAAGTATAATCATCTTAAGTATGAGGGAATAATTTGAAAATGGAATTGAATGTTTCATATTCTAAATAATTAAACAACACAACATAATGGTCAAATACCATACATAATCTATTAACAAATCTTGCATCATGTTCACGCATAACATTTGTGCACAATTCATCATTTCATAAAATTTGAACATATATATATAATCAATTTCATGAATAATAAAAATAATATAATGAGATATATCACATTACCTAATTCATTGGATGGATATATAATTATGGTTCAACCCATCATGTCATAATATGCTCATAATCATGCATGCCACAAGGAAAAGAAACAAATGACAATTATTCACATGAAATAAAACCATAAAAGAGAATGGGTTTTATATGAATGGATTAAATAATATTTTAATGAATAACCTTATAGTTTATAATGGAATAAATGGGGGAAATAGTTTTAAACATTAAATATTGTCATAAAAAGATCATGGGTCGCAATTAGAAGATAAAATAAGCGGAAACAATTAGTTTTGTTAGAAAATAAAGGATAGAAAAGAAGTAGAATATTTAATATCCCCTAAAAAGAAAATATTAATAAATATTAATATATTTTTAGAAGATATTTTAGGAGAATAATTAGAAAAGATAATGTTAAAGAGGATAATCAAAAATAAGGAATTCTATTTGAGAGTTCCCATTACATTAGGTCACATTATATTTCTAAATGATTTCAACCCTTCTATAATAAAATTATGTTTATTAAAACATGATTACAAATGTGAATTAAATTCCTTTTTTCATTATTGATCAATTATAATAATTTTAATTTATTTATTACAAATTTGTTCCAAAAGAGAATGGGTCGAAGACAAGTTTTATTTAAATTATCCCATTCTGTTTTGATTTTGTGATTTTTCTACTTAAAATTTATAATTTTTTAAAATTATTTACAAAATATTAATATAAATTAAAATAATTTGTATAACATAATCTAACCTAACCATACATGTTGGTGGTGATATTAAAGCATTGAAAGTTTCCTCATATGTGGATGAAACAAACCATTAATAGGGTATACCAAAAGAACGGGGGAGTGGGTATATGAAATAAATAGATTAAAATAGTTATAGTTGTATCATAATAACATTAATATGTTATATATTTATATATTAAATATTATAGGAACGTATAAAAATTTAAGTTGATTGGTATTGTATAAATAATAAGAAATAAAAAATAATTAAAGAGAATTGGATTTACCTCTTTGTTGAAGATTGAATTATTTACTAAAGCATTGAATAATTAGGGTTGTGTGAATCGAAAATGTCCTTAAGGGTAAAACAAGGATTATGAGAGGCTAAATGGGAAAATCTTCTGATATTAGAAGTGGATAGTAATCTATTTTCCAAGGTATGGGAGGTGGTTTACTTGTGAATATGGTTATTTCTAGGTTAAATTATTTATTATTTTATCATTTAGGCTAAATACTTATGAATATTATTTATTACCATGACATTTACTAGAATATGATTAAAAAGGAGGGTTATTTGACCTTAAAACCATGAAAGAACCTAATGTAATAATCACTTGATCATATGTAAAGAATAAAAATTAATTTTTATTAGAATAAAATATAGCTTATGTTCCAAAATGTCAAATATAGGTTTCTTAATTCAACATATTATTTTTAATTGAATTTTTTTACTCATTAAATACATATTTTTTCGAGAAAAAGGCTTCCTATATTTTTAATTCATGATTACATCATGATGATGTCATAAAATTTATGACATGTTCAAAAAACTATATTTTTTACTAATCAACAAAATATCAACTTTTTAAAAAAAATACCAAAAAATCACTCTAATATAATATCAATGTGTCGATTCCAAAAATAAATTTTATTCTTAAAATGATTTTCTAAACATGATTAATTTAATTTTAAAACAAAAATATTAATTTATTTAAAAAAAATTATGACATGGTCAAATTTATGATCTATAAAAAAATTACTTATGAGTGTTTAAAATCATATAATAATTATACACAAATAATTAGTATATTATAAAAAAATTTAATGAAAATAACCTTTATTTAAAAAAAGATTTTACATGAAAATATATTTTAATGAAAGTAATAAACATATGTTTTACCAAAAATAAAATAATGCTTTATTTATGTCAAACATTTATTTTATTATTTTTAACACTTATATTTAATTTAATTGTGATTTAAAGTTATTATATAAAATTAATATATTGAAATGTTTTTGGTTTTTATTATGTTGTTCATTTGTTTTATACTATACCACATTACTAAATATTACTTATGTTTAATCATAAGGAGAATTACTTATATAAAATTATGGATTGCTACAACCTACCAACTATGTAATAAAAAAAGATAATCCTTCATGAGAAAAGTTAAATTCTTAACTACCTTGAAAGTGTAAATATTGAGGTCTTTTCCATTTACCTTTTAAATAATTTAATCCACGTTATATGAAAATGTAAAAGATGAATTATTATAGAACTTTCATACCACTTTATCAAATAAAACTCTAATTTTATTTACTTCAAAAGTGAACTCACATCCTTGAAAACATAAAAAATTATTTAACATCAAGTTTGTATAGTTTATCCAAGATAAGTAAATAGATTTACCTTATAAAACTCACATATTTGAACCAATAGACTTCTCCTTCTGAACACTTCCCATATCACCAAAATCTATTCTCTTTGATTTTCCCATATCATATAAATATTTAAGATTCAAATGGTTTGTGGTTTAAAATCAAAAGAAAAATCTTTGAGGGTTTTTAATCATTAAATTTTGATCCAAACAACTGTGTGTGAATTAAAAATAAAGGAATATAAAACACTATTTGATATGAAATTTATGAAATAAAGAATAAAGATATAATGAAAAATAATAATTTAAAAATAAATCATATTTCACATAAAAACAAAATATTTTAAGACATAATAGAATGAATGAATAAACATAAGAACTTAAAAATAGATAATACTAATTTAAATTCAAATTAGCCCAATTATCTATTAATAAAAATCAAAATAATAATTTGAAATATACATAGAAAATATATCTAAAAATAGATGTTCACTATAAAAAACTCAAGAGATATATCACCTTATCGAGTTTTCTACCTTAAAAAATAATGTATAATGTCAATTTCCTTCATCCTATAAAATATTATTAATTTTTTTGAAAATTTGAAAACATTAGTGTCATAACATTTGAGGGGCACTTGATTCAAATTAAAACCAAAATCCATTAAAGTGTGTTTCATCAACAACACCTATACACACTAACTACTAGCTGCAATGTATTCAACTTTAGTGGTTGATAATGAAATAAAAATTTTATTTTTACCAGGCCAAGAAACTAAATATTTACATAAAAAGTGACATCTTCTTAAGGAATACTTTATATATAATATAAAACCTCTAAATAATTTATCAGAATATGAAATTAAATCGAATCCAAAGTTATTTATAAATATTAAATAAATATAAATATAACCTCTAAAATATCTTAAAATTGTTTTGGAATCTTTCAAATGAGATTCCTTAGGATTATCTTGAGATATAGAAAAAATACAAGCAAAAAACATAATATATGGTATATTTGTGATAAGATATAGAAAAATTAAAATTACTCCAATAAATAACTTTCTATCTTATGGTTTCTCAAATTAATCTAGATCAATTTATATATTATAACTCATAGTTGTATTATATACTTTAATATTTTCAAGACCATACTTTTTAATTTATTTATATATGTATTTACTTTGATTAAGAACATTCACAAAGACTTTTTGAAATATATGATAACCAATAAATAAATTTAAATCACTCATAATTATCATTTACAAATCTGGTTTCATGAGTTTAGAAAAAATCATTACATAAAATTTGGTTAGTTGAACCAAAAATTACATCATAAAAAAATATGAACTAGATGAAAAAATAAAGTTTAATTTTCATGAATAAATTATGGCCTATTAAACCTACAAAAAACCATTTGATAAAATAAATGAACTAATCCTCTCATAAAATTCTCTTTTATTTTGTTTAAGACCATATAAATCTTTTATATATTTGAAAATATAATTTGCAATGTGATAATTTTCAAAACTATGAGGTTGTTAAAAAAACATCCTCCATAAGGTAAATATCTAAAAAAATATTTAACATAAATCAAGAAAATATTAAAATTTATATGGTATGTATATATTAAAAGGATTATAATGGAATCCAATATGGATATGGGTGAAATGTTTTCCTCATAATATATTCTTTCTTATTGATTATAACCTTGGGTTGTTAAGCTTACCTTATTTCTAAACAACACTTATACATTATCTTTCTTTTTCCTAACAACCCATTTGGTACCAAAAAAAAGTATAATCTAAAGTACTATCAAAAAATTACAAAACCTTATTCCTCTTGAACAAGTTTAATTCATATTTCATATCTAACTCTCATCACTCATGGATTATTTAATGGTTTTAGGTTCAATTTGTGGAAAAAGGGTAAAATATTAATTAATGTTTTTAGTACTTATTATGGTCTTAAAACCTTCATCTAAACCTATAATAATAGTTTCTAAAGGATGATTCATTAAGTTTCTAGGTTTCATATGTATCCCAATTTTATGTTTATTAGATTCTATCCCTTCAGGACTAGTTTTTACTTGATCATCTTTCGAATAATCATCCTTTTTATAGTTAATAGGAGATTACAAACTCAAGTTATCAAAATAATCATTAAGATCATCAATGTGAGTTTTATTATAATCAAATGGGTCACATTTATAAAATTTTATAAAATTTTATTATTTTTATATCATTTAATTATAATTGAAAGGATGTAAGATTTAGAAGTAGAGGAACAACCTGGAAATATTCATTCATCATCCTTTGGATCAAACATAACAAGATTATCCTTGGGGTTGAAGATATAAACCTTGCATCCAAAAACATCAAAGCATTAAAATTTTTATTTTCTATTTTCCATAACTCATAGGGTGTTTTATTTAAGATAGTTCTTATTAGAAATATTTTTATGACATGGCATGTTTTATTGACAACTTCATCCTAAAAATAATTAGGCCTACTATATCATTTTACATTGTTATTGAAATTTCTTAAAAATAAATATTCTTTATTTTAATAACTCTATTCCATTGTGGTGTTCTAGGGGAATGGAAAGTGTGTTTAATATCATGATTTAAACTAAAGTAATTAAATTCATTATTTTCAAATTCTTCTCCATGATCACTTCTTAAATAAATAATTCTAGAATTTTTATTTTGAACTAGTTCATAGAAATTTGTAAAGATAGAACAAGATTAAGTCTTAAGATTCAAAAAGTAAACTCAGGTAAATATATAAAATCATAAAATAATACAAAAAAATACTTTCCAATAAGGTTATCTATTTTAGAAGGTCAAAAAAAATTCATATTGATAAGTTCCAAAGGTTTATAAATATTAAACTCATTAATTGATATAAAATGTGATTTTTATTGATTTTCCATTTGAAATGCATTACATAGCCTCTTTTTTATCAAACTTTAAATTATTAAAATTAGAAATAAAATTATTATTCAATAACTTAATCGATGAGTAAGAATTATAGTTTCTAAGTATTCTATTCTATATCAATTATTAATTTATTTCAATATTCAAGAATTTAACATTCTCTCTATATAAATAATTAAGATCTAATGCATATAAATTTTTAGTTATAGGATCCTTAAACTTAGGAAATATATCTTTTAAAACTAATAATGAATTATTATAGAACCCAATATAATAATCATCATCACAAAGTTGAGAAATAATTACCATGTTTTTCTTGAAGCCTTTAACATAAAGTTCTTTTTTGATGAGGACTAAGTTAGGATTTCCAATAGATCCAACTCCAATAATCTTCCCATTATCATTATCTTCAAAGGTGAAATATCCTAAATAAATTTCTTATAATGTGTTAAAATGTTAGAAATATATACTCATATGTTTTTAACAAACATGATCTATATACCATTTTTATTTTTTTTAACTAGCTCCTTTACTATAAAAAATTAAAATAATAGGTGTTTTGTTCTTATATACTCTTGAGTCCATTAGTGTTACAAAAAATTGATTTTTTAGAAAAATCTATTTATATATAGTATAATTTACATTCCTAACTTTAGAGAAAAAAAATTAGAAAGATTATAATGTTTTACTCTACAAAATTATGTAATCTTAAAACAGTAGTCATTATTATAATTTATAGAGATACAATAATGAAAACATTCAACTATAGACATGTTTTCACTAGTTGATCCAGGAACAAAATAGTATTGGTACAATTTTTTATTCATATTTATCTTTGATCATAGATAAATATTCATTTAATTCATCAAAATAATAACTTTAATATTTAGATTTAGGACTAGCAGGGTAAAAAAATTCTACCACCTTTGTTTGAGACATAAAACACATGTTAATTTTTTTTTGATTACTCAGATTCAAAATAAAAATTTGATTGTTCAGTAGATTATATAGATGAACTCAATGTAGCTTTTATAGATTTATTCCCTTTCTTTTTGTGATTAGATTCTCTTTGAAACTTCTTCTCAAATTTCCTATTTTCTTTAAGTTAAGGGAAATATGGATTGATATGCCTAATATTTTTTTAATTCATAATGACTAAATTCCTTGATAATTCCTTAATTATTCTTAAATTTTTTTAAATATTAGTAGAATATTCACCTATTATTGTAAAACCTGTTGATCTCCATTTTAAACGAGGAAAATTCATCACCAAAACTAGATTGTCTAGATTATTCTTATTTAGATGAATCAGGTAATACCTATTTATATTTTTCAATATATATTAAAGTGAATAATTTAAGAAAAACATTAGCATTTTTAACTAATTTGAGATCATATGCTTCATATTAAATTTCCTCTTCATAAAACATTAGAGTTTCAATAATATTTTTCATCTTAAGGACTTTAAAAGTTTTGGATTATATTATAGAAGATAAAATTATAGTATACCATATAAGTAAATATATAAGAACTTTAAAAGAAATATTAAATTATATAACTATAACTCTCAAGGTAGAAACATCACTTATAATTTCATTAATTCATCCATTTATCAAGGATATTATCTCTCTATTAAACATCATAAAGGGGTTGAAATTAAATTTAAAAGTACTCTATCTCAATTTTCTAAAATTTTCAATCTCTTAATAAGTTTCTTCAATTGTCTCCCTTGTATCATGAGTAATAGAACACTAAATATTAAACTTATCATGAACTAAACCATAAATAATAACATTTAAGGCTTTATAATTAAGATCTTATTTAGCCTCATGTTATGTACTCTATAGCTCTATTTCTCTAGAAAATACTTTACAAAGTTTTTAAACATTTATATATACATTGAATAAAAGATTATTTCGATAAATAACCATTCTAAATTTATAGTATCCATAGTTATATCCATTGAAATGAGGTTATATAACCATATACATTCCTTTTCAAAGATCATATATTGAAGCAACATATAAATAGATATTTAAACTTCAATTGGTTTGTGTAAAGAACTCAAAAGTTAATCTTTGATACCAACTATTTTCTTGGCACTATTTTATAATGACGTGAGAGAGGGGTGATTTGAGTTCTTGAATTTCACACCAAAATTAAAATATTCCATCTTCTTAAGAGAATATATCCTTTTCACTAAACTTTTATATATCAAAAAGTAAATAAAAATAAATTGTTGGACAAAAGAAGTTTTTATAGTGGTTTGGGGTTATAAGAGCCTACCCAAGTCCACTCCACCAACTCTTGATGTGAGTTTGGTTTTTTTATTTAGAAATTTTTCATGAGGATTACACAGTATAGTGAAAGCTTATATTACTTATTACAAAGACTCAAAGATCTTTTACTTGGATCTCTAATTACAATAATAACATCTAGTAATCACACTAAAATTAATTAAAGTAGTGTGAAATTTAGATATAAATAAAAATATATACAAATGGAACTCTAAATTAGTACACATTTGAAAGAAAAATTAATAAATGATACAATTTCTTTTAGAGGATGAATAGGTCTAAAAAGTGTAGATATAAATGAAACCTTTGATTATGGTAATATTATTACTATAATAATAGTAGTAGCATAACTATTCTTCTCTCCTTTGATTAATAGAAAATATATTTAGTGTATATAAATAAATAAAATTATGTTTTTTCAAGAGTTAGAAAATTCAATAACTTACTTTGTACTTGAAAATGTCATGTGTTCAGTCTCTCATGTGTTATGTATCTATCACATTGGTATCTATCTCTATACTTTATTTGAAATTAATATATAAAATATTCTATAATTATCTTTGTCAAAAATGGTTTTCAAAATACCCCCATGAAAATAGGTATCTAGCAGTCTATTTAGAAACTTCATTCTCCAATCTTCCTTAAAATCAATTATTATTTTAAAATTATCAAAACACATAAAAGATCATTGTCTTTAATTATATTGATTCATGAGTGTTTTACTTAATGAAATCAGAAATAGTTAATACTTTTATTAAATTCTCTAAAATTAAAATTTCAAATTCATTAAATTGGTTCTTAAGATTTATTCTTCATTGTATAAGAGTCATTTTCTCTACCTTCCAAAAGAATCATTTACTCTAAATCTAAAAGAATAATTTTCACTACCTATGTAAAGTTAAATCACTCCAACTCTATTGGAGTCATTTACAAGACTTAATAAGTTTCAATCTTGATTTCCATATGAATCAATTCATTTCTATAAGGATTAGTAATTAGAGAAATTTCCAATTCTTCATACCTCCATAATAATCATCAAGATCTTCATAAGGATAATTATAATATTCATAAGGATGATTCAGATCTTTTTAAGTATTTTTCCTATCTTCTTAAGGATTCTTATATATATGTAAGGATCATTATTTAGCCAAATCCCCAAATTCATAAGGATAATCCAAGCTACATAAAAATTATTACTTATCCAAATCTCTAAATTTTTAAGGGTTATTCTTAGCTATATAAGTATCATTAGGTACTTAGGACATTTCTTAAAACTTGATTATAACCAAATTTGAATAATAATTCTAAATATAATAAATAAAATAATTAAATATTAATTAATAACCTGAAAACCACTTAAATTAAATTCATTAGTAAGTTAAATAGGTATTTTATGAGCATAAATACTTATAATGAAATTATATATGTTGGAAAAAATTATATTTCCAACATCAATTGGGGAGGAATGAATTGGGTTGGTAATAAAGTAGTAATAATCCAGTTAGTATATGATGTACGAATGAGATACTAGCTAGGAAATAATGATTAGTTCCCTTGGGATCCAACTTAATGATGTTAATCTTACTAAGAATACTAAATTAATATTATGATGGTTGTGGGGTAGTGACCTAGGTTTTGTACTTGTAACATTTTATTTTTTCCTATGTTTTAATTGGGAATATTTTAGGAAATTAAAATAAATTTGAAAGGATTTAATTGAAATCCATATTATTGGGCTTAATATTTATTGTTTATTTTATAGATAATTGATGGTTGATGTATTCCTCACATGGTTTAGGAATAGCTAGTATAGTCGTATACTCTATTTTATTATATGCGGATTGAACATAAAGAGGATGATTCTTAGAGGAAGTTTCTACATGAGTTTCAATATTAGAAATTAATTAAGTATGATTGAACTATCTCTAATAAGAAGATAAAGAAATGGTTAGACGATAAAAAGATTTATATTAATATAATACCTGTAAATAATGGGAATTATATTCCATTTATCATTATCTTATTGAGAGAAATTTCTCATCCGAGGTGGATCTTTTTTTTGAGTGATCATGAGGATTAATATGTATCATAGGATATTTTTTGTAGTTAGTTTCAGGTTAAGTTCATTTCTTCAATTCTGAAAGAAAACAGGGCAGTAGGAGTTTATATCTCCATGGAATGGGATATGGGATCTTGGGATTGGACTCAAATTCCTTCATTATTCTCTCAATATTATTCTAGATGAAGAGTATAGGACATAGAATTTTGAAGTGGGTTTTCATCTAAATATCCATTTCCAATTCATCATATTTTCATTTTCATTGAATCTTGAGGTGTGGAGTAGTCTAATGTGATTGATAAGATTCTATTATGGACTAATTCTTCTCAATAGGGAAAAAATTTAACTACTTAAAGATAAGATCTACATATAGAGGTTTTCAGTTATCTGGCTTCTCAAGTTTTTAACTAGTGGAGACTTGGTCGCAACCCTCTTTTTCACATTTTTTTGATGTGGTGGTTCTTGGTCATCTATTGGGATATTTTACATGGTTTTATTTTCTTATAAAACTATTGGGTGATAATTATAGTGTTTTACCACCCTTCATGGTTATAGTATAGTAGGATCCCCACTTCAAGTACAACCTCTATTTTAATTTAAGTCCCTATCAAAAGTAGTAGAGTCCTCAAGTTTTTTGGAAGTAGATAGAATATAATATAAGTGAAGGATATTTCTATAATGCACCTAATCCTCTAGGAAATCATGTTAAATTTGGTCATGGTGGTGGATATCATCAGGGGCAATGAGTTAGTGTATTAGAGTTTGGTTATATGTATTTAATAAACAATTTATCACCAAGTGATCCATAAATAATTCAAGATACCTTCTATTTATCTTCCACCCAGGTGTATGCCTTGTTTGATTTAGGATATTTTCACTCCTTCATTTCACCTTCCTTAGTTCAAGCTCTAGGAATCAGGGTGGGGATATTTTCAGCTCCCTTGATGTTAACTATACTAGATAGAGTTCAATATAGCTTGTTTAAAGTGTGTTGAGGTAGTGAACTAATGATGGGGAAGCCTCAACTAATCAAGGAATTTTTTTCTTGTCGTGGATGTAGCTATGTTATTTTTTCTTATGTATGTATTGGTTGTATTCGTTTTGGGTTTTTATTAATTACTTCTATATGAGAATTTTTCGTTGATGTGGTGGGTGAGTGTGTTGTGTTTATTAGTGAGTGGGATAATCAATATTTAGATACTTTTTTCAACTGTAATAGTTGAGGTTAGGATCAATTTAAGTATAAGTATTAGTGTTTGTAAGTGTTTTTAAGGAGTTCACAGATGTTTTTCCTATATAGGTTGTGATACTACCCCCTCAACTTGATATCAAGTTTGGGATAGAGCTATAATATTATGTTTCTATATTTTGGATATATCCTTATATTATTGTGCCTTTTCAGTTACAAATCCATATCAATAATGTATTATATAATGTTTCCATTCAACCTATGGTGTCACCTTGGGATGCTTCAATGTGGTTCATAAAAAAGTAAAATGGTAGTTTGAGGTTGTATGTTGATTTTCATAAATTTAATTAGGTGAATATGAATAAATTATATCTCCTACCAAGTATTTATGGTTTATTTGATTAGTTAAAGGGATCTTGATAGTTCTAAAATATCATTTACAGGTCAAGGAATCATTGGATAAGTTTGAAGGAGGAAGATATCCTAAAGAATAATTTTAGATATCATTATGGACATTTAAATTTTGTTTTATTTCCTTTCAGGGTTATGAATTACAAAGTTATTTTCATGGTATTGAAGAACTATATGTTTTATTAGTTCATGGACAAGTTTTTTGTTTTGTTCATTAATGAAATTTTCATGTATTCAAAAACAGATGAGGATCATTTTGATTATTTGAGTATTATTCTAGTAGTCCTTCAATGACATCAAGTCTATATATGAAGTTATCCAAGTAAAACTTTTAGATATAAGAGGTGTGTTTCCTTTGGAATGTTATATCTTATCAAGGTATTTTTTTTAATCATTTATAGATTTATGTAGTTTTTTTTATGGATACTATAATGTTACATACATTCTTAGTTTTCTTGGTTTTGCAGACTATTAAATAGGTCTATATCCAATTTCTCTAAAATTTGACCCCTTTGACATCCTTGAATATAAAATAGAAAACCTTCATATAGATATATTGGTTTCACATAATAGTTGATTATCTTAAGGTGATTCTATTGAGTAATAATATTCTTTATTTTCCAAAAGTGTGAGACATGTTAGAGGTCTTTTACAATGCTTCTTATCTTGGATTTTTTTTGTTATAATAAATTAGATATATTCTGATATCTTATGGGTCTTAGTGGTTATATCCCCACATGTGTTACTATTCCAACTACGATCTTAATTTTTTAGTAGTGGTGTTTATTCTGAAATTGTCATACCATTACCAAATATTTGGTCAATTTGTGATATGAAAAAATCATAATATCCAAATATATATTTTCTCTCAATTTGATTATAATTTGTATCATTAGATGTGGATAGAGTATTTATATGATTATGACATTAAGAATTCATGCACCTCAAGGAAAACAATATAGAAGTTGGTGTGATAAGTGAGATGTCTCATCGAGATATTGTTCATGATTCTAGATATATATGGAAAATGATTGAGGATATTAGATCTTTGAGTCTTGATATATAGGAAGTTGTTCATGGAGTTTTATTCTACTAGATGATGGTGATTTATTTTTCTTTATTACTAATGGAGGGATCTAAGATAATATATCATAAGGTGGAGGTGTGGATAGATCATTTTGTTTTTGGGTATACTCTTGAGGTATAGTAAGAGTCAAATCAACATTTGATTAAATTTTAGGGGAATATCCTTATTTTATTAGTGAAACAAGTTTTGGTTATCTATGAGATCCTTATATCTCCTTTAGTATTATATCTTTTTATCCCTAAGATGTATCATGCTCTGAGAATCCATTTATATTTATGGGAGATAAATAGTTTTATGGTTGAGTTCATGTCTCAATATTTTGACTATCAGTAGGCGAAGGCTGGGTATTAGGTTCTTACTAGTTTTCTACATCCATTGGATATTAATTTGTATAAATTGGAGGGAATTTTTATTTATTTTTTTACCAATTTTCCTCAATATCATGGGGTATGTGATGTTATCTTGGTTTTTGGGGATAGATTGATAAATTCTACTCATTTCCTAGTGATAACGGAGTTGAGTGAAGTGGATTCTTTTTTAAGGTTGTATATATAGGAGGTTTAGTGAATTAATGGGGTTTCTGGAATGAAAATAGATAATTGATAATGTCATTTGACCTCAATGGTATGGAAGAATCTATTGTGTTCTCTGGTTCTTGTAGCTATTCCTTAGTACTAATTCTCATCCTCAAACAGATGGTCAAATAGAGCAGATGATCCAAACACTAGAGGGAATATTTCATAAATGTTTTTTTAATTTTCTAGGATCATAGGTGAATCACCTACCTTTATTTGAGTTTATTATAATAATAAATATCTCTCTTCCATTGGTATGGCTCTATTTCATGCGGTGTATGATTATCAATGAAAATCATCATTATACTGAACTAAGTTTGAGAAGTCAGTGATTCTTAGAACTAATTTAGGTGTAGATAATTATAGAGAAATTATAAGTTATTCATTAGTGGATTAATTCTGTTTAGGACCATAAAATTTATTTTTATTGTCATTGTACGATTCTTGTATAGTTTGAGTTTTGTGATCATGTGTTTCTGAAGGTTTCTGTTCATTATTAAACATAGAGGTGTGGTTATGGGATTAAGATTTTTCCTTTGTTTATTATACCTTTCAAGTTGTTGGAGCATGTTAGTGAGGTGTAATATTACTTATCATTTCCTTTACAAATGGATTAGATTCATAAAATTTTTCACATGTCACTGATTTGCTGATATTTTGATAAAAAATCTCATGTTTTTTATTTGGGTGAATTGGATATTAAGGAGGATTTAATGTTTTTTTACTAGTCTATTCAAATTTATTATAGTAAATAGAATATGTTGTCTGGTTGAATTATTCCTTTAGTTTTTTTATTTTGGAGGCATAATTTCTTATAATAGTGTTCATGGGAGCATGATTTATAGATGTATAATCATTATTCCATGTAGTTGTGAAACATGTTTTGTTATTATGATAAGATTGGTTTTACATTGTTATGTTCAAGGTGTCCCTTTATTTTACAATAGTTTTATGTTTTAGTGATGAATATTTTCTTGTTTTAGAGTTATCTCGTGTATTGTTTGGGTTCTGAGTTCATTTTTCTCTTTACCATGTTTTATTTTCAGTCTAATAGATGAGAATCATTTAAGAGGTATCACATATAGAGACTTGGATTTCTTATGGTCCTATAACTTGTGTTTTTAGTGTGTTAAGGGACCATTTGGAGAGTCACAGTGGGATTGGAGAAGGGATTTAATGGAAATTATATCAATAATCTTAAATCACATAGTGACCTAGTGTGATGAACTATGATTTTTTGTTTGGTGTAATGAGGGAAGAAATGTTAAATTGGTTTCATTGTGGTATGTGGTATTGTGGTGTGAAAAATTATGTTTCACAATGATGGTAAGTCCATGAGGATTTGATGTTACTCTAGTTATGTTTTTTGTGGTCATTATTCCAAGATCACATATATTATGGTGTGCAATATTTTTTTGTGTCATAAAGTCCTTGGCCATGAGAACTTGGTGTCACCCTATCTAGTATGGTTGCACTATGGTGGTCTCTTCTACATCACGGTTTTAGTTTAGAGGTTATCATGTTTAGGGGAGAATTGTGAGGTTTTTATTGTGAATCTTGGGTATTTTATTGTTATGGTGTGAATATTGTTGTTGTATGTTGATTTTCCTTTATTGAATCAGTTTTGAATGGTTTTAGTTCTCCAAAATTCTAGGAGATTGAAACATGATTTCTATAGGTTCAGTTTTCCAACCACCCTTATGGAGTGACCATGGACATCATGTTATTATTCATGTGTCCCTAACATTTAAATATAAAATTGATTTATTTTTTGAATTTTCTTTATTTTCATTATCCTTACTTGAAACCCAACAATCCTTTGTATCAATTTTTGTGGTCCTTGTTCCCCGCTAGTGGTTTTTTATCTTCATATTTATGTGATTGAATCCTTATGGTATGATGTGCTCTTCTGTTCCTTTCATTTATCTTTTATTTTCCACCATTCTATTATATCATTATTTTACCTTATTAAACAATTATGGAAATGGTTTTGGGTTTAGTTTTGGTAGTTTTTGATCAAGTTATTTGATAGAGGTTTATATTCTATAGGTTGTTGAGGATTTGTCTTAGAATCATTGTAGATGTGATATTCTTTATCTCATGCATAATAATCATTAAATATTTTTGTAAGGTATGGAATCCAAAATATATCTTCATAATTATTTTTTAACTATGGAATTATCACTATTTGGTTTTCTTTAGGTAAATAGTTGGAAATGGCCTACTGAATATAATGAAATACATTAAATAAGTTTAGAAGGGGAAATTGAATCACATGTACTCTATATAATTTTTAAAATCTTGTTTATGTATTATTTTTTATATTGATATGATGAACATATTTTTAGGATTTTATTATTTTCAAGTATTATAATATATTTAAGTTTATTGTTAGGACCTTTTAATATTTTTTTACATGTTGAAACATGTTCTTAATTGGATAATAACTTAAAAATGAAAATTAAATAATAGAGTTGAATGATGAGATTAATGTTAGATATTTTTTTGTAAGAATAGTTTAATGAGTAATGAATCATAAACAAAAAAGGGTATTTAAATGTTTTTCAATTCTATGATTAATCTTATTCATGTTGTGGTTATAGTGGTCCTAATAAGATTGGTTTTTTTGTAGATAATGGGGTGTAAAATATCTTCGGTCTTGGTGGCAGCTTAATGTGTTCTAAATGGAATATAATGTAGAGTGTTGTGAAAGTGTTGGAATTATTGTTTTGGGTATTTACATGGTTGTTGGTGCAATGATGTGGAGGGGTTTATATGGGTTGTTTCATGGTTTCCTATGGAATATGGGATAATTATATAAGTATTTATAGAATGAAATGATTACCTGAAAGTGGAATACATTGAGATAGGATAATGATGTATTGTAAATAATAAATTAAATAAGATTAAATGAAGTTTGGTAAATGAAAGTATTAATGACATTAGGTTTAAATGGTTATGTGAATTTTTAGCGGTATAGAATTAATGTGGAAAATATTATTATTAATTTTGAATTCAATGTGACAATAAGAAGCTATAGTGGCTAAAAATAAATATATCATAATAATCCATAAAGTTTCAAAACCTATTATGTGATATGTAGTTGGTAATTAACCACTAAACCAAGATTAATTATATAAAACTAGATTTTTGTTTTATTCGTTTGAATATTTTTAATAATATTTATTAATTTGATCATGTGGTTGGTTTTTTTAGAAGCATCATGGTCTTTGAAAAATATTTAATATTTAAAAAAATTAATTATAGCTTACTCATGTGTGAAATATTATTATCTCTTAAATAGAAACTCAAATAGAAATTATAACAACTTGATATTGTCTATAGTGGGGAGATTTTCCAAGGTGAGGTGTAATTTTTTTTTGGGTTTTGGGTGAAGATCGAGACTTTTGGGTTTTTAAAAATTACAATAGTTAACCAAAATTTTATATTATAAATATGATGTTAATACTATAATTATTTGAAGGATTCTTTGCTGTCAACCCTAACCCCTTGGATGAGATATTGTTATTCTCTTCATTATGGGGGATCTAACATTCACAAATCAAAATTAAATATTTGAAGTGTTGAAAAATAAGCATCAATATAGGACTTTATTCTCTATTTAGTGCCTGATTATTCTTATCTATAAATTTAATTTAGGATATCAATTTTTTGTGTCAATCATCATTAGTTTATTTGATTACTAATATTTAAATTGTTCATTAATTTGAACTAACATATTATTCATGGAATATTGGTCATGAAATCGATGAGTGGGTGACTGAAGATATTTCTAGCCACCAATATTTTCCCCTATACTCTTTTATTCTTCCCATTCTTGAAAAGAAAATTTTGTTTTACCCTTAATAATGTCCGGCGGTTTGATGATGGTAATATGATATGTAAGGTTGATTGACAATGGGTGAGGGTTCGACTTTTCATAGTATGGAAGTGGTGAAGAAGGTGTTTTTGAGGTACCCTGGTAGTAGAAGATTTATAATGAAGTCCCCTATATGAAGAATCAAATATGGGTTTGATGAGATATGGAATTATGTATAGAGGATTTACCCATAAGAAATGGTAGTGGTATGGAGTATATTTGATGGATTCTAGAGGTGTGAAGGTGACCTCTAATGGTATCATGTGTGACCAGCAATAGAGGTGAAACTTGTGGAGGTGTGGACAATGATATCTGAAATTTATGGTAGATTTAGAAAATATAACGCAATAATATAGTGTTTAGTTCCAAAATCACACATTGTGTTTGGTTTCTTTTAATGTATAGTATTTTTAGAAAAGTCAAATATCACAAAACATGTGATAAATATCACAAAATTTTTGGTTTTGAAGCACACGTCATGTTTGGTTGTGTCACATGACACAAACTATACTGGATTACACTCTCGACTAACACCCTAAACACAACATCATGTAGTCCAATGAACATGTTTTGTATTCAGAAAACATGACTCTGGGTCTTTAATATACACTCCTAGATAAACCATGAGTCCCATACACCGCGTCACCTAATAGGATATATCATATAGGTTTTCCCGCATGAAAAATGATATTAGTACACATCAGTGTTCTAAATTAGGCTCAAACACCATTTATAGAATAGTATATGTCATATACTATATGATATATGATGTTTTCATATATTCTCTCCAATGTTTCAGAATCAGATAAATAAATAATCCATCCTTAGCATTTTTCAACATATAAAACAATAGTATGACCCCATTTATCGTTGGAGGCTATTTGTGAGATGTGTTGAGAATCTAAATCATCTATTATCCATAAGAATTAGTGATAGGGTTTTGGGTGAGGTGTTCAAATCATACATTGAATTAATACTCTTCTATGTGTTAGGTCATGATCCTCTATATATGGGGTTCAGGTGAGCCCCTAGTAACATAATCAAGGTAAGGTTTGGTCCCGTATATGACTGTTGGAGTTCAATTACTCCCATGTTGTCAAGGTGTGGTCCTATATACTTAGAGTCCTTGATCCCTCATTTATCATGGTGTGGTCCTCCATAGGGTTCAAGTACTACCTTTATCCACACATATATCCCTCTATTAGGTGGGGTCCCCCCACTGTACTAGTAATAAAGTGGTATAGAAGTTATGGAATGTGGGTAGAAGAAGTATTTAAGGTCTTGTGACATATTAGGAATATATAATAACCTTTGATATGTGACTCATAGTTGGTATATCGACTTGGAACTTGGTTAAAACATTCAAAATCTAATCCAAATGTATATTTGGTATTTTTATTATCTTTCACTTATATTTGGTATTGATATGACTTGTCTATCATCCTTCCTTGTGTTTTTAGGGAATAATACTGAGTATTATTATACCCAACCCTTCATGGGATTTGTAAACACATGTTGTGTGTCTATGAAGATGATGCATAATATGAAGGTAACTCCATGGGAAATGGATATGGTGAAACCAGATAATAGTGGTTCCTAATGGTGATGGTTTCTGTTGATGTTTTTTATGGGAGTAAACATGATGAGGAGTTTCACTTTTTAATTTTTTAGGACAAACATTATTAACATATTTTTGGATATTATGTTTTCTTACCTTTCTAGGTCTTTCATTTTTCATACTGTTATGGATTTTTAGTAATTATTACATGCATATTATATTATATTTATCTATATTATGTCTGATCTTACTTAATTATATTTTTTCTGATGATATGTGGTTGTGTGAAGGTTTATAAATATAAGGCCTCCCATGTATGTGATATGCATCCTTAGTGTTATTTTATAGACCTTTTCCTATTAGAGGTTAGCGTAGGGAAGAACACTTACTCTTTTATTAGTCTAGTATGGCTTCAAGTGGGTTTGGTTATGTAAAATTGGTATCATATCATGGTTCTAACCTAGGGATAGAGTTCAGAGTTGGGATTCTTGTGTGGTTTGGTTTTGGAAACTTATAGAAAAGGTGTAAATGGTTATTGAGTTTGGTCAAATAACTAAAAACCCCAATGTGGGTGAATTAAAATGATTTATCCTTTTCTAAGACTCTGATAATCTATTATTTGACTAGGAACTCTCAATAATCATTTTTAGGTTACAATGGTATAGTACATGTGTAATGTAGAATATCAGTTATGATTTTTTCCTTGTACTTATTAATTTGGATCAATATACATCATTTAATAAAAATGGGTTAATATTTTAAAATATAGGATCCCACCCCCTAAATAGATAGCTCAGTTTCAAATATAGGGTCATGTCAATTCCATTCTAGTGTCATAGCCTCAATACATTGATTAGTTGAGTGATGAGGCATCAATATAGGGACTTGGGTGAGAGATATCTTCACACCATAAGAAGAGGGAATATCCTCCCCCTATTTTGTAGATAGTAGACTCACAACCTATAGATAATATTTTATTCCCAATTGATAATTATGAGGCTATTCATGGGCTGAGTGCACTGCATGAGTTTCATCAATAGAGGACTCCTAGGTTTTATGGTGAATCAGATCATCAGGTAGTAGCATATTGGCTAGATTAGGTGATTCATATATTCTAAATAGTTTATACACTCGAATACTAGATATTAATTCTTACAATGATTCTTTTTTAGGGTACTAACCATTGGTTGATACTGACTACTCAAGCTCATGATGAATCAACTTTACCCTTATCAGAGTTCAAGTGCTTGTTTAGAGAGGATCACTTTCTGTTGACACTATGGATGGTTTGATTTTATGTTTTGTTATTCCTTTAGGAGGGTATAATGAACATGATAGAGTAAACATAAAGGTTTTCATGCCTCGTGAGTTACTCTCTAGACAAAATTCATGATGGATTTTTTCTAGCTCTGAAGTTAATGTGAGGAATCTATAGGTAGATAGGGTTGTACGTTTATCCATCTCCAACTATGTGGAAGTTTTATAGAGAGACCTTGTGATTTAGAGTTTTATTTATAAGAAACATTTGTGGATTATGACTTGTTCGAGACTACTTGAGGTAGATACATTATCTATAACTAGCTAAAGAAATCCATTGAGATCATATGGTAAAAGGCATTGGAATTCAAAATCTTGATCTAGAAGAGTGGTAGTTGAGGGATCCTATGGGGAGTCTAATTAGTAGGGATACTTGATTTTTTATTCCCATGGAGGAGGAAGATATATGTATCAATATTTCCCTTCTAGGAGAGAAAATAATAGAATAAAAGGTGGCACTATGGATGAACCTATGTGTAAAAGGTAGTATTGAAATCAAGCATATCCCATGTAAGACTAGGTAATCCTCTAAGAGGTTTATTCAGTAGTAGATAATAAATAATGGAAAGATAAAGATGAGTTGGAGGAGGATAATTCTTTAATTTTCTCTCAACATCACTTCTAAGTGATCTAGGCTAGGATCATGTTGTGAGTTTCTAAGGACATGGAATAATGCATGTGGTGGGTGGTTATGATCAATTACTGCTAAATATAGTTCAAGTTATGATTATTTTCATAACTATGTTGTAATTTAAGCTTATTAACACTAATATGAGACATTATTTTCTTACTGAATCTTCTTTACAAGAGTTAGGGATATCAGTTGATCCCTTTATCCCAACCACTTTTGTCAAATAATCCTACTGGACGAGATCATCCACTCACTCACATATTCTATCAATGTGAGATTATGATTGATAATGAGATATTTCCTTGTGATATTATCATCAAAAATATGAGATCTTATAACACAATCCTTGGTATAGACTTTTTATCTATTATTTAGGATTTAGTGGATTTTTATTATAGTATGGTGATTTTTAGTTGAGAATATTTGTTGAGGTTCACCTTCATTGGTGATTAGGACCCTCAGGAAGTTCCAACAGGTCCTACTATCAGGAAATAATAGATAATTACCAACTATTTATAGATATTTTCTTTTCACACCATAGATGATTCAAAGTAATTTTTATTTACATAGTGGAGGAGTTTATTGATGTTTTCCCTTGGTTGCTCCAAATTTTCCACTTTTTTAAGAGATCAATTTAAGCAAAGACCTTCATCTCAGGACCACACTAATATTATATGTGGCTTATTGAATGGTGTATATAGATATTAGAAAATTGAGTGGAGGGACTTTTAGATAAATGTTTCATCAGACCTAGTGTATCCACTTTGGTATATAATATTACAATTTCCAATAAATTATATAGAAGTTTGAGTAATTGTATTGATTTTCACTACCTAAACCAAGTGTAAAACTAGAAATAATACCATATTACAAGGATTGATGGACCCTTTAACCAGTTTAATAGAGTGAAGTGGTGTTCAAATATCATCCTCAGGTTAATATATCATCAACTTTGGGTTTCTAGGGAGGAAAACTTGAATATATTATTCAAGTATCTCTATGGTCTCTATGAGTTCCAAATAATGTTTTTAAGAATGGTGAACAACCATGTTGTGTTTATAAGACTCATGAAATAGATTTTCCATAATTATATTTTTCTTAACTGTGATTTCCATTGATAAAATCCTCATCTATTTCAGGATAGAGTATGTGTATTTTGAACATCAAAGTATTATTCTAGACTTACTTCAAGAAAACCAGTTGTTTGATAAAATTTCAAAGTCAAAGTTATGGATTTAAGAATTCCATTTCTTAGGGAATGTAATATTAGAGGGTGGAGTAGTATTTGATCCCATAAATATTGAGTTAGTAAAGTAATGGGGTTGAAAAAAGTCTATGTTTGAGGTGTGAAACTTTCTTAGTCCATCAAGTTATTATCATAGATCCATGAAATAATTATTAGTATTATCACCCTCATGACCTCCAATACCTAAAAATGGAAAATTTTAATTTAGTATGAGAAATTTAAAGATTCTTTTAAGGAGATAAATCATAGGTTTACTAATTAACATGTTCTAAATCTATCATAATAAGGAGTTGAGAACATGGTATTCCATGATGCCTATAAAGTTGGGCTTAGTTTTATGATGATTTAAAGGATGGAAATTATTTATTATGTGTCCAAGTAGTGGATAACTCATGAGAATAATTATGTAACTTGTGATTTGGAGAATAAAGTAATAGATTCTATTCTTTAAAACATGGGTACAATACCTTCTTAGTAATTGATTCATAGTTTACAAGGATTAGATGGGTTTCATGTATATTTACTCTTAGTGAGATCTCAACCTAAGTTAAAGGTGATGTATAGAGTTTCTATAAAACTATTAGAGATATTTTATACTCTATAAAATAGAAAAATTATAAAAAATGACCATATAAGGAAATCATATGCTCATATGGTGTAGGATGTGACTGGGTATCCATCTTCAACACATCTGGTCCTAGTGGAAGAGGGATACATTTCTTAACTTCAATAAATAGTGGTACCACCCACACTACTTCATTAAGTGGGTTATTCCAATATTGGAGATATTTATTTTAAATTTTTACATAAACAGATACTCTCAAGTGATGCACCTGATCGAATCTATAAATGGGGAGATTTTTCTCCACTTCCATGGTATCAAATTTGTTCCATTTGGGTTGTATAATAAGGTTTTAAGGAGTTTCACACCTCCCAATTGGCAGTTCATCCTATTCTAACATGGATATAACATAGTATCAATCATCAATATTAGTGTCCATTCATGAAGAATAGAGTTGCAGAGTTCATTTTATAGTTCCTCACCAGTCATTAGGTAATGGATAAGCACTCATTTCAATTAGTTTTTAACCAAGCCCTTGACATTACAAAGTGTATGTGGGATACAATATCTATGGATTTGATTACTAAACATCCATGTTTAGTGAAATTACATGATGTTTTTTTGGATAATATTTATTGACTGACCAAGTTATCTCACTTTTTCCCTACATAAGAGGAGAATCTAGGGGAAAGGTTGGGATTCCTATACATGGATGAAATCATACAATTTCATGGAGTGCCTTGATGATCATTTTTAACAGATATTTTATATTAAATTGTTTTTATAGAGAAGATTGAAGAATTAATTTGATACACAGTTATGGTTAAGTATGAAATTCCATCCTCAGATATATATCAAGATAAATAATTCTATTCAAGATCTTGAGGATATGTTTCAAGATTACATGATAGATCTTGGTTGGAGTTTGTATAATCACCAATAATTATTTTATTTTTAGGTATAATGATATCTTCAACTCCACTAATTAATGACACTTTTCCTGGGCCTTTATGGTATACCCTATAAGTTACCCCTTTATTGTTTGAAGATTGTAGAGTCGTTGATTGTGGGTCCTAGATTTTTGTGGTTAGTGAAAAATAAGGATCAAGTGATCTGGGAGTGGATGAGGAAAAGTTAAATCCATCATAAGTCTTATAGGACTAAAGATATAGGTAATTTAAGTTTTAGGAGTCTGACCATGTATTCATAAAGGTTTTTTAATGACACTGATTGATTTAATTTAGTTAGGGAAGCATGATATACCAAAGCTCCGTTAGTCCATTGTAGATTTTATATAGGGTAGGTAGGTTTATTACCACCTAGAATTACCCCAATAGTTATACCGGGTGCACATATTTTCCCACGTGTTATAGCTTAGGATATATGTGCATGATCCATTACACATTATCAACTAGGTAGATAAATATGAATTAGAAGACACCATCTTTAGATAGTATATAGTGAATATCAAGGATCAAAATTATAATACCCTCCATGAGTGATTTATTCTATTAGTGCATGTTTTGAAGTAGCATGGGGATCTTTTGGAGAATTCATGGTTGCACGAGAGTCAAATGTGAACTCAGTACCCTCAACTATTTGAGTGAGTTAAGATTTTTACGATAAAAAATATTAAATTTTGGGAGGATGTAGTGACTAAAGTTTTTTATTTAATTCCTTTTAATATTATTAATAATATTTATTAAGTTTATTGCACGGATAGTTCATTTTTAGGATCGTTGTGTATCTTCAAAAAATATTTAATATTTTAAAAATATTATTTTTATCCTACCCATCCATAAAAAATTAATACATAATAAATAGATTTTTTAATGGAAATTATAACACCTTGGTTTTGTTTGTAATGTAATATTTTACATAAAAGAGGTTTAATTTTCATTTTTATGCTTTGGGTCTCAGACTGGGCCTTTTCTTTTATATAAAAAATACATTGGTTGGCATATCATTTAAATTATAAATATGATTTTAATCCTCTAATTTGAGGATGGATCCCCCATTATCAACCCTAAACCCTAGGTAAATATTTAGTTATTTTATTCTTTTACTAGTGGAAATGTTCGTGAATTATTCTTAAATCATTGAATAAGTAGTGAATATCTAATCTGGCAGGACTTTATTCTCAGTTAAATGCCTCATTATTATTGTATATGAATTCAAATCATGATATTTATTTGTTACATTGATCCTCATGAGATGAGATGATTTTATTATTATTATTATTTCAAATATTCGTAAATTTTATTCATCATGTTCTTCATCAAAGATTGATCTTATGATAAATGGTTGACTGACTAGAGAAATTATTAGCTATTAATCTTCTTACCCATATCTTCTATTCTTCTATTTCTTGCAAAAAAAATTTAATTTTTGTCCTTTTAGATGGCTGGGAGTTTGAAAATGGTATCCTGGGACTGTGGTTCGAATGATAAATCATGAGGTTGGTGCTAGTTCGGGAACATAATCAGTGAAGGAGGCATCATCAAAGAAGTGTGGTATCATGCAGTGTGAAACAGAGGCCCCCCAAGTGATATATCATGTATTTGATTAAGGGGAGATGGAATTAGGAATAGAATATTTACCCAAACATGAAGTTTGGGACAAGGAGTTGTGTGGATATCTATTAGAGATGGGGAGGCGACCTCTGGTAGTATCTGGTCTAACCAATGGCATTGGTGCGACCAGTGATAGTGTCAACGAAGAGATCCAAAATTCCTAGAAAATAAAGTTAAGATGATACAATCATATGTAATATAATTCCAAGAGAATATGTTGTTTTTTATTTCAGTTTATTTCTAGGTTTTATAGAGAGGAGTCAAATATCCTATGGAATATAACCCCATTACCCACATTATTTCTAGTCTTTTATTAGAAATTAGATTTTCTTGAGGGAAGTAAATATCTATTAGTGTGTAGTTTTAAAGAACATGCTATGTTTTTTTAGAAAAATGATGTGTTCTATTATAAATTATTTTCCCAGATAACCCCATGGGCACAAAATCCATGTAGGTTAGGGAGCATGCTATTTGTTTGGGAGAAATAACTCTATGTCACTAAGATACATGGTTATTTGACCCTTTAGTCCCACATGTTGTGTCACCCAAATGGTAAAGTCATACAGATTGTACATAGATGGAATAACTGAAATAGTACATGCTTTGATTCTAACTGAGGATTTCATTTTATGTCTAGAATATTATATGTCATAAACTGTATAACCTATAGTGTTTTTTGTATCTTCTCACCTAGCTATAAAAATCAAATAAACAAATATTATATTCTAAAAAATTATAGAGCATGGTATTGAAACCTTATTTCTCATCCATGTCCATTTACAAGATGTTTTGAGATTTTTATGGATCATAACATAGTAATATTATACAACAGTTTTCATGTGAGTCATTCAGAGTAAACAAAGAATTAGTACAACCTTGTGTGTCAAGGTGTGGTCCTTTGTGAGTGAGGTTTAGGTACTCCCATGTTTTTAGGGGTATGGTACTCCAATGGGTTCATTTAATACCTCAATCAATACACATATACCTCAATGAGGAATGGTACCCCACTATAATAATAGATAAGTGGAGTGGAAGTTATGAAAATTGGGTAGGGTTGGTGCTATATGTATTGTAGAAAATCAAGAATACATTTTTCCTTTATGTTACAACTCATTGAGAAATTTTCAACTTCATACTTATTTATAACATGGATTGTATAATATTAAATAATATATTGGATTCTTCTTATCTTTCCCATATCTTGGGTTTTGAGTTGATTGGACTCTCTATCCTTCCATGAATTTTTTGGGGAATCCTATTGGGTATTGTTATACTCACCCATATATAAGATTTATTCCAATTAATTTAGTGTCTTTTTAGATGATGCAAAATATGGTGGAAACTTTGAGGGACATTGATATAGTGGATCTAGAGCTTAGTGGCTCACGATGGTGATAATTGTTGTCAATATACATGATAAAATACAATATAACAAGAAGTTTACCTCTCCAATTTTTTGAGGCCTATATTTATTATGGGATGTCAGGATCTTATGTTTGACTCTATTTTAGGTTTTTTTCATATTTTTTGGTTTTTTGGAATGTGTTTCATGAATATTATATTACAATTTGTTATTATTTATGGTCTTCCATTTCTATATTCTTTTTTAGAGATATGTGGTTGTGTGCATCTTTATTAGTATAAGGCCTCCCATGAGTGAGAAATGTCATATTGGTGCTATTTACCAACCCTTGGTGTATTGGATGTAGTATTTGGGTGGTACACTCAACCTAGTATAGATCGGGTAGGGTCTGGGTAGGTTTTTTGGGGTCATGAATATTGAATTATGAAATGGGGTGAAGGTTTTTATTATGGAAATGTTATTTTTTATTAGTAGTGTTGGATTATTGAGAGATTAGAATAAGAAAAATATGTAGATGTGTAATATGTCAATGTGGATTTTGGGTATAGAGATGTTGAATTATATATTTTTTCTTTAGGAAAGTATGTTTTGTATTTTTATTTATCCATTTTTTTTATATACCGGCACTTAATTTAAGTAATGTGACCAATTCCTAAGTGAGGTTTTCGATTCTAGGTGTACCACCAACATCTAGGTTGGAGGTGATATAAATATCCAACTATTACTCCTTCCCTACTCTCTCTTACAAACATATCATAGGGTATAATGGCCTAATGTTATGGTATGAGGTGATGTGGTTATAATGTGGGATAGTGGTAAAGAAGAATAAGGGAGGAGGAGGTCACAATGTTTATGTCCTTAATGATTTATTCAATTTCATGATGTAGTAATGTGGTTATGATGTAATAATGTGGTATGACGTTGTGGTATGTGGATTGTGGTTATGATATGGCTATGTGGTATGTATTTATGAGGATATGTTTGGGATGGGAGAACTAGGAAATATGTCATTGGGACGTAAGGGTGAATATTTAGGTGGGTAAGCACATGGAGGGTACCTTCTAACTACTTATCTTCTATATATAATATTAATATATTTTTTGACATTTTGGGTTAGTCAATTTTGGTGATGATGGATGATAGATAACTTGGTATAGGTCAGAAATCTTTTTTTTTAAATTTTCATAAAGCCGGTTTAGGATAACTGGTAACCTCACAACCCAACAATAAAACATCCAAAAGAAAAACAACTTCAGAAATTCAAAATTCAAAAAACCACATGAACCACGTGGCCACCTCGAGCTGCACAATCACCTCGAGGAGCGTGTCAATGCGAACTCCAACCTCTCCTCCATTCATACCGCCGGTGAGACAAGACGGATCTCCAAACGCCACCATTGACGATAGCGGAGACGTCGTCGGATCACGCCGGTGGAAGGACTGGCCACTGTCGTCACAATCATCGAAATAAAGAAACCCGAAAAACATTCCTCGTGCTGCTTCTCTACCACCACCATCAACATCAATCCACCGATCGCACACCACAATCGGTGATCCTCGTCGTTGCCAAAAAATAGGGCCTCCAGCCCAAAGACCATTGTAACCGTTCGGATTCACCATTTCACAACAAAATCAAACATAACCATGAAAATAAAACAAGGAGAACTTCACTGCAACCACCCCAACCACTGAAGGAAACCCTCACGGACCCTCAAAGTGCTCAGCCACCACAAATCAAGTGACGACCTCCTCCTGTTGAGCCACCACCAAAGGTCAACAACTCAAACCGATAAAACCCTTGAACACTCCATAGAGTGTGTCGGTGAACAATCCGGTCTTACTCCCGCGGATCAGAGAAGCGGTGTTGAAGAAGCCCAAAGAGGATCGCCACAGAAAGAAGGAAGAACCACAAGATCGCCACCAAGAACACCCGATGAATCCGAAGAATATCCACCACACGGAAGAGGCGATGACGAGAAAACCCTAGCACTGCCAACTTCAAGCGGAGACCGCCAAGAAAGAACCTTCAACACTTAAAAACAACACAAAGAAAACCAAGAACAACCCCCCCCCCCCTCCCGAGGCCGCTCCAGACCCGTCGTCAACCTCAATGAAAAAGGTCACCTCCGCACAAACTGAGCCCGGACGGCCGAGTCGCACCCACGATGAATGACACGTTGAGCCGACCTATCTGATGAGATGATTCAAAGAGAGGAGACCCAGGGAGAGATGGCCGGAGAGGGGAGGGGGGTGAGAACTGAGAAGAAACCCTAGTCGTCGCAGGAGAGAAAGAGAAGTCGCTCCGAGGCTCATATCACTACCATCAAAATGTGTATCTGGTATAGGTAATGATTTTGATTCACTATTTATTCATGAAGGCATCAATGTTATTCTTCCACGTTTTCATGAGAGGTTTTGGGGAGGATCCAATTATGTATATTTAGATTTACATTATAATATTCTATATTTTATTTTTACAGATTTTCATGATGATTTGGGTGATCCAAATGGACATTACTATCTCATTGCATGGATTTTTCTACATTCATGGAGTCACTGCCATAGGAGTTTCTTATAGTGGGTATTTATTAGTAGACTTTTCTTCATGAATGAGCTTACATGAATTATGGGACTGATTTTATATATTACAAAAAGTTTATTATAATATTTATCTTAATTTTATAGGATTTATGGGATTAATTCTCCCATGTGTATGTTCTATACCCTTGGTGATAATTTAAAACCCATGTAATATTGGAGGTGGGCTTCAAGGGTCATGGTTGTCTTTACTATATTCCTATTAAGGGTTCTAATGGAAAGGGTTCATGACATGAATTTCCATAGAATCTTCAGTTATTTCAACTTAATCTTCAAATATCCCCAATTAATCTCACACCTTCAAATCTCTATTATAAGGATAAAAAATGATTTATAATCCCATAAACACATTACAATCATGCCTCCACCCAACCCAAGTATTCTAGATTAAGCCAAAATTAGGGTATTATATATAAGATATTTGAGTCAATTATACACAATCTAGGATTTATGAAGACCACATCTAATCATTTCTATTTTTTATAGATATTTTATGTGGATTTTTTCATATTAATACATTATGTTAATAATATGATTGTTTTTTTAAATATGCTTCTAGAATTGTAAAAAATAGTAAGGGGGTTTTGTTAATATTTTATAATAAATTTCATAGGGTCTTCATCGTATATTAATGTCCTGAAAATCATTTTTGATATAAATAATGAGAATTTAATATTTATCCTATAATTGATATATTTAAAATTTGATTAAAATATTTTGTATATACAATTATAGAGTGTTTTTTCACACTTTAAGATCAATGGAAATTAGTCACCTTATAGTGATAAGGAGAGGGGGGATTCAAACACATTTTATATTATTCAATTGTCAATTTCTTATATAAGTTATGGTATGTATACATCCATATATTTTTCATATAATTTGAGTGATTAGTTTTTTTCCATCAAATATAGGTAGTTAATATTTTAGATTCATGAAATTTGTTTTTTTATATCTCTATTATATTTATAATCTAATAAATTATTTTGGTAATGGAAACCCTAAGTTTTATAATTTTAATAATTCATATTGACATGTGAAATTGATTCAATAATTTCCGCTTCAAGCTATGTGGTCACATTTTTTGGAGGATTTGTGTCTTGATAGTCAACAATAAAGAGTCATGTTGTTTTATCTACAATAAAAAAAGAGTTTATTTCTTGAACAGAGACTTGAAATGAATTTTTATTGATGAAATATTTCCATATTCAGGAGTTTAATTTCTATAAGAACAGTTATGTTTTGTTCTAAAATAATCAAAGTTATATTTTTTGAGATAGAATCCAACATTTCATGGGAAATTGAAACACATTGATGTGATACCTTTGAATCAATATATTTAAAGTTATAAAATATTCACACTAATGAAAAAGAGTTATACATGTTGAATGAAATTTTATCAATAGAAAAGAATGAAATTTTCAAAATATTCTCAATTTGAAAATTGTATCTACTCGATTCCATAGGGTATAGTTTCTGTGGTATTTTTGGATAGATACCCTTATAATTATTAAAATATACTTTTATTACATTAAATTATTTAATAAATGGAATCAAATATTTAATTTGTATATTTCATATATTTATGACCATTATAACTTTGTATTATTCTCATTCTTCTTTTGAAAAACGTTGTGTTAGTTTTTTCTCTTATAAGATATTAATTTTTATTGGATTTAAATAATTGATATATATTATATATAATTTTTAAATGATGATAGGTTAATCTTTTAGTATAAAAAAGTGAGGACTCTACATCATGGAAAAGGGGTGGGACACATGGAATTAGGGAGAGAGGGAGTGAGTAGTTGTGTCATATGCTTAGTGAGATTAAACTACCACAATATACATTAGGGTGGTTTATTCTTTAATATTCACTATTATATATAGCAACCTATATTTTTTATTTAATCCCTTTGAATTTTGTTTTATTATATTTTTGAAGGTGGTCTTGGTTGTTTCAACTTTCCTTTCATCACAGGAGCCTGAAATATAAAAATATTATTTAAAAATATTATTTTTATCCCATTCACACAAATTATGTAATAAATTAATTTCTCTAAAATATATCCCTAGATATATATTATAAAATTTCATTTGTGTCGGCAATATGTGTTTTCCCAGGAGAGGTGTTATCCTCATCGGTGTTTTGGTCCCCAACAAATTATTAATTCCAAATTTTAATAAAATAATCTAATATCTAAGTAAAACTATAATTTCCCAATTATAAATATGTCTTTAATATATTTAAAGGAGGATTAACCATCATTAATGAATGAAAATACCTATAAGATATTGGGGAAGATTAATCTTTAAGGAGGCATCATCAATATTTGTAGAGTGAGCTTAATTCTTGAAGCTTCTTGAATTTCTCTATGAGGTAGGAAAATTTATGTTATAATTTCCCATATTATTCATGAAATAATATTTTTTATTCTCTTATTTGAAATTATTTGATACCTCCTGGAATATTTAAGTTTCATTCTTTGATTATTTATTCTCATGAATTGACGGATAATCCTTGAAAATTATTATTTGAGTTTTCCTCTTACTACATTGAAATATAAAATCTCATTCTATGAAAATTCATTGTCAACCCTTGATATTGTGTGTTAATTGATGAGTATGATCCAATAAAAATCATGGGTTGATAAAATCACCCAGGTCACTGGATGTTTTCTTTGTCTTATCTCTGTTATCCTTCCCATGATAAATTTTTATCATCATCTTATATAATGGTTGGAGATTCAAAAAGGGGAGAATTGACTAGTGAGATGTTCAATGTTTGGAAAGGATTATGACTATCTAACAAGGTATTGGTTAAGTAGGAAAAATTTGTGCATAATGAAATACCCCTGGTGGATTCTATTGGAACCAATGCTATTATTTACTGTAAATGGAGTATGTTTTGTGTTTTTTTAAATACTCACAAGGAATACTAAATAGTTTGAAATGAAAGGGGTCTTACAGTTCAAGCTGACAATAGTATTGAAGCTGGCATCATTTCCCAATGTCTGCCAAATTTTTGGGGTCCAAAATTTGGAATATGGATTTCATTGTGAAAAGTATATTTCCTAGAAGGCCTTATGAAAATATAGAAAAGCCATGAGTTTTAAGAATATGGGATACGCGAATTGTGTTTCATGAAGAATCAAAGAAAGATTACAGTGATCTATGTGACAATGATAAGAATCATGAACAATGAAGAATTACAGCATCGTGAAAGGTGATGGTGATCTCTATGATTATGAGAATTAGATCATCGTGGCATGATGGTTTGATGGAATTATTTGCGACAACATAAAATTACAATAGAGAATCACGAATGGAGGAGCTATGTGAAGGTTTTTTTTTAAGATATATAAAATTTTATAAGAGGTGGTGGATCATCTTGAACGGTCGATCCTATAAATATGAGGCTACCCCCACTTCATTCTCATGAGTTTTTCAAGGAAAATCTGAAAATACTATGCTTTCGTGAACCAAAGGGAGCTTCTCGAATCTATATTTCTATGTGATCTTGGTCATCTCAAAAAGAATATTTGTCTTGACTAATGATAATGATTCTTATTAAATGAGGCTTTATGATGATGGGGTATTCTGCATTGACTCAGTGATCTTATTGGGGGTATTTTCTACCAAAAAAGAAGTTAGGTTCATGAAGGTAGTTTGTTCTATGAAGGTAGTGAGATTTGCAAAGGAGGTGAGATTCACAAAGGAGCTTTTAGAAAGTTAGTAATGAACATCAGGATTAAGTGTAAATGGAATTTAAAGATCGTAAAATTATTTATATGGTGTAATAAGAGCCTCATGCTAGACAAGGAAAAAGACTTTAATGCCAATCCGTTGAAGTTAACTTCAATTCGATAAACTGATTTAGACTTCTCTAAAATCATTGAGCTTGGGGGAGTTGATGAAATTGTTCTAATGGATGCAGTGAGTTATCCCAAAAATCATGAAAAGGTAGTGTGTATAACACAAAGTGATTGTGTCTGAACTTTTTTAATCCAAATCTAGTGAAGATTAGTGGATTTAGGTATGACTGACAAACTATTGTTGTATTCTCCTTGGAAAAGCCCTTAGTGGTGAACCAAGTAAAATTGTTGTGTTATCTATTTGCATGTGAATGTTTTATTATCTCACTATTCCAACAGATAGGTTTAACAAGTTACAACCAACATGGGACCAAGATCTGTCACTTTAGAAGAAAATTTTGATACCCTGATTCACCCCCCCCCCCTCTCAGGGTGCTATGGGGTCCTATAAGTGGTATCAGAGTGAAGGTTCCATATGTTGGATAATCTAAAGTAAATATATTATCTATTGAAGATTTTATTTTCTTTCCTGGGTCAATAATGAAGTGAATTTTTGATGAAGATATTGTTTTCTCTGAGCACAAGTCGGTATCCACCAAGACAATGATGAAAATGAAAAATAAAGAGAAGGTACAGTTGAAGAAGTCAATAATATCTAATGAAGAGGTAGTATCTGGTTCTCCATGCCTTTCTAAAAATAAAGATATATCAGGCTTGGAAGTTAAATAGCAGGTGGATCATTTTTTCACTAATGATAAGGAAAACACTTCTACCTCATGTAAATCAAAATTGTCAAGTGATCAGGAGTCATGTGTTAGCACCTTTTAAATTTTTCCTCAAAATAAAGATCCTTGAATAAGTGGGAATTTTGATCAATCTACAAACTCACATGAATTTGGAATTGAGATATTAAGAAAATATTTTCCTGAGATTACCAATTAAGTAGTTTTATTTGTTTGTAGAATCCTTCAATATTTACAGGAAGAGATCACCCAGCTGGAAGGAGAAGCTTATTCGTTACAAAAGGGCTTACAGGGAAAAATTATGGAATGTTTAAAGATCTCCAGATAGGTTGGAACCATTGAACCAAAAATTAGGGAACTTGAATTAAGATCATAAAAATACCTCAATTAAGATAAATATAAAGATAGAGTCAAAATATCTCTTGAATAAAACATATACGCACTTGGAGAGAAATTGAAAAATCGCACTGATGTCAAGAATTTACAATTGGATGAAATATTCAAGAAGATAAAGGAACTTGACTCATTGATTTAGAATAAATATAATATACATGAAGAAGAAGTTTTTAGAATGAAGAAGGATTATGAAGAAAATATTATTATGATTGAAGATTAGAAAATCATACTCAATATGAAATGTATAGATTTGGAATCCCATTTGGTTAATCTTGATAAGACATATATTGATACTTCAAAAAATAATGAAATAATTAGTGCAGCAACACAACGTTCACTAGAGGATTCTAAATCTAAAAGTCCTCCAACATGTGACAAGAAGATCATAACATATTTTCATGATCTATCACAAGAATATGAGAAGAAATAGGTACCATACAAAAAAACCTGTGTTAATACCTCTAAACCTATTATCATGAAGAGTGCAGGTTGTAAGAAAAATACTAGACAAATATGGATGAATAAAAGATATAAGAAACCTACCACCATGACTAGGGTGGATAGGAAAAAGATAATGGAAGATTATTTCTCACATAGATCTCAAAAGGTCATTAATAATATCTAACAACCTTATATAATAAATACAAAGAAATCAACATTTTTTGGTCAATGTTTTTGCAACAACAGATATGGGAATTGTGCATTAAATTGTTTTTACAATCCTCAAAATGTAAAATAACAAAAGAAGACTATCTCATGGAGGAATAATCCTAATATAAAGAAGAAATATACATAAGACCAGAAGCATTTATTTATTATAAACGCTTGATATCATATGTGATGTATGCAATGGAAATGGCCACAAGGTTGGTACATGATCATTTCAAAATGTATCCAAAGATAATATGAAAATAAGATCATGAAATATTTCTAGCAACGAAGAAGAAACTTTGGGAATAAATCAGAAGATTGTTATGAATAGAATTCCTCCTAAGAAGGTATCAATGAAATATTGTGAGAAGACCTTGGATTCTAAATCCAAGAAGATGAAGGGTATTGTATCCAAGAAAACTACCAATAAAGATGACACTCATACAAACCCATGTGGATGGTCCAAAATTACTACAATAGTTACTAATGACATGTTAGTTATTTAGCCAATTGATTTGGAAATAATGAGGAAACATGAAGATTCACAAGCCAAGTATGGTGAAAAATAAAAAGATAAGCTTCCATATTATGAAGAAAATGTTCATGGGAGTTTGAAAACAAAAGGAAAACCGTGTGTTAAAGAAGTTCTATGTGACAGATTTATGCAATATGGTCACATTTCAAAAGGATTTTTAACCATAATACTAGATCAAGAAGCAGACCTTAAGAGGAGTAAGATTGTATCATCTATGATGGTTGTTAAGAAGAAAAATTATTTACACAAAGAAAAAGAGGATGTGAACATATTCATGCCACGAAAACATAAATCAAAATATATTTTCAAAGGTCCAATCATGCATATTGGATCAAATGGGGCAACATGGTTGTGAAGATCCTCTCAACCATGCAGTTCATATTGATGAAGCAAAAAAGGAACGGTGTTATTCCCTTAATATTTTATGTATTGTATTTATACTTATAATGAAGGGAATTAAATGTGAAGAAAGTTATTAGGGTAGAACCTGAGATACAGATAAGACTATCAATTCTTGATAGCCAAGATGAATAAGTCACCATATTTGAATTATTCCTCAATTCGATATTCAAATAAAGATATGGTAGAGGATCATTTTTTGATGAAGATAAAGATGTTCTATTCTTTAAAATTAGGATAAATAAGGTATCATCATAGATTGGTCTTATTTATGGTATCTAGGAGAACAATTGTTCAAGAAGATTATCCTTGGTGATGATGTGAAATTTTTCCAACGTGGATAGTCATGGGATGAAGAACCATTCTGGTGTTTTCTCTATACTAAAATTTCTTAAAATCCATTCATGATGAGATCTACCATTGTGAAGATGCTGATAATTATTTCACTTAAGGGGGATACTAATGGATAACGATAAATAATATGCCAGAATAATTATTTCAATTGTTATCTAACATGATTATTCTATAAATTGATTTAAGATCATGTCATTGTAAAAGGATTTTTGGGTATCATGATCAGGGTTCAAGAGACAGATGCAGACATATTATAAGGATTGTAAAACATTCTAAAATGACACAAAGAATATGATTTAGATGAAAAAAATAGAAGAGGAAACCATTACTGAATAAAATTCATCAAAACCTCACAAAAGTATCTCCAAGTAATGAAACATGCACCACAGGTGTGGTACTCTCAGTTGGACTCTTATCTAAAGAAGATTAAATTTAAAATAGAAGGAGTGGATCACAATCTCTATGTGAAAAATTCTTAGAAATATCATTTCATGGTTGTGGTGTACGTAGATGATATTATATTTTATGGAAGCAGGGAGGGATTGGTGGATAAATTTTCCAATAAAATTAAATTATAATTTAAAATGTCTATGATTGGTGAGATCACATACTTCTTAGAGATATAAGTGATTCAGAGGAAATATCACACTATTATTTCTCAAGAAAAGTATTCCAGAGAGTTTCTGAATAAATTCAATATGCATGAATCCAAACCAATTTTAACTTCTATTATAGTTGGGAAAATTTGTGAAAGCATGAGGATGGGGCATCCACCACAATGTATAGAAGAATCATTGGAATCTTACTGTATCTGATAGAAACATGGCTAGATATTTTGTTTGAAACATGCTTAGAGACCCTATTTTAGAGTAATCCTAAGGAATAACATATGGTATAAGTTAAAAAATCATGAGTTACATTTAAGGTAATTACAATTTTGGATTATACATTACTGCAGGAAGAGATAATGAACTATCAACATTTTTTTATGTTGACTGAGTTGTATATGTGGTTAATATAAAGTCCAAAAGTGGTAGAGAATTCTTTATTGGAAGGAAATTTATGGTATGGTTGAGTAATAAATAGGAAATTGCTTCTCTCAGTACTACGGAAGTAGATTATATCTCTGTTTAAAAGGCTTGTACTCATCTATAATGGATGAAGCAACAACTGACTAATATTGGTGGTGAGGAAAAATAGCAAATAGTGATTCATTATGATAACAAGAGTGATATCAATCTTACAAAGAATCATATTAATCATTCTCAGATGAAACATATTTAAATCCATTATCAATTAATCAAATACAAAGTTTAACAAGGCCTGATTAAAATGTATCATGTTGGAACTGATGATCAAGTGGATGACATTCTAAACAATCCACTGGCAGCGCAAGTGTTTGAGAAGCATTAGTTGAACCTTGGTGTTCATCCACCTCTATGTTCATGAGGAGGTCATGAAAGTTCCCCTCCCCCCATTTTTTTTAAACTATTTTAATCTATTTGTGGAAGTGATGTAGGATTATGGGGGAGATACAATCCAAGGGAGAGTGTGTTTTGAGCTCTTCAATGTACACATTTCGGTCTTTTGGTTTATTGCAAATGGGGGGAAATGGAGACATTTATGGTACAATTCAATGGTATAAACGTGGTGTTGCATAGAAAATTTATGGTTATCTGGTTACAGTATAATAGAATATGGATAAATTAATTATAGGTATTATGAAGAAACTATTTAAGTCATAAAATGATTCTTTGACATTATTAGAGCTTAGCTTGGACATCATTAAGCACTCTAAGACACGAGAGCCCAATTTATGATCCTCTTGTTTTATACACTGATCTTTTCTCATTTAGACATAGAGTGTTGGATGTTTTAATTCTCATATATCAGGCTATGATTACGGATGGTTCTTCATTGAATATATCTATAGATTAGCAACAAACCCAATGGGAGATATTGTTGGAAACCATGATGTTATTTTATGTAAATGGAGTATGGTTTGTGTTTTTTTTTCAATCCTCACATGGAAGATCATAGAGTTTTCAAGGAAAGGGATCTTATAGTTCAATATGACAACAATATTGAAGGTGGGATCTTTTCCTAGTGTTTTCCAAATTTTTGGGGTCCAAAAATTGTAAGATAGTTTTCATCACAAAAAGTAGATTTCCTTAAAGGCCTTATGAAAATATAGAAAAGGTGTGATTTTTGTGATGATGGAATTAATGAATATTGTTTTTTGAAGGATCAAATAAATATAATGGTGATCTATATGATAGTTATGAGCATTGAAAATGAAGATGAATTGGAGCATCACAAATGGTGATGGTGATCTCCACGATTGTGATAATTGTAGCATCGTGGTGTGATGGTTTTAAAAAATGATTTGCAGAAACATCAAATTACAATGGAGAATCGTGAATGGAGGAGATATATGAAGGTGTTTTTGAAAGATCTGGAAAATTTTCAAAGAGTCAATGGAGCATCACGAACTTTCGAGCCTATAAATATGATGTTACACCCACTTCATTCTCAAGAGTTTTTCAAGGAAATTATAAAAACACTCTGATTTCAAGAAGCTAAGGGAGATTCATGAATCTGGTTTTCTATGTGATCTTGAGCATCATAAAAAATACTATTTTTCTTGACTAATGCCAATGCTTTTGATTAAAGGGTACTTTGTAATGATGAGGTATTCTGTATTGACTTAGTGGACTTATCATAGGCAGTTTGTTCCACAAAGGAAGTGAGCTTCGTGAAGGTATTTTGTTCCATGAAGGTAGTCAGCTTCATGAAGGTAGTGATATTAGTGAATTAACTTCACAAAATTTAGTATTGAACATTAGTTTTAAGTGGATAGGGCTTTCAATGAGCATCAACTCAGGTTTACTATTCAAGAAGAGTCTTGTGCTAGATAGAGACAAATACTTTAATTTCAATCCATTGAAGTGACCTTCAAGTTGATAAACTGGGTTAGACTTCTCTCAAAGTAGTGATCTAGGGGGATTCGATGGAATTGTTCTAAGGGATGCAGTGAGCTATCTCAAAAATATTGAAATAGAAGTATGTTGGCCCTAAAGTGACTAGGTCTGAACTTTTGTATTCTACAACTAGTATAGATCAGTGGATTTAGGTATGACTGAGACCCTATCAGAATATGCTCCTTGGACTATCCCTTAGTGGTGAACCAAGTAAAACTATTTTTTTTATCTATTTTCATGTGAATGTTATATTAATTCACTATTCCAACAGACAGGTTTAACAAGTTTATAAAAAAGTGTGAATAAGATCCATCACTTTAGAAGAAAAAGATGAAACCCTGATTCACCCATCCCATATCAGTGGTGATCTGGGGCCCTACAAGTGGTATCAGAGAGAAGGTTCATGTTTTTTGGATACTCTATATTAAATCTATTCTCTATTGAAGATTTGATTTTTTTTCCTAAGTCTACAATGAAGTGCAGCTTTGATGAATATCTTGTTATCTCTTAGCATAAATCTATATCCACAAAGATAACGATGAATAGGAAAAAAAATAGAAGAGATATTTGAATAAGTCCATATTATCTAAATAATAGGTAGTATCTGACTTTCTAACAATGAAGATGTATCAGGATTTTAAGGTAAAGAGTGTGTGGCTCAGGTTTCCACCAATGAAAAGGACAACACTTCTACCTCATGTAAATCAAAATTGTCAAGTGGTCAGGAGGTATGTGTTAACACCTTTGAAAGTTTTCCTCAAAATAAATATTCTAGTAGAAGTGGGTATGTTGATCAATTTAAAACTCACATGAATTTGGAATTGATATATTAACAAAATATATTCATGATATTCCTAAAAAAATAGTTTCATTTTTTTGTAGAATCTTTCAATATATGTAGGAAGAGATCACCTAGATGGAAGAAGAAGTTGATTTGTTGAAAATAGTCTAACAAGAAAAAATTATTGAATATTTAAATCTCTCTATATAGTTTGGAACCTTGGAAGAAAAAAATAGGGAACAAGAAATAATTTCATCAAAATGCCTCAAAGAAGTTGAAGATAAAGAGGAGGTTAAAAAGTATCTTGAAGAAAATATCCATGAACATGAATAGAAATTGAAAAATAGAACTGATGTCAAGGGTTTATAATTGGATGAAATATCTTATAAGATCAAGGAACTTGACTCCTTGATTCAGAATAAAGTTAATATTCATGATGAATAATTTTTTAGAATGAATAAGTATTGTGAATAAAATATTATTAAGATTGAAGATCATAAAATCGTCCCCAATATGAAATGTTGAGATTTGGAAGCCCAGTTGGTTAATATTGAGAAGACATATATTGATACTTCAAAAAAGAAGGAAAACGTTACTACAGTTTCACAATGATCCCTGGAGGATTCTAAATCTGAAAGACATCTAACATGTGACAAGATGATCATGACAAATTTTGATGATCTATCTCAAGAAGTTGAGAAGAAAACGTTACCATCCAAACCAACTTGTGTTAACACATCTAAACATATTATCATGAAGAGTGTAGATTGTAAGAAAAATACTAGACACATATGGGTGAATAAAAAAGATAATAAACCTACCACCATGACTAGGGTGGCTAGGAAAAATACTATGGAATCCAATTTCCCATAGATAACTCGAAAATTCATGAATAAGATCCAACAACTTTATACAATAGATTAAAATAAATCAAGATTTTCGTGTCAATGTTAGTGCTGTAAAATATTTGGGCATTTTTCATTAAATTTGTGGCACAATCCTCAAAATTTAAAAGCAAAAAATAAGACTATATCATGGGGGAAGAATCCCGATATGAAGAAGCAACATCCACATGTCCAAAATAATCTGTTTACTGCAAACATATTTGGAGTTCTTGATAACATATGTGAGGTATAAAATGGAAGTGGTCACAATGTTGGTACATGCTCATCTCAACATGTATCCAAAGCTGATAAGAAAAGAAGATAAAAAAATCTTTCTAGGAATGAAGAAGAAACCTTGGGAATAAATCAGAATAATTTTTTGAATAAAAATCCTCCCAAGAAGGTATCAATGAAGTATTGTGAGAAGAACTTGGTTTCTAAATCCAAGAATATTAAGGGTAGTTCAACCAATAAAACTACTGAGATGGATTAAACATAGATGAACCCATGTGGAAGTTCCAAACGTGATGAAATAGTTCCTAATGACATGTTAGTTATTTGGAAAGAATACTTGGAAACATTGAGTAAACGTGAAGACTCACAAGACAAAGATAGTGAAAAAGGAAAAGAGAATTTTTAATGGGATGAAGACAAAGTTTATGAAAGTTTGAAAATAAAAGGAAACTTATGTGTTAAAGAAGTTATATATGATAGATGCATGAAATCTGGTCACATTACAAAAATATGTTTAACCTTAAAACTAGGGTAATAATTAGTTTTTAAGGGGAGTAAGATTGTATCATCCATGATGACCATTAAGAAGAACAATTCTCCACACAAAGTATAAGAGAATGTGAACAAATCCATGCCATGTCAACATAAATTAAAACATATGTTCATAGGTGCAAGCATGAAGATTGGATCAAATAGAGCAACATGGTTGAGAAGATCGTCTCAACTGTGCATTTCATATTGATGAATAAAGAAGGAACCACCTTATTAAAAAAATATTTTGTGTATTTTATTTTTTCTTATAATGAATGGAATTGAATATAAAGAAATTTATCAGGGGGGACCTGAGAAGAAGACAGTGTTGTCAATTCTTGATAGCCAAGATGAAGAATTCACCATATTTTAATGATTACTTACTTAGATATTCAAATATAGATATAATGGATGATCATTTTTTGAAGAAGATAAATATGTTATATTATTGAAAATTAGTATAAAGAAGGTACCATCATGGATTGATCTTATTTATGGTGTCTATGAGAACAAGTGTTTAAGAAGATTATCCTTGGTGATGATGTGAAAGTTTTCCAATGTGAACATTCACAAGATGAACAACCATTCAGGTGTGTTCTCTATACTGAAATTTATTAAAATCTATTCATGATTAGATCCACTATTATGAAGATTCTGAAAAGTATTTCACTTCACGGGGATAAAAATAGATAATGATGAAGAATCTTTCAAAATCATTATTTCAATTGTTATCTAACATGATTATTCAAGAAATTTATTTAAGATCGCATCATTGGAAAAGGAGTTTCAGGAATCAAGATCTATGGTCAAGAGATAGATTGAGATGTAGACATAGTAGAAGTCTTGTAAAACATTTTTCACTGACATAAATAATATAATTCAAATTAATAATTAGAAGAGGAAAAAATTATGGGAGAAAATTCATCAAAACCTCACGAAATTTTCACCAAGATATGAAACAGGAACTGTAGTTGTGGTACTCTCTAATATATTTTTATCTAAATAATCTCGAATTTAAAAGAGTAGGAGTGGATCACAATCTCTATGTGAATAATATTCAGAAAGATCAGTTCATGGTACTGATGTGTATAGATAATATTATATTTTTTGGAAGTAGGGAGGGATCTGTGGATGAATTTTCCAATCACATGAAATTAGAATTTGAAATGTCTATGATTGGTAAACACACATACTTTTTGGGGATACAAGTGATTCATAGAAAATATCACACTTTTATTTCTCAAGAAAAGTATGCTAGATAGTTTCTGAAAAATTTAATTTGCATGACTCCAAACTAATGTTAACTCTGATTATGATTGGGAAAAAACTAGGAAGACATGGGGATTGGACATCTATAGATCCCACAATGTACAATAGAATCATTGGATGCTGACTGTACCTAATATAAACATGGCCTAAAATTATCTTTGAAAAATGATTAGTGGCCTACTTTCAAAGTAATTAAAATGAATAACACATGGTAGTAGTTAAAAAATCATGAAGTACATTTAAGTTACATTCAATTATGGAGTATACTTTTCTTCAGAAAGAGATAATGAACTATCAGCATTTTTTATAATGACTGGGATGGAGATGTGGTTGATAAAAAGTCCAAAAGTGGTAGATCATTATTTATTGGAAATAAATGTATGGGATGGTTGAGTAAGAAATAGGAATTTACTTATTTTAGTACTATAAAAGTAAAGTATATCTCAGCTACAAAGTATTGTACTCAGCTATTATGGGAAAAGAAACAATAGACTAATATTAGTGGTAAGGTAAATCATCCTATGGTGATTCAATATGATAACAAGAGTGTGATCGATCTTAAAAATAATCATGTTCATAATTCTCATATGAAACATATTTAAATCAAGTATAACTTTATCAAAGACAGATTTGAACAAGGCTTGATTAAAATGGATTATGTTGGAACTGATGAGCAAGTGGCTAACACTCTGACCAAGCCACTGGAAGCGCAAGGGTTTTAGAAACATTGATTAAACCTTGGTGTTCTGCCACCTACCTATGAATGAGGAGGTCACAAAATTTCACCTCCTCCCATTTGTGTTAACTATTTTAATCTTTTTGTGAAAGTGATGTCGGTTTATGGGGGAGATATGATCCAGGGGAAGTGTGTTTTGAGCTCTTTGATGTACACATTCTGGTCTTTGGGTTTATTTTTAAAAGGGGGAATAGAGAAATTATATGGTATAATTAAATGGTAAAAAGGTTGTGGATAATGAAAAATTTATGATTATCTGGATTTAGGATAATGGAGGATAGAGAAATTAGTTTAGGTGTTATAAGGAAATAGTTCAATTCATGTAATGATTCTATGACATGATCTGAGGTTATCTTAGACATAATTAAGCACTCCGAGAAATGAGAACCCAATTTATGCTTCTCTTGTTTTCTACACTGAGCTTTTCTCACATAGACTTAGAGAGTTATATGGTTTGTTTCTCATGTATCAGTTTTTTATTACGGTTTGTGGTTCATTAAATTTATCTACAGATTGCCAACAAACCCAAAGGGGGAGATTTTTGGAACCAATGCAGATATTTTCTGTAAATGGAGTATGGTTTGTGTTTTTTGTAAATCTTAACATGGAATACTAGGGATTTTTCAAGGAAATGGATATTATAGTTCAATCTGACAATACTGTTGAATCTGGCGTCATTTCCAGGTGTTTTCCAAATTTTGGGGTCCAAAATTTGGTGGATGGATTTTATCATGAAAAGTGAATTTCCTTGAAGGCCTTATGAAAATATGGAAAAGGCATGAGTTTTGATAATATAGGATTTACGAAAAGTTTTTCATGAAGGATCAATGAAAGATGACGGGGATCTAAGCAATAGCGACAAGTATCGCGAACGATGAAGAATTGGAGCATCGCAAATGGTGGCGGTGATCTACATGATTATGAGAATTTGAGCATCGAAGTCTAATGGTTTGAAGGAATGATTCATGATAACCTCAAATTAAAATGGATCATCATGAGTAGAGGATCTATAATAAGGTGTTTTTGAAAGATCCAAAAAATCTTCTAAGAGGTGATGGAGTATCACAAATGGCCAATCCTATAAAAATGAGGCTACCCCCACTTCATTCTCATAAGTTTTTCAAGGAAATACATAAATGCTATAATTTCATGAAGCTAAGGGAAATTTGATAATATAGATTTCTATGTGATATTGAGTATCAAGAAAATACTAATAGTCTTGAATAATGAAAATAATTTTGATTAAATGGTTCTTCGCAATGATGGGGTATTCCATACTGACTCAGTGAGCTTCGTGAAGGTAGTTTGTTCCGTGAAGGCAGCGAGCGTTGTGACGGTAGTGATATTTGTGAAGGATTTCTATGAAAGTTAGTATTGACCATCAAGTTTTAGTTTATAGAGATTTTAAAGAGAATCAACTTAGGTATACGGTGCAAGAAGAGTCTCATGCTAGATAGTTACAAAGACTTTAATTCCAATCCATTGAAGTGAACTTCAAGTTGATAAACTGAATTAAACTTCTATCAAAGAAATGATCTAGGGGGATTTTATAGAATTGTTCCAAGGGACACAGTAATCTATTCCTAAAATATTAAAAAGGTAGTATGTCTAGAATAGACGGATTTGTGTCTGGACTTTTTTTATTCCATAACTATTAATGATTAGTGGATTTAGGTATGATCTACACACTATCGTTGTATACTCCTTGGACTAGTCCTTAGTAGTGAACCATGTAAAACTGTTATGTTATCTCTTTGAATGTGAATGTTTTATTACTACACTATTCTAATAGACAGATTTAACAAGTTCCTACCAACATGGAAATAAGATCCATCACTTTAGAATAAAAATTCAACACCCTAATTCACCCCTCCCCTATTAGGGTGCTCTGGGGTCCTACATCTTCTAGGTTATAGAATTTATTAGAGGCCGCTTCAGACATAGTGTCTTGGTATGATAATTACGTAGATGATGAATGATAACAACAGTTCTCTAGTGAGGTGAGGTGGTCACCCCTAGAGGTGTTGGGAATTTTAAATAGTGTAGGTATAGCTAGTGGTGGAGGTTTCTATGGTTGTGGTGATATATATTGTAGGTGGATGGTGATTTTCCATCTACATTTTTTGATCTCGTGACATGTGATTATTAAGCCACATGTTGTGTATAAAAGAAAGTGGTACATAAGGTTTTCAGAACCATGTTAAATATAACATGGTGTATACTAATGAACCATATACCATTTTTTATAGGTTATATGGATCAGGGTGTGAAAGAGTACATTCCAAACTATTCCCCTAGACATGCACACTATGTGGTCTTGATAACATGCAATTTTTTTGGAAACAAGACTTCATGTATCTAAGACATACATCCCACTATACTTTAGGTCTCTCATTCTATGTAACTCTTTATGGGTACATTATTTACTCTAACCTTGCATGGAAAAATGATTACATTATACACTTTACTTCTGTTTAAGGATCACATGTCATGTCAAGTATAGTTAATGTAATGAACTTTATAACATTTGGTGTTTTTCATATATTCTTGTTTGGGTATCATTATCAAAAAATATATATAGTCCATTACAAGATATTTATAATTTATATCATGTAGAAGTAAACTTCCATGTAATTGAGGAAATTTTTGAGACATATAGGGAATCTTGAGGTATTATTATTATAGAAACAATGATATTTTTTGGGAAAGGTGTTGGGAGTAGACATAGAGTTGATACTCACCCATGTGTTAGGGCACAATACTCTAGGTATGGGTTTCAATCAATCCCCTATTAGTATAATTATGATGGTGTGTGTCCTAGTATATGAAAAATGGATTTAATGTACTTTCCCACGTGTTAGTGCATTTACCTCTACCCAATTACTCATTACTCCCCCATGTGTTGGGGAACACTCCTCTACAAGGATTAGGTGGTCCCTGAAATGACACTCTTATACCTATATAAGTTTTTCTCCCCCATAATAATTATATAAATATGTTTCATATAAGTAATGAAATTTAAGTAGATTGGGTACCTTGGGTTTTATGATATGCAATCCATTTAGGGTGTACTTTGAGACGTGTCATTCAGTTGGATTGTTGGTGTAGACTTGGTGATGGAATTAGTTTTTCTATTATTAGAGCATATATGGACTTCTCCTTTTCTTTTAATAGACTTTAGTTTTGAGTTTATTTTTTCTTTTAACTTCCTTTATGTTTTTAAAGAATCATATAGGGTATTTTTATGCTCACCCATGCATGAGCCTCGTACCCATTCTTGTTGTGCCTATATAGATAATGCATAGTTTAGTGGTGACTTCAATGGATATAAAGATAGTGGATCCAAATTTAATTGGTGATTAGTGGTGATGATTTTTTTTTCTCATGTCAAGAAATTTTTTAATTATTATTTCACACTTCACTAGTTTGAGGTTTGTCTTTTTTAGGATGTTAGGACTTGTATTCGGGCTTATCTTTCTAGTATATCATTGTCAAACTATATGGATGTATAGCACGTGTCATATGAATTTTATATTATAGCTAATTTTTATGTTTATTTTTATTATTATATTCAACTATAAAGGTATATTTATGTGTGAAATTTTTTAGGATAAGGCCTCCCATGTGTGTGATATGCCTTCATGGTGCTAGTCACCATCCCCATGCCCATTAAAGGTTAGCTTAGGGGGGGCACACTTGTCTTACCACCGACTCAAGCAATGTCCTAAAGGGTCAGTTTGTGATAGAGTGGTATCAAAGAAGTTTAGTCATGGGGGTGGAGTTTGTAGTGATAAATTTTATGAGGATTGGTTTATGAAACTTAGGGTAAAGTAATAAAGAGGATTTGAGATTGGTTAGAAAACCAGGGAACCCAATATAAGTGCAAGAAAATAATTTATCCTTTCTAGATAACTTTGATAATCTTTTAATCGACTCACAACTATAAGGACTCATTTTCAATGTATAATGGGATAGTACATGCATCATGTAGCATGTTGGTTATGGTTTTTCTCTTATTCTTATTATGTTAACTCCAAAAAATATGCTTTGATATCCATGGGTTCATCTTGTAAAATATAGGATTCCACCCCATAGATAGTCAACTCAAATTCATACGTAGATATTTGATGATCCCATCATAGTGCTAAAACCTCCAGTCATGGATCAATTAAACAAATATCCATTAATACAGGGACTCGAGGAGGAGGTATCTCTACCCCGTGAGAAGAAATTTTATTCCCCACTTGTGGTGTAGAGCGATAAATTTCTACCTATAGAGAAGATTATAGTATCCACTGAGAAACACAAGACTACATATAGGATGAGGTTGTTTCATGTGTTTCAGTTCTTATGGCTTTATATCTTTTGAGGTGAGCTAGATCCTCAAGTAGTAGAGGATTATCTAGAGTAAGTAACTCATATATACCATTTGGATTGGATACTTGTTGACTAGATGGTGATTCTTACATCAATCCTTCTTTAAGGTGCAGTTATCCATTGGTGGATGTCGACTACTCAAACTCATGATGAGGTCACTCTACCCTATTCATACTTTTGTTCTTCTTTTGGGAGTAATTTTATGAAATTTTGTTGAGGATGGTATAGATTTATGAGTTATTTGAACATAAATATAGTATCATGGACATGTTAGAGTAATAATTGAGATTCTAAAACCAAATAAAATATTATCAATACTTGTTTCATAATGGATTTATATGGGCTCATAAGTTTGATCATGGACAATAGATGGAGATTCGAGTTTGGTTTTTACCTTTATACATCCCCACCTATATCAAACTATTTTATAGAGCCCCTATGATTAAGAGTCTCCTTCATGTGATGTGATCAAGAATTTAGGTAGGTTCTCATATTCTTATAGAAGATTCATCATCAAAATCTATCCAGTCACATATATCAAGATCCCTTTATCATAGGCATTAGTATTCATGATCTCGGTCAATGGTATTAATAGTAGAGACATAACTTAATGGTGTTCAACTAAAATGGAGGATTATTATGTTATACTTATGGATTTTGATGATGTATGGCTAAATATTTCTCCCAAGGCAAACAGCTCAGGGTGTCTAGATGGTATTTTGGATGGACCTCCATAATAGAGGCAATGTCGATATTAAGGGTCTACCTATAATGGAATGGGTTACCCTCCATGTTAAAATTTTATTAGAGGAGTAGATGAAACTATATGAGGATATGGATTTATTTTAAACTTTGATCCATGTCCAACACCATCTATAGGTGTTCAAAATTAGGAATTGGGTAATGGTGGTCAGGGATATAGACAGATTTATGTGATGGAAGTTGATGATTAGGCAGTTCCAGATATGTTCTAAGATATAATTGGATACTTGTCTACAATTTCACTCATACTTATCAACATCAGTGTGAGTCATTGTTTTCATATTGCAAAAAAATTTCCAAGAGTTTGGAACTCTAATAGATCTTCTATTTAGACCCTTTTTTTAGAGACACCTATTGGGGTGATCATCAAATCACACAAAACTTTAAATGGTATGAGATTAATCTAAGGAGATGTATATTTTCTTATGATATAATTATGGAGGAGATGATACCTTATGATGTTATACTTGGCATGGAATAGTATTATGTAGTCTAGTATTGGGTGGATTAATATCATTGTAATGTAATTTATAGTTGAATAGATAGGTCCAAGTTCATCTTAATTAGTGATTTATATCTTCATGTCAGAATAATAGGTCCAACCCTCTGGAAATTGTAACTAATTATCCACCAAAAATAAAGCTTATAAATTTTTGTTTTGAATACTTTAGAGGATAATATTTACACTATGGTGGAGTAGTACATTCATATCTTTCTTATAGTGACCCTCTCTTTTCAAAAATTAACATTGCATCATTTTTTTAGAATAATTAATACATTACACAAAAGGATTCCCAAATAACATATTAGTCTAGTGCCTTTGGAAACATGGAAATATAAACACTGGTACATAATTGAGCTACATTATCACTCACTAGGTTCTCCGTAACTATAACCCTAATTATACACATCAAACATAATAAATATCTTTATAACCTAGGGAAATTAAACACCAAAAGGGGTGATCTCATATGCTTAGTATGGGTAAAAAAAGGAGATATGTAAGCATAAACATGAGTATAAGGGTATGAAAGGTGATCATGGAATTGGAAGATCATACCCTGCATAAAAAAGATCATAATAATGAATCATGTCATAATATTAGACATTAATAATACATTAATCATAAGGTAATCAAGAGCATAATCAATGAAAGTGTAACATAGGAATAAGACATGGAATTGTAGAAGACACATAAGCATATAAAATTATTTCCATCATAGTCAAGGCATCACTACCAATGTTATATTAGTAGTATTAGTACACTCTCCATTCCATCTTAGTAGTAATAGTTCTCTCACATGACCATCTTGTAGTCAAGGTTTACTCCTAAGACCATCTTAGTAGACGAAGTCCTTTACTGAACAGAGTTCACTCCCCATTCCATCCATGTCTATCTAATGAGATATAAATCATTACCCATTTAATTTGTGGTAGATATAGGACTCACCCATATCATAATTAAATCATAAAAACATGTTCCATAAGAATAAAAATTGTCATATCATAACCGATGAAATGAAATGGGTGTCATAAACATTTAATTTTATCATTACCTGTGGAAAAGAGATAGGTTTCATAATCATTTCATCAAAGAATAAACCATGAAAAAAAGTGTGTTTAAAAATCATAAAACTCATGGAAGAGGAATTTTTTTATAAATATATAACCCATGAAAGATAAATAGGTTTCATAAAAATCATTCCATCAATACATAAACATTTAGAGAAAGGATATGAATGGAACCTTTGGATCCTTTCCCATAATGGAATGAGTAACACCAAAATATGCCATATTAGATGAAAAAAAAGTTAGAAATATCCTTTGAATATAATTTCTTGATGAAAATATTATTTCTTCTTTGAAAAAAAAAATTAAAACATAAATCCGTTTGAAAACCTTCTTCTCTGAAAACATACAAAAGAAGGTTGAAAAAATGTTAAAAAAATTTCTTTGAAAATAGATTTTAAAACATATAAAACCTTTTTTAAAACCATTTTCCTTAAAATTTGTATTTAAATATCATTTTAGAAACATTTTTTAAAATATGGTTTTTTAAATAAATAGATCTCTGACAGAAAATAGAAATGAGATCGAATTTTATTAAAAACATTTTCTTAGTTATCGTAAGTACCAAAGAGTGTAAAAATCATACCAATGCATGATGATATCATGAATTAACATATGATAAGATAATTCATGAGAGAAATTTATATATAGATCATAATATTTCATTAATGTAAGCATAATCATAAACAATCCTAATAAATGATGAGATAGTTTCAGAAAACTCTTACCACTTGCAAAATTTGAATCATACTCTCCATGTAAAAATATAAAATTACAATAATATTAAAATATAAATTAAATAATGATATTCATTATATAAAATTTTAAATTTCATTATATACACCTCGTAGAAAAATATTGGGGTATAGCAAAACATGTGTCTCAAAGAAGGCAAATTGAGACAAAACTATCCTACTGAATCGGTAACTTTTGAACAGTAAAGCACCATGAAATATAGATCATAAAATGAATATAAAGACAACCATAAATTTAATTATAAAAAACATATAATACATTAATGGGAATTATTTACACCACACAAAGGAATAAATGGTGAATAAATCATAAGTCTCGTGGAAATAAATGTCAGACTAGAAAACCCTTACCTTGTGTATTGACTCTCTTCGTACTCATACAATCCTCCTATAATATAAATATAAGTTTATTATAAATATATTAAAGAACCATATTATTATAAATAATTCCATATATTATTTTATTATGACTTTATATTATCTATTTATTAACAATTTCATGTTAATGTTACTCTTTAGGTATTATCTACTTTGTTTCTTGTGCATGTTTTGACTTATTATTCTTCATCCTCTTACTAAGATCATGAATTAATTATTTAAAAAATTTAAAACATGATATAAATGAAATATATATATTAATTATATAAATATTAATAATAATCTATAAACTATAAAATTATGAAATGGAATACACTGTTCATGTAGACGGTAGGTCATATGTATGCATGAACACTGTTTTCGTTTCATTATCATTTTAAAATAAAGTAAATGAAATATATGTGTGTGTGTGTCTATATATTATAATTAAATTATAATTATTATTTCATATATATCATATAATTTTACTAAACTTGTCCTTAATAAGTTCCATGTAATGTGTGAATGAATCACATCATTGTGAGGAGGCAGTAGTCCACACGTCCACAAATGAAGTTATCGTATATACCCAAAATGGAAAGAATGAAGGTGTTTTTATAAAATAATTAAATAAGATTAAATAAATAATATAAATCATATATATAATATAAAAATATATTTTTCATCATAATTCCCAACCATGAGATGTGGTAAAGTAAAAAATGAACAACATCATTTCGTGAGGTGGTAGTTCGTCGTACACAAGAACAGTAAATTCATTACCCATTAGATGGAAGTGTGTGTAAGTGGTAGAACCATTATAATAACAAAATATAATTATATTTATGATAATGGGGTAATTATATAATCATGTAATAATAATATTTTAGGGGTGGAGAATGAAAATATAAAAAAAGAGCTTGATGAAGGATGTTACATCTTCTTTGGGTAACTACTTTTGGTTTTCACAAAACGGATTCCTTGGATGGATATATGCCAAAATATATGATCCAATAATTAAGGTATTGATTTTGGGAAGATATTTAGGTAGAGTTTTTCCAATCCAAATGGATTGATAGGTGTAAATAAGTGTGAGGGGTGAGTTCCTTTTTATAATGGAGGAAGAGTGGCATTATTGTAAATTTTTGAAATGGGAATTCCATCGATGTTTTTTCAAAGAAAAGTGGCTCCAAAAATGGTAAAAAACATATAAAAGAGAATATTGGCTCTAAATATAAAAATAAAATGGATTTTGGACAAGTTTATAAGTTATTTTGGGCCTTAAGTTTAAGGTTTAATCCTTTGTGAAGCTAATTTTTCTCTTAATCCCTGTAATTAATTTTAATAAATTTCACTAATATTTTTGGTCAAAAACTAAGATGAATGTAACACCCCAGGATTTAACAATATGTTATATTTTTAAATAAATTTAATAGCTTATATTTCACGCAACACCGACATGGCTTGTGTTACACGCATCATTGAGTTTCTCTGAAACAACTCTTTAGTATTATAATTATTTATAGGATATATTTATAACTTATCCATTAAATATAGTAATATAAATAGTAATAAATAAATTTTAAATTTTATTTATAATTTTTTCACATAAATAAAACTTATATAATGAAATGCATAAGTTTTGGGAAAATAATTTTATGTTTAGAAAGATTATTTTCTTAAAGAAACTACTCGTTATTTCCTTTTGTGAACAATAATAAAATTAATTTTAGAAACTCATAGAAATTTAATTTGGTAAAATAGAAATCATTTTTGAATTTGGAATATTAAAATTACCTTAGAGTGAATTTTTTGTATTCTTCTGAAAACATTCAATTTTTGATGAATAGTGAAAAACCCTGCATTATTGTTTAAAAACCAACTTTTTCATTTAAATAATTATTTTAATTTAAATTGGTTTGAAATTAATAATAGATAAATAATACACATATTAACCCAATTTAGGTAATCATAATAATTTTTATAATAGAATTAAATAAAAAAATATTGAACTTTTGAATGTTACTTTTACCCGCCTTCTAGTCACATTTACTGGATTAGCATTAAATATAATTTTACCACTTATGTGAATTGAATTTTGAAAAACCATCATACATGGTTATAATAATTATAAAAAATTTGGTATAATAGGATCAAAATAACTTTTTTTGAATAGTAACTTTTGAATTTTATTTACCACACTTAAAGGTAAATAAGGTAATTAAAGGTAAAAATAATATTATAATAATATAAAATTACCCTAAAACTTGTCCTAATTTCATTGGATAAGTGTTTTTAGACCCAAATAGACCTTAGGTTGAAAATATAATCATTTCTAAGCCACTTGTGTAAGATTAGGACACTTATTATATTTTATTTAAAGAAGTGTTAAAAATGTCACATTCAAATTTTAATAACTCTATCGTTTTTAATATGAGGTTATATAAGTTATTTGGTTGACTATAAATAGTATATATAAATTTAAAATTTTTATCTACATAATGGTAATTTATTTATAATTTTTGAAAATAAATAATTAAATTACCATTATGTAGACATAATGATGATGTACTAATTGATATATTAAACAAAAAATCAATTAAATGATAATAATAATATTAAAATAAATATAATTTGAAATATTTAATGTCATATATGAATTTTTTAGATGAAATTGACATGTTTGGAATGAGTTAATGTAGTTTTTTCAAAGTAATAAAGTTGTTATGACTTTAACAAAAATCATGTATTAAATAGTGTCAAAATTTACATAAATGAGATTTTAAAATAAATACTATTTTATTAAATGATATAAATGTCATAAAAATATAAGTTTCATACAAATAAATTTGATAGTGTTAAATATATCATAAGTGATCCAATTGGGGTTATTTTGGTATTTTATAGTTACTATATTAACCATATAGTGTAAAAAGACAAGGAGACAAAGTAAGATTTAAAGTATTTAACTAAAGTTTAAACCCAAAATATAAAAGGGCACTTATCCTTCTATTTTATTCACACTTATAAATACCTTTATTTCAGACAAAACCTACCCATTTCTCATCCCAACTTCCATCACATCATCCTAGAGGCCATAATTTAGGAATAAATCCAAGCGAAGGAGTATTTTGTGCAAATCAAAAGAAGATACTCAAATAAGAGGTGTTTCAGACACATATGGAGAGTATTAGACCTAAGGTAAGGGAATTCCATATCACATTTATTTTTCATGATATAAAAGCCATTTTCACCACCAATTTCTTGTGTGTGTTTTATTTAATTCCCATATTATATTTTATATCATGAATACATTTATCTTCATGGTATTTAAAGATTCATTTGAAGATATTGGGCTTATTATTTAAATGTTCAAAGTGGTATGGGATGCTTTGAATGTTTAAAGAATTCATCCTTTATCCATTTCAATATTCTTGATATTATTTTACATAACTATTTATATGGATATAAAATTATTATAAAAGTCATTTTATATCTATTTTTAAGTTCATTCAAATGTTTTCCAAAATGAATAATTTTAAGGTTTTATGTAAGGGACTCTTTAACTAAAACATCATTTTAAATGTTTTAAACATTTATTCTTTGAAACATTTCTCATAAATTTCCATGTTTTCAAAATGGTTTTAAGGATTTATTTATATGTACATGAATGTTTTAATATTTTAATTACTTTCAAACGTTTCAATGTGGTGTGGGACACTTTGATGCAAAAATATCTCTTTAAATGTATTCTTCTATAAGTGCGCAGTTTTTGAATAAATGATTTCAAATAAAAAGTAGTGTTTGTATTAAGATATTTTTAATGGTTATATTAGAGTATTTTTCATTTATTTCAACATCCTTTATTAGATCTTATGATTAATTTAGTTTGATCTCTTATGATATCATTTACAATGTTTTATTAAATGGTTTATGATTAGTTTGATTATGGATGTACTATTTAGATACCATTCTTGGTTTATTGTTAAAGTATTTTAGGTCAGAATATAAAAATATAAAAAATATGGGGGTGAATTTTGACTCTTAAAAATCTTCCACAATTATGCATTTTGATGTCAATTGTATATTATTCGGATAAGAAGTGTTTATCTTCTGTATGAAAGTATGAGCAGTAGATAAAACAAAAATACAAAACATGGCTATTTATAGTGGTTCGGGGTATAAATATCCCATAGTCCACTCCACCAATTACTCTCTCTACGAGTTTGGATAATTTCATAAGTCAGGTCCCCATATCATAAGACCAATCCACAACTGAGTACAGGCAGTTGACACCATTATAAATAAAGCTTAAAAACAAAACCTCCTAGTTCTTTAACAGAGAACTGAATAACCACAGCTTATATAGACAAGTAGATACTCCATCACAACTGAGTACGAGTAGTTGAAACTCTAAATAAAATATATTGATTAAAAAGGTTTTGATTGAACTTCACAGTTGAAACAACTGATATTAGATGGATCTTCTTCTTTAGAAAATATTTTCTTCAAGAAAGAGCATTTACAAAGTGATCTAGTAGTAATAGATATTCAAATAGAAGTAGTAACGATTATACATACCAGGCTTATAGAAAATACAAGATTCAGAACATGTATATCTACAAAATGTATCCTCTTCTGTAGAAAATCGAGTCGAATCGATTATTGCAGTAGATCTATAAAATTTCATCACAAGAATGTAGTCTCAATTGCAAAAAAATATGATTGAAATATGTGGATCAATATATCACAACTTCTTTTAATCATACACACATCGATATTATAAAAAATATAGAAATAGAATAAATAAAGTAGAGAGCCTACTTTTCAATTCTAGATCCAACAAAATCACCTCATAAATCATGAAAATCAAATTTATAAGATAGCTCAAAGTAGTCATAATTTCCCTTAAGAATAGAGGAAAAATTATCTACTTAATACGATTCATTAAATCAATCATAAAGATATTTTAATTATTTGAAAATAATATTTAAATTAGCCTGATATTCTATAAAGATTGTTGCACGATACTCCAATAAAACCGTAAATTCAAATCTTCGGTGTTGAAAATTCAAACTTAGGGTTCCCTCACAAAATGAAAAAATACAAAAAATAGGGTTCTACTACGTATCATTTATTCTCCAAACATAGGGTTGAAAACGTAAGGTTGATCACAAAAGTAAGGTTGATGATCCATATATTTTCTTATAAAATGTAGGGTTCCATACTTACATAGGGTTCTTTAAAAATACTTTTTCTCTTTTTCAAATATAAGGTTCCATCCAAATATACGGTTCTTTATCTATACGTTTCTGTCAACATAGGGTTGATTAACCATATGTGATGATCTTTAAACATATGGTTTAATACAAACATAGGGTTTTTTCTTTATGTTGTGTTCTTTAACGTAAGGTATAAATAGTGTTTTTAGAACATGTTTAAGATAATTTCGAACACATTGATGCATATTCCACATGAATAATAAACTTGAATATAATTCCAAAATAAGGATTATAAAGAATATTAATTTTTTGAAATAAACTTAATGTAATATCATTAGTAAAAAAACAAGGGTGTTTGTGAACATAAAAATCAATAATATATTTAGAGTATTATTGAGACAATATATAGTCAACAATATCTCCCATTTTAATGATCACAAACCCCATAAAATTAATAACAGAATTTAGATTTTTAAAAACAATTAAAAGAAAATGATTTGAAATTTGATTTGATAGAATTATTTCAATAAAAAAGAAATGTTTTTTATCGAAATTTCTCCCCCCTTTTTGAGATATCAAAAATAAATTATAGAAAAAGATTAAAACACGTTTAATTTTGAATAGATCGGTAAGTGATTGTTATAATAATATGTTTAAACAAATAAAACTGGATTTTTAGATAGATACATAAACATAAAATAATATGAAATAAATCAATAAAAAATAAAAATTAGGAAATTTTATTGATCAAAAAATTGTATAAGTACAATAGTCATTGTGACTCATAAAAATGTATAGTTAACTGATATGGTTAGGGTATAAATGGTTGGGTAGTATTTGGCTCAATTATGGTTCTGTAAGATTATGAGATGCTTCAAACATTAATTTAAGCTCTTAAATATGTATCCTCAAATTATTTATAATACTATTCCCAAACATCATAACCAAAACTCTAGAATCTTGTCTAATATGCAAATTTTCAACCAGATTTATTTTTAAAAAGTTGTGCAAATTCTCCTCTTACTGCATAAACTGGTCTAATTTTTTTGTGAATTTGATCAGCAAAAATCTAATACCTGGTTCATTATAAGTCAATTGGTCAACTATAAATTTCTAATTGTCCAATAGAAATGATAAAGGAACACTATTTCATTGAGGATTTTGTAGACGATCATTCATGTCAGCCATAATAATGGTTATTTCCTGAAATCTATGAATCAAATCTGGAGAGGTAGATGAAATGATTTGACTGACACTACTATTGATTGACTCAAACTGACACCCCAAATACCACTTGAGAATATAAAATTCTGACTTAGAAAAAACTTCAGACTTGATCTTTCCTACCTCATTCAACATCTCTCTCTTGAATTCATCAAATTTCTTCTTGGAAACAGAATTTTCTTTAAGATCATGTAACATTTTCCTTTAAACATTAATCTCTTTCCAAATATTAAAATTTTATTCCTGAGACTTATTGAACTTAATCCTAATCTCTTCAACCTGATTAGACAAATAATCACATGTCCCTTCATCTGGATGTTATAACTGATCAACTGCCAAAATTTTTAAAGAACATAAATTAAACTCCTCCACATACTTATCCACTGGTTTTTCAATAGATTTTTCACTTGAATAAGATATACTATAAAGAAATTCTATTTTTTCTCTAGAAATAGACTCTTTCATTTTATCAAAATTATCAAAAACAGAGTAAATAAGATGCACAATAATTTACGTAGCCACATATTCTGATCTGAGCATCTGTTGCACTTCTAGAATAGTTGGCTCTTCCTCCTAAACAACTGGTAAATAAACATTTTTCAAATCTAGAATCTGGATTTCAACCTATTTATGTTCCTTAAGAAAATTCTCTTCTAAATTAACTGACCTAGTATCCTCACCTAAACGCAACATTGGTTCATCGGTAGGTGGATCTACTCTTTTCCTTGGTCTTACAGTCAATTCTTCTAGCACAGCTTCTTCTTCCTCTTATTATTATTCTTTAAAAAATCACAATCTTCTTTGGGTTAGTTTGGAAAGTCCTTCGCCTCAGGTTTTACCAATTCCTTTATTTCCAACAACACTTTTCTCCCCCTGAGAAAATGATCCTAATCATTATTGGTTTTCTTAAAAAACTGTCATGAGTTTTCCTTTTACATTGCTCTAGTAAAAACCTAACTTCCTCAAAGTTCCCACATTGATTAAATTGTTGTGATCACATTTTATTTGAGAATCTATTAAATGAAACATACCATTCCTAAACAAAATATGAGAGATTATTCTTCCATAAGGATAAAAGGTCATCCTTGCATCTGGCTGACAGCAGTATTGAAGATATATGAACATATACCTTGTAAAATTCAGAATTATTTTACTCAAAAATAGAAACATGATATACTTTTCTAGATATAAAATCTTTACCATTTCATCCATTCTAGGGAATATTTCTATTTTAATAAACATAAACAAATTTTTTTTATCTTCCTCGAGATCTTTGAAAAACTTATTCCCAATATTTATTTAACCAAAAAGAAAAGACATAATGTATTCAGACTTATTATCCTTATCCCTGATAGATCGTAGATCAAAATAAAATACCCCCTCATGAGGACAATTCAAAATTTGAGAATTTTCAGTGGAAAAAATGGAAAAATACTTATCTTCTATTCCAATTAAAACTATATCTTCATAATCACCAAAACTAAACTGAACAATATTATAGAAAACTTTTAGTTCTACCTAATAAAGGAACTCTGAGTTCTCTTCATTGAACACATATTCAAGACCTTTATAAGATAGCACTTATTTCTGGAGCAAATTCGTTTGGTAGAGCCATTCGAAATCTACCACTTTTCCTTGAATAATATTTCTTCTAGAAACTCTCTATTTCTTCATATCGTTGGCTTCACCTTCTTCTGTTCGCTTGGTTTTCTTTATTTCTGAGAAATGAAAGCTCTGATATTCTCGGGTTCTAGGGTTTTGAAAGAAAATAAAGGTAAACGAAAGTAGATGAAGGTAGAATAAGGTAGATGAAGGGTTCAGTATTCAAAAAGAGTTTGAGAAACAAAAAGGTTAGGTATTCGAAAGGTTTCTGACAGTACCTTGTTTCTCATGTCATTATGTAAGATAATTATGAGAATTTTTTTTAAATCACAGTGTGAATAAATTTAAGATAAAAGAAATTAACTAAAATGAATAGCAGAAAAAAAAATATTAAAACTAATAAGATATAAGTAATCAGTAAATAATTTTAACATAAATAAATTGGAATAAATAAATAAATAAATAAAATAAAACTATAAAAAGATAAAAATATTAAAATTTATTTAAAAATTAAATAAACCTAACTACCCCTTAATAAAATCAAAACTTACAGTGGTAAGTGGTTTAGTAAAAATATCATTTATTTGAAATTCAATATTTATAAATTCTAAAGATATATCCTTTTTAAAAACCTGATCTCTTAAAAATGATGCCTAATATCAATATGCTTAGTTCTTGAGTCAATTATAGGATTTTTTGAAATATTTACAGCACTTGTATTATCACATAAAATAGGTGTACTATTAAAATTTAATCCAAAGTCCATTAGAGTGTTTTTCAACTATAATACTTGGGCACAACAACTACCTGTAGATACATATTCTGCCTCATATGTTTAAAGGGAAACTGAGTGTTGTTTATTACTTAACCATGATACTAAATATTTTCTTAAAAAGTGATAGGTTCTTAAGATACTGTTTCTATATAATATACAACCTCTAAAATAAACATCTGAATATGATAATAAATTAAAATCAAAAGTTTTTGGATAAAGAAGAGATTGAAAAACATTTCCCTTTAAATATCTAAAAATCCTTTTGACTACAATAAGTTGAGATTCTTTAGAATTTGTTTGAAATCTATCACATAAACATACAAAAAAACATAATATCAAGTCTACTAGCAATAAGATATAATAAACTACCAATCATACCTCTATATAACTTCTTGTCCACTAGTTTTCCAGCTTCATCCAAATCAAGTTTTATACTAGTACACATGGGAGTTGTATATGCCTTGTTGTTCTCAAGACCAAACTTTCTCAATAAATCAGTAATATATTTAATTTGGTTTAAAATATTTCCATAATCTTATTGATAAATTTGAAGTCCTAAAAATAATTTCAATTCTCTCATCATACTCATTTCAAATTCTTTTTTCATAAGTTTTGAAAAAATCATTAAAATGTTTTTCATTAGTTGAACCAAAAATAACATCATCAGCATAGATTTTAACTAATAATATATTAGAAAAAATGGTTTTATTAAAAATATTTGTATCTTAAAATCCTACAGTAAATCCATTTTTCAAAATAAAAGAGCTTAATCTTTCATACCAAGCTCTAGGTGCTTGTTTAAGTCCATAGAGAGCTTTAGTAAGTTTAAAAACAGAATCTAGTTTTTGAAAATTTTCAAAACCCAGAGGTTGTTCAACATAAACTTCATCTATTAAATAACTATTTAAAAAGGAATATTTAACATCAATATGATATAATTTATAGTTCATATGAGATTTATAATCTAAAAGGATTCTAATTTCTTCTAATCTAGCTACACGGGAAAAATTTTCATCGTAATCTATACCTTATTTTTGGTTATACCCTTTAGCTTCTAATCTAGATATATTTCTATTTAAAATACCTTGATCATCTTGTTTATTTCTAAAGACCCATTTAGTTCCTATAACTATATAATTTGATGTTCTTTCAAACTAATTCACAAACTTCATTCCTTTTGAATTGGTTTAGCTCATGTAGCATTTCTAACATCCAACTCTCATATTCTAAGGCTTCTTCAAAAGATTTAGGTTTTAGTTGAGATATAAAGGTAGGTAATTCAACTACGTTTCCTCTATTTCTTCTAGTTTTTTTTCTTATGTCTAGGTCACATATAACAGTTTCTAAAGGATTATTCTTTAGGGTTCTATACTGTCTAGGTAAAACACTTTTAGGTTCATCAGTATCATGTTATTCTGAACTGGACTGAATTTTATTTATATTATTTTTAAAATAATTTTTTTTTTGTTTTTCATGTCTCATGTTGTCAGAATAATCATTAATTTCATCAGTTTGATATTTCTCTTTAATAAAAGGGTTAGTTTCATTAAACTCCACATGAACTGATTCTTCAACAATCCTTGAATTTTTATTAAACATACTATAGGATTTAGAGGTAGCAGAATATCCTAAAATATTCCTTCGTCAACTTTTGGATCGAACTTACCAAGATTATCCTTGGTGTTCAAGATATACACCTTACATCCAAAAACTTTAAAGTACTTTACTTTAGAATTTATCTTATTCTAAACTTCATAAGGTTTCTTTTTGAAAATAGGCTGAATTAAAACTATATTCATGATATATGAGGTTTTTATTACAGTTTCTTCCCATAATTAAGTAGTTAGACTATATTCATTTAGCATAGTTCTACCCATTTCTTGAATAGTTATATTTCTTATTTTAGAAATTACATTTTTTGAGGTGTTCTTGGTGCATAGAATGTTTTTTAATACCTGGATTTGAACAAAATGAATTGAGTTCCTGATTCTCAAATTCTCCCCCATGATCACTTCTCAATGAAATTATTTTAAAACCTTTTTCATTTTGAACAATTTTATAAAAACTTTAAAAAATAGTAAAATATTCACTTTTGAGTTTTAGAAAATAGATCCAAGTAAATCTAGAATAATCATCGACTAAAACATATAAATATAATTTTCCATCTAAACTTTTTACTCTTGATGGTCCAAAAACATACATGTGGATAAGTTCTATAGGTTTTGATGTAATAATTGTGTTAATATATTAGAATGAAAATTTGTGTTTCTTTCCAATTTGGCATGTAGCACAAAATCTATCACCATCAAAATTAAGACTAGGTGAATCAAAAACTAACTATTTCCTAGATAATTTCTGTAAAGAAAAAATATTACAATGACCAAGTCTCTTATGCTAGATCCAAGACTCATTTATCTTAGGAGTTAAACAACTCACTTTTTGTTTACACATGGAATTTAAATCCAAAGTTTAAAAATTATCATTTTTAGGTTCTATAAAGGTAAGAAATTTATCTTTAAACATAGAGTGGTAATTTTTAGAAAAATCAACATAATATCCATCATCACAAAGTTGAGAGATACTTATCGGGTTGTGCTTCAGCCCTTGTACATATATTACTTTGTTGATTCAGACAGTTTTTGGATCTCCAATAGCTCAAACTCAAATTATATTTCTATTGGAATTATCACCAAAGGTGACTATACCTCCATCTATTTGAGTTAGTGCCTTGAAGTTTGATGAGTTTTGTCACGAACCGTCCTCGGGGCCCATGTCGTGACTACCCCAAGCCTGCCTTCCATAGGCCAGGGGCTGGCGACTAGTACCAAGGTGTAAATCCCAGAAAAAGGGAAGGAATTGCCTTTGTAAAGTAAACCACAAACACCACAGTGCGAGCAGGCATAAGTAAACACTAAGTAAAAACTGGTACAATAGTAAGTGCAGAAAAGTAAGTGGGCCAGTATACAAACCCAAACTGAAAGTAAAGTACAACTGGAAAGGGAAAAACAGAAACTGAGAAGTAAAGCCGCAACGTCGACCTGTCCACTGGAAATTCCACCTGAAGGGTGGGTACAGAAAGTCTCCACTCCTCCTCGGGTCCATCCGACCACTCCGAGTATGTCCCACCTAGTGGTCCACCTCCAGGTACTGTCCTGCTCCGCAAGCCTCCACCACGATCAGCATTGTCCGTCGTCTGCAACCAACACAACGTAGTGTGGGCAAAGCCCGTGCAGGGGTGAGTATAAGCTACTCAGTAGGGACCCCGAGACCCCTGAAGGTATCCCAGAATCTATAAAGGATAACCATAAAGGAAAGATACAATCACGAAGTAACATCCGACACTGCTTAGGTATATGCCCATACATATACCTAAGTCATCAATTCTCACTCGGCTCCAACATCCGAGCTCAAGTACAACCCAATCCACACAGGAAAGAAAAACGTAAATCCACATAGGATAGCACAACACAATCCACATAGGAAAGCAAAACAGGATTCAGCTCACACAGGTACTTCTTCGTATGACATTAGAGATGATCGGATGTAGCCACTGATTCATCTAAGTCGTCGGACCCACAAAGGATCTGTAGGTACTAACCCCCGCAATGACCCACATAGGATCGATCATGAAGTTGAACCCATAGCTATTGAGAAACTCATTCTCCATCAAGTTCAGTGGGTATGCCGCTACAACCAAGAACTTCCCTCTAACCTTGGACTGCTGTAGTACTCCGCCTATCGAGTATTGTGGGCCTGCTACTACAACCAAGTGCTTCCCACCATGGGTCTGCCGCTACAACCAAGCGCTCCCCCTCATAACCCCTAGTGGTACTACTTCTGTTGAGTACCATGGTTTGTCGCTACAACCAATCGCTCCTCCGCTGTGGGTCTACCTATACAACAAAGCGCTCCCCTGTGCCGCTACAACCAAGCGCTCCTCCGTCGTGGGTATGCCGCTACAACCAAGTGCTCCCCCGTGCCGCTACAACCAAGCGCACCTCCGTCGTGGGTCTGCTGCTACAACCAAGCACTCCCCCCTCATAGCCTCCAGAGGTACTCCTTCTGTTGAGTACCGCGGGTCTGCCGCTACAACCAAGCTCTCCTCCGCCGTGGGTCTGCTGCTACAACCAGGCGCTCCCCACTGGGTTATCCGTAACACACAGAGTCGTTCGATCAGCAGTCTTCAAGTCTCAACTGGGTCTAGGGTGTCCGCACACAGCATGCTCGTTCGGGAGGGTCCGCTCCATGAGCCGAGAGGCTGATACATCAATGACACATAGTCCAGATTTGATGTATCCAAAAGTTCTGTATCGTCAAAAGGAACTCAACGTCGCAGACGGTGCATCAATCGGACGCCTGGTCTGAGAGTTATTGGCTTTTTCGTCCCAGGGGCCCGGTTGGTTTTTAAGGAAAAACCAACCCGACCGTACTCCACCTGTGTCCAAACCTCGGGCGGAGTAGCCAAAATATCCGTCTCACTTAGAGGAATTCAACAAAGTTGACGTCACGTCAATCGGATGTCCGAAGCTCAAGATATGAGCATTTCCGATCCGAAGGCCCGGTTGGTTTCGTGTACGAACCAACCCGGCCGAACCCAAAGTATTCTGAAACCTTGAGTGTGATATACCGAAACGACAGTCTCGATCCAAGAATCGCATCTCCGTTGGCGGCGCGTCGTTCGGAGGCCCGTAGCTCATGTTATGAGCAAAAGACCGAAAAGGTCTGGAAACGGGGGGTCTGGGCCCGGACTGACCCGGCCCGACCCCCCCAGGGTCGGCCCGAACCGGGTCGACCCGACCCGGGTCTGGGTCCGACCCGGTTGGGTGCGACCCGGCCCGGCCGGGCGGCCCGGCCCAACCTGGGCACGACCCGGCCGGCGGGTCGGCTTGGCTCGGCTCGGCCGAGCAAGGGAAACCGCGGGGGGCGTGCTGCCCCCGCGTGAAGTGAAGTCGCGGCCCCGCGTGGGGCCACCCTCGCCAGTTGATGCGGTCGGGCCACCGCGTCCCGCTCCTCCAGTCCCGCGCGGTCGCGGGACCGCGCTGCTGCCGCCGGCGGCGCGCCGGGGCGCCGCCGGTGGAGTCCGCGGGCCACCGGAGTTGCTCGGGTGGTCCGATTTCATTTCCGTCTGCACCGTAGATCATCTCGGGTCCCGTTCATCACTACGGAATCAATAAATCATCTTTGCGGCCTGTTTTGTTGTCGTCTTCCATTCCGCACACCAAGAACAAAAGGGCGGTGGGTTCGGACTTGTTCGTTGGTCCGCACCCACCGCGTTAGCGGTTTGAAACAAGACCATAAATCCCAGCAATTGATAAACCACGTCCCGCAATAATAATCCGCGACCCAACTTGTTAATTGGTTGGTCCGCGTTCTTGCCTTGGAGGAAAACAAACATGGGTATTATCATTTTCAAAATGACCCCTACCTTCGTCGTCGTCGGACGCGAGTTCGTCGCGGAATTGACCGTCGCGGAAGAAAAGGATCATCGCGTTGCGGAAGGGCATCACTGTCGCGCGGTACTCGGCGTCGCGTAGATAAACTCCGAGGATCAAGAACATACAGATTTAATTATAACAATTAAATCCATGTTGATGTTATAATCCACAAAGAATTAAAAGGACCACAATCTCCTACCTCAAGTTGCCGATCGAAGATTGTCGCGGGGAAAGAATGTCGCGGAAGAAGCGTCGGCGTCGCGGTACTCGGCGTTGCGTCGTCGATCTCCGAGGGCTCGGTGTTCTTCACGTTCTTCACGTTCTTCACGTTCTTCGCGTTCTTCGCGTTCTTCACGTTCTTCGCGAAGGAGGATGAAGATATTTAGATATTCTCCAAAGGTTTAACACAACAACCACATAATAAAATATGTCCTCATCTTATTTTATTATCAACTAAAGAATTCTAAAAACAAAAATAAGTAACGAACAATTAATTCATAGAATTAATTGCAACAAACTACCCGCCCAATTAATAGGGGCGTTAAGAATTTAGAAAACGCGTCAGTTGGCTTTCATTTAATAGGGGTTTTCGCGGGTAAGTTACTTAGCGGAAAAGAAACGGTGGGGCTCGTGCGGGCCCCACCTCACAAATATCCTACCAAGAGGGTAGGATATTTTGGGTTCCACCCTATCCACTTCAACTCATCTTAAGCAGCTTTAAGTGGCTTTAAACGACTTTAAGTGAAATAAAATAAAGTTTGTCGTACCACATTATTTTATTTCTTAACTTAAAGCCCAAAAATTAAAAACCACACCCGAGCAAACGCAATTCCGGAAGAGGCGTATCTAAGAAATTACCAGCACTGTGATTCCGTTGTTGCCCTCAGAATTCGATTCCGAGCACCGGTTCAAAAGTTAGAAAAACCCGCTTGTTCGTTCATTGAACGTACCCGATCCAAACTTCGGAAAATGATTCCGGGCACACCAGGCCTCGGAATCACGTGCCGTCAGAAACTGTGTTCTTGTAAAATTCCAAAGAAAATTAAGAAAAAAATTTCCTTGGAATTTACGGGTCTTTACATTACTCCCGCCTCAGGGATTTACATCCCCGTAACGATACATCATAAACTAGGGAAACAAATGTGGGTACTGAGCACGCATCTGAGCCTCCCGCTCCCAAGTGCTCTCCTGGAGGTTCTCATGCTGCCATCTGATGCGCACTAGAGAAATCGATCATCCACGTAGGACCCGCTCCTGTAGATCCTTGATCTCCATCAGGACCTCCGCAAAAGTCTCCCCATCACCAACGTCTAGCTCCCCATGGTAAATGATATGCGTCGGGTCGTTCACGTATCTCCTCAGCTGAGATACGTGGAAGACGTCGTGCACTCGGTGCAACTGAGGTGGTAGAGCCAGCTGATAAGCCACCCCGCCAATCCTACTGAGGATCTGGAATGGTCTGATGAAGCGTGGAGACAACTTTCCGCCTCGGCTAAATCTCCGTAACCCATGTCGAGATGAGACCTGCAAGAAGACGTGGTCGCCATCCTTGAACTCTAGTGGCCTCCGCCTCCTGTCAGCATAAGACTTCTGCCGGCTCTGAGCTGTCCTCATCCGCTCCTGGATGACCTGGACCTTCTCTGGTCCTATAAGAGCTGCTGAGATTTCTTCTTTGCCAATAAGAAAAATCCAGTCTCATCCCCTAGATGAATCATGTTCTTCGCCTAATACAGTAAATCCTGACATGGATGATACTATTCCATACCAAGGATGATGTCGTAAGGCCTCGACGCTACTACCAAGAGATCCAACTGTTACTCTCGCTTCCAAGGGTTGAGTCACACTGTCAGCATCAGTGTGTGGTCGCTAGGTCTCCTCCAGTAGGTATCTCAAAGTGAGGGTCAAGTCAACGATCTTTAAACTGGAACCTCTTAGTAACAACATAAAGAGAGGACAGGAAGGTAAACGCCAAAAGAAAAGTGTCTTTTATAACTGCAGCTCAAAGTACAAAGACACAAAACATCTACAAACAAACATCAATAATGCTAGAAGCAGCGTAAAAAAAAGTCTATAGGTCTGGAGCTAGTCCCGCTCCTATCCATCTCCTCTCGGAGCTCCATGATCATAGGCCTCAACTGCCTGAAGCAGAGCTCTCCCATGTCCACCAGCTCCCTGCGGTCGGGGTGGACCTCCTGGTGGTGGTGGTGGCAACACCTCGAAGCGTCGTCCACCTCCAGCTGCATGGCCAGTTCCCCTGCCACGGTCTCCTGCTCCATGTGATCCACCTCGATCAAACCTCTGCCTCTGCCTAGGAGGTCCTTCGTTCATCTGCTGGTCATCCGTATGGCGGGTCGGACAGTCACGAGCCATGTGACCAACCCCGCCGCAGGAGTAACACTATCCGCTCATGGTAAGTCGTTATCCACCTCGGGTGCCTCGCACAAACGATCTTGTCTCACGTGGTCGACCACCGGTAGGTCTAGTCCTCTTGGACCCCTGCGTCATTTGTCTACTGTCTGCTGCAGAAGACTCTGTCGCATGCCGGCTAGTGGTGGGTCTTGCTGCTGGAGACTGCTCAGCAAGGAAACTCTCTACTAAGAGGGCTCGCTCCAACACCCCTGTCTGTGTCGGAATGCTGTGAGAAACAACTGAAGCTCTGATCTCTCTCTTGAGCCCCTGCTCAAAGGTTCTGGACTTGAAGAATGGGTCCCGTACCATGTTTGTGGAATAGCGCGAGAGATCGGTAAACCTTGTCGCGTACTAGGCTACTGTCATGCTGCCCTGCCACATCTGTAGTAGCTCCTGGATGCGCACCGCTCGGAGGGTGGCTGGGACGAAATCTGAGCGAAAAAGGCTCTCAAAGTCCGTCCAAAGGAGTGGTGCCTCGTCGTGCACCTGGAGTATCAATCTCCACCATCTGTCTGCTGCCGCATGCAGGAGGCTCGCTGCAAGGACCACCATAAAGTCTGCTGGTGTCCTCACTAACTGGAAAACTCATACAACCGCCTCCAGCCAGTCCTCGGCTGCCTGGGAGTCCGTCTCCCCGTGGAACATGGGCAGTTGCTGGCGCTGGAACTCATGCAGTGCACTAAGGCGACGTGCATCTTCAGCGGCTGGGGCTAGAAGCATCGGTGGCTCGGCGGGTAGAGGTATCGACAGTGCCTCTGCTGTCAAAGGGCCCTGCACCGAGGCCTCGTCGCTCAGTGGGCTGTCGTCACGCTCAACTCTCAGAACCCTAGCTGGCTGCCATCGTGGGGGCATCCTGAAAAGGAAACAGGTGTGCCACGGTCAGAACAGTATACCTGGTGAGCTGATACAAGTAATCACAAAGAAAACTTGAAACACACATGCAATCAATGTTTTCGTGCATTAAGTCGGAAATCATAAGTCAGGGTCCTGGTGTACGGATACATCGGCCGCCGCACCAACACTGGGCTCCTTGGACTGATAACCACACTCAATACGCTAAACACTATTACTTCACATAGAAAAAGATCAGAGTCCCAAGTTCTGCGGTAGAACCGAACTCCTCTGATACCAATTTGTCACGACCCATCCTCGGGGCCCGTGCCGTGACTACCCCAAGCCCGCCTTCCACAGGCCAGGGGCTGGGGACAAGCACCAAGGCGTAAATCCCGGAAAAAGGGAAGGCATTGCCTTTTTAAAGTAAACCACAAACACCATAGAGTGAGAAGGCAGAAGTAAACACTAAGTAAAAACTGGTACAACAGTAAGTGCGGAAAAGTAAGTGGGCCAGTATACAAACCCAAACTGAAAGTAAAGTACAACTGGAAAGGGAAAAATAGCAACTGAAAAGTAAAGCCGCAACGTCGAACTGTCCACTAGAAATCCCACCTGAAGGGTGGGTACAGAAAGTCTCCACTGCTCCTCGGGTCCAGCTGACCGCTCCGAGTACGTCCCGCCCAGTGGTCCACCTCCAGGTACTGTCCTTCTCCGCAAGCCTCCACCACGATCAGCGTTGTCCGTCGTCTGCAACCAACACAACATAGTGCGGGCATAGCCCCTGCAGGGGTGAGTATAAGCTACTCAGTAGGGACCCCGAGACCCCCGAAGGTCTAACAGAATCCATAAAGGATAACCACAAAGGAAATATACAATCATGAAGTAACATCCGACACTGCTTAGTTATATGCCCATACATATACCTAAGTCATCAATTCTCGCTCGGCTCCAACATCCGAGCTCAAGTACAACCCAATCCACACAGGAAAGCAAAACGTAAATCCACACAGGATAGCACAACACAATCCACATAGGAAAGCAAAATAGGATTCATCTCACACAGGTACTTATTCGTACGATGTTAGAGATGATCAGATGTAGCCACTGATTCATCTAAGCCGTCGGACCCACAAAGGATCTGTAGGTACTAACCCCCGCAATGACCCACACAGGATCGATCATGAAGTTGAACCCATAGCTATTAGGAAACTCCTTCTCCATCAAGTTCAGTGGGTATGCCGCTACAACCAAGGGCTTCCCTCTAACCTTGGACTGCTGTAGTACTCCACCTATCGAGTATTGTGGGCCTGCTGCTACAACCAAGCGCTTCCCACCATGGGTATGCCGCTACAACCAAGCGCTCCCCCTCATAGCCCCTAGTGGTACTCCTTATGTTGAGTACCATGGTTTGTCGCTACAACTAAGTGCTCCTCCACCGTGGGTCTGCCGCTACAACCAAGCGCTCCCCTGTGCAGCTACAACCAAGCGCTCATCCATCGTGGGTCTGCCGCTACAACCAAGCGCTACCCCGTGCCGCTACAACCAAGCGCACCTCCGTCGTGGGTCTGCTGCTACAACCAAGCGCTCCCCCTCATAGCCTCCAGAGGTACTCATTCTGTTGAGTACCACAGGTCTACCGCTACAACCAAGCGCTCCTCCGCCGTGGGTCTGCCGCTACAACCAAGCACTCCCCACTGGGCTATCTGTAACACACCGAGTCGTTCGATCAGCAGTCGTCAAGTCTCAACCGGCTCTAGGGTGTCCGCACACAGCATGCTCGTTCGGGAGGGTCCGCTCCACGAGCCGAGAGGCTGGTACATCAACTGACACATAGTCTAGAGATGATGTATCCAAAAGTTTCGTATCGTCAAAAGGAACTCAACATCGCAGACGGCGCGTCAATCGGACGCCCGGTCTGAGAGTTATTGGCTTTTTCGTCCCAGGGGCCCGATTGGTTTTTAAGGAAAAACCAAACCTAACGTACTCCACCTATGTCCAAACCTCGGGCGGAGTAAGCCAAAACATCCGTCTCACTTAGAGGAATTCAACAAAGTCGACGGCACGTCAATCGGACGTCCGAAGCTCAAGATATGAGCGTTTCCGCTCCGAGGGCCCAGTTGGTTTCGTGTACGAACCAACCCGGACAAACCCAAAATATTCTGAAACATTGAGTGTGATATACCGAAATGACCATCTCTATCCAAGGATCGCATCTCCGCTGGCGGCACATCGTTTGGAGGCCCGTAGCTCAACTTATGAGCAAAAGACCGAAAAGGTCTGGAAACAGGGGGTCCGGGCCCGGACGGACCCGGCCCGACCCCCCTGGGTCGGCCCAAATCGAGTCGACCCGACCTGGGTCTGGGTCTGACCCAGTTGGGCACGACCCGGCCCGGCCGGCAGGTCGGCTTGGCTCGGCTCAGCCGAGCGGCCGAGCAAGGGAAATTGCGGGGGGCGTGCTGCCCCCGCGTAAAGTGAAGTTGCGGCCCCGCGTGGGGCCGCCCTCGCCAGTGAATGCAGTCGGGCCGCCGCGTCCCACTCTTCCGGTCCCACGCGGTCGCGGGACCGTGCTGGTGCTGCCGCGGCGGGTCCGTCCGGCGGCGCGCCGAGGCGCCACCGCCTCCGGCCGCCGGTGGAGTCTGCGGGCCACTGGAGTTGCTCCGGTGGTTCGATTTCATTTCTGTCTGCGCCGTAGCTCATCCCGGGTCCCATTCTTCACTGCGGAATCAACAAATCGTCTCTTCGGCCCGTTTTGTCGTCGTCCGCCATTCCATACACCAAGAACAAAAGGGTGGTGGGTTTGGACTTGTTCGTTGGTCCGCACCCACCGCGTTAGCGGTTTGAAACAAGACCATAAATCCTAGCAATTGATAAACCACGTCCCGCAATAATAATCCACGAACCAACTTGTTAATTGGTTGGTCCGCGTTCTTCCCTTGGAGGAAAACAAACATGGGTATTATCATTTTAAAAACAACCCCTACCTTCGTCGTCATCGGACGCGAGTTCGTCGCGGAATTGACCGTCGCGGAAGAAAAGGATTGTCGCGTTGCGGAAGGGCGTCGCTGTCGCGCGGTACTCGGCGTCGCGTAGATAAACTTCGAGGATCAAGAACATATAGATTTAATTGTAATACTTAAATCCATGTTGATGTTATAATCCACAAATAATTAAAAGGACCGCAATCCCCTACCTCAAGTTGCCAATCTAAGATTGTCGCGGGGAAAGAACGTCGCGGAAGAAGCGTCGGTGTTGCGGTACTCAGTGTCACGTCGTCGATCTCTGAGGGATCGGTGTTCTTCGCTTTCTTCGTGTTCTTCACGTTCTTCACGTTCTTCGCGTTCTTCACATTCTTCACGAAGGAGGATGAAGATCTTTAGAGATTCTCCAAAGGTTTAACACAACAACCACATAATAAAATAAGTCCTCATCTTATTTTATTGTCAACTAAAGAATTTGAAAAACAAAAATAAGTAACAAACAATTAATTCATAGAATTAATTGCAACGAACTAACCACCCAATTAATAGGGGCGTTAAGAATTTAGAAAACGCGTCAGTTGAATTTCATTTAATAGGGGTTTTCGCGGGTGCGTTACTTAGCAGAAAAGAAACGGTGGGGCTCATGCGGGCCCCACCTCAAAAATATCCTACCAAGAGGGTAAGATATTTTGGGTTCCACCCTATCCGCTTCAACTCAGCTTAAGCAGCTTTAAGTGGCTTTAAGCGGCTTTAAGTGAAATAAAATAAAGTTTGTTGTACCACATTATTTTATTTCTTAACTTAAAGCCCAAAAATTAAAAACCACACCCGAGCAAACGCAACTCTGAAAGAGGCGTTTTTAAGCAAGTATCGGCGCTTCGATTCCATCGGTGCCCTCGGAATTTGATTCCGAGCACCGGTTCAAAAGTTAGAAAAACCCGCTCGTTCGTTCATTGAACGTACCCGAGCCAAACTTTGGAAAATGATTTCGGGCACACCGGGCCTCAGAATCACATGCCGTCAGAAACTGCGTTCTTGTAAAATTCCAAAGAAAATTAAGAAAAACATTTCCTTGAAATTTACGGGTCTTTACAAGTTTACACTAATATGCCTAGATAATCCACTATCCATACACCATATATATTTTCTTTTTCTGTGACTGGTTTCCTACAAAAGAAATTTGAACAAAAGTTTGTTTTGGTACCCATATCCTCTTGGGTCCAGCAGTGTTAGTTATAAGAGATCTGGGAATCCATATCTTCTTTGTTTTTCCATAAATCATGTAATTTTATTCATATAAACTTTTTGAAATAAAAGATTTTTTAATTGCATTATTTTACGATTTCTTAAATAACCATTTTTTGTTATATGTCCTTCTGGTTCACAAAAATGACAAGTAACAATTTTTGATTTGGGAACAAAATATATCTTATATATTTTGATTTTTCATCCCTTCTTCCTATAACAAATTTCTTCTTTTTAATTACATTTTTACCAAGAATTTCATTCAGAATATTTTATACTTTTGTAAAGAATAGAGAAAAACTTTTTATAAGTTTCTACTTTATCTTGTAATGCATTAATATTATTTTCATGATCAGCACAGTTTTTGGTAGATGAGTTAAATTTTTCAATTAACTACTGATGTTGTTTAAGTAAAGTATCTCTTTCTCCTAATATAGCATTGTGAATATTCTTTAAAGATTTTTGTTTCTTTAATAAAAAGTCATATTTTTCTTCTAGCATTGTCCAGTAGGAACCTAATTTATTATTTGAATAATTTGAATCAGAATTAGAATTATAATTATATGAATAATAATTTTGTACCTTATCTTATTCTACCATGAAGCACATATTTGATTTCAAATTTGATTCTTCCTTTTTTAAATCTAATTTTGGTGAGTTGCTTGAGTCTTCAGAAACACTCTATGTATCCTTCATTTCTCTTCTTCGTTTTTGTTCAAAATCATCATTTTTCTGATATTTATTTTCTATCTTTCCCTTTTCACCTTTTGGATGAGGAAAATTAGGTCCTATAAGACCTAATTTCTTACATTAATATAATTTGACTTCTCTTGAGTATTTATCATCCCTTTTGAAGGATTTTATGAATCCTATTTTATTTTTATAAAACTTGCTAAACTTTATGGATAATTGAGCCAGATCCATTTTAGAATCAGATGTATCTAAATTATTTTCTCCTCTAGATTCTTGGTTTTTTTTATTTTATTTTCATATATTACCTTTAGAGAAGTATTATCCTTTTTCACTAAGACTTTATGATATTCAGCTTCATCGTGCATTTCATATTCATACATCATCACTGTCCCAATTAATTCTCTCATTTTCAGATTTTTGAAAGGTGATTATTGTCAAATTGTAGCTGATATACCATTCCATTTAGTAGGTAGTACTCTCAGTACTTTCAAATATTGATTTTATTATTTGATAGGATCACCTAAGGCTGTAATATTATTGATAATATCTATAATCCTTCCATTTATTTGAGTGATACTATCTCCCTCAAACATTCTAAAAGTATCAAATTTCATCTTTGTTGTTTCATACCTCATTTTTCTTACATTATCTATTCCTTTATAGGAAACTGTAATAGTTTTCCACATTTCATAAGTATTAGGACATTGTGATACATGATTGAATTCATCTAGTCCAAGACCACAGATAATAGCATTCGTAGATTTAGAATTCATGTCATACTTAGCCTCTGTAGCAGCAGTCCTAGTTGTAGGATTTTCAAGAATTATATAAGGAGTAATGATCTTTGAGTAGACTTTAAATCTCAGATTCTTCAAATAGATAATCATCTGTGGTTTCTAGAATCCATAACTTTTACCATTGAAATAAGGATCACAAACCATTGACATTACTTCCCTTTGATCATTCATTTCCATTTTTATATAGACCATATACTTTTATCTTGTTATAGATTTTTCCAAAATCTCTCCTTTGATACCAATTGTTAGGTTGGAATATAAAAATATACACTAGAGGGGGGTGAATTGTGTCTTTTCAAAATATTTCATAATTCTGCCTTTTGATATCAAATTTAGATTATGAAGATAAGAAGTGTTTATCTTCTGTATGAAATTATGAGCAGTGGATAAAACAGAAATATAGAACATGGCTATTTATAATGGTTTAGGGCATAAAGTTCCCCTAGTCCACTCCACCAATTACTCACTCTATGAGTTTTGTGAATTTCACTAGCCAGGTCATCATATAATAAGACCAATCCACAACTAAGTGCATATAGTTAAAAACTTTACAAATAAGGATTAAAATAGATCCTTTTGGTTCTTTAACAGAGAATTGGATAACCACAGCTTAGATCGAGAAGTTGATAATCCACCACAACTGAGTACAAACAGTTGAAACACTCAATAAAAAGATATTGATTAAAAAGGTTTCGATTGAACATCATAGTTAAAACAACAAGTCACAATAGATGGATATTCTTCTTTAGAAAATAGTTTCTTCAAGAAAGATTAGTCCCAAAGTGATTTTATTACAATAGATACTCAAATAAAAGAAGCAACAATTAGCAGTAGAAGACTTACAGAAAATACAAGATTCAGAATATTTATATCTCCAAAATGTGGCCTCTTATGTAGAAAACATAGTATGATCAATTATTGTAGTAAATATATAAAAAAATATTCACAAGAATGTAGTTTCAATCCCAAAAAAATAGTGTCGCAATATGTGGATCAATATATCATAGCTCTTTTTAATCATACACACATAGATATTCTAACAAATACAATGATAGAATAAATAAAGTAGAGAGTCTTCTTTTCAATTTCAAATTCAATAAAATCACTTTATAAATCGTGACAATTCAAATTCATATGATAGCTCAAATTAGTCATAACATACCTTAATAATAAGATAAAATCTATCTACTTAATATGATTCTTTGAATCAATCATAATGATCTTTGAATCATTTGAAAATGAGCTCTAATTATCCTGATATTCCACAAAGATCGTTGCATGAAACTCTGATAAAATCGTAAATTCAAATCTCTAATGTTGAAAAATAAAAGATAAGGTTCCTTCACAAAATAAACAAATACCAAACATATGGTTCAACTATGTAGCATTCATTATTTGAATGTATGGTTGACAACATAAGGTTTATCACAAAATTAAGTTTGATGATCTATATATTTTCTTCTCAAATGAAGGGTTCCATACTTACGTAGGGTTCTTTAACCATACTTTTTATCTTTTTCAAACATAAGGTTCCATCCAAATGTAATATTATTTAACCATAAGTTTCTTTAAATGTAGTTTTGATTAACCATACATGATGATCTTTCAATATAAGGTTTAATAAAAATTTAGGGTTTGTTCCTTACATTATGTTCTTTAATATATGGTATGAACAGTGTTTCCAGAACATGCTTAAAATCATTTCGAACACTTTGACAAATATTCCACATTAATAATAAGATTGAATATAATTACAAAATAAGGATTATAAATAATACTAATTTCCAGAAATGTAATTCAATTAATATCATTAGTAAAACAAAAAAAAGGTATTTGTGAGCATCAAAATCAATCAGATTTATAGAGTATTTTTGAGACAATACATACCCAAAAAATCTTCATATTTTGTAAACAAGTATTTATTATGAATGATTATGTTGTTTATGTTTCACCATTTTCATATAAGGAATGTATTTGACTTAGTAAGTGATGGGTGAGACCCGTTATAGCCCCTCAATGTATCGGTATGTCTCATGAGACGAAATAAGTTGGTGACAAACCATTCACATTTGTTTCCAAGAAGTTTTAAATTGTCAGAAGGATAGATCTTGATACAAATAAAATGGGTTTCTACCCACAGACTTAAACTATCATGAGGATATATCACGATAATAGCTATCTTATCAGTAGGATAGGATTTGACACAAATCATACAGGTTTCTACCCACAGACTTAAACTGTCATGAGGATAGATCTTGAAAATAGCAATCATGAGGATATATCTTGATAGTGCAGACATTCGGCATTATGAATTCTCTTATTATGATATTTGGTATTGATATTACATGTATTTATTTGACTAGTATAATATCCATGTGAATTTTTAAATGGAGTTATTGGATTTATTCTTACCATATTATGTTGAAAATTTTGTTTAAAAGGATTGTGTTTCAGTTTAATACCTTGCCTTAAAAGTTTATATTTATTTATAAAATCTTCTACAGTATTTTTTACCCTTACTGAGAATATAATCTCACCCCTTTATTATGTTTTATTTTCCCAAGATTCCAAGAAGTATTTTATGATTGATATTCAGAGTTAAGCTAGGAGAATAATTTCATTCTCAAAGAATTATCTATGTTGTATATTATGTTTTGAATTGTAATGTAAAGTACATTTGTATAATATTTTTTACAAGACTACTAAACTAATCATTCCTTAGGGATTTGATTCATTATAATAATTAAAATATATTAAAATAATGTACAAGCTTTGAGCATCTGGGGTTAGGGCGTTACATTTGGTATTAGAGGAAGTTTAGCAACAACCTTGGAAATTAGATTTAGAATACATAGATTAGAAAACATAACCCTATGAATGAATTTGAGAATAAGTCTAAGTACAGTATATCATCCTTTAGATTTGGTAATTGATAACCTTGGTTAATCATATGGACTTATGGATTGATAATAAGATTTCATCATTTAGATATCCTATAATTGATTCTTCATGACTCTATCACTATGATTAGTGTTTCTCACTTTGTTCTTTGAGTTTTGGTAAATGGTTAGGATCAGTAAGGTTACAAGAAAAATGGTTATACTGCTGGTAATAAAGAGGCTAAAAAAGAAAAATGATATGAAGGAGGTATTATGGAATATGATGTTGAAGCGTAGTAAAGGGTTTAAGAGTGAAGTTAAATGATTAAAGTTAATTTATATCTGGATTCAAGAATTATTTCATCATTGGTGCTCTGGTTATAGGAATCATAAGATATGTAAGGATCTTACTATAGTAATACTTAATTAATAATTTGGAAGAATAAAAGTTTTCATTAAGGATTTAAAGGTGATAAAATATTTTGTATGTGAAAATAAGAGCTACATTACATTGTTTGGGGAATCTGATGTTAAGATTGATTTTGGAAATTTAGAGACCTTTTTGGATAGTTAATTTGGATGGAAGTATTTTGGTTGATTCTTAAGGTTATAATGGATTATGTTGAACATTGGATATTATTTTTTTAGGATAAAGTGTGATTCATTGGATACTCTGGGATAACCTTTTTGGTTTAATTAAACATTTAGAGGATGAAGTAAATACTTATAGGATTTATGATTTATCAAAAGTGATTCATGTGTGAAATATTCATTTTGAAAATTCATTTCTAGGTGTAAGGGATGAAGTGAAAATAGATTGAAGCACAACCAAATCATGAGATTATGATTATGATAAGAAATGAAATCAAGTAAGTTTTCCTGACTTTTTATCTAGATAGTAAAATAATATCTCAACTCTAGGAAAAAGTATCTAAAAAATGTTTTATCTTAATACCTTAAGTTTAGTTGAACTAGTGGTATTTTAAATCATTATAGATTTATGTCTTTGAGGCCCTCAAATTTCAATTTATCATTCACTTGTTTTTGATTGACGGCCTCAATCACTCCCTATAAATATTTACATTTTTCCTTTGTGTAAATATCTCTACTTTCCACTAATGTTCTCTTATTCGAAAGCCTAATTTGGTGGTGACCTTCTCATTTCCCTTTCTCTCTTATTTAGTAAATATTTTATTAACCCTATTTATGATGTGGGTTTTCCATAAAAGTATTTTTCTAGTATCAACCTTTTATTTTAAAAGTCCAATTTCAAATGGTGAGGAAGCAATTTTTAGAAGTAGGGTATAATGTAACACCCCATGATTTCACATTACGTTATATTTTTAAAGAAATTAAATAGTTTATATTACATGCAACACTGATATGGCTTGCGTTACATACAATATTGAGTTTCTGTAAAATAACACTTTAGTATTATAATTATTTAAATGATATATTTATAACTTATCCATTATATATAGTAATATGAATAGTAATAAATTAATTTTAAATGACATTTATAATTTTTTCACATAAATAAATCATATTTAAAATGAAATGAATAAGTTTCGGTAAAATAGTTATATGTTTAGAAATACTATTTTCTTAAAGGAACTACTTTTTATGTCCTTTTGTGAATAATAATAAAATTAATTTTAGGCACTATTGGTAATTTAATTTGGTAAATTAGATGTCATTTTTAAATTTTTAATTTTAAAATTATATTAGGGTTAATTTTTTGTATTTTTTGGAAAACATTCAATTTTTGATGAATAGTGAAAAAACGTGTTATTATTTAAAAATAAACATTTTCATTTAAATAATAATTTAAATTTAAATTTATTTTAAAGTTAAAATAGATAAATAATACCCATATTAACCCAATTTAGGTTATTGGAATCATTTTTATAATATAATTGGATAAAAAAATATTGAACTTTTGAACGTCACTTGTACCTCTCATCTAGTCACATTTGCGGTATTAGCATTAAACATAATTTTACAGCTTTTATAAATTGAATTTATAAAAACCTACATACTTGTTGTAATATTTATGAAAAATTTGGTCTAATATGATCAATATAATTTTTTTGAACAGTGACTTTTGAATTTTATTTACCACGTTAAAGGTAAATAGGGTAATTAAAGGTAAAAATGATATTATAATAATATAAAATTACTCTAACACATGTTCTAATTTTATTTTATAAGTGTTATTAGACCAAAATAAACCTTAGGTCGAAAATTTTATCCATTTTAAGCCACTTGTGTTAGATTAGGACATTTATTATATTTTATTTAAAGAAGAGTTAAAAATGTCGTATTCAAATTTTAATAACTATATCATTTTTAATATGAGGTTATATAAGTGTTATGGTCAAATATAAATATTATTTAGAAATATAAAATGTGTATATACATAATGGTAATTTATATATAATTTTAGGAAATAAATAATTAAATTAAATGGTGACACAATGATGATGTAGTATTTGATTTATTAAAAGAAAAATCAATTAAATGATAGTAATAATATTAAAATAAATATAATTTAAAATATTTAATTCTATAAAAGAATTTTTTGGATTAAGTTGACATATTAGGGATGAGTTAATTTAGTTATTTATAAGAAATCAATTTTTTATGACTTTAACAAAAATCATTTATTAAATAGTGTCAAAATTGACATAAATGAGGTTTGAAAATAAATATTATTGTATTAAATGATATAAAAGTCATAAGAATATAAGGTTTGTGCAAATAAATTTTATAGTGATAAATATATCATAAATTATCCAATTGGGTTTTATTTTTCATTTTATAGTAACTATATTAACCCTATAGTGTAGAAAAGACAAGTAGACACAGTAAGAGTTAAATTGTTTAAATAAGGGTTAATGCTAAAAGATAAGGTTAATTTTGTGACCTCAACTTGTCTAAAAATAATTAGTTGAGAGAATTTAGACCCATACTAATATTATCCTAGAAATAAATCACATTGTATCTATTTTAAATCAAAAATAAATTTATAATAAATTAATAGTTTTTTAGTTTCCAAAAGTGTCCCTCCCCTATCTTATAAAAGGGCACATATCCTTCTCTTTTATTAGCACATATAACGACCTTTAGTTTGGACAAACCCTACCAATTTCTCCTCCAAAATTCCCTCAATTAATCCTATAGGCCATTATTTAGGCATAAATTCAACCTAAAGAGTATTTTTATGTAAATCAAAAGGAGATACTCAAAGAAGAGGAGTTTTAGACACATGCGGAGAGTATCTAACCAAAGGTAAGAGAATTCCATCTCACTTTCAATTTTCACGAGATATAAGCCATTTTAATAGCCTATTTATTTTTTGTGTTGTATTTAATTCCTCTATTATATTTGATATCATGAATAAATTTATCTTCATGGTATTTAATGTTTTATTTGAAGATATTGGGCTTATTATTTAAATGTTCAAAGTGGTATGGCAAGCTTTGAATGTTTAAAGAATTAATCATTTTTTCATTTAAATATTCTTAATATTATTTTTCATAACTATTTATATGGATATAAAAGGATTATAAATGACATTTTACAAAATAGTTTATAACAAAATATAAACAAGTTCGAAAACCAATTATAACCATGTGCAAACAAAAGTAAATGAAAGAAATTATCCACAAGTTATTTTCTAGAAAATATTTAATCAAGTCTTATAAAGAAATTATGATCATTATTTTGGAATAACCATTACATAGTTCACAACACACCCATAAATTCATGCTTCGTTCGATAGTTACATACTCATGAGTGGTCTCTTCTTCAATCACTTTATGTCCCACTAACACCATCCCCGGATCCAGGGTCACGTACCTTGTACCCCAATGGTAATCATCCCTTATTCAGTGCCCGTTAAGCATAAACTCACCCCAACACCATGGATTCCAAATATTTCCCTTACCAAAATGAACCACTTCAATAAAACTGAACTTTTATTGAAAAACAAATCACAACCAATTTCAAAGAAACATTTCATTTCAATAAAACGTTCCCTTTTATTGAAAACATCTAATCCAATTCATGTCCCAACATTCCAGAAAAATCCCCATTTTAAAATCTTTATTTAAAAAGTGACAACAAAATCACTTTCCACATTGACCTGATTTTCTAGATTTCACAAACCGTCACTCAAGAAGGCTTCTAACAAGTGTTTAACAATAAAGTCACAATCAATTAAACACAATAAATTCAATTGAAATCATTCCAATCAGTTATACTAAGAGGATTCAAGAGTGAAGCCACCTACCTTGAAGGTTTTGATGAAAAATGACAACAGATGAAGAACGCTCACTTAAACTGAGTTGGTTATTTAAATAAACGGCCTTAAATATTTTCTCCTATCAATAAAAAAGACAAATATCAACTTATTTTTCAAAAACAAACCTTGACCTAGCCATAATGGGCATAGATCTTAGAACCAAGAGGAGAGGAGAGGAGATCTAAGAGAAAACCTACTCAAAGAGATGTACTGTAGATGCAATGAAGATCCAAAGTTGATCGGATTGATCCAAAAGAAGGAGTGACTCTGAAAATCACCTAGCAAGAGTCTAGGGTTGAGATCCAAGAGGTCTGGAAATAATAGACCGAGAGAAACTACCAAACGCATGACTTTAAGCCGGGCATGGGCCAGCTCATGACGTGTACCCCCTGGTCATGACGTGAAGGCCACACTGGATAAGTACGCCAAAAACCCATCACCTCAGGTCAAAAAAAACTATTTAGACACTACACGACATGTACCTTAGGTACATGATGTGTACCATATCACGACATGATCTCCTCATTCACGACCTGAAACCATCTCCAAGTACATGGTGTGTACTTCAAGTACATGGCGTGTACCTATTCTGTAGTCTATAGAAAGCCCAAAAAACACATAAATGGATTTTTAACTGAAAGGGGACTTAAAAAGGTGGAAAACATACCCGATCAAGGTAAAAGAATGTCACAAACTAGAAACCAGGAGTACTAAATCCCCACCATTGGTCTTTCCATCCTCATAAAGTAGAAAACCCTCTATTCCCTAAAATAGTTTCGGCCATTGCACATTTATTTCCTTCTCGTGTTCCCAAGTCTCATCCGGAATCTGACCATGCTTCCTTAAAATCTGCACCAGACTGATTCTTTTTTCATGCAAGACTTTCTCTTACTTATCCAAAATCTACACTGGGATATGTATCAATAAAGCATCTGACTCTAAGTCAACATGATCCCATTTGATCACATTGTCAGGATCAGGCTGATACTTTTTCAACTGGGATACATGGAACACATTATGCACCGAACTGAATCGCGGTGGTAATGCCAGGAAATATTCCACCTCTTTGACTCATTCTAGTATCTCAAAAGAGACTATGTATCGAGGACATAACTTTACCTACTTTCCAATATAATGATGTCCAAGCCTTGGAGATATCCTCAAGAACACATGATCACCCATGGTGAATGACAACGATCTTTGACGATGAACTGTATATGATTTCTGATGACTCTGAGCCATATCCATCTTCTTTCTAGTCAACTAGATCTTATTCATTGTTTCTTGGATAAGGCTCAGCCCAACTAGTGAAGTCTCACCCATTTCCATCCAACACAGTGGAGAACGACAGATATACCCATATAGTGCTTCAAACGGAGCCATATATATCAAGTTCTGATAGTTTTTATTGCATGAGAACTCCACCAAGGGTATATTCTCTTCCCATGAAACACCAAAATCCATTACATAAGCCCAAAACATGTCTTCCAACATCTGTATAATCCTCTTAGACTGGAAATCTATTTGAGGATAATACGTCATTCTCATAGTCAACTGAGTCCCAGGGGATTTTTGTAAGGATTTCCAAAAATGAGATGTGAACCTTGGATCTCTATCTGACACGATTAAAACTAGTACGCCATGCCTCTTCACCACTTCTTTGATATAAACTTTGGATAGATCCTCCACCATATGAGTTTCACGAATAGGGATGAAATGATCTGACTTGGAAATTCGATCCACTATCACCCAAATGGCATCGGGTTTCTAAATCATTCTTATAAGACCTATAAAAAAATCCATCGCTATCTACTCTCATTTCCACACTGGAATAGGTAAATACTGCAACATACTTCTAGGTTTTTAATTCTCTTCTTTAACCTTTTGATGAGTTAAGCATCATGAGATGAACTCGTCCACCTTCCTTTTCATAATGCACCACCAAAACTGCACCTTCAACACCTTATATATCTTCTATGTCCCCAAATGTATAGCCCATCTCAAATGGTGGTAAGCATGAAGTAGTTGTTCCTGAAAATCCATAGGTACAACAATCTGATCTATAAAACACAAAACTAAAATCCCATCAATTTTACATCCCTCAATGGTCTCCCCACCATTGAGTTTTTAACTCATAACTAGAAATTCTACATCGGATGTTTGATCCTATTTGAATATAGTTACCAAATCATGAACAAGAGTAGCTGAAAATAAAATTACAACATCACCTCGGTCTTCAAATTCCACATGAATGTTGGCTAGGACCAACATCAATTACTATTCATCTAATGCTTCTTTCACCAACTGAGTATATGACTTTCTGCTCAAAGCATCTGCCACCAAATTCTATTTTCTTGGTGTATACATCAAGTCAAAGTCAAACATATGGAGATACTCCATCCATCTCCTTTGCCTCAAATTCAAGTATCACTGTGATAAAATGTGTTTCAAAATTTTATAATCCATAAACATAGTGAATTTATCACCAAAGAGATAATGTCTCCATGTATTAAATCATGGAAGAATGCATATAACTCTAAATCATGTGTTGGGTAATTCTTCTCATACACCCTTAACTACCTTGAACCATAAGCAACCATATGGTCTCCTTGAATGAGAACAAAGCCCAACCCTAATCATGAAGCATCATAGTACAACACATAACCCTATCCTAATTATGGAAAAATCAAGATAGGTTCCAATGTAAGATGAACTTTCAGCTCCTGGAGATACTTTTGGAATTCCTCTGTCCATTAAAATGGAGTATTCTTCTTTGTCAGAGTTTTCATTGGAAAATCTAGTCATGAGAAATCATGCACAAAGTGTTGATAGTATCCATATAGACTAAGAAAACATCATATCTCAAAGACATTCTTCGGTTGTTTCTACAAGATAACAGCTTCTATCTTTTCAGGATCAATAGAAACACCTTTCTCAGAAATGACATGGCCAGGAAAACATACTTCTTGTATCCAAAAATCACACTTTGATAATTTGGCATACAAATGTTGATCTCGCAAAATTTGTAACACTATTTCCAAGTGTTCCTCATGGTTAGCCCTTGTCTTTGAATACACTAATATTTCTTCTATGAATACCATAACAAAAGAATATAGATATCACTAAAATATCATATTCATCAAATCCATGAAGGCCGCTAGTGTATTCGTCATACCGAAAGGCGTGAATACATATTTGTAGTGTCCATATCTACTTCTGAATGTTTTCTATGGAATATCTTCCTTCTGAACTCGCAATTGGTGATATTCTAATCATAATTCAATTTTAGAGAACCACTAATCTCCCCTTAATTGATAGAATAGATCATCAATGCATGGAAGTGGATATATGTTCTTTACTGTAACTTGGTTAATCTTATAATAATCAACGCAAACCCAAAGTTTTCTATCTAATTTCTTCAGGAAAAATACCGGTGTTTCCCATGAAGACGTACTTGGATGAATGAAACCCTTTCTTTCCAGCTCCTCTAACTATAATTTCAATTCCCTTAACTCTATTGGTGCCATCCTATAATATGGAAGGGAAATAGGACTGGTCCCCATAAGGCGATCAATCATAAACTCCACTTCCCTTAGAGGTGGTAACCCTGAGAAGTTTTTTGGAAAGACATCTGAAAATTGATCCACAACTACTGGAAACTATTTTCCTCAATCTCTTCCATTGATTCCAAATTGAATTTCACCAAATGATAAGAGATAATTCCTACCATTAATGTCAACAAGATCTTTTCACCTGTCTTTACAATCCATTATCCTTTGAAGAGATGCCCACTACCATTATCAGTGATGAAACTAACAGTCTGTCCATAGCAGTAGATGTGATCCTTGATCTTTTTCAAAATATACATACCTAGTATTACATCATATACATCCATTTATAATACTGAGAAGTCCCATTTCATCTCAACTCCATCAATGTTCATTTCACATGCTCTACACACAAAGGCTTGACATTCTCTTTCCCTAAGATGAGTTTGCATATTTTTTTAAAAGGAATCATTTCAAACTTTAAACATAGAAAATCAATATCATGAGAAGAAATGAAATAATTTGATGCACCAATATCGAAGAACACTTGCACAGGGGTAGAATTTAAAAGAATTGTACCTCTCACTATAGATGGTCCAGTCTGATCATCGAAAATCATCTTCTCAACTTCATACAATTGCTTTTTCACTACATAGTTCTCCTTATTGCTTTGCTAAGATTTCCCTGGTTGAGGAGTCATGGTATTTCATGAGTCACCATGGCTAGATCTACTATACTGATGAGACTGATTCTGCTGTCCTCGCCCTGTCAAACCAAACGATGCTTTCGACGCCTAAGAAGTGTCTCGAGCACCTGACCTTGGAGCACTGTGACAATAGCACTAAAGATTCCCAATTTTATTGCAGTTATATAATGATCTAGGTTGTTTCATATACTCTTGCGTTATGTGGTCAAGTGAACCACATTCAAAACAACCTACTTTTCTCTTGGGTCGTGGAGGAATGTTCATTGATCCAGCCATCTGATTCCAATTTCCACTTCCACCTTGGAAATAGGTGTCACTTTTCTGCTTGCTCCTAGTATTTTATTTCCCACCATTCCCTATAGGTATCATCATACCTCCTCCCATAGATCATGAGATATCATATTCATCCATGGTATCTTTGTTCACTATCTCTCTATAATCAATAATACAAATCAATGAAATCTTTAATTGAATCTCCTGCCTTAGCACTAGTTTTAAGATGTGTGCCTTTAAAGATGCACTTGCCACAGCATCTAGTGAAAATCACACTAAATTCATGAATTTATCCAAATACTCTATGATAGTTAGAGTCCCTTATTTCTGGATAAAGAAGTTTGTCGTTTTTCTGATCTTGAGCATGTGATGATAGAATTGTTTTTTGAACAATTCCCCAAAATCATCCCATGTAAGTCCTTCATCCAATTTAACCTGCACTGATAAATCCCACCACTTTCATGCAAGATCCTCAAGTATATAAGTCACCATCTTGACTTTGAGGTTTGATGGTGTGGTGATGAAATTGAAGATACAATTCATCCTACTCAGTCACGCCTTCTGTTTTTTGGGTTCGGCATCACCCCGTAAGTTAGGTGGATTATTCTTTAGGAACTGGATGGTATGATCCAAATGAACTTGGTCATTCCTCGGGTTCCATGTATCCACAGCTTAAAAATCCTGGACAATGATCTGAACTAGCTCTTGGTTCACCTGTGGTTCGGGTGCAACCACATTCTCCATAGCTTCTTTGGGTCGGTTTCGATGACGCCTACTGGGTGCCTTTTTCTAAACCAACAACAAAATATGTCAATCTCACACTCTAGAAACTGATGGATTAGCATTTCAAATCCTATAACATCAAATATAAGAATATTGTTTTCTATAAACAACCTTTCTCACATTCAACCATTTTTGAAAAATTCATTCTTACTTTTTAAAATCAAACCATTTTCAAAATACCCCAAGTATCCTCTTTTCAAAAGCATTCATTTGAAAACAAATTCTTCATTTTTAAAAAATTTACACCTTTTCAAAAAATTATAAATCATTACTCAAAATGAAATATTTAATCCTAGTGTAAATTCATTACTCTAATGCATGACATTCTCATCTCATTGGCTAAACCCATGACAATGAGATTCTGGTATCCTATAAGTGTCTCAAAACCACTTATGTACCCAACACCCTGGTAACTTGAAGTTCATCATAGATGGGTTAGTTACATCATTTTATGATATACATTTCAATTCCCAATAATCCTACTCCTTTATAAGATCGAAACCCAAGGAATAGACATGGATGATTCAACTCCAAGACCAAGAAAGTGAAAACATCTTGATAGGCAAGGACCGAACAAGATGATACCATTTGTAATGACCCACTAATTCCAATTGGCATGAGAGTATAATGAGACATTACTAGGCCTTAAGAGACATCCCCAAGACACCAAAGGCTGGAAATAAATGCCAAAGGGTTTCAAAGAAAGTGGGGGGGGGGAATTTACCCTTTAATGTCTAAAAACAACAACCTGAAAAACCATCCACAAACAGTTCACTATATGATGCATGAAATAAACTAAGCCATTTCAAATCATACTCTTTAAAACAACCAACCAAGGTATACTACAGCGGAAGAAAAACCAACATCAAAGTAAATAATGGAAATACAATGAATAGACTTCAAGATGAAAAAAAGACTCCATTCTCTACAAGATCCATTCTCCAACATCACCAAGTAGTCCAAAGTATCACGACATGGTGCTAAATAAGTGTGATAATTTTCCTTTTCCCAAGTCTCAGAAGGTAGCATCTACAAAATCATCAAATGCCAAAGTAGGGGTGAGTATAAAACTCAGAATGTTTTCCCAATGACTTCCCTTCTCACACCACTAGGATAAAATGGTTAGAAAAATATATAAAATAGTATATATAAAACTATTTACCAAAATAGTTAATAAACAAATATAAATAAGTTCAAAAACCAATTAAAACCATGTGAAAAAAAAGTAAATGAAACCATTTTTCAACAAGTTATTTTCCAGAAAATAACTAATCAAGGCTTATAAACAAATTCTGACTATTATTTTGGCATACCAATTCCATAGTTCACAACACACCCACACATGCATGCTTCGTTCGATAGTTCCATACTCATGAGCAGTCTCTTATCCAATCACTTTGTCACCCACTAACACCCCCCCTGATCCAGTGTCATGTACTTTGTACCCCAATGGTACTTGACCCTTATTTAGGGCCTGTTAAGAATGAACTCACACCAACACCATGTATTCCAAATATTTCACTTACCAAAATAAATCACTTTAATAAAACTGAACTTTTATTGAAAACCAAATAAAAACCAATTTCAAAGCAACATTTCATTTTAATAAAAATTTCCCTTTTATTGAAAACATATAATCCAATTTAAGTGCCAACATTCCAGAAAATCCCATTTTAAAATCTCTATTTAAAAAGTAAGAACCAAATCACTTTCCACATTAACCAAATTTTCCAGATTTCACAAACCGTCACTCAAGAAGGTTTCCAACAAGTGTTTAACAATCAATTTACAATAATTTCCGAACAATACATTCAATTGAAATCATGACAATCAGTTCTACTAAGAGGAGTTGAGAGTGAAGTCACCTACCTTGAAGGTTTTGATGAAAAACAACAACAGCTGAATAATGCTCAAAAAACAGAGTTGGTTCTTCAAAGAAACGGCCTTAGATCTCTTCTCTTATCCACAAAAATTGAACTCTCAACTTATTGTTCAAAAAAAAACCAAGATATACCCATAATGGGCATAGATCTTAGAAGTAAGAGGATAGGAGAAGGATATCTAAAAGAACACCTACTCAAAGAGACATACCGCATATGCAATGAAGATCCAAAGCTGATCGAATCGATCTAGAAGGAGTGCCTCTAAAAATTACTAAGGGAGAGTCTAGGGTCAAGATCCAAGAGGTTTGGAAAGAATAGACTGACTGAAACTACCTAACACGTGAATTTAAGCTGGGCGTGGTTTGTATCATGACGTGTACCCCCTGGTCATGACGTAAAGGCCACGCTAGATAAGTTCGTTGAAAAACCCGTCACGTCAGGTCAAAAAAACTATGTAGACACTACACGATGTGTACCTTAGGTACACAATGTGTACCAGCTCACGGAATTATTTCCTCAATCATGACCTAAAACCATCTCCAAGTACATGGTGTGTACTTTAGGTACACAGCATTCAATTATTCTACAGTGTGTAGTAAGCCCATAAAAAACACTTAAAAGGATTTTTAACTGAAGGTGGACTTAGAAAAGGTGTAAAACATACCCTATCAAGGTAATCAGATGTCACAAACAAGAAATTGGGGGTACTAAAAACAGGTTGTTCCTTATAATAAAGATCATGCTTCAATGGTATGACCTCATAGTTCAATACATGTGAAGGTACAAGTATGTAATTCCTGAGGATAGATACATGTAACACATCATAGACTTGGGAGATATTTGGAGGGTGTTCCAACATATAGGATACCATTCCTAAAATATCAAGAATCTAAAAGGGACCAACATACCTAGGGCTTAGTTTCCATTTCTTCTCAATCCTCATAACCTTATTCTATGGAGAAATTTATAGAAACACCTTCTCACCAACCTGAAATTCTAGGTCATGTCGATGGTTATCAACATAACTTTTCTACCAATTTTTTTCTACATTGATATGTTGCTGAATGGCTCTAACCTTCATTACTATTTTTTCATCTATCTTAGGTCCCAATAGATTTATTTCTTCAACTTCATCCCAGCATATTGGATCTCTACATTTATTCCCATATAGGGATTCATAAGGATCTATATAAATGATTGATTGAAATCTATTTTTGTAAGAAAACTCAACTAGAGGAAGGTGTTGTTCCCAACCATATTTGAAATTCCAATGTATAATATCTCAATATATTCTCTAGGGTTTGAATTGTTCTTTCAGACAGACCATCCATATGAGGATGATAATTAGTGTTGAAACTCAATTCTATATCAAGTGATTACTGAATAATTATCCAAAACTTTGAGTTGAACCTCATATCAAAATCAGATATAGTGGAAAGTGGTACTCCATGCAACCTTACCAATTCCTTAATTTATATCCTGGAAAGTTGATCTAGAGATAAGTCTTCTCCAGTAGAAATGAAGTGTGATGACTTAGTAAGGTGATCGACTACCACCCATATAGAATTAAACCCTTTGAAGTTTATGGGGAGTCCAACAACAAAATCCATATTGATGTTCTTCCATTTCCATTATGGTATATGTAATGGATGAAACATCCCCTTAGAATTTTGTATTTTTTGCCTTAACTTTCTAGCATAATAAGCACCGAGATATAAACTCTTTTATATCCCTCTCTATTCCATCCCACCAGAATTATTCTTTCAATTCTCTATACATCTTCATACTTCCAAGATGAATAAAGAATGAAGAACTATGAGCTTCCTCTAATAATTCCTTCTTCAAATCCAGTATGGAAGGAATGTATACATGGTTCCTAAAATTTATAATTCCATCCTGATTAAAGTTAAACTCTAGAAATTTTCTAACCTTATTTTTCAGTTTTATATCTTCCATTTTTGCCTCTTTAATCTTCACTTGGATAAAGGGTTGAACATTCAAATGACCGAGATAGAATTTTTCCCATTCCGTTAATATTTACATATTCATTATTTGAAAACCATGAAATATTCAATCTTTTTAACTCCTTATCATGGATAATCTAGCATTATCATTTTGACTCAAAGAATCTTCTACATTGATCACTTTTCCAGGATGGTAATGTATTGAGTAGTCATAATCCTTTATCACCTCTAAACATCTTCTTCAGCACATGTTCAACTCGTTTTTTGTGAATATATATTTCATATTTTTATGATCAGTATATATATCACACTTTTCTCAAAAAATATAATTCCTACATATCTTTAATTAAAAAATTACCATAGCTCACTCCAAATCATGAGTTGGTTCATTTTTCTTGTGAATATTCTACTTCCATGAGGCATAGGCTATAACCATGTTATTCTGCATAAGAATACATCCCAATACCTTATTGGATGCATCACTATATATTAAAAACACTTTTCCGCTATAGGTTAATGTAAACATAGGTACACTGACCAACTGTCTCTTTAGTTACTTTAAATTTTCCTCATATTCATCTTTTTATAGTAACTTGGAACCCTTCCAAGTTAACTTGGTCATAGTATTAGATATTTGTGAGAAACTATCCACAAACCATTGATAATATGCAGCTAAACCAAGAAAACTATGTTTCTCAGTCACCGTATTTGGTCTAAGATAATATTCAATGGCCTCTATCTTTTATAGATTTACTACAATACCATATCTTGGGATTATGTTACCCAAAAATGAAATATTTTTCAGCCAAAATTGACACTTTTTAAATTTTTCATACATATTCCCTTTCCTTAGGGTCTTTAGTACAATTCTCAATTGGTCTTCATCCTCTTAATTTATCTTTGAATATATAAGAATATCATCTATTAATACTATCATAAACTGATCGAGATAATCTTTAAAGACTCTATTTATCAAATCCAATAAGATAGTAGGGGAATTAGTAAGACTGAAAGGAATTGATATATATTCATAGTTTCCATACCTTGTAAGGAATGTTTTCTTGGGTATATCCCCTTTATTGAACCTCAATTAATGATATCCATAATGAAGTTTAATCTTGTAAAATTATTAAGCTCCGCGTAGTTGATCAATCAAGTCATCATTATAGGGAAGATGATACTTGTTCTTGATCGTGATATTGTTCGACTCCTGATAATCAATGCAGAGTTGCATTGATCGATATTTGTTTTTCATAAAGAGAACAGGTTTACCCCAAGGTGACACACTTGGAGGAATGAATCCCATATCAAGGTTTTCTTGGAGTTTCTTTTTCAATTCCTGAAACTCAATTGGGTTCATTTTATAAGGAGTCTTTGAAATTGGTGTGGTACTAGGTATGAGTTCTATCGGGAACTCAACTTCATATTTTAGTGAAAGACTAATAAACTCTTTCAGAAACACATCCATAAATTCCCAAAAAATAGGCATATCATCAATATTTATTTTATACCAAACCATTTGAGATAAACATCCCTTTTTAATGGAAATTAATACCTATATACTAGATGTACATTCCATGGGAATTTCATACTTATGATCACATTGATAAAAAAATCATAGGTTGGTTTCAAATATCAAATTTAATTTCCATTCCTAGACTATTGATGTAGAATTTATGAAGATAAATCCAATACATGCCTAAGATAACATCAAATTCAACCAAAGGAAGAATGAAAATATTTTCAGGAAGAACATTCCCACAAACATCAACCAGAGGAGAATCACAGACTTGAGATGTAATCATCATACCATTAGATGTTTTCACTGATAAGTCCACATCTAATCATTTGGGTGGAATATCAATACCCTTATAAAATTATTTAGATATAAAATAGTGGGTAGATCCATAATCAAATAATACATTAGTAGTTCCAGAGTGGATGGTAAGTGTACCTTTCACCACATCGTTATCGCACCCCTCATCGAAAATAGTGATTTCATGTGATTTTCCCTTGTCCCAAGGTATAATAGGTTTTTGAAACCGATCATAATCACCAAGCCTTGAGTTTGGGCATTGGATATCATAATTCTCATTCTCCTTACAGTTGTAGCACTAAAGTGGGGGAGGTGAATTCTGTGAAATTTTCACTCCATTCGCATTGTTAGTGGATTTCTTCCCATCACTTTACCAATAAATTTCCTAATGACCTTCCTTTCTTCACTTAAAACATTTTTTATACCCATTAAGGTAATTTACTCCATGTTTATTTCCACACTTAGATAATAAATTAAACCTCATCTTCTTCTCTTCATGGTTTTTATATTTTCATTTGAACTCAATATTTCTTTTTTGTCAAAACCATAAGATTAATATATAACTAAAACCTAAATTTAAACTTTTATTACACAATTCATAATATTTTTATAGCTACTAAAGTCACTTATGTCTAACACCATTCTGACACTTGCCTTTAAGCCACTGAATAATCGGCCAACCTTACTTTCTGGTTGGATGATAATACCAGAAGCATATCTAACAAGTCTTGTAAAATTAGCCCCATAGTTACCTAGGGATTCATAGTCCTTTTTATTTAACTCAAATAACACTTTCTCCATATTTTTAAGAATAATAAAATGAAAGTAAATATTGACAAATAAGTTCTTGAACTCATCCCAATCAATGGATTTAATTTTTTCATGTTGTCTCGTATTCTTGATTAAAGTAAACCACTGATCTGCTTCACCTTCTAGACAATATATATCCAGAATGAATTTCTCATTTCCAAACACTAGAGAATGGATAATATCTTTTCAGTTTTTTTAATCCATTTTCTAGAAACAAGTGGATCAAAATACCCACTAAAAGAAGTTGTATGTTACCTCATGGACTCAAAAAAAATGTTGTTCCCTAGTATGCTCATTTGGAAGTCCACCGTGATTCATATCATGGGAAAGATGTGTGAGTATATAAATGACGTTTTTTATTCCATATCCCATGTCAATTGGATTATTAGGAGAAAAATAATTTCATTTCCCATCACACTCATCATTGACATGGTTCCTTCAAGTTTTATCTATTGACTAAAACCAAAAATCATAGAGTAAGAAATAGTTATCATAGTGAGGAACCACATAATAATGAAAAAAAACTTATAAGATATCTAAATTATAACACCTTATTTAATCTATGAAACCTTAGGTTTATCCAAGGTTATTCATATCTAACTCCTATTTAAATACTTCATAATGGTTTGTGAAGAGTTTGTGAACTTCCAAAGCATACCCCCTATGAGTGTCAAACAAGGTATGAAGCAAGGCCCATTTTCATGTACTATGTTATACTCAAATCAAGCTTGATGCACATTTTCAGATTTGTTACCCTGAGGTACGTCTATTCCATATCCACATCCACTTGTAGTATCCAGATGGCGATGTATTTCTAGAAAACCACTTTCTCTATCCTTTACCTAAATTCCAGGAAATTTTCCTATACTTTTCTTTATCCTTAGACTTATCCTTAGACATGTCCTTAGGGTTTTTAATAAGGTTTTATCTTCCTAGCTTCCGAAGTTTAAATAAAAATTTTCTCTGATACTAACTATAGCGACCCTCTCATTTCAAACATTAACATTACATCATTTTTGTGGAATACATAACAAATTAAAAAAAAAGATACTCAAAGACTGTATTAGTATAGTGCCTTTGGAAACATGGAAACATAAACACTGGTAAATAAGTTACCTACATTATCTACCACTAGGTTATTCATGAATATCACCCTTCTTAGAAACATAAAACATAATACATATCTTCATAACCTGTGGAAATAAAACATAAAAAAGGGGGATGTTAGATGCTCAGTAAGATTAAAAAAAGGAGATATGTAAGTATAAACATGAGAATAAGGGTATGAGAACATGATCATGACATTAAAATATCATACCCTACATAATAAAGATAATGAACGTGAATTTTGGAATAATATTGGTAGTTCATAAGACATGAATCATAAGGTAATTAAGAGCATAAGCCGTGCAAGCGTAACATAGGAATATGACATGGAATTGTGGAAAACACATAAGCATATAAAATTATTTCCATAGTAGTCAAGGAATCACTGAAAAGGCCATCTTATTAGTATGGATTCACTCCCCATACCATCTTGGTAGTCATGGTTCACTCCCATGACCATCTTAGTAGTCAAGGTTCGCTCCCATGACCATCTTAAGGGACAAAGTCATTTACTGAACTGAGTTCACTCCTCATTCCATCCATGTCTATCTCATGATATATAAATATTTACCCAATTAATTAGTGGGAGATATAAGTCACACCCATCTAATAATTAAATCATACATACATGTTCCATAAGAACATAAACAGTCATATCATAACCCATGAAATTAAATGGGTGTTATAAACTTGTAATCATATCATTACCTATGGAAAAGAGACAAGTTTCATGATCATTTCATAAAACAATAACCAATGAAATGAATTAGGATTAAAAAGCTTAAAACTCATGGAAGAGGAGTGGGTTTCATAAATATATAACCAGTTAAAGAGAAATGGGTTTCATAAACATCATTCTATCAATACATAAACCATTCATAGAAAGGATATGAATGGAAAATTTATACCATTTCCTAAAAAGGAATGAGTAACACCAAAAAAATCATCTTAGAGGAAAAATAATTTATAAATATAATTTTAAGAGAATTTCTTTAGCAAAATATTCTTTTTTCTTTAAAAATTTATTTTTAAAACTTAAATCCTTTTGAAAACATTTTTCTTTGAAAACATTTTTCTTTGAAAACATATAAAAGAAGCTTAAAAACATGTTGAAAACCTTTTTCATTGAAAATATATTTTAAAACATATAAAAAAATTGAAATATATTTTCCTTAAAAACTATCTGTAAATATAATTTTAAAAACATTTTTTATTTTTTTTTTGAAAACATGTTTTTGGAAATAAATAGATTCCCGACCAAAAAGATAAATGAGATTGGATTTTCTTAAAAACATTTTATTAGTTATATTAAGTACCAAAGAGTAGAAAATGGTACCAATACATGGATATATCAAGAATAAATATAGGAAAAGAAATGTCACAATAGTTCTTAAGATATGGGTTATGATATTTCATCAATGGAAGCATAACCTTAAACAATCCCAATAAACGATGAGATTATTTCAATAAACTCTTTCTAGTTGGTAACTTTGAATCATACTCCCCATGTAAGAAAATGAAATTAAATTAAGCTTAAAATATCATTAAAATAATTATATACATGATATAACATGTAAAATGGTATTATATACACCTCATATAAAAATATAGGTGTATAATAAAACATGTGTCTTAAAGAAGGAAAATTGAGACAAAACTATCATACTGATTCGGTAACTTTTGAATGGTAAAACCCCATGAAAAAGATGTCATAAAATGGATATGTAAATACCCATAAATTTAATTATAATAATAATATGATACATTTATGTATGGTATATGAACTACACAAAGGAATGAATGGTGAATAAATCATAAGTCTCGTGGAAATAAATGTGAGACTAGAAAACCCTTACCTTATGTCTTGACTCTCATCTTACTTATATAAAAAACTTGTATAATAAATATAATTATATTATAAATATATTAAATATCCATATTATTATATCTAATACCATATATTATTTTATTATGACTTTATATTATCCATTTATTAACACATCCATGGTAAAGTTACGCTTTGGGTATTATTTGCTTTGTTTTTTATATATGTTGTGACTTATTATTCTTGATCCTATTACTAATATCATTAATTAATTATTTAAATAATTTAGAAAATGATATAAATATCATATATATATTCATTATATAAATGTTTATAATAATCTATAAATTATATAAATATAAAATGAAATACACCATTCATAGAGATGGTAGGTCGTACGCATGCATGAACGTTGTTTCAGTTTGATTACCATTTTTTTAAAAAGTAAGTAAATTATCTATATATATATATATGTGTGTATATATGTATATATATATTATAATTCCATTAAAATAATGATTTTATATATATCATATACATTTACTAATCTCATTCTTAATACATTCTATGTAAACTGTGAATGAATCACATCACTTTGAAGAGGCGGTAGTCCACACATCCACAAACAAAGTTATCATATTTACACAAAATAGAAATAATTAATTTATGTTTTATATAATAATTTAAAAAGATTAAATAAATAATAAATATTATATATATATATATAATATAATATAAAAAACATAGTTTCCATCATAATTCCGAACCATGAGAGGTGGTAAAGGAAAAAATAAACAACATCGTTTCGTGGGGTGGTAGTTCACCATACACAAGAATGGTAAGTTTGTTACCCATTAGATGCAAGTGTGTGTAATTTTAGGTCAAAAAATTAGAATAAAAAATTTTATTTTGTTTATTATACTTATTTTATTATATAATAATGTAATAAAAATAGTTTATGGGGTGGAGAATAAAAATAAAATAAAGGAGTTAGATGAAGGATGTTACCTCTTCTTTGGGTAACTCCTTTTGGTTTGCACCAAAGGGATTCATTGGATAGATATATTCCCAAATGGAGGATTATATGATTAATAGAGGGATTTTCAGAGGATATTTAGGTATAAGTTTTTAGAAAAAAGGTCTTGATAGGTGTGAATAAGTGTGAGCGGTGAGTGCCTTTTTATAGTGGAGGAGGAGTGATATTCTTGTAAATGTTTGAAAAGGGAATTCCATCCACATTTTTTCAATGAAAAGTGGCTCCAATAATGTTCCAAAACCTATAAATGGTATTATAGGGTCTAAATATTAACATAAAATGTATTTTTGACAAGTTTATAAGTCATTTTGGGCCTTGAGTTTAAGGTTTGGTCCTTTGTCAAGCTAATTTTTCTCTTAATTGTTGTAATTAATTTTAATCACTTTCGCTAATATTTTTTGGTAAAAAACTAATTTTAAATTACTATACATTATAAATCATTATTATTAAAAATATATAATCAATTTTTTCAAATTCTAATCACATAAGTGGTAGAAATTAATTTAAATTTTATCTCACAGACATGTTGAGGCAGCGGATTTTTTAAGAAAAAATGCTTAAAAGTTTGGGATGGATTTATATCCAAATTCAATGTAAAATTTGTTCCAATGAACTAAAATGGATTAATTGGTGTAATATTAATCTAAATATACTTTAAAAACTAATATAATTATATAAATAAATTAGACGAAAACGCAGATTTTAATTAAAATTCAGTATTTTTCATTATTCAGCCAAAAATGAAGCTTTTCATAAAATTACCAAAAATTAACCATAACCTAATTTTTAAATTATGAATTAAAAAATGAGGTTTATTTTATCAAATTCAATTTCTAAAAGTTACTGAAATTAATTTTATTATTTTTCACAAAAGGGCATAAAAGTAGTTCTTTTAAGAAAATTGTATTTTCAAACATATAATTAATTTACTAAAAAAGTATTTATTATTATCCATATGTTTTATTTATACATAAACATTATAAATAATATTTAAAAATTATTTATTATTATTTATATTAATAATTTTAATTCCTAGGTTATAACTATCTCACTTAAATAATTATAATAATAAAATGTTGTTTCATAGAAACTCAATGTTGGGTGTAATACAAGCCAAGTCGGTGTTTCGTGTAGTGAAAGATTAAATAACTATACCATATAACAAAATCTTCACTTAGTGTAGCTTTAAACTCAAGGCATCAAAGAAAATTAATTTATTTGGAAAAAAGGTTCATAAAAACTCGGAGTGTTGCATTTCTAGAGGATGTCCAAGGTTTTCCCCCTTATCAAGGGATCGATTTTAGTATCAACCTATATCTTGGGACCACATTGATATATTTTATAGATTATCAGTTTGACTTAATAGATCTTTGGGAGCTAAAGGTGTAGTTATAAAACAACTTGGGAAAAGGTTTCATGAGGACTATTGTATCCTCTAGACATCTCTAATTCTATTCATAGATAAGAAGAACAAGAATTTGAGTCATAGTAATGAATATCACCACATAAACAAGGTATAAATCAATAAAAATACCTTATACTAAGGATAAATGACCTATTAAACTAGTTTAATGGAGAGAAGTGGTTTAGAAATATCAAACTCAGTTCAAGGTGTGATCATATTTGGTTCATGATGAGGATATCTCAAAGATTGTGTTAAGGTGTCTCTACAATCACTATGAGTTCTTAGTTATTCTTTTTAGAGTGATAAACACCCCTTATATGTTCATGGATGTCATAAATGGTTCTTGTATCCATTCATGTACTAGTTCACTATGGTTTTAATTGATGATATCCTCATTTAGTCATATACAGAGTACAGGCATTCCAGCCATCTCAATATTTTTTTGGACTTTCTTTGGTATAACTAGTTGTATAATAACTCTCAAAGTAAATTTTTTGGATAAAATAAGTCAATTTCTTGGGTCATGTCATCTCAGATGGTAGAGTAGAAATTTTCCCCTTAAATATTGAGGTGTTTATATATTAGGATCCATCCAAGACTATGTTTTAGGTGTGTATATTTATTAGGTTAGTAGGTTACAACCTAATATTTGTAGAGGATATCCATAATTACAGATCTCGTGACCACCCTTACCCAAAAAAGGTATCTATTCATCTAGTTTGACTATTTTCATAGAGATGTTTGAGGTGATTAAGCATAGGTTAACTAATACTCCCATTCTACAATTTTTAGAGGAAAAAATTCTATTACATGTTGCTTTCTATTACCTCTAAATATTGTTATGGTTATGTTCTAATTCAAATTTAGGTAGTGATTGATTATGGGTTCAAGTATATGATACCTCACAAATATAACTACACAAACCATGGTCTCGAGCTGTTAATTATATTTTTCACCTTTAAAACTTGGAGGCACTACTTTCTTAGTGAATGATTCCTGGTTTACATTGATCATATGATTCTTAGATATATATTCATCCAGTGATATCTCAACCTAAGTCATAATAAGAAACTATATTTATTATAGGATTTAAAAATTTAGATTGTATATACTTTGAGAAATGACAATGTTGTGGTTATTTCCCTTAGCAGGAAGTCCCACACTCAAATAATGAAGGAGGCATCTCAGTAGTTATGCCTGATGTGATTGGACTTTGTGGAATAAGAAGATGTTTCTTAACTTCAATTTATTGTATTGTGCACAAAAATTATTTATTGAGAAATGGATTCCCATATTGAATACATTGATTTAAAGGTTTTGCATAACCACGTGTTCTAAAGTTATAAAACATATAGTTTCTCTAAGAAAGGGGAGTATACAATCATCTTTTAGGGAAGATAGTGTTTTTAGTTTGGCTGTGTGAGGAGGTATTGATAGAGTTATGTACTTACCCATTAATGTTGCATCCTGGTGCATCAAAGATGTACCAAAATCTCAAGTGTCATTATTATAGGTCATTAATGAAGTGAAGTGTAGTGGAGTATATATCGTGATGCCTCACCTATTAATAAGTGAAGTTTGATAACTAGCTGCTAGTTAGTTTGAGCTGGTTTCTTGAGTTAGCAGAGTGTAAGTGGGTTAGTATATCAATGTATTTCATGACTGTACGACCATGTTTAGAGAAGGGATATGGTGTTGTATGGGTGATCATCAACTAAAAAATAAGGTTAAATCACATCCACTTTATTTGGGATCAAAGTTCGGTGGATAATATATAATTATTGTACACTAATGAGATCATATAGTTTCATAAAGTTCCTTCAATATTCATTTATAATAATAATTATTGATTCATATACCAGTTGTGGGGGAGTTTTTAAAAGGAATTCAAGACCTATTTTTAGATGATAATGATATTCCACCCCCAGATAGATGGCCAGTCATGTAGGACCATTTATGTTCTAGAGGATATATTACGGGATTTCATGATAGATTTTGGAAATATCTAGGTTAATATCCTACTATTAGTGGATTTTACATACAAAAACCTCTATCACTCCACTATCAGCATGTAACCTTTTGAGGAATTGTAAGGTAGACCTTGTAGGTCTCTTCTTTTTTGAACAATAATTGGTGAGTCATTTCATATGGGGACCGATCAGTTTTGGTTGATGATTAAAAAGGTGAAGGTGATCTAGGAATGAATTAGGATATCTTATAACAATCAAAATTTCTACATGAACCAAAGTTAGATACTTTTTAATTTTTATGAGGGAGAGAATGTGTTCCTAAAGGTATCACCAAGACATGACTTGAAAAGATTTGGTCAAGGAAGTAAGTTATCCTCAAGTTAAACTAGGTTTTTTCAGATTCTATGTAGGGTGGTAGAGGTCACTTACCACCTGGAACTAACCCCACAATTAGTCTAGGTGCAAAAAACCTTCCATGTGTCATAAATGAAGACATATATGCATGATCTGTTGAATGTTATTGAATGGGGATAGTTGAATATTGAGGATGAAACCACCTATTGGAGTAACCAGTGGTGATCAAGGAAAAAAAGTTTAAGAACATTTATAGGAGAGTGATTTTATTGGTGTGTGTCTTGTGGTAGTATTGTAATGTTCAGGATAGCCTATGGGAGTGTTAGAATCAAATGTGAGCTTAGTACCCTCACCTCTATGAGTAAGTTGTACTTTTTTGGATGAAATTCCGTAAAAGTGGAGAGCATGTAGTGACCCAAATTTTTTAGTTAATCCATTTTAATCTTTTTAATAATATTTTTAATGGTTATTTCTTATCCAATTGATTTTTTGTACATCTTTATAGCACAAAATAAATAAATAATATTTAATAAATATAATTTTTAACTTTCATACATGAATAAGGTAATTAATTATAATCTCATAAATAGATCATTGTTAGGAAATTTTGACACTATGGTTGTATTCATAATGGATAGTTTTTCATGTGTGTGTTGTAATCCACATTAGAGTTTCCATACCCAGACCAAGACCAATTTGGTATTTTAATAAAATACCTCAATACCAAATAAAACCCCTGATCTACCCATTATAAATATGGTGTTACTCCATTTTAAGGGGATGAGTTTTCTTTAGTGAATGGGAAACCCTATAGAATATTGTGGAGTATATTTATTTGAGGGGACATTATCAACATTTGTAGATTGAATCAATCTCTTAACGTATCGATGAATTTATCTATGATGTAGGACACTGTATCTTACTCCTCGCCTTGTTCTTCATGAAATATTATTTTTGATTCTCATCTTTGAAATTATTTAACATTTCATAGAATATTGAAGTTTTTTCTCTAATTATTTATGCCCATGAATTGATGGTGAATCCTTAATACTTATTCCTTGATATTTCTTCTTGATATATTGAAATATAAAATATAATTCTCTAAAAATTAATTATAAACCTTTAATATTTTATATTGGTTATTGAGCATGAAGCAGACAAAATATGTGGTGGCTGGAATTGCTATGGTCACTGGCCTTTTTTATACTTCCCATATCTTTTATTCTTACTATGATAAGTGTTCATCATCAGCCTTTTATATGGTCAGCAATTAGATATTAAAATAACCATGAGGAAATATGGCCAGATACTAGTGATGATGGCTTCAGTTTAGCAAGTTAGTAGTGAAGGGAGCAACATCGGTTCACAACAGAGGATCCCTGGGTGGTATATTAAGTGTGTAATAGATGTGAGGTGGATTCAAGAGTAGTGTATTATCTTGATAGTGATGATGATGAATTATGTAAATGGTTATTTGGTGATATTAGTTGGTGATCCTTGGGGTTTTAGTCATAGTCAATAGTGGAGGCACAACCAATGGTGGATATTTCAATGGTGTTGGTAGTGAAAATCAAAAGTAGCTAGGGATTTTGTGGCTCAGGTATGAAATCACATAACATGTTATTATTGAAGAACATGCTGTGTATTAAACTAAGTTGTGTCTAGGGTTTCCAAAACATCATTAAATATCACATTTCATGTATTAATGGACTACATTCTATGTTTTTTTGGGTTACATGACTCAAGGTGTACAAGAGTACATGCTTGATTATTCCCCTATCTACACACATCGTGTGGGATAGAGAGTATGTCATGTTTTGGGTGACATGACTTCATGTCTCTAAGACACACACTCCTCTAAATAGTTGGTCCCATACACCAATAACCTCCTTATAATCACACCATGTTGTCTAACCCCACATGTTAAAATGATGGTAGTGCATGCTTGGCTTCTGTTCAAGGCTCACATTTCATGTCCAGCATAGTACATATTATGTATTGTATGACTTGATATTTTTTAAATTGTTTTTCCCAAGTTTCAAAATCAAAAAAAAAGTATATTCTAATAAATTATCATTTTAAAGCATAATTATTAAAACCTCCTTATCATCAAAGGCCATTTGGGAGGCCTATATAGAAACTATAGTATATTATAACCATAGAGATAATGGAAGGTATAGGTTTATAAAAAATAAAGAAACCATAAAAGCAACTGAAACCATTACAAACCACTTGAAAAACTATAAAATCAAAAAACTAACTCAGACAATATGGGTTAGTTTTTTTCTTTGATTTGTGTCAGGTTAGGGAGTAGGGTCATTATTTTTTTAGTTAGGTTGACTTGACCCACTCATCGTGAGAATAAAAGTATTTTATACTCTCAATTTTTAGTTTTTTTATAAAATTTATTTAAATATAACTAATTTTGGAAATGAGAATATTATTTAATGAATAATTAGAGAAAATGATATGCTTATAAAAAATTATTACTTTTTTAGTATGTTATGGAAGAATTATTTAATATAAAACATTATTTATTTTAATGGATAAAAATTTATATGTATTTTTATAAATTATTATAGCTTTTTTCAACCCAAATCGACCAACCCTTTAAAATACATCATCCCACCATATTTATTTTTATGTAAAAATTTCTATTAGGGTATTGAATGTGGGTTGAAAATAAATTCACCCGCCTAATATGAGTTAGGTGAGATTTATGTCTAAACTAGAATAACCCCTCAACTTACACACCCATAACATCAGGTTTTAGGTGAGGTCTTCAGAGCAAACATAAATTCGAAACTCCCCCATGTGTTGGGGTACGGTTATCTATGTATGGAGTTTAAGTAATCTCCTAACGACATACTTATGATAGGTCATAGTCCTCTATATGATAGATGGAGTTAAGGTACTCCTTTGTATATTGATGTGTGGTCCTTCATCTATGGATTCAATACTCCCCCTCCCATGTATTAGTGTGTATTCCTTCACAGAGCTCATGTTCTCCCTTGATTAACACTCTTATCCATTAATGAATCATGATCACCCAAAAAAATTATAGAAATAGGCAACATAGAATTAATAGAAGTTGGGTATATGACATTCTTTGGGACCTACAACATATCAGGAATTTGGGGTTGCCTTTGGGATATATCTTACAACTAGGATATTTATGTGGACTGGGTGATGGAATTGGTAGTCTAATCCTTAGTTCATATCTGGGATTCTCCTTGTATTTTTCTAAACTTTAGTTTTGAGTCAACATATCCTTATAACCATCATTGAGATTCTGGGGCATCTTATTGGGTATTGTTATACTCACCCTAACACATGACTCATGCCCACACATGTTGTTTCTGTGTAAGAAATGCATAGTTAAATGCTGACTTCAGTGGATTTAGAGATGGTAGAGTTAGAACTTATTGGTTCTCATTAGTGATGTTTTTTAGTGATTTTTTAGGGAATTAGTGTGATGATTAGTTTCCCCTTCAACGGTTTGAGGTATATATTTGTTTTGGGATGTTGGGCCTTGCATTCTCCCATGACTTTCTAATTTTACACTATTAAATTGTATAGATTTCTGTCTTGTATATCATTGAATTTTATAAGATAGTTGATTATTATTCATTGTGTTGAATTATTATATTTAGTTTTTGAGGTTTCTTATTGTGATTAGGGTTATTAAGCTGAGGCATCCCATGTGTGTGATATACCTTTTTGGTGCTAGTCACCATCCCCTGGCTTATTTTAGGTGGGTTTGGGGGGGAACACTCAACTTATCGTCAACATAGATAGGGTCCTAGTAGGTTAGGTTGTTTCATTAAATATAATACTTTTCTTATTTCAGAAAATTACTTTTCTAGGTAATTTTAATGCATAAAGTTTTCCAGTTATAATAAAATTTTTAACCAATATCATAGCTAAAAAAAGTTGTTGAAGTATGGCCTTTCCTTGTATAAAGTTAGCACTGAGAAAGATTTCTATGTAATTTATAATATTATATTCCACTCAAGACTTCCTAGGGGGTGCCTAAATTCCCACTGCATACCACCCATGATCCACCCAAATGCCAAGAAACTGCTCATGCACCCCCCTTGTATTTTCCTTTATTTTCATGGGATGGGATTAGAACCCATACCTCATGCATAAGGATGAATCACATAGACCACTTATCAAATCACTTATAATTTATATATAATCATATGCATGTGCACACATAGAGAGACGTTACATACATGTGTATGTGTGTGACATCATGTTATTAACACATAAATAAATAATTATAAATATAAACTCATACATATATTTATCTATATAAATTTAATAGTAATATGTATAAATTATGTAAATAGAATTTATAATACATATTTATTCTATTTTCTGTGTGTGTGTATGTTTTTGTGTGTGTGTTATATGAAAGTATATTTATATATTTAATTATAAATACTTTATATATTTTACACTATAGATTATGTAATATTCAGTGTTATCCTTTATCAGTGCTAAAAAATGCTGATAAATAGGTGACTTTTATTAGTGATAGCTTAAATCATTGATGAAGGCTACCTTTATCAGCGCTAAAAAAAGCACTGATAAAAGTGTACCTTTTGTCATTAGTATTTTTAGCATTAATAAAGGGCACAATGAATAATTCAATTTATATATACATATTTATATATTTAAAAATAATGTTTATATAATAATAATTATATCTATGTAAATATAATATATAAATATGATTTATATAACTATAATATAATAAGGATTATTATCAATCTTATTTTCATAATTATATATATAGAAAAGTATCAACTTTATATTAATCAATAAAAATGTTTAATAGTTTATTTATAAACATTAATAAGAAAACATATATAAAAATATAAATTTAATATATTAATATTTTATTTAAATAAGTTGAGGAAGCCTCTTTTTTATTAAACAAAGGAAGACATATTTCTGTCTTGGTAGAGGATAACACATTACATGTATATTTAAACAATTATAAAAATATATAAATGAATATATTTATTTCAATAGTTTATATTTGAATTTATATATTTATATTCATATTAAATAACTTAAAATATACACATATATTTTTATGTCTATGTATGCATGTGTATGTATGTGGATGCTTGTGTACGTCTATATGTGCATGTGTGTACGCATGTGTATATATGGATTCGGTTGTGTGTGTGTGTTCTGTGCATGTGTATGTTTATGTGTTCGTGTATGTATGTATGTGTGTGTATGTGCATGCATATGTACGTGTATGTGTATACATATATACAGTTATGTATGTGTATGTATATGTGTATATGTGTATACATGTTAGTATATGTGTATATGTGGGTGTATGTATATGTTTATGTGGCATGTGTAACTTTCTGTAGTATGCATATGTATGCATATGTATGTGTATGTATGTGCATGCACATGTATGTAATTACATGTATGTGTATGTGTATACTTGTGTGTATGTGTATGTGTATGTTTATGTATATGCATGGATGTGTATGTATTTGTATGTGTATGTGCATGTGCATGTGCATGTGCATGTGTATGTGTATGTGTATGTGTATGTGTATGTGTATGTGTATGTGTATGTGTATGTGTATGTGTATGTGTATGTGTATGTGTATGTGTATGTGTATGTGTATGTGTATGTGTCTGTGTGTGTGTGTGTTTGTGTGTGTGTCTGTGTGTGTGTATGGGTATGTGTATGCATATGTGTCTGTGTATGTGTATGTGTATGTGTATGTGTATGTGTAAGTGTATGTGTATGTGTCTGTGTATGTGTATGTGTATGTGTATTTTTATGTGTATGTGTATGTGTATGTGTATGTGTATGTGTATGTGTATGTGTATGTGTATGTGTATGTGTATGTGTATGTGTATGTGTATGTGTATGTGTATGTGTATGTGTATGTGTATGTGTATGTGTATGTGTATGTGTATGTGTATGTGTATGTGTATGTGTATGTATATGTGTATGTGTATGTGTATGTGTGTGTGTGTGTGTGTGTTTGTGTGTGTGTCTGTGTGTGTGTATGGGTATGTGTATGTATATGTGTCTGTGTCTGTGTATGTGTATGTGTTTGTGTATGTGTAAGTGTATGTGTATCTGTATGTGTATGTGTATGTGTATGTGTATGTGTATGTGTATGTGTATGTGTATGTGTATGTGTATGTGTATGTGTATGTGTATGTGTATGTGTCTGTGTGTGTGTGTGTTTGTGTGCGTGTCTGTGTGTGTGTGTATGGGTATGTGTATGCATATGTGTATGTGTATGTGTATGTGTATGTGTATGTGTATGTGTATGTGTATGTGTATGTGTATGTGTATGTGTATGTGTATGTGTATGTGTATGTGTATGTGTATGTGTATGTGTATGTGTATGTGTATGTGTATGTGTATGTGTATGTGTATGTGTCTGTGTGTGTGTGTTTTTGTGCGTGTTTGTGTGTGTGTATGGGTATGTGTATGCCTATGTGTATGTGTAGGTGTAGGTGTATGTGTATGTGTATGTCTATGTCTATGTATATGTGTATGTGTATGTTTACGTGTACGTTTACGTGTATGTGTATGTGTATGTGTATGTGTATGTGTACGTGTACGTGTATGTGTATGTGTATTTGTATGTGTATGTGTATGTGTATGTGTATGTGTATGTGTATGTGTATCTTTATATGTGTATGTGTATGTGTATGCATGTGTATATGTATATATTTATGCGTATAAACATGTGTGTATGTGTATGTATGTAATGTGCGTGTCAATTTATTCAATTAATATTGTTTATTCGTTTTTAATATTTCTCTATTTTTAGTATTTTCTGTAATTTATTCATTTTAAATATTTATTCATTTAATATTTTTGTAATATATTCAATTTTGATAGTGATTTATTCATTTCTAAATATTTATACATTTAATTAACTAATAATATTTTTAATTACTAATAAAAATTCTAAAAGTTAAAAATTAATTATGTTTCCTATGTACAATCAACACAATACATACATCCATAATTAACAATAACATTATTATATATTTATTCATTTTTATTTATTTTTTATGTGTGTGCAATTCATGTAATTAATGCTATGAATTCACTCTTTTAAATATTTTTGAAATTAATTCAATCATATTCTTTTTTAATATTCTTTCAATTAAAATTATTTTTTTCTTTTTTTATTTTTTAATTTTTAATATTTTTTGAGTTTATTCATTTTATAAAATTTATACAAATTTATTTACTAAGTTTTAATGTTTTCAATATTTTAGTAATTTAAATGATTAATATTTATTCATTTTTATTTATTAATTTTTAATATTTTTAATATTTTTAATATTTTTTAAATTTATATAATTGATTTATTTAAATACTTTTTAATTTTAATATTTTTTATAGTTAATATAATTTATTTTTAATAATTGTTTTTGTTTAGAAAATTAATATTATTTATTTATTCATTTTTATTGATTTTTTATGTGTTTTTGATTCCTGTAATTAGGTCACTAATTCACTTTTGTAATTTATTTTGTAATATATTCAATTTTATTTATTCTTTATAATATATTTTCATTTAATATCATCTATTCCTTCTTTAATATTTATTAATTTTTTATATTTTTGGATTTTATTTCTTTCTTATTATTTATTTGTACATATTTATTTACTAAGTTTTAATATTTTTAATATGTTTGTGATTTATATAATTAACCTTTATTCATTTTCATTTATTAATTTTTAATATTTTTAAAATTTGTGAAACTTAAATAATTATTTTATTTAAATGAATTTTTTTACTATTTTTATAATTTAAAGAGTTAATATAAATCATTTTTAATGATTTTGTTATTTATATAAGTTATTTATTCATTTTTCTTCATTTTTTTATGAGTTTATAATTCATGAAATTAATCTTACTGAATCATTTTTTTTGAAATATTTTTGTAATCTATTAAATTTTATTTATTTGTTTTTAATATTCTTTCATTTATTAATATTTCTTCATTTTTTATATTTATTATTTTTTATATTTTTTGGAATTTAATCATTTTTAATATTTATTTATACAATTTTATTTAATATGTTATAATATTTTCAATATGCTTGTAATTTATTTTAATAATATTTATTCATTTTTTCTTATTAGTTTTTAATATTTTTACTATGTTTGAAATTTATATGATTAATTTATTTAAATTCATTTTTTAAAATTTTTGTAATTTGAATAGTTAATATTATTCCTTTTTTATAATTTTGTTATTTATATAATTAATATTATTGTTTTATTCATTTTTATTATTATTTTAATTATTTTAATTTATGTAATTAATTTTATGAATTCACTTTTATTTTAATAAATTATTTAATTTATTCAAATTTATTTATTCATTTTTAATATTCAATCATTAAGTGTTATTTATTAATTATTACAATTTATTAAATCTTAATATTTATTATTTTTTAATATTTACCAATTTTTAGTATTTTTTGAATTTATTCATTTTATAATATTTATTTGTACATATTTATTTATTAAGTTTTCATATTTTAATTTTTTTTTAATTTATATAATTTATTTATTTAAATGTATTTTTTAATATTTTTATAATTTAAATTGTATGAATAGTTCATTTTTAATAATTTTTTTATTTATGTAATTGATATTATTTATATATTCATTTTGATTCATTTTTTACATTTTTGTCACTGCTTAGGTAAGAATTGATAAAAGTTTATTTTATCTATGCTAAAACATAAGTGTTGAGAAATACCACTTTTATCAACGTCTTTTTAGCGCTGATAGAAATGATGATTTATCAATGCTAAGAAAGCATTGATGAAAGTGGTATTTCTCAGCGTTTATATTTTCTGTGTTGATAAAACTTTTCATCCTCTTTAAAAAATAACTTCTAGCAGATCACCTTCTTCCTCACGCTGCATTCAAACTTTCATGGAATCAAATCTCTATTATAGCTTAATTTGATTGATCTAGACAAATCGTACCTCAAAACTTAAGGTATGAAATTCTAAACTTATTTTTTTAGGAATCTCATTCAATCTTTCATGTGTATTGCACGCTTTTCTTAGTTTATCTTCCCTTTCTTGTCTATATGTAGCAGATGAGTTCTTTTTTTTTAATTATCACGTGAGACTAAAATGGATATCTTCCCTTTCTCGTCTTCATGTAGCAGCCAAACTCATTTATCTTTTCTAAGGAACCTTTGTGATGATTTGATTTAACAAAGTTTTGTATTTGTTGACAACTATCCTTTTTATAAAAGGATGTTTTATTCTTCAGGATCGGTTCGAGGGCATTTGAATGAGTTTTTATAAGAAAGATGGTAGTTTCTAAATGTTTGAATCCAAACACAAACAGGGAGAAAAGTTTTTATCTTTGAGAAAGTTGTTTTCCAAACACAGGTTTCCGGACATAGGTTTTCGGATTGAGCAGTACCAAATATAGAAGGTGTAAGGAAGATAGAAGCTGAAAGTTATGTAAAGTTGTTGATCGGATGCACCATGAGACTCAGATTCATTGGCATGAAGTTTAAGATCTATCGAAAATGATGTTTGTTAGAAAAAAGTTCCTGAGAATGAAATTCCAGAATGTTTCTAAAGATGTTGAATGAAAATAGTGATGTCAAGAGTTAGAAAGTTCTTAAACATTCTAACCTTCATCCATTCAATGATTTTCTGATTTCTAATTCTCAAATATCATAAGTTTCCTATAAAACTTGTGATGTAAGACTTATGAAGAAAAGGGGAAGAATAGGTGCTGCCAATCGTATTGAGTTTGGGGTGGAAAGAAAGGAGGTGTTGAAAGTAAGGGAAGTTATAATACTTCCCTTTGTATGCCAAATGATGTTGTACCAATCTTGAAGTTCTCATAAATCATGAAAACTCTAATGAAAAAATATTTTGAAGAAATTGACGAATCATAAAGATTGTATCTAATTCCAGGAATCAAGACAAATTTTGCATCAGATCTAGAAGTACTGGACACAGAATTTTTCAGAATTCTGAATGAGTTATAACTGATGAGGTTTGAAAAGTTTTAAAGTTGTAGAGTGGAGCTTCCATTATAATGATAAATACATCGTAATAAGAATTCCATTGAGGAGGAAAGTCAATCAGACTGGCTCTAAGAAGGAAAGTTAATCGGACAGACTCTGAGGAGGAATGCCAACCAGACAGACTCTAAAGAGAAAAGTCAATTTGTAATGAGCTGAGGAAGTTTCATCGTAATGAGTTGAAGAAGTTCCATCGTAATGAGATATAGAAGTTACATCATAATGATCTAAGGAAGTTCTATTAGACTAAAGAAATGTTAGGAAAATTGAGAAGGCTAATTATGGAGAAGACTCAAGAAGATTCCAGAATATTTGCAAAGAGTTGAAGTGGTCAAAAATGAAATTCAAATATGCATAGATCTTTGGGTTTTTTAATTTGAGTAAGCAGGAAATGTTTTTTAGTTTCCTAATTTTTTCATTATGATATTCCTATAAATATAAGTATAGTATATTTTTACTTTTTAATTATTTATGTGACAAAAAAGGAAGAGCATTTCAAGATTCATGTCAAAGTTATCTTTCTAGATAGAGATCTTGTTAGAAGATCAGACAACTGAAAGTTTCGTTTATTTGAATCATTGAGATCATATATATGAATGTTTTTTTACCATATTTAGGAAGATCGAAGGGATCGAGATTGTACTGAGAAAGACTGGACTGGGCATTTGAGTAAATTTTAAGAAGTGCAAATTGAGAAATGGAGTATCGTATTGAGTCGATCGGACAGAGTCAATTAGATTTTGTTCATCAGACTGAAGGTCATTGGACTCATGAATTTGGAGAATATTTAACAAAGACTTAATACTTTTTTTGGAAAAAAAATTTATAAGAACTTTTTAAACTGATGATAGTTGGTATAATCATTCTTATATAGAGATAGAAGGTGTCTAATGGGAGCTATCACAAGTTGTATTTACTTATTCATAATAGTGAATTTCCATAGACCCATGGGAGTGGCTATATAAAGGATAAAGGTTCTCACACTGAGTTCGAACCTTATAAATCTTGTGTGATTTACTTATTTTCCTACTTTTTCATACATGAGTATTTACTAGAATATTATAAGGTAATGAACTTTAACTATTTTCAAGGGTTAAGTTTCTAAAAGTCTTAAAACTTATAAAAAGTGAACAATTGATTCACCCCCCCCCCCCCCCACCCTTCTCAGTTGTAATTTGATCATTTAGAAATTCAATTGGTATCAGAGGGAAAGATCCCTTATTAAATCCTTATCATGAATAATATAAATTCCTTCAACAATAATGGAATTTCTACATTTTATAGAAAAATATATTATGGGTGGAAAATAGGATGATTCTTATCTCCTATATCTTGGCCTGTAAGTTGTTAATGCTAATATAATTTTTTCCACCTATTTAGATGGATTCCCCAATGACTATTGCTAATAAGAGAAATATCAAAGTTTATGTAAAATCTAGAAATTCTATGCTTATGTACTTATCAGAAAATGTTTATATAAAGTTGATGGGTCTCAAAAATTCAAAGAGTATGTGGGAAAATTAGGAAAGTATTTTCAATGGGAATACTAGAGTGAAGGAAGTAAAACTAAAAATCTAGCATAGTAAGTATGAAGACAGAAGAATGAGAGATGAAGAAACTGTTGATGAATCCTTCCCCAAGGTAAATGAATTTTTTGTAACATTATAGGATTTGAAGATGTTTTCGAAGATTCTACAATTGTGAAGAAACATATGAGAAACTTTCCGAATGGATTTGATTTTAAAATTTCTTCTTTAAAAGATAAGAATTATTTATTTCTTGATGAATTTAATAACTTTCTTATTGCTTATGAAATGATGAAATCACTAGTGTTCAAAAAGAATATGAAAGATGAAATGGCTTTTGAATCTATGATAAAAATAAAAACTCAAGGTACTGAAGATGTAAATCTTTATGATTCTGATGATAAATAGGATGATGAGTTGAATGAAAAAATCATGTATCTTATATATAATAACTATATAAGAGGAAGAGTAAAGTATGTAGAAAAATATCCACTCAAATGTTTTGATTTTGGTTTAATTGGAAACTTTTATATTAATTTCCCTAAGAATAAAGTTAGTTAGTATTGAGATGATTTTTATGAAACACCTAAAAGGAATAATTAGAACAAAATTTCTAAAAAAAATTCATCCAATAAACATAAGAAGAATTTTATTGGGGGAAAAAATAAGTGTATTGAGTAAGAAATTTTAATTGGTCTTAATTGAAAACAATTATTCTGAAGATGAAAGTTTAGAAAATTCATAACCTTCATTGAAAAATTTGAAAAAATAAAATATTCCTTATATTGTGAAGAAGGTGGTGAAGAATCATATGGATAGTATCAAATCAGAAGAGAACTTTTGGCATGTCTTGATAAAAATATAACAATCAGGAAAGAAATAAAAGTAATAAAGAGATATTTTGAAGAAGTTTCTAAAGGGAGAAAATATGTCATCAAGTAGAAGGAATAATACATTTATAAGATCTTAAGTTACAAATCATGATTTGTTGAATAGGGAAAGGTGGTTGAATATCTCAGTAATAAATTGGAAGATAAATAAGAATAAGTCAATAAGTTTCAATACAAACTTCTGGAGTCTAAAATTACCTTGAGGAAAATAAATTAAAACTTCAAAAAAAATATTTATAAGTAAAATATAATACTTCTAAAGTTATTGAGAAATATTAGATTAATAATCAGGTGAATTCATCACCCTCCAAAAAATAATGTTTTATCTAATTTGTCTAACATTTATGGTGATAAGAAAAGTACTAGTAAATCATGGGTTGATAAGGGGTGTGATAAACCTATCACATCTTCAAAAGTTAAAAAATCCTTCTATATTAAATATGGTCCACACCGAGGGTATGTTAGAGTAGAAAGAAGTTATCAACCTCAACAAAGTTTCTATAGAGAAAGATGTTACTTAAATAGAAAATCAAGATTTGATGGTTATTATTGATTCTATGGAATCTATGGGAATAGGACTTATAATTTATGGCATAAATTATCTCTTCTTAGAAGAAGGTTTTAATATAGTGGAACAAATAGTGAAAGTAGAATTATTAACCTTCCTAATTTACAAAAGGTTAAAAAAGTGAAATCTCAATATGTGAGAAACATTCCAATGAAAAATAAGTTTGATTATCTAAAATAAGTTTGTGGAAGATGTTATCAACTGATTCATTTTTCTAAAGAATATGTGATTAATTTTCTAGGAAAAGTTTTTTATGAAAGAAAGGAAAAGGAAGTAGGAAATAATAAAGTTGAAGAAATATCCTTTTTTAGAATTCCTTGAAAGAAAGTAAAAAGGAACAAAACATGGATACTTGGTAGTGGTTTTTCTTCACACATGATGGGTGATTTAAAAATATTGAAACATTTTGAAAATCATAATTGAGGTGTTGTTACCTTTGGGAATGATAGTTCCTTAAAAATCATAGGAATCAGAATGGATAATATTGAAGCAAAAAAGTTCAAATCTATGGATGTTTTATTTGTTTATGGGATAAAACATAACTTACTTGGTATAAGTCAAATTTTATATGATGGAAAATAATTGATTTTCAAAAAATATTCATGTATTATCAAAAGTGTTAAAGATAAAAATTTATCACAAAAGCATAAATAACTAGTGGATATATTTTTCAAGTTATAGAACTTAACAACTCATGTTATCTAGGTAATTAAGATGAGAATAAGTTGTAGCACTGAATACTTTTCCAACATGGGCAGAAAAACATGAACAAAAAATCTAAAGTTTATGTTGTATGAAATTTTCTAGAATTGAAAATAAGAGAGGAATATTTTTGTATTACTTGTTAGAAAGGGAAGATGGATAATAAAAGTCATAAGAAAGTTTAGATTCAATCTACCAGGCCTCTTGAATTTATTCATTCCGATTTATGTGGGATGATGATATATTAATCAAAAAAGTAGATTTATACTTTATCACTTTTATTGATGATTTGTCTCTGTTGAAAAACATCATATTTATGAGACACAAGTCAGAGGCTTTGGAAATTTTAAGGTTTTTCTGAAAATAAGTTGAGAAAGAAATGGGGGTTTATATAAATAAGTTGAGAATAAATAATGGTACCAAATTCACAATAAAAACTTTTGAAACTTATCAAAGAAATCATGGTATCAAACATCAATATAGTTCTCCCTACACTCCAAAAAAAATGGAGTAGCAGGAATAAAGAATAGAATTTTGGTGGAAATGGGAAGAATCATGTTAGCATAATAAAAAAATTCGAAGTTCTACTGGAGAGAACCTGTTAGTACTGTTGTACATATTTAGAACATATGTTTGTTGAGACTATAATCCAACATGAATTATTATGAAATGTGGTATAACAAAAAACTGTTATTGAAGTACTTCAAAGCTTTTGGAATTCTGTGTTTACTTAAAATAAAAATCCAGATCTGGGAATGTTTGATGAGAAATGTGATGATGGAACTTTTATGGGTTATTCACCCAATAGAATAAGTTAAAGATTTTGCAAAAAATGTTTACAAAAGTTAGAGGACTCATATGATGTGAAAGTTATTTAGAATCTAACTTCTTTAATAAAATTTATTGTGAATGTTGAGGAATAAAAACTAAAAGTTTCCAATGAAAATGAAAGTGATCAAAGTAATGTACATGAATATTTAGATAAATCATGTGATAATAAAAGTGAAGAAAAAATAGTAACTCTAAAATTTCCTGATTTACAAAAAATTGTTGAGACCAAAAATATTATTGGGGATTATAGGGATCTAATTCAGATGAGAAGAAAGCTAAGATTATAAAATCAAACTTCACTCATCTCAAAAGTTAAACCAGAATCAATTTCAGAAGCTATTCAATACAAAGAATGGTTGAATGATATAAATTAATAGTTCCATCAAATTGGTAAAAATTAAACAAGGTAACTTGTTCCACATCCAAAAGGTAAAAATTTTATCCAAACAAAATGGTTTTATAGAAAAAAGTTGAATGAACATGGAGAAGATTCAAGGAAAAAGGCAAGACTTGTTTGTAAAGGCTATGCACCAGTGTATGGTGTGATTTTTGAGGAAATATTTCCCCCATTGCAAGGTTAGAAACTATGAGAATGTTTCTATCAGTATTTAATCATTGAAATTATAAATTATATTAAATATATGTAAAGTCAGAATTTATCAATGGAGAAATTTAATAAATAGTTTACATTTAATTAACTTATGTGTTTCTACTTAATGAGGATGAAAAAGTGTTTTTATATTGAATAAATATTTGTATGGGATAAAATAATATCCACATGCATGGTATTCTAAACTTGAAAATTGTTTGATAATGTTGAATTTTTATAAATGAAAAGTTTATAGAAACTTATATGTGAAAGATGTTGTCTTAGGAACTATAATTGTAATTGTTTATGTGGATGATATAATTTTTACTCGGGATAGGGAATATTTTTGCAAAACATTTTCTGAAGAAATGAAAAAGAACTTTTATATTTCAATTTTAGGAGAACTAACATTCTTATTTGGTTTACAAATTCAAAAAAAATACATTTTCCTATCTCAAGAAAACTATGTCGAGGAATTTTTACAAAATTTTAGCATGGTAGATATAAGGAACCAGCCTTATTACATACATAATTGTGAATTTATTCAAGAAAAAACTTCCTTCTATATTGAATATCTTTTCAAGTTTAGAGATTTAGATAATTAGGACAATACATTCATAACATTACACATTATTACAGAGTGGATACCATAAATATAGTTTCTATTTTTTTTAAATATCAAACATTAAAACTTAAAACAAGAATCCTTGACAATTATTCAACATTTAACATAGCTTCCTTACTTGTCTTAAACAACCAATAACCTGTGAAAATAATTTAAAAACTTGGGATGAGCACAAAAGCTTAGTAAGGGATGAAAAAAGAAGAAAGATTACATTAGTCCATGAATACTCATAACATATGAAAACATTTTCAAAAGACATGCTTGTCACTCATATATACTTACATTGTGTAACATGAGATTACACAGGATCCACAAAAAACATTAGAACATAAATATAATCATAGAGGTATCTTGGGGCATTACTTACATAATCATGTAACCATTCTTGGCTACCTTATAATTTGTAACCATCACGGCTACCTTACTTTGTGTAACTATTGCAGTTACACTTGGAGTAACCATACGGCCAACCTCCAACTTACTCATTCCCAATGCATTGGAGGTAGATATAGGTTCCACCCTTCATCATAAATAATTCCCAATAACCAAAACATAATCATACAACATGAATAATTCCATAAAAACATTGCTTTGGAATTTCGTAAAACTGAATTTAAAAAAAGATTTTTAAAGAAAAGCCCCTTATGAATATCATACAATTGAATAGATAATTAATAGAGTGGATGTATTATGTATATATATTTTAAATACACATAATAAAACATAATATAAATATAACCCATCAAACAAACAATTTAAATAAAACATAAATAATGAAGTAGAAGGTTAACCCAAATAATGGAAATCGGGTTAAGAATTCCCTTACCTCGGGTCTGTCTTACTTCAAACTTGTTTAAAATTCCTGTATAATGGTTAAAAGAGTGTTATTAGTATTTTAAAGAAATTTTTTAATGTTTATAACATCTTATATTATCATTTCATAACATCATTTCAACCTTTAATTGTTAGTATTTTTCTCCTTGCACTGTTTTTGGATGAGTTCTTAACATGATTTCCATGATTGGTTCATAGTGGATGTTCTTATCGATTGGAAGTGAAATTATAGAATTGGAATGGAAAGGTATTTAAATATTTCCAGTAACATAATTTATACCATTTATTATTTTGATTTTTAATATGAGGATGATTCATAAGTTAAAACATTAATGATGTTCGTTTAGATCATTATAGTGGTTCTTTGATAATAACAACCTCGTTTTGTCTTATAAATTAGAACCATGAGTAAAAAAAATTCTAGAACCATGGGTGATTCATAAAAAATATATTAGAACCTAGTTAAACCATATAAATGGTTTCATGACCAGACTTGAAATAACTAATGGAAATTGAAATCGCATCGTCCACGATGTCGGTAATTCGACACATCAAGGACAATGTTTTTATTCCTTAAATAAGTGGGATAGGAGAAGAATAATGATGAGGAATTTTCCATAAACATGATAAAATCCATAATATAAATTATTTCTGGAGATTTCATGCCTCTTTGGTAAGGAGATATGAATAAAGACTAAGGAAGGAACTCAAAATAAAAGAAAAAGTGAGAAATCTCTTACAAAAAATTCAGCACCCTAACGACTACGCAACATGGTTCTAGAAAATATTAAAATAAGAGGGGAAAAGGTTCACCCATCCAGAAATAAATAATAATATATAATAGATCAATAATAAGAAGTAAATAAGAACATGGTATGGAAACTTGAAAGATATACCACATAAAAGAGAACTTGAATGGAAAAAGAAAGAAATTGAGAATTTTCTTAACTTGTAGAGTAACCCTTAGAACCTGAAGGTTGGGACCTTGGGGGCTTGAGGAAACCTTGGGATGACTAATATGAAGGTAATGATTCTAGAGACTCATTGAGGTAGAATTGGGAATGAATTCAATGAATGAAATAGTTGGTATTTATAGGAAAAGTGAGGGATTATTTTAATAATTTTCAAGGGACACCTCTTGAGTGGTATTTGCAAACCCATGGGCTTGCCCATGGTATTTTCCCATGTTATAATCCACTTGGGACACCTCACATATTATTTAACTATAAAAAAGTCTACCAGATTTATGACATCATTATTATATCATTAATGATGTCATTAACACACTGAAACAAAAAAACTGTATTTTTTACTATTCACCGAAAAATCAACTGTTTCAGACAAATTACTAAAATTCACCCTAACCATTTATCGACGTCTATATTTCAAAAATGATGTCCATTTTTTGAAAATAATTTTCTAAATATTATTGATTTAATTTTTAAATAAAAGAATACTTAATTCAAAAATTAACAATTCTAATTTTGTAACAACTTCTATATCACAATGAAAAATTAACCAAGATGTTATTATCTTAAATCCTTAAGAAAATAAAATATTAATAAAATTTACTATTCATTAGGGTCATATTACTATTCATATTACTATTCATAAGGGTATGTTACTATTCACCAAAAAAACAAGTTGGTTCCAATAGACTCCAAATAACATACTGAACACAATTATAGATAAAAGTTTCTTTAAATTCAAAACATAGAAGTGGAAAAATTATGTTTAAATTCTAGTTATAAATATCTACTTAAAACAAAGTTCCATGAATTTCTATTTATTTTTAGAAAAATTTGGGGTGTTACATTATCCCCACCTTATGGAAATTGAGTCCTCGCAATTTTAATTACTTTATAAACAACTGAGGGTATTTTTTCCCTCATATCATTTTCAGACTCCAATGTTGCTTCTTCAAACATGTGGTTTCTCCACAAAACCTTTACCTGGTGGATTACGTTATTCCTCAATACCTGTTCCCTTCGATCAAGAATCTGAACTTGTTTCTCTTCATAAGAAAGGTTCTTTTCCAGCTGAACTGCTTCTAGGATCAAGAAATGTGATGAATTTGGCACATACTTTCTCAACATCAAAACATGAAAAACATTGTGTACTTGAAACAAACTCAGAGGCAAAGCTATGCGGTATGCAATTGTTCCAACTTTCTCTGAGATTTCAAAAGGAACGATGATTCGTGGACTTAGATTCCTTTTCTTACCGAAACGCATCACACATTTCCAAGGAGATACTTTAAATAAAACATGGTCACCTACCTCTAAAGAGAAGTCTTTCCTTCTATTATCTGCATAACTTTTCTACCTTCTCTGAGTTGTCCTCATGTGTTACTGGATCATCCTCACGTTCTCAGCCACTTCTTCAACTAATTCTGGCCCCATCAACTTTCTTTCACCAACTTCATCCCAAAACGCTGGAGTCTGGCACCGCTTCCCATAAAAGGCCTCAAAAGGTGCCATTTGAATACTGGAATGAAAACTGTTATTATAAGAAAACTCAACTAAAGAAAGATGATGATCCCAACTTCCTTGATAGTCCATTGAACAAGCTCTAAGAATATCCTCTAAAGTTTGAATCGTTCGTTCTGACTGCCCATCTGATTGAGGATGAAAATATATACTGAAATTTAACTATGTGCCCAATGACTTCTAAAGTCCCTTCCAAAAGTTAGAAGTGAACCTAGGATCTCGGTCAGATACAATGGAAAGATGAACTCCATGTAACCTGACAATATCCTTGAGGTAAAATTGAGAAATTTGATCCAAATACATTGTATCTCGAATAGATATAAAATGTGCAGACTTTTTTAGTCGATCAACAATAACCCAAATCGCATTGTTACCTTGAGAAGTCTTTGGTAGTCCCACCACAAAGTCCATGGATACATTCTCCCATTTCCACTCTGGCACTGGCAAAGGCTGAAGTATCCCCTTCGGTAACTTCCGCTCTACTTTAACTTGTTGACACATCAAACATTTCATGGTTAAATCAGAAATATCTCCTTTCATTCCATCCCACCAATAATACTCCTGAAGGTCTCTATACATCTTAGTACTGCCAGGATGAATAGAAAATGGATAACTATGAGCTTCGCACAACAAATCTTTCTTCAAATGAGAATCACTAGGCACACACAACCTTTTTCCAAATCTTAAAACACAATCTTTATCAAGGTTAAATTCTGGAAACTTACCCATTTTAACCAATTCTACCTTTTTCTGTAGCTCATAGTCTTCCTTATGCACTCGCTTAATTCTGTCTATCAACAAAGACTTCACTGAAACCTGAAACAAAATAGATGTATTCCCTACACCAACAACTTCTAATCCAAAATTCATCAAATCATTAATCAAGGGATCATGTTCCAAATGTAACATGGTTAATGATTCATGAGGTTTCTGACTCAAGGCATCCACCACTTTGTTTGCTTTTTCGGGATGGTAATTGATCATGCAGTCATAATCCTTTATCAGTTATAGCCATCTTCTCTGCCTCATGTTTAATTCCTTCTGAGTGAATATATACTTTAGACTTTTATGGTCAGTATATATTTGGCGTTTGGTTTTGTATAGATGATGCCTCCAATTATTCAAAGCAAAAAATAACAGCTGCCAATTCCAAATCATGTGTGGGATAATTTAGCTCGTGTAGTTTAAGTTTTATTGAAGAATATGCAATTACCTGATCATTCTGCATCAAAATACAACCAAGTCCCTTCAAAGAAGCATCAATGTAGATGAAAAACTCACCATTTCAGGAAGGTAAGTCCAAAACTGGATCATTCACCAATCTTCTCTTTAGTTCCTATAAACAAATATCACATTCCTCTATCCAAACAAATTTCACCCCTTTCCGTGTTAACTTAGTTATCGGGATAGATAATTGTGCAAAGTTCTTAACAAACCGTCTGTAATAACCTGTTAACCCAAGAAAACTATAAATCTCTATAACATTTGTGGGTCTTGGCCATTAATCAACTACTTTTGTTTTGGAAGGATCAACTGTTATTCCATCCTTATTTACAGTGTGCCCAAGAAAATATATCTATTGCAACCAAAAATCACACTTGCTTAATTTTCCATATAGTTTCTTTTCTTTTAATGTTTGAAAAACAAACCTTAGATTTTTTTCATGCTCCTCTTTATTTTTAGAAAATACAAGAATGTCATCAATAAATACAACCACAAACTTATCCAAGAACTCATGAAATACTCTATTCATAAGATTCATGAATACAGCAAGTGCATTAGTTAATCTAAATAGCATAACAACAAATTCATAATGCCCATATCTAGTACGAAAGGCTATTTTCGGGATGTCATCCCCCTTCACCTTCAGCTGATGGTATCTGGATCTCAATTCAATCTTGGAAAAGTACTAAGCTCCCTGGAGCTGATCAAACAAGTCATCAATATGAGTCAAAGGATACTTATTTTTAATAGTGATGTTATTCAAAGCTCTAAAATCAATTCAAAGTCTCATGGAACCATCTTTTTTTAAACAAAAAAAACAGGATCTCCCCATGGTGAAGTGCTAGGACGAATGAAGCCTTTGTCAAGAAAATCCTATAACTAATTTTTCAATTCAAGAGGTTCTTTTGGAGCCATACGATATGGGGGTTTTAAAATTGGATTAGCATCAGGAACTAAGTCAATTGTGTATTCGACTTCTCGATCAGGTATGACACCGGGTAACTCATCAGGAAAAACATCAAGGTATTCATTTTCCACTGGCACATCATTAATTTGAATAGTTCCCTTGTTTTCAACAATATGATTAAGATAACTTTCATTTCCATCTTTCAATAGTTTCTCAGCTTCCTGATATGTTATCAATTGTATGGGTTCATTCTTGTATAAAAACTGAAACTATTTCTAAAAAACAACTTCTTTAGCTCTGCAGTCAATCTTAGCTTGATAATCAGAAAGCCAGTCCATCCCCATAATAACATCATACTCAACTAAGGCTAAAACAATAAGGTTTTCAGGTAAAGTATTTCCATGGACCAAAATATAAAGATTCTTATAATTTCTCTTTGCTATAACATTTTTCCCCTGGTGTTTTAACCACAAGTTTGGGTCTCATTTGTTACGGTGATATTTCCAATTTACCAGAAAATTTCTAAAAGATTAAGGAATGTGTAGACCCCGTATCAAAAAAAAAATATTAGCAAAATCTAAGTGAACAAACAAAGTACCTGATAAAACTTCATTGGATGGTCCAACATCTGCTGACGTAGTTTCAAAGGATCTCACTACACCTTTCTGCTTGTAGTATGGCTTCTTTGTATCATTCAGATCTCTCTTCAGGAAGGAATTTTCATAGTGACTCATCTCACCATATTTAAAAAACTTTACAGTTTTCTTATCAGGATTATTCTTAGGATCATTTTCGTTATAATCTCAGACCATATGTCCAAACTTACCACATTTAAAACACGTCCAAATTTTTCTAAGACATTCTCCAGGGTGTTTCTTGCCACACTTTTCACAAAGTGGAAATTGGATTTTCTTACCATCAGATTTCTTTGGTTGATTCTTACCCATTTATTGCCAGCTGGACCTCTTCTTATCTTTGTTTCCAAAATTCACGTGATCATCAGCAAACTCCATCTCTACCCTCTCAGCACATCGGACAAGTTTCTCATAACTTTTGAATTCATGGGAGGCCAATTCCCTTTGATACCTTGGCTTCAGTCCTGAGTAAAAGCGGTTGATTTTTCTATCAAGATCAAGAATAAGATTTGGAGCATACCTCGCCATTTGAGTGAATTTCTCTTCATAAACAGCCACTGTATCTTCCTCCTTCTATTTCAGTTCAATAAAGTTCTTCTCCATCCTAAGTCGCACCACCTTAGAAAAAATATTTTTCAAGGAAAAGACTTTTAAATTCATCTCACTCTAAGGCATCAAAATCCTCTCTACCCCTGATATTCCTTACCATTGACCACCACTGATCAACTTCCCCTTTAAAATGATAAATGTAAAGACTTACCTTTTGATTGTCTGAACATCCCATAGCGTCAAATATCTTTTCAAGGGCTTTGATCCATCCTTCAGCTGCTACTGGGTCAGAAGATCCATTGAATGTCGGAGGATGTTGTCTCATAAAATGTTCCACTACTATCATGTTCTGCTATGGTACCTCTATTGGTTCTCTTTCAGGGATTCCACCACCATTTATTGCCTGTGTTAACTGAGCCATTATTGTCACAAACTGCTCAGTTCCAATCCCTACCATTACGGGCTGTAGTTCTGGAAGGATTTCATTCTATCGGTGCCTCTCCTCTTCACCATCCTTGTTCCTTCTGTGGGAAACCATTCTAGAAAAACATGTCTTAGATGAAGCAACATGGTAATCTTTAAATGCTAAAACATTTCAAATTAAACATAGAGTTAAAATCATTTATGGTATTCTATTAACATCACCCTAACTTCTAAAGTTATCTAAATCATCCTCTGATATCAACTATAAGGACCTAGCCTTATTACATACATAATATTGAATTTAGTCAAGAAAACACTTCCTTTTACATTGAATATATTTTCAAGTTTATATATTTAGAGAATTAGGACAATACATTCATAACATTACACATTATTATAAAGTGGATACCATAAAAACAGTTTCAATTTTTTTTAAATATAAAACATTAAAACTTAAAACAAGACTCCTTGACAATTATTCAACATTTAACATGGCTTCCTTCCTTGTGTTACACATCCAATAACCTGTGAAAATAATTTAAAAAATTTTTATGAGCACAAAATCTCAATAATGGAAGAAAAAGGAGTGAAAGATCACATTAGTCCATGAATACTCGTAACGTATGAAAACATTTTCAAAAGACATGCTTGTCACCCATATATACTTACTTCATGTAACATGAGATTACACAGGATCCAAAAAAACATGAGAATATAAATATAATCATATAGTTATCTTAGGGCATTACTTACATAATATTGTAACCATTCTTGGCTACCTTATAATTTTTAACCCTCACGGATACCTTACTTTGTGTAACCATCGCAGTTACACATGGAGTAACCATACGGCCGACCTCTAACTTACTCATAACCAATGAATTTGAGGGAGATATAGGTCCCACCCTTCATTATAAATAATTCCCAAGAACCAAAACATAATCATAAAACATTAATAATTCCATAAAAACATTTCTTTGGAATTTCGTAAAACTGAATTTAAAAAAAGATTTCTAAAGAAAATACCCTTATGAATATCATAAAATTGAAGAGAGACTTAATAGAGTGGATGGAGTATGTATATATACTATAAATAAACATAATAAAAAATAATATAAATAGAACCCATTACACAAATAATTTAAATAGAACATAAATAATGAAGTAAAAGGTTAAGCCAAAGAATGGAAATCGGGTTAAGAATTCCCTTATATCGGGTATGTATTACTTCAAAATTGTTTAAACTTCTTGTATAATGGTTAGAAGAGTGTTATTAGTATTTTACAGTTATTTTTTCATATTTATAACATCTTATATTATCATTTCATAACATCATTTCAACCTTTAATTGTTAGTATTTTGATCCTTGCACTGTTTTTGGGTGAGTTCTTAACATGATTTTCATGATTGGTTCATGGTGGATGTTCTTGTCGATTGGAAGTGAAATTATAGAATTGGAATGGAAAGGTATTTACATATTTCCAGTACCATAATTTATACCATTTATCATTTTGATGTTTAATATGAGGATGATTCATAAGTTAAAACATTAATGATGTTTGTTAAGATCACTTTAGTGGTTCTTTGATAATAACAAACTCATTTTGTCTTATAAATTAGAACCATGAGTAAAAAATAATTACAGAAACATGGGTGAGTCATAAAACATATATTATAACCTGGTTCAACAATATAAATGGTTTCATGACCATACTTGAAAGAAATAATGGAAATTGAAATCACATCATCCACGATATCGGTAATTCGACACATCACGAACAATGTTTGTATTCCTTAAATAAGCGAAAGAGAAGAAGAATAATGATGAGGAATTTTCCATAAACATGATAAAATCCAGAATATACATTATTTATGGAGATTTAATGCCTCTTGTGTAAGGATATATGAAGAAAAACTAAGGAAGGAACTCAAAATAAAAGAAAAAGTGAGAAATCTCTTATAAAATATTTGGCAGCCTAACGGCTACGCAACATGGTTTTAGAAAATATTAAAAAGAGAGGGGACAAGGGTCACCCATCGAGAAATGAATCATAATACAGAATAGATCAAGAATAATAAGTAAATAATAACATGTTATGGAAACTTAAAAGATATACCACATAAAAGAGAACATGAATGGAAAAAAGAAAGAAATTGAGAATTTTCTTACCTTTTAGAGTAACCCTTAGAACATGAAAGTTGGGACCTTGGGGGCTTGAGGAAACCTTGGGAGGAATACTATGAAGGTAAGTATTGCAAATCTTAGTTTAGGGAGATTTTTGAATGAATTCAATGAAGGGAAGAGTTGGTATTTATAGGAAAAGTGAGGGATTATTTTAATAATTTTCAAGCAACACCTCATGAGTGGTATTTGAAAACCCATGGGCTTACCCATGGTATTTGACCATGGTATAAGCCACTTGGGACACCTCACATCTTATTTAACTATACAAAATTCAACCAGATTTATGACATCATTATTATATCATTAATGATGTCATTAACACTCTGAAACTAAAAACTGTATTTTTTACTATTCACCGAAAAATCAATTGTTTCAGAAAAAATCCCAAAATTCACCCTAACCATTTATCAACGTGTAGATTTCAAAAATGAAGTCCATTTTTTGAAAATAATTTTCTAAATATTATTAATTTAATTTTTAAATAAAATAATACTTAATTCAAAAATTAACAATTCTTATTCTGAAACTACTTATATATCACAATGAAAAATTAACCAAGATGTTATTATCTTAAAGCCTTAAGAAAATAAAAAATTAATAAAATTTACTATTAATTAGGTTCATATTAATATTCATATTACTATTCATAAGGGTATGTTAATATTCACCAAAAAAACAAGTTGGTTCCAATAGACTCTAAATAACATACTGAACACAGTTGTAGATGACAGTTTCATGAAATTCAAAACGTAAAAGTGGAAAAATTATATTTAATGTCTACTTATAAATATCTGCTTAAAACAAAGTTCCATGCATTTATATTTATTTTTAGAAAAACTTGGGGTGTTACAGTAGAATCCAAATAAGTTTCTACTCATATCTTTGTGAATTTGAAGTTGAGTAAAGATGATTATGGTAAAAGTGTGAATCAAAAAGACTTTCAGAAGTTGATAGGAAGTATACATTACCTTAAAGTTTCAAGGACTAATATTTTTCATGTTGTAACTTTGTGTTCCAAGTATCAAAATAATCTTAAATAATCACATATGTTGGTACAAAAGAGAATTATGAGATATGTCAAAGGAACAAATTCACATGTGTTGTTATATAAAATAAATTATGAGATGATATTTCATAGTTATACTGATGTTGATTGGCCAGGATATTATAATGATAGAAAATCAACCTCATTCATGGTTGAATGTTGTGTAAGTTGGAATAGTAAGAAACAAAGTTCAGTAACTTTGAGAATAGATGAATAAGAGTATATTGCAGCTTCTTAGGCTTGCACTTAGATGTTGTGGATGAAATTTTGGCTCGAATATTTGAAGGTAAATGTTTCTAAACCATTAAAGATACTTTGTGATAATTAGAGTGCAATTAATATTTCTAAAAATATTTTCCAACATTTAAGATAAAAACACATTTCTATAAATTTTCACTTTATAAAAGAGAAAAAAATTTCTTGAGATTGTTTTTTATAATATATCTCAAAAAAGTATCAAAATTTTGATATCTTCATAAAATAAATGTCAAAATAAAGGTTTGTTGAATTAAGGTTGTAAATTTAGTTTCATCCTCCACCAATGACTTATTAATCCTCATAGGGAAGTCCCCCACCATGCTTTGGATTATGTTGAAATGGGGGGATAGAGAGTAACAACATTGTACTTTTTAAGAAGTTTTTACTTATCTTTATTTTATAAATCTGAAGCTATGGTTATCATAAAATGGGGAAGATAAAAATAAAAGTGAGGAAAAGATAAAAGTGAGCGGTATTTTATCTTAACGAGGATACAAAATTTACTTTCCACCTATGTATGGAATTCCTTTAAAACCATTACTTTATCCCGTAGTGTGGTGTTAGGACACTCTCTTTTAGGGAAGGTTATGTTTTGATAAAAGTTGAAAACCTTAGGTTGTGGAAAATTATGAGATTTGAAAAAAATAATGATTTTTTCAACAAATCCAAAGTGGGAGATTTAAGAACCTTTGTGATGATTTTTTTTAATAAAGTTTTCTATTTTTTGAAAACTAACCTTTTTGTAAAAGAATTTTTTTGATCTTAAAGATCAGACCTAGTTCATCAGAATGATTTTTTGTAGAAAGATGAAAGTTTCTAAATGTTTGAATCCAAACACAATGGGGGATAAAAAAAAATTATCTTTAAGAATGTTTTTTTTAGAACACAGGTTTTCAGACTGAGCAGTACTGGATGCAAAAGGTGTAAGGAAGATGGAAGCTGTAATTTTTGTAAAGTTATTAATTATAATTACCATCATACTCAGATTCTTAGGCATGAATTTTAAGATATATCAAACATGATTTTTGTTATAAATAATTTCCTTATAATGAAATTCAGAATGTTACTAAAGAGGTTGAATGAAGATGGTGATATCAGGAGTTAGAAAGTCATTAAACTTTCTAACCATGATCCAGACGATGGTTTTCTGATTTTTAATTCTAAAATATCATGATTTTTCTATAAAAATTGTGATGAGATCCTTATAAAGAAAAGGGGTATGATAGGTGCTTCCATTCATATTATTTTTTTGTTTGAAATAAAGGAGATGTTGAAAGTAAGGGAAGCTATAACAGTTCTGTTTGTATGTCATATGATGATTTTACAATCTTAGAGTTCACATAAATCATGAAAAACATCATAATAAAAGATTTTTAAGAAATAGAGGAATCATAAATATTGTTTCAGATTCCAAGAATCAAGATAAAGTTTTCATTAGATCCATAAATACCAGACATAGAAGTTTTCATAAGTATGAATGAGTTATTACTGATGAGGTTTTAATAATTTCAATTTTGCAGAGTGGAGTTTCCATAATAATAATAATTCCATTATAATGAGAATTCCATTGAGGAGTAAAGTCAATCAGAATGAATCTAATAAGGAAAGTTAATCAGTCTAACTTTGAGGAGGAAAGTCAACTACACTAACTCTAAATAGGAAATTCAATTCATAATGAGTTGAGAAAGTTTCATCGTAATGAGATGAATAATTTCTATTATAATGAGCTATGGAAGTTCCATCATAATAATTTTAGGAAGTTCCATCAAACTAAATAAAGGCTAGGAAGTCTGAGAAGACTAATTATGGAGAAGACTCAAGAAGATTCCATAATATTTTCGAAGAGTTTAATTATTCAAACTTGAAATTTAAATATTCGTAGACCTCATAGTTTATGAATTTGAGTAAGTGGGAAAAGTTTTTAGTTTCCCATCATATCCATTATGATATGCCTATAAATATAAATGCAGTACATTCATACTTTGTAACTTTTGATGTGAGTGAAAAAGGTAGAGCATTGTAGAGTTCATGTCAAAAAAAATTCTGCATAGATATCTCATTATAATATCAGACAACTGAAAGTTTTGTTTACCATACTGAGTAATATCAAATAGTTGAAAGTTTTATTTACCATATTAAGGAAGATTGGATATATCAAGATCAAACTGAGAAATATTGGGCTGAGTATTTGAGAATAATTTGAGAAGTTCAAATTGATAAATGGATCATTATATTGAGTCAATCAAACTGATTCAATTGGATTGTGTTCATCGAACTGGAGTTCATCAGATATAGGATCATCAGACTCGGGAACTTTTATGGATTATATTAAACAAATTATTTATACTTTTTTTTGGATTAATTTTTTGTAAGAAAACTTTGTAAATTAACAGGAGTCAATATAATCATTCCTATCAGAAAATAGAAGGTGCCTAATGGGATTTGGAACAATTTTTATTCACTTATTCATAATAGTGAATTTCCATAGACCCATGGGAGTGGCTATGGCAAGGATGTAGGTTATCACACTGAGGTTGAAACTTTTAAATCTTGTGTGCTTTACTTGCTTTCCAAATTTTCCTTGCATGAGTATTTACTAAAATATGATAAGGTGATGAACTTAAATAGGTTATATTGGTTAATTTTCTTAAAGTGTTGATACTTATAAAAAGTAAACAACTGATTTAACTCCCCCCCCCCCTCATTTTTTATATGATCCTTTGGAATTTCTGTTCCTTTCTCATCTTCATGCATGATTTTTCTTTGAAATCCATGAAACAACAAACTATTTTTTAAACCATGTTGTGTCATAGATTTAGATCACAATAATAGTAAAATAAATAGTCAATTTTGATTCTTTTATTCAATTTTTCAAACTATAATATTCTTTATGAATAGTTTTTCCTAAATTCATTTTCCTAATAATTTTTCAGCATAAAATAATATTTTTTATTGTGTTTCAATGTTGATTATGCCACTCAACTGAGAATAGCATATCCATATAATTTTGAATATAAAAATATGATCATGGATATTTTATTTTTGATTTCATGTATTTTTAACACAATAATGTAAATATATAAAGTCATGTTTAGGATATGGGTAATAATTTATACTTAGTGAATTGATTAGAGAAGAAAATGTGCATTGTAGATGTATGAATTTTAATGAATATTGTTAGGAAATATATTTATAAAAAATGAAATTATATTTGATGCTCCATGGTGATAGTTTTTTATAAAATATAATTTTAATAAAACCCTAAAATAATTGTGATAAAAAAGAGTATGATACATGTTTATTAACTATTGTTGAGGAGGAGACAATAATTTACCCTATAAGAAATGGGAACATGTGGTGAAACCTATTAATGATCTAGAAACTATTTTGATATAAAATAGAATAATGTATTAGTCCATTCTATTTTACATTATGGTTTTTATATAATCATGATTTTAAATACAAGATAAGTTAAACAAGACATGGTGAATTTAATAATTTTATTTTAAACATATAAGTAGATATGTAAATTACAACATTCTTTACCATTCCATGATCTACATTATGATTCATGGGGATCTGTATTGATTGAAGTCAACCACGATATTGAAAAATTGAACCCACCATGATTTTCGATATATAATATTAAAATACAATTATATATAACCTATGAATAGATAAAATATCAATTAATATATGGTTTTTTATATTTTATTAACTTGAAATATTATAATATATTTTAATGATGATCGTGCATGGGGAAATCCATGAAAATAATATAGATACAATGATATAGTAATAACACATGCTAAGTCATAGAGATTATAAAATAATTATAGAATTATATTGAACAAAAAATTTAAGTATCTAGATCTTTAAATATTAATAAATAAAGAAATAATTATAATATTTTACTTTAAAATGAAATTAAAATTAAAATATATATATTATTTGAGATTAAAAAAATGATAAAAATTATTTTTGTGATTAAACGCATCCTCTTCGTGGTTTTGAAATTTGAAATTTTGGGTTATTTTAGTTAAATAATTCATTTTTCACAATCTAACCACAATATTTATTATTTTAAAAATAACATGGAATATTAAAACTTTTATTTTGATTATTACCAAATGAATAATTTGAATTTGATATCTTTCATAAATTTATAAATGTAATAGCCATAATCAATGTGATTACTTTATTTCAATCATTACAGAAACATTGTGAAAAATATGTAATTTGTTTTGATATATGTTTTGATAGTGATGTATTATTATATATACCTTAATACTTATCCAACTGTATAAATCCATAGGTTTCTTGTGAAAATTAATAGTGAAAAGGAGTGAATTTTCTCCCTTGATGAATCCATTTCAAAGAAAATAATGACTTATGATATGTGACTTATTGTAATTAAAAAAATAAATGTTATTATACTTTAAATACATATAATTATGGATATTTATATGTTATAAAAAGTTTTTGATTCAATGATACTCTATATCAAATATGTTTACTATATATGTGTGTGTATAAAGAATAGCCTTTTAAGGTTCTAAGCTCATACCATCTATGTATTTATTTTAAATATGAATATTACTAAATCAAATAGTACAGATGTGAATTGAAAATGAATGGATGACATTCATATGACAAAAGAATATCAGGATGGAGTAAAAGAGTTCATAAATTTTACAAAAGATCATGAATATGAACCTTATCAAAAAAAATCCATGTTTACATTGTTTTTATTCAAAAATAATTTGTCCAGAGGAGTTAGAAGAACACTTGGCATGTTATGAAATAGATTAAAGTTTAAATTTTGGACTAAACATGATAAAGAATTGAATATATCTAGTGACTGGGATAAAACTACATTTTATGGATCATCTGTTATAATTACAAGTGTGAACAATGATAAAGATTGTATCAAGGATATGATTATAGGTGTGAATGATAATGATGATCATATTGAGAAAATGACAATGGAAGTTAAACATGAACTTCATGATTATTCAAAATGGTTTTAGAAGTTAAAGAGTTGTGAAAATATGTCATTATTTGTTGTTTGTACTAAATATAGAATATTTTCAACCATACTAAAGCTATATAATGTAAAATCTGGTAGCATATGGAGTTAAACCATCTTTATTGAACAACTTTCTCTCTTGAATGATATGCTACTAGAAGATAATAAGATTACTTTATGAATATATGATTCTAAATGAATGTTACATTCAATGGTTATGATATTTAAAAGAATATATGTCTATCCAAATTATTGTATACTTTTTCACAAGGAATATGAATCACTTAAAATAATACCAAAGTGTGTCATATCATGATTCAAGAGAGATGAATCAAGTCCTTTGAAATTTGTATGGTACATTATAATAATTACAAGGTTTAGGCACGTATATGGAAGTTAGTTGACTAAAAAGAAATAAATGTGGCATGTAGATATAATAAATCAAGATAGGAAACTTCATCAACCAACAGGATCACTATAGTGAAAGAACATTGATCATGAGTATCCTGAATTTGGAAACGTGTCGAGAAACCTTTGCCTTGAACTATCTACATATGGAGTGAATACTTTTGGTTTATAAAGAAGCACTCATTGTACATAGAAAATTATGTTGGTAAATTATAACTTTACACCATGGTTATTCGTGAAGAAAAAATACATTACTTTGTCTCTATTTATATTAGGACTAAAATAATCGGGTAATGATATTGATGATTATTTGGCTCTATTGATCGAATATTTTAAATTGATTCGGGATTCAAGTGTTATATTGTATGATATTTACATAAATTAATATTTCGTATTGATATTAATTTTATACAGGATGGTAAATGACTTCACTACTTATCATAATTTGTCAAGATATAGAATTAAAGGAACTCAATGGTGTCCCATTTCTGAACAAGGTACACACTCAGTTAGGTTGAAACATTCAACAAAGATTATGTTTCTAAGAAATCATAGATTTAAACCCTAGTGACATGAATATTGATCTTAGAAGGAATCATTAGATGGTAATTTATAAGAATTTACAACATTGTTTCTACTAATAAGTTATCAACTATTTGATAAAGTAAAGGATGTGACCACTAATTTTGGTAAATCTTCGTCAAAAAACATTATGAAAACAAGATGCAAATAGAGATCTGTTTTTTTAATTACTATACTAGATTTGTTTATACATCAAACATTTTATTGATGTCATGAATGTGTAACAAAATTTATGTGATAGTGTGAATGTAAAATTATTAAATACACCTGGAAAAATAAAGGATGACATTAAGGCTAGGTTAGACATAATTGACATGGGGATATGGGAAGAGTTTGTGCCAGTGAAGTGTGAAAGATATAATTTTATTCCTCCATATACTTACACTCTTTCCAATAAAGTGATATATCAATTTTGAAACTTCCTAAATGATGTAAACTTTTCATATAGGTATTTATAAAATATCAATAATATCATTTAAATGAATGTTTTAAAGTTAGAGGGCCTAAAATCACATGATTGTCATATTTTTATGTAAGATCTAATGTATATAGATTTATATTTCATTTTTATTAAGAATATCCATCATAAATTAGTCAAAATTTATTTATTTTTCAAATTAATGTGCATCAAAGTTATATACCCAGTGAAATTATCAACTATGGAAAAGGAAATTACTATCATATTATGTGAATTGGGGATATTCTTCCCGCAATCATTCTTTGATATAATGGTTCAGTTGGTTAGAGAGATATAGCTATATATCCCTATATAGTATAGATGGATGTATCCCATTGAATTATATATAAATATTTTTAAATGGTATGACAATAATAAATGTTGTTCAGAATTTTGTATTGTGGAGCGATATATTGTTGAGGAATCCGTTGAATTCTACATCAACTACATGTCTTGTAACTAACCTGAATTTTATCAATGGAAAATACCTTATAATAATTATTTAATATAGTATAAACCACTTAAAATCATATTTTTAACATAGTAAAAACCTTTTAAATGAATAATGAATGAAATAAGAAGTATTTCTAGAAGTTTAATAATCTATATCGATGAAATAATGACTTGACCTTAGGAATAGTAATTTTACCCTTATGAATAGTAAAGTAGATGAATGAATTGTAACCTCAACCATGAAACTATAGATAAAATTTAGGCATCTTATAAATTAAATTATGATATAATTATATCATAGTATAATTAAATAATTGTTTTAAAGTTTATAAATTAAGTGTTAGTATTTTTATAAGTCATAAATATTTAATTAATTTTTTGTGATTAATTTAATAATTTAAAACAAAAATTCATAAAATTTATTCATAAATTAATATTTTGATGTATTATGATTTTAATATAATTTTATGATACCCTAATTAATTTTTCAACAGTGTTATAAAATCAGTTATAATTTTAAAATCTGTATTTTTTGAGTAAATGGTGATTTTATTTAAAAATTAAATTTATCATATTTAGAAAATTATTTTCATAAAATGGAGTCCATTTTTTAATTCTACGCGTCAAAAAATGGTTAGGGTAAATTTTTTGTATTTTTCTAAAATAGTTGATTTTTTTGTGAATAGTAAAATACTATAATTTACAATAAAACTTAAATTCGTGAATTATGGAGTCATAGATGATTTATGACTGATGTAAGCCAAAAATATCAAAATATCCTTCAATATTTAAATATATTTGGTGATAATTCTAAAACTATTCATATTATTGATCCAAAATAATAAACTAATGATTAAAATAAAGAAAAACACCCCTCTTATCCACTATAAATACCACCCCTCACTACCTCTTTTCCTTACACCTCTCAAGATTTGATCCTTGTAAAAATTATACTAAAATAACTTCCCAAGACCCCTTTCCATGTTTAGGAGCTCTTGGTCTCATCAAAATACCAAAACCTTTTCCCTAAGGAGGTTCTCAAAGAGGAGGAACACAAGGGGTAAAATCCTTTTTCTTTTCTTTTAATTTCTTTTCATGTTCTTTTATTTTTATTATTCTCTCCTCAAATTCCCTCATACAAATAGAATGATAACTCCATTACCTTAAATATACTGGTTTAATATCATTTTAATTCAATATCCATCATCAAACTCTTCTATCTCTCTCTATCTCTTTTAATCTAAAAATGAAATCATCACCCGTGATGTGTCAATTTACCGACATCATGGACGATGCGCTTTCATTTTTATTTAATGCATTCAAGGATGTTAATAAAAAAATTATAATGGTTGAAACATATTTTAAAATTTATTTTATAATTATTTTTAAGTTTTTTAACTAACATACATACAAAATAATAAATAATGAAACAAAATTAGTTTGTGCTAATCGAAAAACTGTTGTAATAATCTAAACGATTATCACTAATGTCTTATCTAATGATTCATCCTAAAATAATATAAATAAACGATATTTATAACCATTTAAAATTTTTTATGATAATTAATAACCAATAATTTCAATTCTAGAGAATTATTCCAATTTTACATGAACTTCATTCCTTATAAACAAGCGAACTAATCTTGAAAACCAAGAAAATGAACACTCCCAAACGATGAAATTGTATATTATAACTCATAAAAAAGGCTCTAAATGAACATAATAAAATTTTAATGAATTAAATAAATGAATATAACTTTCTTAAATAATTAATTTAATTTAATTATTCAAGACATTAATATCAAGTGTAGAACCATTTCACACATGTGGTAAGGGTTTCTACCCAAACTCCCATTTTTCCTTTGGGTTATTATTTCTCTCTCTTTAATCCAATGTAATGATTCTTTATTTTTGTATATTTATTATTAATTATATTTATATGTTCCGAACTCATATATTTATATCACATCATCCTTATTTGATGGGGAAATACATATTTTATAAATATTTTATTCTCAAATCTTCTCGATAAGCAAGCCTGATTAAAGGAATTTCTCAATTTATTACCCACTCTCATGTTCTATCCATGATATATTTTTATAAAACATTATTTTTATAAAATCACTCATTTTATCATGAATAAATATCATGGTTCAATTCTAGTTTTATACAAACAATTATGTCTTTTTTGTTTTAAAGAATCTTTAATATTTTTCATAAACCACAATAAAATATTTTATTTATAAAGTTTCTTAAACACTATTTTTACATGTATTCACTTCATTTTAACATAACTTATCATTATATATAAATATTTCCCCTTATTAATTTCCATGTATTATTTAAATCCTTTCTTTTATGGACACCATTATGATATTTTCTTATATTATGCCTTTTGAAATGATTATGATACCCAATTCTTTCTATGGGTAACCCTTATGTTTATGTTTGACTCTTTATGTATGATTATTCATGTGTCATACATATTCATGAACATGTTATAATGGTTTCACCCAGATATCACTCTAATTGATTGGTTAATGTTTAACCTCATAAGACATCATGTGAAACACTCTTAGTGGTTATCCTTAACTTGTGCTCTATGTGCAATGGTCTTTGTGGTTATCCTTGACTCGTGATCCATGTACAATGATCCTTAACTCATTATTATATCATTATTTAGGTTGTTTACACATTTCTATGATACCGTGTATATATTATCCCATGTTATTCATGTTATTCACTCTTATTTTTATTCATGTTTCATGTATTTTTATGTCATCATGTTATGCTTTATAACCCATGTGCTATGATTTATTCATTTTTCTATTCCATTACTGGGATTTTCAACTCATATGTTTGCTCATGTTTTCCCCAGAGTATCCTATGCAAATTTAAGGTCTCAAATGGTGTTAGGATCTCATTATGAAGATTAAATAAATGATGTTTGTATTTTTATTTTATAATGTTTAATTATGTACCTAATCTTCTAAAGGCACTAGACTTTATGATCCATGGTTGTATTTTATGATTAATTATGCTTAAAATCATGTAATAATATGTATAAAAGGCTAGGGATATTATATTTGATATCATAGGAAATTTTTAGTTATTTTTGGAGATTAGGACTAAAGGACTTTACTAAGAACCTTAGGGATATGAATATGTATGAGAAAACATCCATAATTTTGGTTAGTATAGAGTAATTTTTTTATCAAGAAGATATATCCCTATATGGATACTACAAGTGGGTGTGGTATTGGCATAGATTTACCTAGGAGTAACAACTATGACAAGGTGTTCCGGGTCTGCTTTGGGGTAACCCATTACATGACGATATGCCTTATTGTGCACCTAGTTTGACACTCCTGGGGGATATGCTTTGGTAAATTCATAAGCTCATTACAAACCATTATTAAGGGAACAAAAAAATACCCATAATAATATATGTTAGTAAATAGATTGTGGATAACCTAGATTGAAACCTAGGGAATCACAAGTTATGATATACATTTCATTTATAATTTTATCCTTTTATGTTTAAATTTTCCTTATATTATGCTTATTAACTAAGTATTAAAGTAACTAATTGCACTCTATTTTCTTAGCTAATGGATGCAAATAGAATAACTTGTTCCAATAATCAATGTGATATGAAATATGACAATTTCCCTAATGATATTACAAATATGGTGGGAACGGGTGCTCAAAACATCATGATAGTACTTGATCAATTGGACCAAGTTATGAATAATAACTTAAATCGCATGGAATACCCTCCTTCTCCTATGAGAGAGAAATTTTTGGTTGAATCATTTATGTGGAAAATTCCTCCCATGTTTATTGGATATTTTGATCCCCTCCTTACAAAATAGTGAATTAACTCCATTGAAAAGATATTTTTGATCCTACAATACTCAAAAGAATAGAAATTTGTGCTGGAAGTCTATCATTTTGATGGGGGAGCTAATAAGTGGTGGATGATGATCAAGAACATGAAGTCCAAGTAGAAAATTGATCCCATGGATTGGGAGGAATTCAAGAAAAAAAATTAATGAATATTTTTCCTGAACCCTCCATCTAAAGATAGAAAGAGAGTTCCTTGAACTTAAGTAAATGAAATATGATTTTATCAAGGCGTATGAATCAAACTTTACAAGGCTTGCAAGATACACCTATGTATTTTTAATGAACACCTAAATCAAGTTTTATCTCTTCTTTTTTGAAATAAATCTGAGTCTTTGAAAAACATTGGCAATTTAAGACTTTTACAGCTATGAGGAGATTGTTGGTTTTTTCCTTAAGGTCAAAATAGAGATCAGAGACTCTCAGTGGTCTCACGGACCTGATTATTAAAAGAGTTAAATGGAGTTTAATATGGATGTATGAAAAAAAAATCTCATGATGGAAAGATAACCAAATATCCCACATGTCAAAATTTTGGGAAGAAGCATCCTAGGAACTATCTAAAGGGAACCATGAAATCCTTAAAATGTGGACGAATGGGTCATTTGGATAATAACTTCCAAAGTGATATGAAGAATTAAAATAATTTGGAATAATAAGGGAAGGTTCATATCAATACTCATATTGTAGTGTAGTGCTTCAACAGCAAGGAACATGGGAATTATGTGAACCATTACCCTAATCCAGTGGTTGTTGGAGTAAATAAACAACAACAACCTCCAAGGTAGAAAGGAAGGGAATATTCTATCACTACTGTTGATGTTGAGACTGATAATGATGTGGTGAAAGGTATTCTGAATATTCATTCAAGAATAGTGAATTCACTATTTGATTCTAGTTCTATGGATTCTTTAATATCTTGAAAGTTTAGTAAAACTATTCCAAAACCACTAAAAAATTTGGAGGTTGAGTTATCTATGAGAATAGAAAATGGGGTAATTACTACATAAAAAGTTTATAAATCCTACCTAGTTAATGTATGTGGACTGAACCACCCAAAAAATCATTTCATACTCCCTTTGGTAGAGTTTGATTCTATTTTGGGCATGGATTGGATATCTTTATACAAAGACAACATAGACTGTCGTTAAAGAGATATCACTCTTCACATCCTGAAGTATCCTCCAATCCTATACAAGTGTAAGGAGGAAGATGAATCTCCTTTAGAATCATCATCTCAAGTGTGGATATTTTTTCCTTATGAGCAAGAATATCTAGATCAAATTATTGAGACAGAGGATAGAATCATGCTCGAAGACATGCCCATCGTGAGGGATTACAATTATGTATTCCTTAAAGAATTGTCTGGTCTTCCTCCTGATAGAGAGGTTGAGTTCTCAATTGAACTTATTCTTGGATCTATGACTATATCAAATACAACTTATATAATGGACACTGTTAAGCTGAAAGAGATAAAGAAGTAGTTACAGAAGAATCTGGACAAGGGTTTTATATGCCCAAGAGCTTCGCCATAGGGTTCACCAGTCCTCTTCGTTAAGAAGACAGATGGATCAATGAACCTATGAATTGATTGTTGTGGGCTCAATAAAATAATGATAAAAAGCAAGTTTCCCCTTCCTCATATAGATGACTTGTTTGATCATCTATGCGGGGCCAGTTATTTTTCTAAGGTCGACCTTCAGTTGGGATATCACTAATTAAAGGTGGTGAAGGAAGATATTCCCAAGTCTTCCTTTCAAATGAGGTATGTAAACTATGAGTTCATATTGATTCCCTTATAACTCACTAATGATCCAAAAAATTTCATGGATTTAATTAATAGAGTCTTTAGATATTACCTCGACAAATTTCTGGAAGCCTTTATTGATGATATTTTGATATACTCCAAGATAAATGAGGAACATGGGGATCATTTGAATACTATTTTGAAGAATTTATGAAGAGAGAAACTATATGAAAATTATAGTAAATGTTAGTTCTGGATGAAGGAAGTATCATTATTGAGGCATGTAATCACCAGCAAAGGGATATCTATAGACCCTTATTAAACAAAGGAAATTGAAGTGTGGCCACGGAAAACATCTGTAACAAATATCCAAATCTTTTTTGGTCTAACTGGGTATTACTGGTGATTTGTGAAGAAATTATCATGATTTTAAAACCAACTAACCAAGATTAATCAGAAGGTAGAAAAGTTTGTATGGACTAGTGAATGTAAAGACTACTTTAAAGAGTTGAAATGGAGGCTTATCACTAGACAATTTCTCACAATACTAATAAGTGGGGAACTATTTATGGTGTACATTGATGCTTAAAATAAGATATTAGTATATTTACTAATGAAAAATGATAAATTGATATCCTATGCCTCAAGTAAGTTGAAAATTCATGATAAAAAATATCCCACGCATGATCTGTAGTTGGAAAATATGATCTTTGCATTGAAAATATAGAGGCATTATCTCTATGGGGAGAAGTGTGAAATATATATTGGTCATCATAGCCTCAAATAAATATTTACACATAAGGAGATTAATATGAACCAACTAATATGGTTATAGCTCATCAAATAATATGACTTCTCAATCCACTATCATCCTGGTAAAGAAAATAAGGTGGAAAATGATCTAAGTAGAAATGATCCTGCATCTTTATCAATAATGAGAATTGAGAAGTATCCAATCTTCTTAAATTTTCAAAGGATGGACATGGGAATAATTAAGGAAATAACATCATCAATTATTTCTCAAATGATTACTCAACCATCCCATGTGATGAAAATAAAGGATGTACAAAGAAATGCTTTGGAAATCCAAAAGAAGTTGGAAGCTATGAGAAATGGGAAATCCTCTAAGTTAAAATGGATAAGGAAGGAGTTGTGAGATTTGGTTCGTGACTATGTGTACCATCTGATCCAAAGATAAAGAATTATCTTCTGAATGATGCACATAATTCAACCTTCTCTATTCACTCGGGGAGCACAAAGATGTATCGAGATTTATGAGAGAACTATTGGTGGGATAATATGAAGAAGGAGACCTCTAAATATACATCAAAGTGCCTGGTATGTCAGAAAGTGAAGGCTGAAAAAAAAGTCTAAGGGGATGATACAACCACTACCTATACTAACATGGAAGTGGGAGAACTTTACCATGGACTTTGTCACTGGACTTCCAAATACATCCAAAGGAAACAATGTTATATGGGTTTTTTGGATCATCTTACAAAGACACCTCACTTTATCGCATTTCGAGAGGACTTATCACTAGATCAACATGAATGGATATACATTAAAGAATTGGTAAGGGTTCATGGAATACCATTATCGATTTTAGGCGATCAAGATCTGAGATTCGCCTCTAGGTTCTAGAAAAGTATCCAACATGCTCTAAACACTGAGCTGAAATTCAGTATGGATTATCATCCTCAAACAGATGGCCAATCTGAGAGAACTATTCAAAAACTGGAAGAAATATTGAGCGCATTTTCTATGGAATTTAAAGGAAGATAGGACCAACATCTACCACTGGTTTAATTATTATACAATAATAGTTTCCAATTCAGTATCCAAATGGAATCATATGAATCCCTTTATGGGAAAATATGTATAACACTAGCATGTTGGGATGAAGTCAGTGAAAATAAGCTTCTAGGACCAAAAATGGTCCAATAAATTGTGGAAAAGGTGAAAACCATTCAGCAACACATCAAGGAAGCCCAAAGTTGATAAAAGAGCAATATAGAAAATCTTTGATGAGATCGTGAGTTTAAGGTTTTAGAAATGGTATTCATCCATATATCTCCTTGGAATAGAATCAAAATATTTGGGAAGAAAGGAGAGATAATTCCCAGGTACATCGGCCCCTTTGAGATCCTTGATCATGTTGGATATGTGGCCTATCGACTAGAACTTCTACCAACCATGTCCCAAGCACCCGATTTATTTCACATATCACTCTTGAGGAAGTACATACCAAATCCATCACATTTACTAAATTCAGAGTTTGTACAGTTGGAAAACGATCTCTCTTATGAGGAGTATCCAGTGAAGATCTTGGATCATAGAGATAAAGTTCTATGCAACAAGACCAATCACCTGGTCAAAGTACTTTGGCTAGACCATAAGTACACAGAGGAAACATGGGAATCAGAGGAAGTGATGAAGGAGAAGTACCCTCACCTATTTTTCCCTTAGTCTGTAAAATGAAATTTTGAGGGTGAAATTTCATAAGGGGGGAAGAATGTAACGAACCTGAATTTTATCAATGGAAATTCTCTTCTCATACTTATGTTACATAGTATAAACCACATAAAATCACACTTTGAACACAAAAAAAAATTTATAAATGAATAATTAATGAAAGAAGAATTATTTCTAGAAGTTAAAGAACCTATACCAATGAAATAGTAACTTGACCTTAGGAATAGTAATTTGACCCGTATGAATAGTAAACAAGACAAATGAATAGTAACCTCATCCATGAAAGCATAGATAAAATTTAGGAATATTTTAAATAAAATTATGATATAATTATATCATAGTGTAATTAAATAAATGTTTTAAAAAGTATAAATTAAGTGATGGTATTTTTAAGCCATAAATATTTAATTAAAATTTTGTGATTAATTTAATAAATTAAATGTAACACCCCAGGTAAATAAAGAATATGACATTTTCATATTTACCCATATTTTTGAATCAAACATTAATATTACTTTAAAGATGACGCTATGCTCGATGGCGTACCCAACACGCAACAACGAGTTTCTTGGGAATCTTACGTTGCACTCTAATAATAAAATATTATTATTTCAAATGGTAGTTAACATGTAGCCGTTGTATTGGCGGGAATGGATAGAAAAAACTAAAATATGATTATATATGTTTTTTAATGTTTTTACATTTATCCAATAAAAGCTAAAGGCTTAAAATATGGAAAGAATTAAATTTTAGGTGTATATGCCCTAGTTTTCACTAAAGGTTCACTTATCGCCTTTTAATGGGGAACCGTCATTAAATATAGTTTTGATCACTCTTATAGATTCTTTTGGACCAAATAAAACTCTTATTAAGAATCGGGACATCAAATTTTACTTTGTGTAATTTTTTGGTATTTTTCTGATAAAGTTCATTTTTTAATGAATAGTGTAGAATGTTGTGTTTTAATTCAAAACCTCTTTTTAATCTAATTTATTTATATGATTAGATAATATTTTGAATTGGTTTTAAAGTTAAATTATAAAATATTTTTACCACTAAATCCAATAGTGGTCGTTGGAATTAATTTCACTTTGAAATCAGACTTAAACTAGTGTCAATCTTTTGATACTTATTATTTTATAAAAACACGCTATTTGCTCTGACAGCGGGAATTAATTATTAAATTAATTAATGTGACTAATATGTTTTGAATTTTGTAAAACGGACTTCATTTTTGAATTCGGAATATCAAATATAGCTTAGGGTGAATTTTTGGGATTTTTCTGAAAAACTTCAATTTTTGATGAATAGTGAAACCACTAAGTGGTACTTATAAAAGCTGATTTTTTGTTTAAATGAAATTTTACCACTTATGTGTTTTGAATTTCAAAAATCCGACATACATGGTTGTCATTAAGAAGTAAAATGTGGTTCAATGGGATAAAAATAATTTTTTGGTGAATAGTAACTTATTAAGTTTTTAATCGCGATTAGTGGTAATTAGTGTAGTTTAAGGTAAAAATAATGCTTTAATAAAATGAAATGAACTTGACACATGTCCTAACTTCATTGTATGTGTAATGGACGACCAATACAAGCCATGGGTCAACTTGGGGACCCCATGGATCCACTTTGGTTGGGAAATGACATAAATAACTTTTTATTTAATGTAAAAGTAAAAATGACACAAACATGATATGTTTTACTAAAACAATTTTTAAGTGGGGTTATACAAGTCATATTTTTTACTATAAATAGTAATTGGAAATCTAAAAAGATTTTCTACATCATAGTTTTTTTTTATAATTTTTAGACATTAAATAAATTAAATTATTTATGACATAATAATGATGCAGCGATGACATCATTATTTGACGATTAAAATAAAATGGAAAGATAATGTAAAATCTATGAACTACACATGTCCAAAACTTATTTTATGGGTGGATTTCGAACCTTTATAACCTTATCCACGAATTATATCAATGTGGGACCTTTTAAACCCGAAACACATTTTCAAATAAAGTAATATTTCCTTACTTTCCAAAAGTGACCCTCCTCTTCTCTTATAAAAGGCCCCCACCTCTACCTCTTTTCACACACACCTCAAGCCTTTGGCTCGGCCAATACCTGCCCATTTACTCTCTCCACATCCCTATCCTCATCCTAGAGGATTCCCTTTGGGTAGAATCCATTCAAAGGAAGCCTTTAGGCTCAAATCAAAAGGAGTTACACTTTTAAAGGTAATTCATTCTCTCATGTTCATTTGTTTTATTTTGCTTCTCCAACCCCCTAAAATCTTTTTATTTATTTATTTTGTAACAACACCAGTATCTTAAATATACTAGGATGTTGTTATAAGATTTATTCAAGCTACACTCTCACACAACTATATCAAATGGTTAAAGAACATACAGTTTCCGTGGATGGCGAAATTCTGCCTCCCGAAACGATGATTGTTCAATACTCATTTAACACCTTCAAAGGTGGCCATTATGATGTCACTATTTTTATATATGATATATAATATGTTTATGTTTTACTTATGCTTCTGTATTTTTCATTTTTGTCTTACCTTTATGGATTCCATTATGGGTATACGTGATATCTTCATTTTAGGAAGTGTGGACTACCGTCCCCTCAAAGTGATGTGATTCGTTAATGCCATATGTGGGACGTGTAAAGGATGGATTTAAAGTTATTATATATGATTTTATACTGGAATTATAATACACCTCTATGTCATTATTATTTTCTTTCAATTAAAGTATGAGATAGAAATGAAAGTAGCGTTCATGCGTACGTACGGCTTACCGTCTCCATGAACGGTGCATTTCATTTCTTATCACCAAATGTAATGTACTATTATAATTACATGTATATAATGGATATATATGATGAATGATATATCTAAATGATGAATATAATTCTGTAATTAAAATATACATACCTCTCATTTAGTTTTAATTCCATTAATATGAGAAAGAAATGAAAGTAGCGTTCATGCGTACGTACGGCTTACCGTCTCCATGAACGGTGCATTTCATTTCTTACCCCTAAATGATTATGTAATATTATAAATACATGTATATGCTGGATACATACGATATATATGATATCCAAATCAGGAATTCCATTCGGGATATAAAGAACCTTTGACCACACAAACAACATTTAATTGTAAGAAGTCCACTTTCGACTTAAGAACCAAATATCGACAAAACAAACATTATTAACTTAAATGGTTACATAATGTTTATAACATGGAAATAAGTGATATAAAAGGAATAATTAACTCTAAAAAGGTTCTTAATAAAGTAGAAATTAACTCAAGTTTATTATTCAGGATGTTAAAGAACGATTGAGTCAAGTCGGACCTGAGGTAAGGGATCTTACTCCTCTCTTTCTTTTTAAGTACACTCTTTTATGTCATTCCCTCTAAAGATCATATTTCTTGTTATTGGGATGTTAATATATATTACACTTACTGTAATTTCTATGTTCATGTGATGAGAGACCCTATTCTCTCTCATCAATCCATTTTGGAAGTTTTGAGTGGCGCCGTTAGGCTGCCGAATTTTCGTAAGAGATCTAACCTCTCTCTTTCTTTTTAAGTACTCCTCTTTATGTCACTTCTTTTAAGCTCCTATTTGTTATTATGGGGGATGTTATTTCATATTCCTATTTCTGTAAATTTTGTTGTAATGTGATGAGATACCCTATTGGATCTCATCAATCCATTTTTGGAAGTTTTAAGTGGCGCCGTTAGGCTGCCGAGTTTTCGTAAGTAATTTTTCATCTCACTTTTATTCCTGTGAGATTTATGCTACATTTGCCACAATTTATTTTTAGTGGTGTATGTACTGACCATTATTTTACTCATTGTGTAATATTCCTTCATTTATGAGTATTTACATCAATGATGTATTGTCCTTCTTTCACGGGTCGTATGTTTCGAAAGATACCCAAGTCGGTAAGGGAACCTTTCACCCTCCTCTTTTTAAAAGACTTCTTTTGTTGGGTCTTTTAATTTACATATTGTTATGTTCGGATATGTTCTAAATTGATGTAACTTTTATGTCCAAGTGATGAGATACACTTTTTATCTCTCATCAACTCATTTTGATGTGACGTCGTTAGGCTGTCAAGGGAACTTCTTAACCCAATTTCGATTTCTTTGGGTTCAACATGTAGTTATTAAATATGTCATCCTTTGAATATATGTGAACGACCTTTGATCATTTTACACTTAATATCCACTTATATTTTGTGTATTCATTTGTCACACATAATTATGTAATTGATTTATCCTTAAACCAAGGATACCATCTTTGTAAGGGACTTCGTCTCAATCTCCTTTCATTGAGGCATATTTTATTTTATGCACAACTTTCTTTTATATGGTGTATAAACACCTTTGACTTTTAATTTTATACAAAAGGAACCTTTTTCTATGAAGGGTTTTACTAAATGACAAAAAGGAATGTTTTTTTTACGTACGCGGTGACAACGACCTTTTCCACCGTCGCGAGTATTATTTGGTCTTTGGCTTCCTCAACAAGCCATAGTGTTTTTTTAAAATGAAATAAATACCATATACTCTTTTATGTATTATGGTATTGAAAATGGTTTTGATAAAGGATTCTATTATGTCAATATATTTATGATATATTGTGATTGAAATGTGGAAATGTTATCATTCCTTTATATTGGTTTTATGTTTTATGATTTTATATTGGTACTTGGACATTTTAACGGGTGGTTACGTTATAAACCATATGACGGGTGGTGCCGTGAATACCAGGACAGGTGGTTACGTTATAACCTCCAATGCATTGGGTATGGAAGTCGGACGTATGGCTATTCCATTAAGTATGTATGGAAATTGGCTGTATGGCTATTTCATTAAGTGATATGTGTGGAAGTCGACCATATGGTTATTCCACTTAAGTATGTTTATGTCCCAAGTTACCTTTATATATGTTATGTGTTCTTTATATGGGTTTTATGGTAATCCTTTGGTTACAAAGAGGTAAGTAATGATATTTTTTTTTCAATGAAGAGTTTTTACTACTTCATGAAGGTGAAAAGTATTACATTGATAAAGTATTCATGGTTCACTTGTTGTTTTGAAAAAACTAACAGTTTTCATTCTTTGTGTATCCCTTACTGAGCTTCTTATGCTCATCCCAAGTTTTTGAAATCTTTTTCACAGGACTTAGCATGGAATAGGGTCAAGGATGGGATCAAGGGAAAGTCATGCTACCTAAAACATGGAACTATACATGTTTCTTTTTAAGAGTTTTTTTATTTTATGGAAATTTAGTAGAAGTGACTACTTTGTAATCTTTTGAGATGTAATAGTTATGTCCTAATTCTCTAAAACTCTAAACCTGAAAAGATCCTCAATTTGAATTACTCATTTAATTCAATATTAAGTAAGGTTTAAGGCTGTGGCCTTATAGTTGGTATCAAAGGTCGGTTTAGATAACTTTAGAGGTTAGGTTATTCTTTAAGCATAAGTGACATTACCATTGTGGTTAGGATTTCAGAAAGAGTCCTAGTTTTAGATAAAGTAAATGAGTAAGTGTATCTTAGTGTTTACCTTCCTCATTAGTACATGATGATTTTTTTGATATACTCACACTGACATTTCTTTTTTTAGTGAATGGATGGATCTAGCAGGAACCAAAGTGACAATTGGTTTGAAGGAAACTGTGGTGGTTCTCTGATTAAAAGACTCGATGAAATGGGTTATTCAATGAGGAATCTCATGGATGTTCTAACCCAACTATCAAGGATTCATGATCAACCACTTCAACCTTGGTGAGTTCTCTAATGCATCATGTACTATATGGACAACTTGATGTGGAAATTCAGGTAATAATTATTAAGGTAACCATTAGGGTTTATATGATCCTTACTTTTTAGGTAATTATGGGTTACTCTATGATATGATGGAAAATGAAGGGCATGAGATAAACTTGAGGTTAAAATATGTTATGATTATTCTTGAAGATTTTATCTCATTTTGGGGAATGTTTTAAGAATTATATAGTTGTGGAAAAAGAACAACACGCAGACCGTGTGACAACCCGTCGCGTCGGACAAAGCTGCAGGAATCGAACCCACAACCAAAGTGCGACTGGTATTTATCGCCTACCACTGGACTACATGAATTCCCTGGTTAGTTTGACTGATTCTTTTTAGTTATATGATTTTATTAATTAAGAGTAAGTTGATTTTGGGTTATTTATGAAAATGATTAACCTATCATAGAGGATATGTGATTAGGTTAATTACTTTTCAATACGAGACTTTAGGAGCAACTGATGTTGTTTGGAGATAAATGTTACGATTTAACTTGGAAGTCTATGTGACTAAATCATTCAAATATTTGGGTTTCAATCTTATATTGGTTTACTTTGAAGAATTTTATGGAAAAATTGTTTATCGGATGATCCTTGTTGAACTTTGGGTTTTGTTTGACAAATTTTGGAGATTAAGAATAGATTTTCTTTTTATAAAGGGTTATCCTTTTCTGGATTATCTGATCTTGTACTAGCCTGTTTGGTTTTGGTTAAAGTCTAAAGCCATGGGAAGTATATAGTTCTCTTTTGTGGATTAGTTTATTCTCTAGAAGTTGATTATAGTACTCTTAATGCGAACAAGTCCCCCTAAATACTCGTCTTTTGGAAAAAATATGAGTTTGACTAAGGAATCTAGTAAAAGTTGAAAGTCAACATGATAAGTGATTATTCTTCCTTATGAATAAATTCCTCAACAAAAATTAACTTAAAACAAAAATGTTGTCTATTAACTTTTCCTACTGGGGAACCCAACACCGTTTAACCCACCACAAGTTTGTGATTTTCTTATTGTTAACTTTCTCCTAAAAATGTTTTCTATCACTCTCCATTAGAACATGACCCTATGTTTTCTCCTCCATGTCCATATTTTCATACTTGGAATCCTAGTATGGGTTAACTCAGGTGACCTCTGTGCTTATATTTCTTTATTTTAAAGTGATTGTTTTGCCGAATCTTGTTCCGATGTGGGACTTTCAAGGATGTTTCCAAGCTCAATTTTAAAAAAATTGCGAGGACGCAATTCCCAAAAGGGGGGAAGGATGTGACACCCCAAGTAAATAAAGAATATGAAATTTTCATATTTACCCATATTTGTGAATCAAACATTAATATTACTTTAAAGAGGACGCTATGCTCGATGGCGTACCCAACACGCAACAACGAGTTTCTTGGGAATCTTACGTTGCACTCTAATAATAAAATAATATTATTTCAAATGGTAGTTAACATGTAGCTGTTGTATTGGAAGGAATGGATAGAAATAACTAAAATATGATTATATATGTTTTTTAATGTTTTTACATTTATCCAATAAAAGCTAAAGGCTTAAAATACGGAAAGAATTAAATTTTAGGTGTATATGCCCTAGTTTTCACTAAAGGTTCACTTATCGCCTTTTAATGGGGAACTGTCATTAAATATAGTTTTGATCACTCTTATACATTCTTTTGGACCAAATAAAACTCTTATTAAGAATCGGGACATCAAATTTTACTTTGTGTAATTTTTTGGTATTTTTCCGATAAAGTTCATTTTTTAATGAATAGTGTAGAATGTTGTGTTTTAATTCAAAAACTCTTTTTAATCTAATTTATTTATATGATTAGATAATATTTTGAATTGGTTTTAAAGTGAAATTATAAAATATTTTTACCACTAAATCCAATAGTGGTCGTTGGAATTAATTTCACTTTGAAATCAGACTTAAACTAGTGTCAATCTTTTGATACATATTGTTTTATAAAAACATGCTATTTGCTCTGACAGCGGGAATTAATTATTAAATTAATTAATGTGACTAATATGTTTTGAATTTTGTAAAACGGACTTCATTTTTGATTTCGGAATATCAAATATAGCTTAGGATGAATTTTTGGGATTTTTCTAAAAAACTTCAATTTTTGATGAATAGTGAAACCACTAAGTGGTACTTATAAAAGCTGATTTTTTGTTTAAATGAAATTTTACCACTTATGTGTTTTGAATTTAAAAAATCCGACATACATGGTTGTCATTAAGAAGTAAAATGTGGTTCAATGGGATAAAAATAATTTTTTGGTGAATAGTAACTTATTAAGTTTTTAATCGCGATTAGTGGTAATTAGTGTAGTTTAAGGTAAAAATAATGCTTTAATAAAATGAAATGAACTTTACACATGTCCTAACCTCATTGGATGTGTAATGGCCGACCAAGACAAGCCATGGGTCAACTTGGGGACCCCATGGATCCACTTTGGTTGGGAAATGACATAAATAACTTTTTATTTAATGTAAAAGTAAAAATGACACAAACATGATATGTTTTACTAAAACAATTTTTAAGTGGGGTTATACAAGTAATATTTTTGATTATAAATAGTCATTAGAAAGATAAAAAGATTTTATACATAATAGTATTTTTTTTATAATTTTTAGACATTAAATAAATTAAATTATTAATGACATAATAATGATGCAGTGATGACATCATTATTTGACGATTAAAATAAAATGGAAAGATAATGTAAACTCTATGAACTAAACATGTCCAAAACTTATTTTATGGGTGTATTTCGAACCTTTATAACCTTATCCACTAATTATATCAATGTGGGACCTTTTAAAACCGAAACATATTTTCAAATAAAGTAATATTTCCTTACTTTCCAAAAGTGCCCCTCCTCTCCTCTTATAAAAGGCCCCCACCTATACCTCTTTTCACACACTCCTCAAGCCTTTGGCTCGGCAAAACCCTGCCCATTTACTCTCTCCAAATCCCTATCCTCATCCTAGAGGATTACCTTTGGGTAGAATTCTTTCAAAGTAAGCCTTTAGGCTCAAATCAAAAGGAGTTACACTTTTAAAGGTAATTCATTCTCTCATGTTCATTTGTTTTATTTTGCTTCTCCAACCCCCTAAACTCTTTTTATTTATTTATTTTGTAACAACACCAGTATCTTCAATATACTAGGATTTTGTTATAAGATTTATTCGAGCTACACTCTCACACAACTACATCAAATGGTTAAAGAACATACGATTTCCGTGGATGGCGAAATTCTGCCTCCCGAAACGATGATTGTTCAATACTCATTTAACACCTTCAAAGGTGGCCATTATGATGTCACTATTTTTATATATGATATATAATATGTTTATGTTTTACTTATGCTTCTGTATTTTTCATTTGTGTCTTACCTTTATGGATTCCATTATGGGTATACGTGATATCTTCATTTTAGGAAGTGCGGACTACCGCCCCCTCAAAGTGATGTGATTCGTTAATGCCATATGTGGGACGTGTAAAGGATGGATTTAAAGTTATTATATATGATGTTATACTGGAATTATAATACACCTCTATGTCATTATTATTTTCTTTCCATTAAAGTATGAGATAGAAATGAAAGTAGCGTTCATGCGTACGTACGGCTTACCGTCTCCATGAACGGTGCATTTCATTTCTTATCCCCAAATGTAATGTACTATTATAAGTACATGTATATAATGGATATATATGATGAATGATATATATAAATGATGAATATAATTCTGTAATTAAAATATACATACCTCTCATTTAGTTTTAATTCCATTAATATGAGAAAGAAATGAAAGTAGCGTTCATGCGTACGTACGGCTTACCGTCTCCATGAACGGTGCATTTCATTTCTTACCCCTAAATGATTATTTAATATTATAAATACATGTATATGCTGGATACATATGATATATATGATATCCAAATCAGGAATTCCATTCTGGATATAAAGAACCTTTGACCACACGAACAACATGTAATTGTAAGAAGTCCACTTTCGACTTAAGAACCAAATATCGACAAAACAAACATTATTAACTTAAATGGTTACATAATGTTTATAACATGGAAATAAGTGATATAAAAGGAATAATGAACTCTAAAAAGGTTTTTAATCAAGTAGAAATTAACTCAAGTTTATTATTCAGGACGTTAAAGAACGATCGTGTCAAGTCGGACCCGAGGTAAGGGATCTTACTCCTCTCTTTCTTTTTAAGTACACTCTTTTATGTCATTCCCTCTAAAGATCATATTTCTTGTTATTGGGATGTTAATATATATTACACTTACTGTAATTTTTATGTTCATGTGATTAGAGACCCTATTCTCTCTCATCAATCCATTTTGTAAGTTTTGAGTGGCGCCGTTAGGCTGCCGAATTTTCGTAAGAGATCTAGCCTCTCTCTTTCTTTTTAAGTACTCCTCTTTATGTCACTTCTTTTAAGCTCCTATTTGTTATGATGGGGGGTGTTATTTCATATTCCTATTGCTGTAAATTTTGTTTTAATGTGATGAGATACCCTATTTGATCTCATCAATCCATTTTTGGATGTTTTAAGTGGCGCCGTTAGGCTGCCGAGTTTTCGTAAGTGATTTTTCATCTCACTTTTATTCCTGTGAGATTTATGCTACATTTGCCACAATTTCCTTTGAGTGGTGTATGTACTGACCATTATTTTACTCATTGTGTAATATTACTTCATTTATGAGTATTTACATCAATGATGTATTGTCCTTCTTTCATGGGTCGTATGTTTCGAAAGATACCCAAGTCGGTAAGGGAACCTTTCACCATCCTCTTTTTAAAAGACTTCTTTTGTTGGGTCTTTTAATTTACATATTTTTATGTTGGGATATGTTCTAAATTGATGTAACTTTTATGTCCAAGTGATGAGATACACTTTTTATCTCTCATCAACTCATTTTGATGTGACGTCCTTAGGCTGTCAAGGGAACTTCTTAACCCAATTTCGATTTCTTTGGGTTCAACATGTAGTTATTAAATATGTCATCCTTTGAATATGTGTGAACGACCTTTGATCATTTTACACTTAATATCCACTTATATTTGGTGTATTCATTTGTCACACATAATTATGTAATTGATTTATCCTTAAACCAAGGATACCGTCTTTGTAAGGGACTTCGTCTCAATCTCCTTTCATTGAGGCATATTTTATTTTATGCACAACTTTCTTTTATATGGTGTATAAACACCTTTGACTTTTACTTTTATACAAAAGGAACATTTTTCTACGAAGCGTTTTACTAAACGACAAAAAGGAATGTTTTTTTACGTACACGGTGACAACGACCTTTTCCGCCGCCGCGAGTATTATTTGGTCTTTGGCTTCCTCAACAAGCCATAGTGTTTTTTTAAAATGAAATATATATCATATACTCTTTTATGTATTATGGTATTGAAAATGGTTTTGATAAAGGATTCTATTATGTCAATATATTTATGATATATTGTGATTGAAATGTGGAAATGTTATCCTTCCTTTATATTAGTTTTATGTTTTATGATTTTATATTGTTACTTGGACATTTTAACGGGTGGTTACATTATAAACCATATGACGGGTGGTGCCGTGAATACCAGGACGGGTGGTTACGTTATAACCTCCAATGCATTGGGTGTGGAAGTCGGCCGTATGGCTATTCCATTAAGTATGTATGGAAATTGGCCGTATGGCTATTCCATTAAGTGATATGTGTGGAAGTCGACCATATGGTTATTCCACTTAAGTATGTTTATGTACCAAGTTACCTTTATATATGTTATGTGTTCTTTATATGGGTTTTATGGTAATCCTTTGGTTATAAAGAGGTAAGTAATGATATTTTTTTTCAATGAAGAGTTTTTACTACTTCATGAAGGATAAAAGTATTACATTGATAAATTATTCGTGGTTTACTTGTTGTTTTGAAAAACTAACAGTTTTCATTCTTTGTGTATCCCTTACTGAGCTTCTTATGCTCATCCCAAGTTTTTGAAATCTTTTTCACAGGACTTAGCATGGAATAGGGTCAAGGATGGGATCAAGGGAAAGTCATGCTACCTAAAACATGGAACTAAACATGTTTCTTTTTAAGAGTTTTTTTATTTTATGGAAATTTAGTAGAAGCGACTACTTTGTAATCTTTTGAGATGTAATAGTTATGTCCTAATTCTCTAAAACTCTAAACCTGAAAAGATCTTCAATGTGAATTACTCATTTAATTCAATATTAAGTAAGGTTTAAGGCTGGGGCCTTATATTAAAATAAAATTTATTTTCATAAAATTTATTCATAAATTAATATTTTATTTTATTATGATTATAATATAATTTTATGAGACCCTAATTAATTATTTTACGTGTTCAAAAATCAGTTATAATTTTAAAATTGTATTTTTTGGGTAAATAATGATTTTAGTTAAAAATTAAATTTCACATATCTATAAAATTATTTTCATAAAATGAATTCCATTTTTTAATTCTACACATAAAAAATGGTTAGGATTTATTTTTTTTATTTTTCTAAAATGGTTGAATTTTCTGTGAATAGTAAAATACGATAATTTACGATAAAACCTAAATACATGAATTATGAAGTCATAGATGATGTATGGATTATGTAAGACCAAAATCTAAAACTATAATTCATTATTTTAATATATTTGGTGATAATTATAAAACTATTCATAGTATTGATCCAAAATAATAAACTAATGCTTAAAATAATGAGAAAACACCTCTCTCCTCCACTATAAATACCCCCCTCACCACCTCTTTTCTCCACACCTATAAAGATTTTAACCTTGTATAAATTATAAAAAAATAACTTCCCAAGCCCCTCCCCTATGTATGTGATCTCTTGGTATCATGAAAAGATCAAAACCTTTTCCCTAAGGAGGTTCTCAAAGAGGAGGAATACAAGAGGTAAAATCCTCTTTCTTTTCTTTTAATTTCTTTTCAGGTTATTTTATTTTTATTATTATCTCATATCCTCCCCTCATCTAAATGATAACTCCAATACCTTACATATAATATATTACTATCATGTTAATGGAATATCCATTATTAAAATTCTCTCTCCCTCTCTCTTATTCTAAAAATGAAATCAATGCCCGTGATGTGTCAATTTATCTACATCATGGACGATGCACTTTCATTTTCCTTAAACACCTTAAATTATGTTAATAAAACCATTATAATGGTTGAAAAAGATTTTAAAATTTATGTTATAACTATTTTTATGTTCTGGAACTAACATACATATACAATAATAAATAATGAAACAAAACTAGTTTGTGATGATCAAAAAACCGCCGTAATAATCTAAACGATTATCACTAATGTATTATCTGATGATTCATCCTCAAATCATATAAAAAATGATATTTATAACCATTTAAAATTATTTGTGATCATTAATAACCTATAATTTTAATTCTAGATAATTATTATAATTTTACATGAACTTCATTCCTTAAAAACAAGCGAACTTATCTTGAAAACCAAGAAAAAGAACGCTCCTGAATGATGAAATTGTATATTCTAACTCATCAAAAAGGCCCTAAATGAACTTAATAAAATTATAATGTATTAAATAAATGCATAAAATGTTATTAATTAATTTATTTATTTATTTTATTTTATTATCGAGGACATTATGATCAAGTGAATAATTTTTTTGGACATAAGGTAAGGGTTTCTACCTGAACTCCCATTTTTCCTTTGGGTTACTATTTCTCTCTCTTTAATAAAATGTAATGTTTCTTTATTTTTATTTATTTATTCTAAATTATATTTATATGTTCCAAACTCATATATCCATATCACATCATACTTCTTTTTATGGGGAAATAAATGTTTTAAAAGGTTTCCTTCTCAAATATTCTTGATAAGTAAGCCCGATTAAAGGAATTTCATAATTTCTTACCCATTATCATGTTCTATCCATAATATATTTTAAGTGGACATTATTTTTATAAAATAACTCATTTTATCATGAAAACCTATCATGTTTCGTTTCTGGTTTTATACAAAAAATTATTCTTTTTCCATTTTAAAGAATCTTTATTATTTTCCTTAAACCGCAATAAAATGTTTTATTTATTATGTTTCTTAAACACTATTTTTACATGTATTAAATTAAGTTTGACATATCCTATCATGATATATGCCTATTTTCCCTTATGAATTTCTATTTATGATTTAAATCCTTTCTTTCATAGACACTATTATGATATTACCTTATATTATTCCTTTGTACATTTGTACATGATTATGATACCCAATTAATTCTGTGGACAACCCTTATGTTTATGTTTGATTCTTTATGTATGACTATTCATGTGGCACACATATTAATGAACATGTTATTATGGGTGTGCCCAGATATCACTCAAATGTATTGGGTAATGTTTAGTCACATAATACATCATGTGCAATGGTCTTGGTGGTTATCCTTGACTCATGCTCCATGTGCAATGGTCTTGGTGGTTAGACTTGACTCATGTTCCATGTGCAATGATAATTGACTCATGATTATATCATGTTGTATGTTGTTTCCAAATTTCTATGATACCATATTTATGTTATCACGTGTTATACATGTTATGAATACTTATGTTTATTCATGTTCTATGTATTTTTATGTCATTATGTTATGCTTTCTAACCCATGTGATATGATTTTTTCATTTGTCTATTCCCTTGCTGGGATTTTCAGCTCATCCCTTTTCTCATGTTTTCTCTAGGGTATACTATGAAAATGTAACGGATCAAAGGGTTTTATGATATCATTATGAATATTAAATAAATTATGTTTTTATTTTGGGTTCATGATGTTTAAATATGTACCTAATCTTCTAATGACACTAGAATTTACGATCCATGGTTGTATTTGATGGTTAATTATGATTAAAATAATTTAATAATATGTGTAAAAGGATAGGTCCATTATATGACTAATGTGGAAATAATTGGTATACCAAAATATCATAACACCAGGAGACTTATGGGTGAATTAATTTTTAGAATAGATGTTGTTACAATTACTATTACAGAGCGGGAGTAGGCTCACCATTACATTTTATATAATATTTTAAAGGTTAATCCATATGTTAAAACTAAAAATGTAATTATTAGGAATTTGATTCCATAAAGTTATGAAATATGGATATCAAATACACATATAAAATAGTTTATAGGATGGTTTCGATACCATATTTTTAAGGAGTTAACTGTAAGTCCAAATTCAATTTAAGAATTACTTTGATGGACAGCCAGAAGACCAAATATGCATGTATTATATTATAATGGTTACATAATTAATGGTTATATGTTCTATAAAAAGTAACAAGATTAACACAGTACCATTAAAAATAGTGGAGTTACACGTGTGGATAAATCAATTCAAAAAATTTGGTACTAAGGAAAAAAATATATTTTATGTGAATATGTCATAATTTGGAATCATCGAACAAATATGAGAATTTGATTATAAAATATTCAAATTTATTATTTTTCATTTCAAGTAGGTTGATAATAGGAGTGAAGTTAAAATAAATGAATATAAATTTGTAAAAGTGTATTTCAATAAGGAAGAGTACAAGGACGAACCATTCATAAGGGAATCATAGATAGTTGAAATTTTTTATGTCTCAGATCTTGCAAATAGAAAGAGGTCATTTTTTTATTATCAACCAAAACCACTTAAGGGTTAGATGTAAATTCAACTTAGGATGACCCTTTCATTGGAATGTCACAATAATTTTGTGGTGGTCCAAATATATATGGGGTCTTGTATATCAAAGGAGACTATAATGAGTGGATTTGGATACTCGATAGAGGGGTAAAATCCCTTCCACCTTTAAAGAAAAAAAATAAGAGTTAAATAATTAATTTATATTTTTTTTAATAAAAATTTTGTTACCATATATTATTATATGTTCACTAATGTATTTAAATAATATAAATTAAATGTTCAACCACTTAAGAAGATAATAGGTTATACACATTTCAATGCTCCCAATCCTATGGAACAATAGGTTTCTCAACATATTGATGCTCCCAATGCATAGGAATAACAAGTTTCTTCCTATATTAATTCTACTAATCCCACAAAACAACATATTAACGATTTTGAAGCTGATTAAATGGTAAAAGGTGGGAAACCAATGTCTTAGAAAAAATAGAAGCATCGTAACGTGGTGTTGTTAACAAAAACTATTAAGGCGAGAACAAAAATGAATTAAATTTGAGGTTGGATGGAATGAACATGAACAAACTATTAGCCCCAACAATCCAATGTTCATTAGTTACATTAGGGTAACTACTCAAATGCACATTCCAATTTATTTAGATATGTGGAACAATGTTGTGTATGCGTTTAAGAAACTATTTTGGGAAGCGATCAAGGTAACATTATGATATAATTTTTTTTATTTTACTAAAAAATAAAATTATTAAGCATTGATTTACTCTTCATTATCACTTATAGAGTGTATTTATACTTGTTGTCTTCCAAATGAAATTTTTATCACTGGTCACTGTAAAGTCTTATAGAGGATTTAGAACTATTATTATAAGGAATCATCTCAGGGATGCTAAAGGGAAAGAAAACCTACACCCACCATAGATGTATAGACACATGAAAAACCAAGAAACATGGAATTTTTTTATTGTTCATCGTGAGGATACATATTTTCAAGTACATTATGATCAGTAATACATTACTTGACAATACATGTATTAATAACTTTTATTAAAAAAATTAATCTATGAAACAATAGCTAAGTGTTAAAAATAAGTATCATGCATAAAAACCAATATACCACTACCAAAAAGAAAAGATTTGGTACGCTTCACTTGAAAAAATGGTATTTATTTTAAATATTCTATAAAACTTTTATATGGCATGAAAAAACAACACAATCATGTTCCATTTTGTATATACATATTGATGAATCAAAATACAAAGACACTTCCATCCAACATCATGTAATATTGAAGGAGTCTTTTGTAAATAAAAACAAAATACTAATAGATTAAAACACACAAAAATCATGGGAAGCATCACTACAATAGAATCGTCGTTTAGCGACAGTTTTTTTTTTTGTGTGTTTAGTGGCGGTTTAAACCGCCACTATACTGTTTGGCGGCAGTTTACAGAAACCGCCTCCTAATAGGGCTTCGGCAATCTATTAGCGGCGGTTTTTAAAGTTTAGCGGCGGTTTTAGGGAAGCGTCGTAGGTGCCTCATTTTTGCGGTGGTTTTCCTGAATTTAGCGGCATTTTTACGAGCCCTGGATATCGCTTTATTCGCGGCGGTTATAGCCGCCGCGAATAAACTCAATTTCTATCAGTAGTAAAACCGCCACTAAATTCAGGTAAACTGCCGTGGAATGAGGCATCCATGATGCTCCTATTTAGTTGCGGTTATAACCACCGCTAAAATTAAATTTTATTTTACGTTTAGCGGAGGTTTAAACCGCCACCAGTATACATTTCGCGGCGGTTAAAACCGCCGCTAAAAGCTGCCCAGAATAAAAAATAATAATTCTTGGATTCTGCTGCACCACTGCCCTGAAAAACAAATAAAACCAGAAAAAACAATCAAAGGTTCCAACACATTCTTCATACTCATGTATACAATATCCTAAATAGTAAATACTAGGAAGATAAAACTCCATTGATACAACATTGTAACATCCCAAACTGGATTCCACTAAATCTTATAACTTCACTTTCTTAGGATAGATCATCCATACCGATTCCAATCTACTTATAAAAATTGATAATTGATGAATTAGTAGTTATATTAGTACCAACCCATTTATATAATGATTTTTTTTGGTTTTGTGGCCTAGAAACCATCCTTAATACTTATAATAAATTTGAACTGATGAAATAGCTTAAATAACACATTAGAAATATATTGTTATAAAAAATCCTATTGTGGGAATAGTTTTAGAGTTACATTGGGATATATCTTTTATAGGAATGTGGATATTTCTAGTGAGTCTTAGTTGACATATTTTTATGTTGGAATATAGGTTAGGTATTAACTACATTGTGGTGAGTGATGTAGACAAGATTTTTTAGTAGAAAAGCTAAGTTATCCTAGTTCTATGGATGACTATGTAAGAGGATCAAGTTTTATAACATCATTAATCTGGGTTAAAGTTCAATATGTAGTTATTAATGTTGATTGAATGTGTGTGCAAGGAATGATGATTGCATAATACATGTGATTATGAATAGACCATGTCTTTTTATTATTAAGTGGATGATGTAAATCTATGTGGTAGGAAGTGAACCACAGGTTGTTCAAGGATGGAATATTAGTTCCATATGAGGCTTCAGCGTATGCTAAGGATGGATTGTCGTGATGGAACATGGTATAATTATGTTGACTCACATCCAGAAACCATGTTTAGTGGTGGACAGAGTGTTTTTCATGGGAATTAGATTCCTATTTTTATTAAAATGATGAATATTAAAATCCTATAGTGGGGAGAATCACACAGGTCATGGAAAATGTAACCTTTGGAAGAGTGGTTGTAGAAAGAATAGTCACGAATGGTAAAGAAGAAAGTTCTGGAATTCCAGTAATTAAAGTTTCATGACCAGATATCTTGTAATGAATCAAAAAATGGAATTAAGAATCATAATATAAATAATTCAGGGATATAATGATAGGTAATAATTACCAGACAGACCATGATTAAGTGGAAATTATGTTGGAAATACAGTTCACGCCATGCAGTAACAGTTCAGTGATCAAAACAGTTATGGTTGGAAATGGTCCATTGTAACCATCCTAATATTGAAGTATTTGGTAGAATTTATTTTCTTAAAATTCATGTTTTTATAAGACCTACCAATTGTGCGTCAAGTCGACATCCATCTTCGAGATTATATTTTAATTTATAAAGTATTCTTGTCTATATTCATGGACTTATGCTAATTTATCACCCCTCAGTCACACCTATATCTTAGTGAACCACCCTTGATTTAGAACATTCTCATGACATTTTAGAAGAGCTAGAGCATGTTTAGATACTTTTGACGCTTAAATCAGACATTTTCAACAATGGGCCTCACCAAAGTGTCCACAACACTATCCCCTTGATCACTATAAAATGACCCAATTTGTTCAACACATCAACAATGGGTTTAACTCCTAGTCATCCAAAACATCGACTACCAATTCAAACACAGACCTAAATGGAATGATGTATACCACACTCAAGAAATCAAGACATAAAAACAAACATCAGAAATCAATAAAATGCATAAAAAGAAACGTGAAAAATCAAGGAAATTTGAGGACATGAAAATGTGTGGTGGAAACTATGTGCCACAGATGTTACATATACAAACCAACTGTTTTCATTTTTGTTCAACACATCAACAGTACAACTACTCAGGGTCTGATGATGAATCGTCACCCTCTCCACCTTCATTTCCACTTTTTGTTGTCACCTGTAAGAACATTATATTGAAAATTAAATACGGTTACATATTTATATTAAAACTTAAAACAAATTAAAGTTAGAAAACTAAATGATTCTGATTTTCTGTGATTTACCTGCATACCACCAATCGATGCACTCCCACCAGGGGCATATCTGCTCATCTGCTGACGTAGTTCAGTCAACTCTTTCTGCAATGCAGATATCTGATCCATCTGCTGGTGAACTGTGTTTCGTAAAGAAACAATCTCTTTCTTAGCATCTCTGGGTTGACTAAATCTTGGATTAGATACAGATTCTATCCTTGGTGGCCTGCTAAAAACCTCAAATGGCATGGGTCCCAAACCCATCCCACGCACTCTCCCAGGATTCTCCTTCCCAAGGACTTTAGCAACCAGGTCATCCTGGGAGACAGAGTAGGAATGCGCAGGATTGGCATCCCATAGTTCTTTAATTTTGACCTATAAATCAAATATCAATATATATTAACACAGAAAAAATTGATAAGAAGTTATTATGATAAAAAATTGACTTCATACCCCAACTTCTTTAGAAGGCTCATTAACAAAACATCCATCTGATTTCTTGTGAACATCCAACCAGATTTCAGTTCTGGATGCTTCATGGCCTAAACTCTGTAACTGCATTAATCAAAGATAAATCAACAATTCAATATATTAAATAGATAATATTGTCTTATAAATATTTAAACTAATTAAAATATTACCAATGAACTTCGATTTCTAGAAAAACTTTTTGAGCCCGCAGTGTACGGGATGACTTGCTTCGCTCGGTTTGACGCATTCTGTCTTGATAGATCCTGAAATAAATAAAATGCAATTTAATACTGATGTATTGAATGTCATTTTCATTTCATATACATGTATAAATGTAAAATGAGGATAATATAATAATATATATATTTCAATACCATCCGCTTCTGATCCTGATGCCTATCAATAAACACTTTCCACTGCTCTTTTGGTACCCCACTGGGTAGCTTCTCATACATTTGCAGTGTGGTCAATGAAGCATCATTGACATCACACCACAATCTCTATTTAAAATCTTTCCACTTCTTACCTAGATTTTTCAACGTCCACTTCCGTGATATCACATCAGCAACGGTAAAGTGGAAGAACATCTGTATACAGAAATTCATTTTGAACATATTAGTAACATGACATTAAATTAAACCATAATGTAATAAATTTACCTTGATTTGAGAATCAAACACTTCATTTTTCCAGCTTGGAGGAATATGTCTCAAATCATCATATGAAATGGGAAGGGAAATGGGCTCCGCTACCGGCTGGCCTAGAATCTGGCCAAGCAACCTCACGGCATCATCCGTAGGGACCCCGTAAGAATCAAATGGCACAACAATCTTCTCGCCATTCAGATTCCAAACATCTGAACTTTTTATTTTTTTTCTCCACGGTTGCATTTTTTTCATCTTCAATGAGAAAATAATTAGTATAAAAAAATTCAATAAATTTATTTAATTAAAATTTGTACCTATGATAGTGACACTCCAGTATGTCCAGGATGAACTGGAAGGGGCGCGTCGCTGCCCCACTGCTGAGGCTCCTGAAGGGGGAGTCGACGACTCAGCCTCTACTGGGACATCCACAGATGGTGTGAGAGATGGTGCAGGGGGAGATGGTGCAGGGGTGTCGGCAGCTGGTGAATCAGATGTCGTGGGGAGGGAGCCAGATGGATAGTCATCTGTCGCAGAACTGGATGAAATAATGTAATGCTTCTTCCTTGGAATTCTTGCCATTTAATCAGATAAAATTAAGTTCAGAATATATATTTCAAAAAAATTATGTATAAAAAAATTAAAAATGATAACAGATGGAGTACCAACAGAAAATATATATATAACAATGATAATGAATGACTGCAGAAATGAAACAAGTGGTTGCTGAATAAATAAATAATTGTACATACAATCATTTTCCCCTTAAATCATGTCGGTTTCCTGATCCATTGCTTCATCCACTTCATTCATCCTTGCTAGACTAATATTTTCAATATCATGATGGACAAATAATGTTGCTTCCTATTGCTGATTAAATTCAATTTCATAGGTCAAATTTTCCACTTCATCACCCATATCATACAAATCTCTTTGTATTACGTGATAAACTACACTCCACCCTTCATCGGCAACATCATTCACATAATATACCATTTTTTCTTGCGATGATAAGATATATGGATCATGCAGTTCACAATCACCAACATCCATCAAGCGAGAGAAGTTCAGAGAAGTAAATTGCAAGGAATCTCTTTTAACACCTCTGATAATATCCACCCATTTGTATTTGAATAAAACAATTGAAAAATGTACATGGTAGTTTAATTCAATAATATCATGCAGCTTTCCATAGTATTCCACTTCAGAAATTGTAAATATACCACTATTTTGTGTTCTCAAACCCACTTCTTGATCGACTGTACGAAATCTAAAGTCATTCACATTATAAGCGTCGAACTTTCTAACTTCTTTTAGAGGACCTCTTGCAAGAAAATTTAAATCTTCTGATACCTCTGCTCGAGTATCAGTATTCATGATCTAAAAAAAGAAATATACTTTATTAGATTTACAAAATGTATGTGTCAAACTAATATTCGTATTTATTTCAATATTTATGAACTTACACGTCGTGCAAACCATTCTACAAGCTCTTTATTAACAGCTTTCATTATATCTTTCTCATTTCGTGTTTGGACTCTCATTCGTCTCTTTGTTTGTATCCTCAACTCTTCAATAAATGGATCTGCAATTTCACTATTCAGCATCACATATCTATGTGCCTATAATAATTCCAATTCATTCAGTGTTACATTTGAGTTCCTCCCAACTGATCGGCCAATAGCAGGAAATATTTTGGATTTCTGATGTATTTGAGATTGAGTCGATGTGTCGTCAACACGTCCAACTCGATTAAATATTGTCTCAATATCATCCAAGTATCAAGAAAAAAAGGTAAGACACTCTTCAGCCATGTAGCCTTCAACAATTGAGCCTTCTGTTTTAGCTTTATTTCTCACGTATGATTTCAAATTCCCAAGATATCTGTGAAATAAAATAAACATAATTATGCATTTCATTAAGTACCAAAAAATGTTTACCTAACTGGAAAACATATAAATAAAGTACCTCTCAATTGGATACATCCATCGATAATGAACAGGGCCTCCTAGTTTAGCTTCCTCAACCAAATGCACAGTTAAATGCATTATTACAGTAAAAAAGGACGGAGGAAAGATCATATCCATTGCGCAAAGGGTCAATACAAACCTCTCCTGGAGGTTGTCAAGCTGAAATGGATGTAGAGATTTCTCACATAGTTTTCTGAAAAATGTGTAGAACTGGAGTACAACAGCAGTAATTTTTTTAGGTAATAATGTACGCAATGCCAATGGTAGTAACTATTGTAACAAAATATGTGAATCGTGGTTTTTCAATCCATGTAACTTACGATTCTTCAAGTCAACACACCTCGAGATGTTACTTGAATACCCAGCAGATACCTTAACATTCTTTAACATTCGAAAGAATGTATCTTTATCCCTATTTTTCATTGCAAAAATTTCCGGAGGATACTTTCCATTCTCATCTGGCCAGAGATCGTGTTTTATGTTCATTGCTTGTAAGTCTTTGCGAGCATTGAGATGATCCTTCGACTTTCCATTCTCATTAAGCAATGTGAAAATCAAATTGTCACAGACATTCTTCTCAATATGCATCACATCAAGATTATGCCGCAACAAATTAAATTCCCAATATGGAAGTTTGAAGAATATACTTTTTTTCTTCCATTGTTGCATTCCGGTTTCGCTTGACGATACACTTCGGACCCGTTTTCCACTATCATTCAAATGATGAACCTTCCCAAATTCTGTTTCAACATTTTCAAGCTGTGGCAATATTTCAAAACCATTTAACAACTTTAGAGGTGGTCTACGATCAATGGAACCATTAAATTTTGATCTGTTCAGCCAAAATCTATGAGATGCATCGAGAAATCTTCGATGACACAAGAAGCACCATTTTCTATTGTGAGGTAGTTGTTTGAGCTCAAAATCAAAGTTACAAACGGGACAATCCAAACCCATGTAAGTGTTCCAACCAGGTAAATTCCCAAGCCCAGGTAAGTCACTAATGGTCCACATTAAAGCAGCATGCATTTTGAACATTGTTTTAGAAGAAGCATCAAATGTATCAACACCGTTGCTCCATAACTCCTGCAATTCTTCAATCAAAGGCTGTAAGTATACATCAATATCATTTCTAGACATTTGTTTTCCATGAATAATCATCGAAAGGATAAAATATGTTTGTTGCATACACATCCATGGAGGCAGATTATAAGGGATCAAAACAACTGGCCAAATGCTATAATTGGTACTCAAAGTCCCAAATGGGTTGAATCCATCGGCAGCCAATCCCAATCGAACATTCCTAGGATCAGCTGAGAAATCAAGATGTAATGAATCAAATGTCTTCCACGATTGGGAATCTCGTGGATGTCTCATTAACCCATCATTTTTATTATCTACAGAATGCCACTTCATGTGTTCGGCGGTTTTCGATGACATGAATAATCTTTGCAATCGAGGCTTCAAAGGAAAGTAACGCAAAACCTTTGTAGGTGTGCTCCTTTTCTTCTTCTCCATGAAATTATGTTCATTCAGACTTCTAACATCACCCTTTGCCTGCCATCTAGAAGAAGAATATTTCTTGCAATTCTGTCTACTTGAATCCTCTCCCCAATAAAGCATACAATCATTGGGACACGCATGTATTTTTGTATAATTCAGACCAAGCTTGTTAACAAATTTTTTCATATCATAAAAAGATTCTGAGATTTTTGCTTTAGGAAATGCATCACGAATCAATTCCAATATCATGGACATTTCCTTATTTGTAATTCCACATAGATATTTGATATGGTACAAATTCAACAAAAATGAAAGCTTTGAATATTTCAAACACTCACTATACAACTCTTTATTTCCATCATCAAATAAATCATGAAACACATTTTCCTCAGTGAAGTTTTATCTTACATTTGGCTTCATAAAATCAAGAGGAGGATCCAATGATATGTGACAATCTTGATCTTCCTGTGTTACAGTCTCAAAAACATCACTTGTCACGTTGCAATTTGTAGCACCCTCTTCTGGTTGTTCTGATATGTTTTGATGCTGATAGTGGTGTCTTGCAGTTCCGAATGCATCATTTATTAGGTTTTGCATTTCATTTTCCATTGTCGACGAACTTGGGACCTCATTATGAGGATTAACATCAGTGCTCAATATTTCTGTAACGTTCGATTCTCCATGCCAAATCCAACACAAATATTGAGCAGGGAATTGCTTCAGTATTAAATGTTCATAAACCTCATCTCTCTTCAACCATGTTCTAAATTTACATTTAGGACATGGAAATTTTATTCTCCCTTCAACGGATCGATTAGAAATTTCAAAATCTAAAAACTCATTCAAACCCTTAACATACTGAGGTGTGTTCCTCAGTAATGTGATCCAGCTTTTATCCATGTATATCACAATGTGCCTACACAAAAAACAAGGAATCAAACATGAGACATCTTCTATAACCCCATCATCAAAAACAAATAATGATGAACAAAATTTCTATAATAGAGAAAAATTCAATGATATATCAAGAAATGGGTCTCAAAATTCCTCAAAGTCCCTAAACTGGAAGCACAAAATGGATGAACTATTTCTATAAGAATGGGCCTTTTCATCATGTTATGGTTTATCCTGCCTCTACTCCTTGCACATTGGATTCTCTTCATTCCCACTATTAATTTGTTTCATACCTGATAAAACTAAGGAATTAACAACCATCGATTTCCAAGAATATTTAGCTTCCATTCACATGTCCCTAGTGACAACCTCCAAAATGGATGTTATGCCCAAAGAAAGTAGAGATGTACCAAGGTCTGGGTGAAGACCATTACCAAATAAATGATATTTCTCATAATTGATGTCCCCTATCTTTGGAGAATATATAACAAACCTTGAAAGTTTATTGACATACTCCCATACTGATCTCTCACCAATAAAAAGTCTCATGAGCTCAGTATATTTCTCTACATTCATTCCCTTAGGAAATAACCATTAAAAAAATCAATCTTGATGAGATTCCAATTCATACATTCATGAAGTTAAAGGACTGAATTTTAAATATAAGGACTGAATTTAAATATAAGTACATTGATGAATAAGCCTCTGGTGAAATATATCATGTAGAAATATATCCTATGTATGATAGGGGACATCATTAACATACCATGGATTCATGGGTAGGGAACATTTTTATATTGAGATATTTTATTTATATGACTTTCATGTACATATTTATAGCTAATAAAGTTATTATACAATAACCAGATTGAGGTCATGTAGAATTTACTATATATCAAGCAATTCTTTTCCATGCAATGAGGAAACAGTACCCTTAGGTTGTTCATGAGTATAAAATTTGTGATCTAACACTATCCATGTTTGAGTGTCCTAGTGACTATTCACACTATGTTTAATTTAATTGTTCATAGACCAATGATCATATAAACAATCTCATGTATATTCACACTATGTTTAATTTCATTGTTCATAGACCAATCTATGTATAGAGTTTAAGGGAATGTATCCTTGAAAAAAATTATGTGATATATATAGCGATATAAGAGAGGAATAAAAATATGATATGGATGTAGATCTTGACACACATATGCATATATTCTTAGGGGATGACTCAAATATTTTATGGTCATGGTTCTCAGACCTGTAGCTGCTAACATTTTTATATATATAAACATAGAACCAATGATTGGTTAGTCTTCATAGATATTCCAAAACACAACCTGATGTGAATTAAGGATTATTAGTATCATATAATACCTTGAAGGGGGACATTAATTTTATGGTCATGATGTTTAGACCATTGTGTCACAAAGTTTAATATCTTATGAAAAGAACCATGTTTTTTATAAGACATTACAAAAGGAGAATCTAATGTTATGTATTTGGGGTATCCAAAAGAGATTCATACCCAAATTGGAAGGTGCAGAAGAATATAATTTCATAATTTATTTAACTGTTAAAATGATTCTCAAATGTTTAAACTTCAGGGTACAACAATCACATTGAATAGAATGATTTTGGAAGGTTTAAAACGTACATTATGAATGCCTGAGTCAATAAGAAATAGAGACCAACTGGTGAAGAATGAACATTACAAATAGTATAATACTAATACCATTCTCATTCAATAGAATCTAATGGTAGTAGGTTGGATATTTTATCAATCAGTCCATTGATTGATTATGTGGTTTAGGTGGAACTATCTTCCATGATTGAAATATCCCATAGGGATAACTTTATATGCTTCGAGGAAAGGTGTGATATTCAGTATCAAATCCTAATAGGTTATCTCTAAATAAATCAACATCCACAACCAATTTTTAGAAGATCCCTACAGACCCACTATATAGGGCTATCCCCCAAGGCCTCATTACACCTTTACATACTGCCCTATAATGAAAAAAACCAGTAAAATAATCATTTAAGTGTAATTTAAAATAAAAGATGTGGAAAAAGAGAGTGATAGGGGCTATAGGGTGTGAAAAAAACTCAACACAAAGAAATGGTTCAAAATAGTTTATGGAGTATCCATTGGTTAATGAGAGACCATCCAAAAGGTGGAATGTGGTAGAGGATGGAACCATTCATTAAATTATAATTGTGGAGGCTATCATTAACCATCCCCACCAATCATAATGAAAACCTTATACTATAACTATCATGGTCTTGGAAACACATGATCAGTTCAAATTATCTAGCATAGTTTCACTTCAAGCCACCATGATATGGTTTTGTAGTCTGAATCCATATTCAAATTCAAGTACATGATTGGTATTGGGAACTTAGATAACTTTCATGGGTTCTTCCATATCCATTTCAATGGCTACTCTGGTGTCCCTTTACTTATTTTAAATGAATACATTAATGATAGAATCTAATCATTCTTTTCAGACCACATTGTCACCTCTATTCACCATTAGAACACCCCTTCTTGGTACTTTCTTGGTCTTCATAGATGTCTTTCTCATAGTGACAAATAGAATTCATGGAATCTTCTTCAAGCCTATGGGAAAATTTTCTTGGAACGGTTTGGTACGTAGGGGACATTACAAAATTATGTTCTATTCTAAAAAGAAACAGGGTGATAGTACATTCCATGCCTCCATGATGTAGTTCCATCATATAATAATGAGGGTAGAGATTACTGATATGGGACATGCATATATTCCTTAGACTTAGTTCTGAGGGAACATGATCAACACCTTTATTGCTGAACAACTAGACCATTTCTTGGGTTTGGGTGAATTGACTAATTTATTCCAACTTTCCATATCTCTCACTTGAGACATACTACCTTAGATATTACCCCATTATTTTCAAAACTACATATGGTTTAAAGAGACCAAAACATGTTAAATACTCAACATTTGAGATATTTGTTGACAAATAAAATGAATGTGATGATGTGAATCGAGATATCCAGATGGTCGATGACCCTGACAAAAACCATGAAATCTTCTCAAATACAATTTAGCCTAAGTAGGGATTGAGTACAAATTAGGAGGCCACCACTAACATTTTTCTTACCCAAATATAGAAAATAAAAGTTTATATAGACATGACATTGATATAATAATATAACCTAAATAAAAAATACCCCTTATGTTATTGGGTTCCATAATGACTTCTAGGATCAACTATACATACTTCGTCCAGTTTTACTGTTATTTCTAAACATGTTTCAGATAAATACCTATGGTTATCATGAAATATTCCCAAAATGAATGGTAGTTGGAAGTATATCCAATTTAAGAACCGACTCATATCAAAAAAACAACACATGTTAGAAGTTAACGCAACCCATAACTGAAATAGGTTTATTGTTGTAATTACATCCATTCCATTCCCTGTACGGTCTATGGTTGTCATTACAACAAACCCATATTTCATGAATATCCATGATTATAAATACACACAACCCCTCACTAATAAACACACTTGAGATGAAATTACACCTAAATCCATGTAAATCATTTTATCATGTTTTCATTATAGCCAACCACACCCAAAATATATCTTCTATGTTGGCATTAAACCCAAACACATAATAAAAACATCCCCAGATATCATTATATTCAACCACATTTTAATAAAATTTTATTGTATTAATTACACACAAACACTTCTTGGGGATTTTATTCTTATACCTACTGGAAAACCAAAAAAAACCTAAAGGAGAAACAAAACCCTACCTAGAGGGGAAGACGGTGCAGCTTCCGGGGTCACGGGGGGCCGGGGGTCGCGGGGTTGCGGGGTTGCCGGGGTCGCCGGGGTCGCGCGGGGTCGCCGGGGTCGGGGTCGTAGGGTCACCGGGGGAAGCGGGGGGCCGGGGTCGCGGGGGAAGCAGGGTGTCGGGGTCGCGGGGGAAGCAGGGTCGGGTGTAAAAAAACCAACGTTTCGCGGCGGTTTATTATAAACCGCCGCGAATTTTTTTTACAAAAGGTTTAGAGGAAGTTCCTAGAACCGCCGCTAAACAGCGGTTTTGTTGTAGTGCATGTGTATGTATAACATAATAAAAATGTATTCTGATTTAAATAATTATTATATAACAATGATTACTTATTTTCCTATATTTTTTATCTAGTTTACCCACAATAATCATCATCAGTTGTACCTGATAAAAGACTACTTTTAGTGACCTTGAAAAGGACAAAACAATATGGTCACATCAGATGTGAAATTTTTGGAGTGTCACCCCAAACATATTTTAAGGAAAGAAATTCAAATGGGGATAAAGATAAGAAAATTGAGGATATGTAGACATGAATAAATACACTAGAATAAAAAAATAATTTATAGTCTAAATTATTATGGAATTTTATGGGAAGGCATTAGAGAGAAGAAACAACATAACAAAAACCACTAGTGAAGATCCACCGAGCTTTGAGGTGAGACATTCCTCTCCAAGGTCTTCCTTAACATAGGTAATTGACTTTTCCATAACTTTTTATGTGAAATTTTAATCAGGAAGACATTGATACCTTTAATTTACTAAAATTATATAGGTTAAAAATTATTATGATTTATATCTATCATCACTAACTTATAAACTTGTTATTAAGATTACATTGTACAGTATCCAAATAGATATTCTACATAATAAAAAAATTCCAAAATTCCACATGAGAGTGGGGATTCATGTAGCTCAATAGATGAGTACTGAGATATCTATTCTCCTTGATGATCTGAATGTTCGAATGATAAAACATTCAAGTGAAACTTTCATTTCATAGACATTTGATCTCATAAAAATACATGTCAGCAAGGAGTTATTCCTTTCAAATTTATTTTTTATGATAAAAATTAATGATAAAGGTTTTAATTAAGGAACTTTATTATAGATGGATAAATGGAAGGATAAATAGAATTTTTAATCAAAATAATCTAAAAGATCAACCAATTGGTCAAAAATACCTTTGAAAAGTACTTTTATCCCACTAATTCAACTTATAGATTTTTTAATATTACAAGTTAATGTGGATACAATGTTCAAATATGGTTATATAACCATCATTTATTTTGAAGAAAAAATTTATGTAGGGTTTATTATAGAATTTACTATTCTTGAGAAAGTTGATGAAATCCTCAAGCATGGATGATTAGGAGTGTTAGTTGTAAATGTATATATGAGGTGTGTTTTCATAATTTATTTGTCTAATAAATGATCTAAAAATTTAATTTTAGATAAATAATTTTTATATTTATTTCAGGTGTATATATCAATACTATTTTAAGGGAAAATCATGTTAATAATATTTGGACTCATTCTTCACATCACTTCTATAAAAAAATATCATGAGAAGAAGAGAAATATTCATTAATAGTTGAAAAACTAGATGCAATGTTTGAAAACAAACTTATAGATGACAGTCTCTTCTTAATACCCATGATGCAGGGGTAAAACTCTACATTTTTATCATATCAAATATATTTTAATTCCTTTCATTACTTATTCATTTTTTAGAGATAATTGGTTACTCATTGAAATCAACTTGTACACTCAAAAGATTTGTTTTTTGGACTTAATGCTTGGATACCCAACAAACTGACCACATATGATGATGTTTATCAATTTATAATACACTTCATGTAACATTTTAAAAATAAACCTCAAGTAATATATTTTATATTATGTTTTAATGAAAATTTTATTATGATAGGGAGGTGTTTAAATATCATAAAAATCATGTCATGAGGATAGTCCATGAGTACAAGAGGCCTATTGAATTCTACAAGTGGATAAGTATTAGGGTATGTATAATAATGTTTCATGATCAAAACAAATTACATAATTTTCTTAATTTTTCTATAGTTTCTTAATAAAGATAATAGAAAATATTTTGGTTATTACGTTTGGAAATTCATGAATGATATTTTATTCCATCAAAAAATGAGCAACTTGAAGAGGTATTTCCAATGATAATTAAAATTTCATTTAAAATATTTATTAACAATTTTTTATTTGTATTTTATAGTAAAACCAAGACTTTCAATATCCCATATATTGAAAATAGGAAATAAATTTATTTAGAAATGAATAGATAGGATATAAGGTGTCAGAATGTATATAGACATCATAAAGAGGTGACTTTATACTACTTATTTAGTTAATTTTTTAAACATTTTATATACTTATTTTTTTAGTTCATTATATTATCATTTTTATGCACTAATTATTTAGTTAATTTTCTTAGAGATCATGAATATGTTATATCATCAAGAATTGATTCTTCTCTAAACATTTTATTCTATATAAAGAGAACAAAATTCTTAGAGAAAAATGAATTCTCACCAAATTACTACACAAGGATGATGCACTCATGTATTATTTGTTCTCTTTATAAAGTTATTTTCCCTTTATTTGGTCTATTTATATTTAGTAGTGCATTTTTTCAGTTTAAAAATGACTCACATTGCACGTTTTTAGTTTAAATTTACATTTTAGCTAAAATATGCATAACATACTCAAAATTGATAAAACACATTCAGATTATGTTAATACTATAAAACAATGATCCATAAGTAATTTATGACATATAAGAATCATCTGTTCCTCGATCTGATACATGGTGTGATTAGTATGACTTGAAATGAGTGTTTTAAGTTTAAAAAAATAATTTTAGTTAAAAACGTGTGTCACTAATTGAAAACATAGAAAACACACTCAAATTTTATTAATACTTTATGAAAATTATCCATAAGTCATTTTTGACATGTATGAATTAGATAAACATCAATCTGACACATGGTATGGTCAGTATGAATCAAAGTGCATGTTCTCAGTTTAAAATGAAAATTTAGTTGAAAAAATATATAACATACTCAAAATTGATAAAACACATTCATATTGTTTTGATACTTTAGGAAATAAATTTATAAGTCATTTTTAATGTGTAGGAATCAACCTACCTTTAATTCAGCACATGGTGTGAGTGGTATGAATTAAAGTGTGTGTTTTTATTTAAGAATAAAATTTTAGTTAAAAATACATGTGACATACCCAAAACCAAGAAATAAAATTAATATTATTGTGATACTTTAGTAAAATGATCCATAAGTCGTTTGTGATGTGTTAGAATCAACCACATCTCAATTCGATACAAAGTGTGACTTGTATAACTCAAAATGTGGGGTTTAAATTTAAAATGGAAAATTAGTTAAAAATGTGTATTACTCATTGAAAATAGATAAAGAATGGTTTTATTATCTTGATACTTTATTAAAATGATACATAAGTCATTTTTTGATGTGTATGAGTCAGTCTCATGTCAATATGACACACGGTGTGACCAGTATAACTCAAAGTGTGTGTTTTCACTTTAAAAATGTCATTTTAGTTAAAACATATTTCATTCACTAAAAACCTATAAAACACACTCATATTGTCTTAGTATTTTAGGACAATGAGACTTAAGCATTTGTGATGTATAGAAATCAAATTAACATTAATACAATTCACATTGTGACTAGTATTACTCAAATTGTTTGTTTTTATTCAAAATTGATATTTTAGTTCAAAACACGCGTTACATACTCAAAAATGAGCAAAAAAATAGATTGTGTTGATACATTAGTATAATTATCCATAAGTCATTTGTGACATTTAGGAATTATTCATATCTCAATCTAACACAAAATGTACCATGTATGACTTAAAATGTGTGTTTTTAGTTTAAAAATGACATTTTAGTTAAAAAGACGCATGCCATACTCAAAACTAATAAAACACATACATATTATTTTTAAACTTTAGGAAAATAACTCATAATTCATTTGTGATGTGTATGAGTCAGTTGTACCTCAACCTAATACACAGTGTTCCCAGTATGACTCAAAATGATTGTTTTCAGTTTAAAAATGACATTTTAGTTAAAAACATGTGTAACTCACTGAAAACTAAGTAAACTCACTAAATTTGTCTTGATACTTTAAGATAATGATCCATAAGTCATTTTTAATGTTTGGAAATCAAATTTTCATTAATATGATGCACAGTGTGTTTGATATGACTCAAAGTATGTGTTCTCGGTTTAAAAATGAAATTTTAGTTAAAAAACATGTCACTTGCTGGAAATTTATAAAGCAAACTTGTATTGTATTTATACTTTTGTAAAATGATATTTACATAATTTTTGGCATGTAGGGATAAATCGTACATTAATCTAACACATGGTGTGACCATTATGGCTCAAAGTATGTTTTTCTTTTAAAATTGAAATTTTCATTCCAAATATACATGACATACTCAAAACCAAGAAATCATGTTCAACTTGTTATGATACTTTAAGAAAACTATCCATAAGTTATTTTTGGTGTGTAGGAATTTTTTTAAAATGGTTGTCCTAAACCCAACTTTATCAGTACTTTTTATTACTATACCTTGTATACAGTTAGTTATACATGATGCACACTTACCATTATAGTGTATATATTTCTGCATTTTCTATTTAAATTGTAATGTTCGTAGATTAATTTTTGTATCAAAAGGGTATAGTAGTTACTAAGATATAATGAGAACCATGATATACTATGACATTAATCTTAAATATATGTCATATGGTCTAGATACATCATACTCATTAGACACAATTTATGTATCACTATCAGGTGTTGGATGCTCATAAGAATTGAGACTTATTCTCATTAAGTTCACACTTGGTGATCTCTAGTAGGTGATATCATGAGGAAAGACCCACCAATAGGAACATCACGTGTTTCAGGTGTCATTGGTTTTTCCTATCTTCAAACATGTGTATTGGTCTCTTGATTTGAGATCATTATCAATGTGTTTCATTTGATCATGTAATTTTATGCAAGATAAAAACCATGACAATGAAGTTATGGAAAGGTAGCTTGTTTTGGGTGTATCATTGGTGGTATAGTATTGGTTTTATGGACAAGATAGAATTTTTTACTTCCAAGTTGAGAAAGTGATATCTCAGAGCCAGTTGATTAGGATGGTAGTACCTTCATAAATTCTTAGCCAAGGTAGTCGAAGGTAAGTATATCCAGTTAGATCAACAAATAATAAAACAATAATTGATGACGACACAAGCGTGCATCATGTTTTATGATATATCATGAGATGAAGAGAATATATTACATTGTACGTGATCGTATGATGGTTATCATTATTATGACTATTCCTTATCTCTTTAGAGGCCTTGATGGATTTCTATACTACACTCTTAGTCTATTAACACTATTCATTGTTATCATGATAAGTGTATAGAGGGTCACACACAATAGCGCATTGAAGATTTTTTCCTATTCTGATGAATAGGAATATTGGACATGGTGGGCCCCACCATGGGGTCTGAGAGTTGTCCAAGTAATCGATCGATGATAAATAAATTAATTCATTGTTATTTAAGTATATAATAATTAGGTTAAATTTATTTATTAAATGTATTTATAATTTTTTAAGTAAAAATTGGAAAAATATTATTTTCAATATTCAAGGTTTATTAATATTAGCAAGAATTATGGGTCAGGTTAAATGAATCGGTTTTATCACATAATATGTTTAATATATATTACAATTATGTGATAAAATATAAATAATATTTATGAAATAGTTAGTTCATCATAATTATTTACTTGTTGTTTATTTAGTAGATGTTAAATATACGGGAGTCGGGGAACCCTATCTGGGTATTTTGAGTAATCCACTATATAAGAAGAAGATGAGCTCTATTCTAGTTATTGTTCATGATAATGTAATGAGAGATTTTCTCTAATCCCACATTCTAGATATAGAAATTATATCTATAAGGGGTCAATCCAAGAATGCCTTCAACAAACCAAAGAGACGAGATCAAGGTGATCTTTGTGATGTTGAAGGATTCATTAGGGCACCATGATAGCACCCTGAATTTGATGAATGGTGACTACATGGATTCTTAAATCATGTTTGTATGATCTATAGGGGTTCATATTCATATCATTCGAGCAATGGTCACCAAAAACAAGGTTCATTTGAACATGCTTAGTTTTGAACAAGCTATTTTTTTAGTTTAATTTTTTGTGATTATTAGATTCATGTGATATCCTCAAACCTTAATAGGACTCAGATCACTGGAGATGACATTTTTTATCACTCTAATGATGATAAATTTTAAATATCTAGTTCATCGGCTTCTGTTGCGCACCCCGGTACCTTAAATTAGTATCAGTGTGATCGCGTGAATTTTATGATCCAATAAAAAAATTAATTTAAATTAAGTAGAGGGTTTAAATTCAGTCCCAAGGAAATATACTATGCATCAATTTGATTTCTGATGGTCGAATTATGGCCATCTGAAATTTTTAATGTTGATCATTTATGGTTTTCAGGTATTAAAATTATGGAGCAATATATATATGTGTGTGTGTGTTCTATTTTTGTTTCGGTAGTGGTATTTTACAATGAATTCCGGTGAATATATGTTTCCAACTAGAATAGTATTTTCTATCCAAACCCAAATTCCACTGATAATGAGGCTTTCCACAAAATAAAACAAAAGTTTCAATTAGGAAGGAAGGTCAAGCAGATGTATTTCCACAAACAAAATGAAACACAAGAAAAAAGGGTGGAACAATAGGCTAGAGAGTCAAACAAAATATATATATATATATATATATATTATTCTAATCTAGGAGGGTCACCCACTCCCTTGTCCTTATCACCTCCATCCCATGCGGAGCTCCTTCTTTAATGAGCTCTCAGATTTCGGATGAGCCACCACCGCCTAGTCGCACCAGTGCCACCTCCCTCGTCTTCATCTATTGCATCCATCCCCCTATTTTTCTTGGCCCTCATTCATCCGTGCACTCATTTTCCATCGTCACTTAGGTCAACCACCCTCACACTCGTTGCTTCCTATTCATCCGAAGCTAGTTTCCACCGGTCACTAGATCATGTTGGTGTTGCTGAAGCCCGACATGACCTCCACACAATTGAGATCCCCTTTCAGCATCATCTCCTATGACCATTTTCCACCAACATGCTGGCCCCACCATCTGACTATTGAAAAAAAGTTGACCATGGTCACCCACATCAGTCCCTGTTGTTGCCACCTATCCCTACCTGGGTCATTCCCCGCACTGACCTCCTTCGATCAACTGATTGATCACGCATTCCTTGAAGCCCCCCCCCCACCCCCCTCGTGATGGTTCGCCTTTCCAGTCAGTACCATTAGAACCCACTAACCAACCATTATCAACATAGGCTAGACCCATTTCTGGACAAATCTAGCCCATTCTAGCCTACCCCATTGTTGGTTTCATGACTGGACTCACCTACCCTGTAGTGACTTTCCTGTTTGGTGGTTCATTTTTTATATTGAGTTCAAGACGCCTCTGACCCACCTCACAATGAGCCTAGGTGGATATTCTCAGCCCTGAATAGGTTAGGACGAGTCTTCCTAGCCCACAATAGCCCTAAACGGGGTTTTTTTGGCCCCGTATGGGCCTATGTGGTTTCGAACCAACCCGCAATGGGTCTGGGCGGGTTTCGTGGCCTAGGGTGGGGTTTTGGGGCCTCGAAAATTATTAAAAATATAATCAAAATTAATTTCTTAATTTTGGATTATAAAAATAAAAAATTTAATATTTTGAATAATTAATTTAATTTTTGGAAAAAAATTGAATTAATCTGCAAACTGGATATAATTTAATTATTTTAATTTAAATAATTTATTTAATTTATTTAAATTTCATTGTACTTAAATTTTTAAAATTTAATTTTTATTTTACTTTACTTTTACTCGTTAACTAGTCTTGAGAATTGATTGATTGTGTATGTCTATTTTAATTTATTTATTTCTTTAATAATTTAATTGTATGGGATGAATGTAATTAATTATTTAAATAAGGCAGTTTCTACATTAGTATTTTTCTAATTTAAGATGTATAAATATTTTTGCGCCCATATAAAAGTGAATTATCTATATTTTACACTCTTGGGACCCCCTCACCTATGTGCAAGTACTTTTATACTATGATGAGGATGGTATAAGACGTATAAAACCCCAATTCAAGGATAAATCTAGATGATAATTGGATGCACTGAACAGGGGATGAGCTACATCATGAGTCAAGAGTTGACTCAAGTATGATTCCCTCATGCTACGGTCGATCAATTAAGTTTAAATGGATAAACCAAATATATATGCTCAAGGCCATTTGGGTAATTTTATTTCTTTTATTTATTTGTTTATTATTTTATTTATTTTTATGACAGTGGGAAACGCATAAAATAATAAATATAAAAAATGCATAATGACATGATGAATGTTTTTCTATTAATGTTCAGTTGTGAGCGCGACAATATTGTATGAACATATTAATAGAAATGGATTTCATTCGTCAAAAAATATTAAATACCCTCAGAAAAATATTAAGTAGAAAATGTCTTCCATCATTTGAATTTGAACACAACTAGGTGTTTAGGGTGATTTCCAGCCATAGTTGAGGGTGCCTTATAATACTGGGGAGTTCTTATGAGAATGATGAGTTGACTTAAATAATTATGGGAAAAAAGAGTATCCATAGCTAGATAATTTCATCTTTAGAGTCAAGCCCTAAGTAAATCATGTTTTTGATTTTATAAGTTATTACTTCACTCAAAAGATCATGGGGCCATGATTTAATGTGGTTGGCTAGTCAAACGCCAACCTTGAACTCTCCGAGTAGTGGCGTATCCATAGCTTGTAGACTATAAAAATATGTTCAAGGATCCTTTATACTAGAATACTCAAGTGATAAAGTATTCTGATTCTAGTACAGTTGGTTGAAATATTTTGATAAAATAGTGGGAGATATTTAATGATTTAATTAATCAATAATATCTAAATCGGTAATCAAGATAAAATTACAATCTGTTAGATTTTTTTTAGAAAATGGAATGTAATACCATAAACACACTATGATTTATATTGGAAAAGGAAATGTCTGGATTGGTATGATTTTCCAATAGGTAGTACAAATTCTTGTGCAAATTACTACGATATCAAAAATTCAAGGTGTTGGTGTCCCCAAAACCAGTTAATCCGTCTCAGGAAGCGAGGATGTAAAAATTACTTACATAAGACTCATATATAAGGAATGTGATGGTTATTTCATAATTATATCATCAACATATGATGTGATTTGTGGATAAAACATCTTTACATGGATGATATTACATGTAGTCTCATCTTTGAGAATCTTGTGAGGAGAAAGAGAAGAGAAGATATGAATATGTGATGATTACACTAGATATGTGTAAATTAAAAGATGGATCACAATATTTCAATGCATAAATTTATCATATCATTTCCACCTAGTTACTCCATTTTTATTTAAGATAATAAAGAAATATTATGGTTCAAAATGATTCATTACCTTTTAGGTAATGTTCACCAAGTCGGTAAGAACTTACAGAAATTTTTAGTTCTTATGGTGAATAAGATGAAAGAAAAGGCTAAAAGGCCAACGAAAAGTGTTATATCAAATGAAACTTCATAACATCATCTAATGAAAAGAGTTTGGTCATCATATATGAGGTTATTTTCTTCGTATGTCATGAACTAAATCTATGGATGATAAATAAAATGAACTGAATTGAAGAAGCAAGTAATTGCTTCTTCTCTAGGTATATTCATCATTGCAAGTAATCTTTTTGTTATAATTCTTGGGTATTAAATACAATATTCCAATCACATATATGTATTTAAATATAGTAACCAAGTAATTATATAAAAATTATTGGAATTAAGGTTTTTTCTCCAAGAAACTGAGAAAGGGTGGTGCCTAAGTCAGTGGTGAGAAGTACATGACTTATATATTTCTAAGTGAATGATTCTAGTAGAATTTTTGTTGATTATAACCAGAACATTTATCTCACATGTTCATTGGATATAAGGATACATTATTCCATTAATGGAATGAATGGTGTTTGTGGTATCTTATACTCAATCAATAGTTTATTAATTCTTGAATCATTAGAAATACCTAATGAATATAAAATGTAATACTTATATACCCAGTTATGGAAAGATAATACTTTTTCAAGAAAAAATAAATAGTTTTCAATGATATACATAGTATGGTTTTAGAATATTTGTATTTAGATACCTTAGGTATAGTCGATTCACTTATGTGCATAGTTTTGGATAAAGAAACCTTTATAAATAAAGGTATACCAAAAAGATTTCATAATTAATTCAGCTAGAGAGCGTAAATTATTACAAGGGTAAGCTAGTGGCAAATATACTTCATAATATTCCTTTAAGTGTTGATTAAGAAATTTTAAAGTGAGTTATGGTATATTAATGGCTATAAGATATGAGTTTATTCATGCTGGTATTCCAAATAATATCTTGACCAAACATTCATTGATCAATATAATGTAGCATGGAGTAATTTCTAAATTCACATTACCTTATACACATCAAAGTTATAATGTCAATAATGAGGATTTATGATGAGTATTACATCTTAGCATTTATCAACGTAATTTAGTGTGGAGTAATTCCTAAATGAAAATTTCCTTATACACATCAGATTCATGATGTAAGTAAAAAAAGTATCAATGTTAAAATGTATAAGCATTGTAGATACTTCCATTTTTCAAGACATGTTTTGAAAATAACAGTGTTATCCCATAACAATATTCCAAATATCATGAAAAATGGATATCATATGAGTTAGAGTATTATGGAAATCCATTATGTCATAAGAACATGTGTTTGGATGCAAAGTGTTTGTTAAGGATATAAACAAACTTGCTTAAATAAAAACACAATGTGCATCTAAAGTAATTATACTAAAGTTTTCTAAGGATATTACATAAATACATAATATAGAAAATTGATAGTTAGTATAATAGACTATATTTATATATAAGAAATTTCATCTCTATTGAGATAGTGGGAGAAAGATTGATTTGGGTTTAGTTAACGCCAGTGATGCACAAGTAGTTGAAATAGGAACAAGTTCTATAAAAAGTGTGGAAGAAGAATGTTCTGGATCCACATATAGTGTAAGAAGGTTAAAACCATATTGATGGTTTTATATTTATAATATTCAGTGGTAAATTATTCATTGAGAATAATAATTAAAACAAGTAGGTAGTATACAGAAATTAGCTAAAATTGAAAAAATTAATTAAAATTCAATAATTGATTCCATGTGTCAAAGTGAAGGAGGATTATTATTATGAATACTATGGTGGTATTTAAGTGATATGATACATGGGTTATATAAGTGTGGTTCCAATGATTTTTTATTGGTTATACCAAATCACCATTCCTAAATCCATTGGAATTTTATTTTTTATAGCTAATTTTTATGATCATTTTATTGTGCATTGAATTTCAAGACCACCAATCATGGAAGGCTTCTATATGATGTATCCAAAAAGGTACGGTGACACCATATAATGCCAATAAGTGATGAAAGTTACTCAAATACTATCTAATATTAAAGTAAGCAATAAGATCATAGAATATTCATTTTGAATGAATTTTTTTGATGTGTCTACTAGAGGTTAATAGGAGCACTATTTTTTTTCAAGTAAAATATGTGAGGAAACATATGGAAACAACTATTGGTTTTATAATTAGTCCAGACTAGAATGAAATATTATCTCCGGGATTGACTTAAAGTAGAAACCTACAATTTAGAGGATATAATATCTTGAGGTAGTTATAAAGGTTGATTAAACCTAGTCAATAGTACATATACTGACTTGGTATTGAAAATTTAAAGTTTGGAAAATTTGAGAAATAATTTTTACCAATGTAACATGGCATAAATCACTTCAAGAATACTTTTATGAGACCTGGGAGGAGATTTATGGGGTTATTTGAATTATATATGCTTCTGTGATGGATAAACCACATATTTAATGATATGTATTATAGTGACTTGGGTTTTAACTTTTAAGACTTTGTAATATTTCTAGGAATATTTCTGAAGCTAAAAGCTAAGTCGATGTGAGATTCCAGAGCCCATAGAGCCTCATCACATTGATATTGAAAATATTAAATATATTTTATCACATGTGATCAATTTATTTGGAAACATGAAATAACTCTTATGTGGAGTCTTGGATCATAAATCTAAGGTCACGATTGAGTTCAAAATATGGGTTTTACCTTAGGTACAACATAATATTTTTTAGCACCAGGTGTCAGGTTGGAGTCGATTTGGTGGGGTGTTAAATAAAGGATATTGATTTTATAAAAATTAAATAAATATCTCCCCTCCCACCACCCCCCACCAGCTGCGCATGGAAGAGAGGATCCAAACCCCTCTCCCCTTTCAATAAATTAACAACTTGAGGACCAAATAAAGGAGAATAGGTGTCTCTGATCTTTGGTCTTGATGGTGATCAGTCCTAGATCATGGGGCAATGACTTTAGAGTGTAGATATGACATCAAAGATTCAATGTTTTTCCATGAGGTAGGAATATTTGATTTTTAATTTCTGATTCCTTTTTCATGCATCATTTTAAGGTTGTAGATCCCTTAAATACTTGCTAGGGACCCTATGAGGGTTAATTCGGAGGATTCAGGGAAAACCAAGGTGATTTAGGTAGCTCGTAGGGAATTCCCATTTAGAATTCATGTCTACATGGTGTGTAGTTTAGTGAAAACATTTTTTTTATTCCCGTTCAGTGAAGATTATTTGTTTGGGTTACACGTCGTGTATCAGGGTTACACATCGTGTAGTGAACCCGAGTCGTTTGGCCAAGGGACATGGCTAGGGTAGTTGTGTGATGGTAGATGGTCGTATGTAAGTACGCAGACAAATTACATGGGAATGGGGTGTTGTACATGGATACAAGAAAATAACATGTCCAAGGGATCATATTGTTAGGAAACTCCACGTAATAGGGGGTACATGCTATGTGTGAGTCACGGATGATCGATCCATATGGATAAATAACACAGTTGGGACCTGGGTGGGGTAAGCACATTTTTTACATCTTGTACACATTGTGTACACCCATATAGACATCCTTTTTGTGAAACAGAGGAAACGTTTGGGTTTTAGGTGGGGTTACACACCGTGTAGACCCTCTTAAATGTTGTCTAGTCCTTTTTTTAGATTCTTCCTCCAAGTGTATTTCCTTCTTCGGGGCTCAGATTTAAGCCTAAAGGTAGCCTATATTGAGTAGTTTCCCACATAGAACACTATGGTGTCCTCCGTGGTGTCTTACGAGATATGATGTGGTGTGTTTAGAGCATGAAGATTCAATATCAATGATAGAACTAGGATAGTGATCAAGCTGGATCACTAATTTGACATCATCATCTTAGGATGTGGGTCCCCTAGACTCTTAGGGATAGTAGAGAGGTGCTCCCCTATCATATTAGGGCATGGGTCTCCTACCTATGGTTGTGTAATGACACAAGGCGTGACATTCGTGATGCTCCTTTGAGAATATATTAACCGACACATGAGAACAGTTGAGTTTACTATAGAGATGCTAGGACTAGTACTCCCCTATCATTCCAAGGTGCGGGTTACCCTTATATATCAGACCAATAGATATAGAAATCCCCCATAGAGGGTGTGGGTCTACTATCTACATAGTAGTTCTCCCAGTGTTAGTACTCCCCTATTAGACTAGGATGTGGGTTCCCCGTATCATTCAAGTATATGGAGATAGAGCTCCCCTATCATGTTAGGGTGCAGTCTCTCCATACTCATTGAGATGATTGAGTAGCACTCCCCTGTTAGAATAGGGTGTGGGTACTATATTCTTGGATTAAATACTCACATATGGGATCAGGGTGTGGGTCCTCTATATACGATGTGCAGGTAGAGTGGTACTCCTCTATCATACCATGGAGTGGGTCCTCTAGCATAGGGTTAGAACTCCCCTACCAAGATAGGGTGAAGGTCCCCCCCATTATGATTATATGGATTGAGTGTTACTCCCCAATCATATAGGGTATGGGTACTCTATCTACTGAGTGGTACTCCCCTGCTGGTTCAGGGTGCGGGTCCTCATATATGAAGTGGTACTCCCCTATTGGGCTACGGTGTGGGTCCTCTATGTATAGAGTTTTACTCCCCTATCATATTGGGGTATGGGTCCTCTATCTATTTAGTGGTACTCCCCTGTCATACCAGGGTGTGGGTCCTCATTCATGGGGTATTTCTCCCCCGTCATCGAGTAGTGGTGGGGATCGGGTCCTCCACAGGAGTTGGAGAACCCTTGTCTATGGAAATTATATGAAGATCAGGCCCCTCCACTTATTATGATTGATAACTTATTTTGATTTAGTACTCCTTTAATGTAGTAAGTCACATGCCACTCCATATGGTTGTAGATGAGGTTTCATGATATGATTAATAGATGGTATTCCCTTGGCTATGGGGTAGTAGTGAGGTATGGGTTCCTCTAATCTCCCTTTATAAAGGATGCACATGGTGCATGGTATGGAGTATTACTCCATTGACTATGTGTAGTGGTGAGGGGTGAGCCTCTCCACTTAGGTTCTTATGAGCTTGTGTAGGGTACAAGATGGTGGCGATATGACCTCTAGTGTTGGGTACTATAGTTGTACCTAGACTAGTTCTTGATGGAGTGTATCTCTCAAACAAGTTCCATATGGGATGGATGAACTCCTAGAGTGTGTTCTCATGGGTGTGTTTTACCTTTGTGTCATGTGTTAGATCCTACAGCTGGCTATGATATCATAACCTCATAAGACTTGGAGTCGATGACGAGTATATCTGGGTGATTTTTGGAGTCCTTACGATGTTTTCATGTGACTTGGTTGACTCCCCGTGTGTAATGAGTTGATTAGTCATGTATTGCTAAGGATGGTTTTGAGATGGAGTTTCTCTAATGATTGGGTTCCCTTTGGATGGTTCAAGTAAACCGTTTCCTTTCATTTTCTCCCTTTTATTTTTGGTTTTGGGGTTTCTATTGAGTATTGTTATTCTCACCCACGCACAGTATTTTCCCACACATGTTTTGTCTTGTACAGACCACAAGCCTTTTGACGGAGTCCTGGGAGGATCCAAAACAAGCAGAGTTGAGTGAGCTAGACCAACCGAGGTTTTTACCAGATCTTGGACAATGATATTTCTAGAAGTTTCATTTGATATAAATCTCCTCCATCTGAGTAGGTTGGACATTTTTACAGTTTTTGGTGGGTGTGTATTTTTCCCTTTTATATTTTTGTTATACTATGGTTTGGGATATATGTATGCATGCATTTATTTTTAGTTTATTTTATATATCTGTACAGTTTCATGGAGATTTTTTTGGGTACAGGCATATAGGTACCTTAGGATAAGGCCTCCCATGTGTGTGGTATGACTACTTGACATTGGATGCCAGCCCCTGGAAAATGGAGGTGGTATTGGGGAGTCGCAGCATAAGCCTCATTAGGTCAGGCCATGACAGAGTGGTATCATAGTATATTCCACTTTAGGACCATAGTGTCATGAACATGGTTTGGGATGTATATAGATAGTGTTAAAGTGTTTCAAGTTTGAATTTCAAGCCATGGATTCTAGTGTAAGTATAGTGGTTGACATATCTATTCACTAGTACTCTGATAACCTACTTATTGACTCAATAAATTAGGGAATTGGTCATAGGTAAATTTTGGCACATGCATCATATAGGACAAGGTTATGGTTTTTCCTTATCCTTCTTGGGTCAGTTCCCCAGATATACTCTTTTAACATGGTGCATCATGATTTTATTTCAAGATGCCTCCCTAATGACATCCAGATAGGGTTTTTTGGTGGTATTATGGTGAAGACCTGCATAGAGATGAGGCTTCATTTCAGGTCATTGGTTTTGAGGATGGACCTCTGAGTGGTTTTCCAGTTGAGCCACCACCCGTTGAGTAGCAGATCATTTCGGAATTACAGGATGAAGATGACTGCAAGATGAGTGTGTTGCAAAAGTTCCATAGGTAGTGACCTCAAAGGTATTAGGGTGATCCAAACACCCAGATAGTTGATGACTCGCTTCAAGTATTCACGTGTGTTTTACACCATATAAGGAAACCTCCCAATCAAATGGTGTTCCTAATGGTGAGTCTTCTTTGGGGCTCGGTCGGGCGATGGTGGGTTCGGGTGACATAGACCCATGATGAGGTGACGATCACCTATGTGGAGTTTGAGCAGCTCTTTAGGGAAGAGTTTTATCTAATCGTGTTGATATCAGTGTGTATCTAAGAGATTTTACAGCTTCAGTAGGGTAGCATGTTGGTAGAAAAGTACTCGATGAGGTTCACATACCTATCACGATACTTTCTTGATATGATTTGAGAGATATTTTTTCAGAGATCATACCTTTGATTAGGGACTCCACAGAGACATCTATGCGTTTTTGGTATCCTTGTACCTTCCCTTATATGTGAGGGCATTGGATCACGATCTAGTGGTAGAGAGCTTCCTGGAGGAGGGTTAGATGGATGTGGCTAGAAGTGGTGATCATGAGGCTAAGTTGTCTACAACGGATGGCATATGGAAGTTGATAGGCTCAAAGCATAGTAGGCATACTAATGCTTGGGCTCAGGCATGTAGACTTGTAGATCAAGAGTTGCATCGGGGACATGGTCAGCCACATGAGAGGTGGTTTACACTTGCGATTACCCAAATGTCTTGAAGGCCTTCTTTTTATTTATATTTTGGATAATCCCCCTTTTAAGAGTTTAAGGGGAACCCTTACATAAACCGTAGGCCCATGGAATAAGGCTCATACATAACCCAATACATGACCTTAAAGGTCCAAGACCTGACACACTTAAAAAAAACCCTCCCCAGCATCTGTATCTTGAAGGATCCTAGCTCCCCACCTCGTATGGCTGATCAGCTAGGATTTCCCTGTTCAAAGATTCATAGTGCCTAGTCTCAATGGTAGTTTGTATACCCTCTCATTCTTCCAATCTAGTTATCTCTGCTCTGGTGGTTGCTATTTTACTCTAAATCTTCATCTGGGCCTACTTTTGTGTGGTCTGCCCATGCTTCTTGGTCTTTTCTGTGGCCTGAAATCCCTATGGCCCAAAGACCATTGGTGACCAAAAGGCCCCACATCCTAAAGGCCCTATGTCCTGAAGGCCCTGAGAACCATAGGCCCAAACCGGTGGCCCTAATGCCCAAATAGGATGAATAGTGCCAGATGCTATAGTACTTAACAGTACCTATTACAGTAACTACTACATTACCCTATAAATTCACCCCCACTAGTATTTTACCCTAGGTATCTTGGATTCCAAGCAAGAGCCTCTACCACTTGGGTATAGGCTCGTTGTCATTACGCTTGTGATTGGCAGGGAAATATTGATCGAGATTATTTAACCCATCTTTCTGTTGAGAAGGATTCAGTCGATGGACCACCCTAGTAGAGGCAGTGTTTTGATAATGTATTTTCACATGAAACCAGACATGGAATAGGAATTGGGATAGTATAAGGAGGTGGAAGATAGTTTATGTTTTCACCACTACCCCCATGTGGTCCTTTTCAGGCTTAGGGAGCTAGAGGATGGGCCGAGGACAGCTGCAATTTGTATAATTCTTTGACCCAGAGGCTCTAAGGGTGAATATAGGTACTCTTTGTGTCATTTACACTTTCTATAATAGTATTTTTAGACATTATTGTGAGTTACTCTTTTCTTTCCACTTCTTGCTCGATATTTTTCTAGGGTGACACAGGGTGTTGGTAGAACTCTATGGTTATGTTGTTTGACATGGCTTAAAATGCATGAGGAAGAGGGATGAATCCCCCACTAAGACACATTTTTTTGATGTGAGAAAAACTGTGTTGGTGAGTCAATACTACCCAAAGTGAATAGTTTTTAGGTGTTTTGGATGAGTCCCTTTAACTTTTGTGTTCAAGGTGGGGTTAGATGTTGTTGGTCTATAGATAGAGGGCATGGTATGACTTAGTGTGTACACTTAGGCAGCCCTTTTTTGTTCATTAGTACCCTCATGTTATTTTCATTGGATTTGTGCATGAGACACTTGAGGAGGGTGTGGTGCAGTTTGATGTGGATTCAGACTCAAAAAAATTAGGGATTCTTCCCCCAATAAGACGCGTTCTTGAGACATGATACAAAATCGTGTAGGTGAGTCAGTGTCGCCCAAAGTGGATAGTATCAAGGTGCGGTGGATGAGTTCCTTGACTTGTGTGTTTGGGGTAGGGTTACGATGGTATCTACGTCATGTTAGAAAAGAGGCATAACACTTGACCCTATGATCATAGATGGATAGATTAATTGGTATTTCCCACCTATCGCAGCTAAGATGACATGTGCCCGATGGTGCATGATGTCTGTCACGACCTGTTCTGGTGGGGTCCATGTCGCGACTCCCCAAGCCCGCCTACAATAGTCCAAGGGATGGTGACCAGCACCAAGTAGGCATATCACTAACATGGGAGGCATTTCCTATGTACCTGTATGCACACACACATCTCCAAGCCCGAAAAATGATGAAAAGTAAAAACTACTAAGTAAAAAATGTATGCATACCAAAATATCCCACAACCATAGTATGATGAAAAGTATGTAAATTAAATAGGTCTAGAATACAATACCACCAAAAATAGTCTATAACCACAAGTCGAACCTATAAGAAAAAGGTACTGGGAATACTGTCTATAGTATTAGGAACACACCTTAGCCTATCTGGCCTCACAAAGCACAGTCTGGTCTTGGTCTTCCTTGGACTCCATCAAAAGGTCGATCATCTGCATAAGACTTGACATGTGTGGGAAAATATAATGCAGGTATGAGTATAAAAATACTCAGTGGGACACCCCAAAAACACAAAGAAATATAAAAAAGCAAAGAACATTCATCTCTAAATAGGTATATTTCTACAACACATATAATAAGAATATCAAGATATACTCATCCAAGACACACAGTTGAGAGGTAATTCACAACCACTTCATACCAACCCTATCAATTCATCTTGAATATTCCATGAAGCACTCATTCGGGAGAACACACTCCTGATTCTGATAGATTTGATGACATCCATACAAGAGGTACTGCTCATTGGTCTTCACCATGAGAAAGTTATGTTGATAGATCTAAATAGAGATATGATACAACAAATGAGTATCATAGATAGGGCCATGGGGTGATAGCAACAACTCAATCTAGATTAAACCACTAAGTAGAGAATTGGCGACCACAAAGTGTTGATCATGTTGATACCAAGAACTCCACCTAGGGCACAAAGAATGAATATAGGATCCTACTATAGGCCTCTTGGGGAATTCCAAAAACTCTATCTAGGAAGTCCAGCTGAAGGGGTCATAGTCCTATGAGTAGGAAATTATTAGTACCAACCTTTAGGTAAACAATGAAGTGGATGAACCCTAATGAAACCTATCCAATATTCGGAGGAAAAGTGGCTCAATCCAGGTAGGAATAGGTACACGGTGTGTAGTAGGGTCACACGTTGTGTCCCTTAACCTCGGGTACTACCTGTGTACAAAAACCCATTTCATTAAACCATGTAATGTAGAATATGGGTACACGGCATGTAGAATGGGTCACATGCTGTGTCCTCGCATCTGGGGTCCACCCGTGCACTTCAGCCATGTGCCTGTACATGGAATCAACCTGTGTATTCGTGCCCGTGTACCAGTACATGGGCTAGTCCATGTAACTAGCCCAGGTCATGTTGTGTGGGGGAGTACGAACTATGTAGGATACCCATGTACTCCACCCCATGTCTGTTTACTTCCCATGTACACACCAAGTTGTCAAATGATGAACACATGTCATGTATATTGGGTTTTCTAGAAATTGTCTTCTTCCTTCGCATGCCTCATATGATCTTATATATCTCATTTTAGTGGGTTTTTTTTACCTTGAAACTCTAGATCCAGGGTTTTCTCACCACCCTAACACCAAATCAATGGGTTTCGAGGCTTTAATCAGCTCGGAAATATGATTTTATCCATTCCAACACAACTCGTCTGAAGAATGGGTGCTCCCTAATCGCTTTGATCCATCTGTCGCACCTCCATCGAGTCATATTGATGCCAAATATCTATTTTTGGATTGTTGCTCCAAGAATCGAAGTTTCAATGAATGATTTTTCAAAGTCAAGGGAAGAATGAAGAATGCGCATAAATAAAGCAAGAAAAATCAGGGGAGAAAAATGCACAAAGAACAATCCCAAGGAACAAACTTCAGTCATTGTTCATTCCAGTCTCGATCCATTCCCAAAGAATGATAAACAAATAAAAACAAATATTCACAAGAATTATCACCCATCAATCCCATAGAATAATCCCATCTTGCATAAATGATCAATATATGGGATAATCTGTTTATGGATTAGTCCACATTCATCGTAGGAATCAATAATGGGAAAATCAAATAAAAATAACACATCCTACCTAGATTCAGATTGCTTGTTGATGAAGATTGGTCGTTGCATCATTTTCATTGGTGAGATCTGCCAAGATCAGTGTTCATCGATCTTTGATTCGTGGTTCTGTCATCGCCTGCTCGAGATGATTCTCCAGAGGTTTTCTCCCAGCATATCTATATAATTATAGGGTTATGAGACTAACCCTAAATTTCTGACAAATGTTTTATTTAAGGAAAAACTTTTCATTGTGGTAAAGAAATAAAATAAATTTTTATTAATTTATTTTACTCATTTAAACGCCCATGATGACTTTACACAAACGACCCACACCTAACAATGTAAGGTTTCACCTAGGGTAAATCCATTGTTATGAATGAAATAGTTCCCTCAGATTTCTAATCTAAACACCTATTTAAAAGTTATTCTAATTTTTCAGGAAAACTATGTGTGCGTGATATTTAATATTTTAATATATATCAAACATTTATTCCGAGCACACCGGGCCTCAGAATCTCATTTCTTCTTTGCACCTGGTCTCAAAATTAATCCATATAATATTTAAAAATAATCCATGGAAAATCTGATTCATTACATTCTCCCCACCTTGGGGCTTTACATCCCCAAAAAATCATAACAAAGGCTACTCAAAAAGATGAGGGTACTGAGCATGAATCTGAGCCTCCCACTCCTAAGTGATCTCTTAAAGATTCTCGTGCTACCACTAGACACGCACCAAGGGAATCCATCACCCATTAAGGATCCTCTTCTACCGATCCTTAATCATTAATGGGTACTTGAAAAAATTCACCCCATCCTTGATGTCCAACTCTCCCTAGTCGATGACATGTGATGGGTCATTCGCATACCTCCTTAGTAGAGACACATGGAAGACATCATGTACCCATTCTAACTATAGAGGTAGAGCTAAGTGGTACTCCACCTCTCCATCTCTATGCAATATCTGAAAAGGGTTGATGAACCTCAGAAATAGATTATCGCCCCGGCCAAATATCCACAATCCATGCCAAGGTGAAACCCATAGGAACATGTGGTATCCTTACTTGAACTCAAAAGGCCTTCATAGCTTGTCATCATAAGATTTCTGATGAATCTATGCAGTCTTAATCCACTCTTGGATGATCTGTACCTTTTTTGTAGTAGCTCTCACCAACTCTGGGCCCATGAGTGCTGACTCTCTTGGGTCAATCTAACAAAGTGGTGACCTATAGGGTTGCTCATAAAAATCCTAAAATGGCGTCATACTAATGGTGTAATGGTAGATGTTGTTGTATGAAAACCCCACTAGTGGTAGGTGATCCTCCCAACTACAGCCAAAGTCTAACATTCAAGTCTGCAACATGTCCTCTAGAACCTGAATGGTTCACTCCATTTGGACATCTTTTTGTGAGTGAAAATTTTTTCTCAAGTGTAACTAGGTCCCAAAAGCCTCCTATAATCCTTTACATAACTAGTATGTTAAGTTATCATCATGATCTGAAACAATCATCAATGGAACTCCAAAAAGTCAAACTATCTCCTGAACGTAGAGGTGTCCTAAGCTCTCTACTAAACTTTTTTCTCAGATAGCTAGGAAGCGGGATGAATTGGTGAGTCTGTAAATGATCACCCAGATGGTATCATATCCCTTATACGTACTTGGTAAATTCATCATGAAGTCTATTGATATCCCAACCCACTTCCATTCTGGAACCTCAAGGGGTTGAGCTAAACCCACTAGAACTTGGTGCTCAGCCTTCACTTGTAGACAATTAAGGCATCGAGAAATAAACTCTAAAACTCATTTCTTCATCCCTGGACACAAAAAACTGATATCGTAGGTCTTAGTACATATTTTCCACACCTGGATGTGCCACCAAAGGGGACGTATGAAACTTCCTTAGAAACTCCTCCCGCAATGCCATTGGTACTTCTGCACATCCTCTAAAAAGAACAATATGCTTACCACCTTTTTAATATCCATCAGGATCATGCCCTATAGATATCTGATAATGTAAAGTCTAACTGTATTTATCCCTAATTTGTGCCTCCCTAACTTGTTATAAGAGTATAGGGGTAACAACCATAGAATGCAGGTAAGCTGCTCTATCTCCATCCACAATGGATAACTACAACAAGGGCAACTACTCTGATGCCTTATTCAACAACTATGACCTAGATCTCCTACTGAGAGAATCTTCCACCACATTCCCCTTCCCAGGGGTATAGAAAATCTCAAATTCATAGTACTGGAGTAACTCTAACCATTGTCTCTATATCAAGTTGAGATCCTTCTGAGAGAAGATATAATTGATACTATTGTGGTTGGAGTAACTGATAAAATGATCACCTATCAAGTAGTGTCACCACATCTTCAAAGTAAAGACTAACACTTTTAACTTAAGATCATAGATTATATAGTTCTTCTCATGTGTTCTCAACTAGCTCAAACCATAGGTAATCACCACTTTCCTCTATATCAGGACACAACCAATCCTGGTTTTTTATGCATCGTAGAACACTACATACTCAACACCCTCCTCTAGAAATCTCAAGATCGGAGCACTTATAAAACTCTACCTCAATTGTTGAAAGGCCTATTGGAACTTCTTTGCCACAAAAAAGGTTTCCCATTTCGATTCAAAGTTATCATAGGTGATGATATCCTGTATAGATTAGGTATGAATCTCTAGTAATAACCTATTATCCCAAGGATGCTCCATACCTCCATCACACTCTTAGGTGTCTTCCATGATAACATTCCCTCAACCTTGGCTGGGTACACTACCATTCCATCTACTAAGATAATGTATCCTAGAAAGTGGACCTCCAGAATATAGAACTATCACTTTGAGAGCTTTCCATAAATTTGTTTCTCTCAGAGTGTCCAGAGCTATCCTTAAGTGTCATGTGTGATCCTCCTCGAATACTAAGTACACAAGGATATCATCGATGAAGACTACCAAAAATCAGTCTAAACAAGGCTAAAATATATAATTCATGAGTCCCATCAACACTGCGGAGGATTTCATCACACCAAAGAGCATAAATAAGTACTAGTAATGACTATAACAACATATGAAGGTTGTCTTCAATATATCCACATCTCGTACTCACAACTGGTGATAGCCTAATCGAATTTCGACCTTCAAGAACCATCGTGCCCCTTTCAACTGATCAAAGAGGTCATAGATTCTCAATAGTGGATACTTGTTCTTAATGGTGACCTGGTTTAAGAACTATTACTCCACACACAACCTCAAGATCCCATATGCCTTTTTGGAAAACAAAATTGGGGTTGCCCAAGTTGAAACATTAGGTCTCATGAATCCCTTCCTCCACAAGTCCTCCAACTACACCATTAGCTCGCGAAGCTCTGTGGGAGACATCTGATATGTTGGTGTGGATATTGGTGTCATCCTGGGGTGTAAATAAATGTAGAATTATATCTCCTAGAGGGGATATAATCCTAGAACATCTTCAGGAAATATTTCCTCTTACTTCACCACCACTGCCAGAAATTGGAAGGTCATAACATATGTCGCGATGAGGGTTAGGCTAGCCAACTAATGAGTAATCGACTGCACCCTCCTATGAATGAGTACATCCTACACTACCTATGTTTTCTTTTAATCGACAAAGGTAAAACTCATTCCATCACTATGGACACACTACGCCCTTCACCTAAAATAGTCAATTTGAGCATATACTGTAGATAACCAGACTATACCAAGAATTGTAGGACCCCGGGACACCCTGAGATGGGAGGGGTGAATCAGGGTGACAAATTTTTTCTTTTAAAACCAAGGATCGTGTTCCCACATTGGTAGGAACTACTTAAACCTGTATGATGGATATGATCAGCAATTAAACATTCACATGAAAAGATATAACACATCAATTTTTACTTGGTTCACCACTAAGGGCTACATCCAAGGATCATACGCTAACAAGTTTTCGGTCGTACCAAATTCCATTAATCTTCACTATTTGTGGATTACAATGGTTCAGGAATAGTCACTCTGTCTCAGGCTCACTGCCTTTACAAAAGTTCAGGGATAGCTCACTACGTCCCTCAGGTCACTCCCGTTGACTCCCCCTGGCTCACTGTCGTTGGTGAAGTCTCACTCAGTTTATAGACGTGAAGGTCTCTTGAATAGATTTGCATTGAAGTCTTTTTCTCCTGTTCAGAATGATACTTTGCTTGCATCAGGGTTCAGAGTTGATGCTCTTTTCAGTTCAAACCTTCTTCTTTAGTGCAATGACTAATGCACTAGATCCTCTTGTCTTCGTTTTCCTGAATCACAACCACTAATGTGATTACTCAATAAGTGAAGCTCAGTTTACTTGGCATTGTCATAATCAGTTCTCAATGTATGCATGAGATCATGCATGTATCATTTAGATTTCCTCTTTAATCTCACTTTGCACCGAAAGGTATCAGGCAATCTTCCAGCTTTCGTGCAGCTCCAGAAAGACGGGCGTGCTTCAACAATATCTGTCAGTCTCCTTAAATCTCAACGTGCAAGTCCCAACATGGTGCGCAAGTCCCAATACGGCGTGCAAGTCCTCGGCGCGCAAGTCCAAACTGGCGCGCAAGTGTCACCAAAGCACCTACGCGACACTACCTTCTGGAACTTCAAAATTGTGCGACTCACTTCCTTTCTCTCCCAAATCACCTTGGGCGCGCAACCATCAATCGGCACGCAACTTCTAAGAGCTGGCACACAAGTCTCTCCAAACCACTTGCGCGACCACTCACCACTTGCGTAGCTCAACCACCTGCACGAAGAGAGCTCGAACAGTCTCTAAGTCTTGAACTCTGTGGAAAATGAGGAGGGGTGTTCTAGTATTTATAGGCATTTGGTCAACCTGCGTGGCAGCGCGCAAGTCACCCCTCGGTGCGCAAGTCTCGGTGCGCAACTCATCTCCCCTAGCCTATATCACGCAACTCACTTGTGAGACCCAACCAATACTTGCGTGAACTTCTTTCCTTTTCCATATTTTAAAGTTCTATTCTTGAAAAACAATAGGCGCACAATTTTCCAATCCTTCTAGGCCTTGGCGCGCAAGTCTCTTCACAACGCGCAGGTCACTTGTGCGACTAACCCAACACTTGCGTGACCCTATTTCCTTTTCTGTTTCTCCTTATTCTGATCTTGAAAAACACTAAGCATGAAAGTTCCATTTTCTTAAAGTACATAGCGCATAAGTCTCTTTTCCAAAACCAGTTTTCTCCATTTGTCGATTTTCAGGCCCATAAATTTGGCAAACACTGGAAAATGGCGCCACCTTGTATCTGCTCTTTTTGTACCGCCTCTAGATCATTCATTCCTTTGTTGATGTTCTTGAATCAAACATGGATCATTAACCACAGCCCTTGAACTCAACATGCCACCATGGAATCTCATTTGTCAACAAATTTGTATATCGTTTGTTTGCTTTTTCAACAAGAACAATAACCTCAAAAACACTTCTTCTCGGTGATTTTTCTCCTTTAGCAACTCTTCTGCTTTCATCACAAACTCCACTATCATGATATGTATTCTTTGAAGGAACAACTTTATCATCATCAGCTTCTGTAACAATATGATGTGCATGGCCATCTCAGAGTTCCAATCCCCACATGGCCATCTTAGAATTCCATTCACTTTCACATTGTCTTCTTCTTCAACCGTCATGATCTACTTCATGTCGAGCATATGATTCAATTTGTCAAGAAGTCTCTTGCATGGTTCTCATTCAATCATGAGTAATTTCATGGTCTTTATCAAAACCCATGGTTCTCATGCAATAATGAGAAATTGCATGGTCTTCATCAAAACCCATGGTTCTCATGAAATAATGAGGAATTGCATGGTCTTCATCAAAAACCCCATTCTTCTTTAATCATCCTCAGATGGATTACACCTCACATTCTTCATTATTGTAAACAATGTATCACCTTTGACATGTGTTATTTGAACTTATGATCAGTACAACAATCGTCTAAATTTCCATTCCTCCACTTCATTGGAGTACTTCTTGATCTCCTTCATTTTGATCTTCATTGACAACTATTGACAACAAATACAACCTCATACACAAAGTGGTTCCAACAAGAATGACATCATAAGGCCTCGACACTACCACTAAGAGGTTCCAACTGAACCTCTCACCTCCAAGGGTCAGTTCACACTGCTGTCATGGGTGTATGATCACTACATCTTCTCTAGTAAGTGTCTCCAAGCATAAGGTTTGAGTCAATGATTCAACTGAAATCTCTAGGTATTAGAAAAGATATGTGGTGAGAAAGGAGTGACTATAACCTATGTCTATCAGTACAACAACTAGAGTATAAACTAAAAAGATCATACCTCGAATAATTCTTGAAGCCCTTGGGTCATATACCTCTACCACATGCAGTTGTCCCCGCCCATATCCTCCAGCTTCCTAAGCCTAGTGTGGGCTACCTGGGGGTGGTGGTGGTAACAAGTCATACATTTACCAACTCCTACTACTCTCTCATCTTCTCAGCCATGTCTTCTACCCTACGGATATGCTTTATCCTATCGATGTCTCTTCCTTAGTGGTCTATCCATAGTCTCCCTATCAATAGCACAATGATTTGGGAAATCTCAAGCAAGATGTCCCTTGCCATCACATAAATAGAACTGCCTCTCTCTAGGCTGACTAGACCCACCCCATGATCCCTGAACTGAAGATCTTCTATCCTAGGACCTCCACCTGAAATGCCTCCCATGTCCAGGTCCCTGAGAATGATGTCAAATCCCCACTGCTAATGTATCTAATCTTTTCCCACTGCTAACTATCACCATTTGTCTGTATCTACTCAGCCAAGAAGCTTTCAACCACCAAATCATGTTCAAGTAGTCCAATATATGTCAGAATGCATAGAGGGATAATGCTGGATCAGATGTATATATGCAAACCTTGGTCAAAGGTCTAAGCCATGAATTACTGATCTCGAACCATATCCATCGATTACCTAGAAATATTGGTAAATATTGATGGATAATCAGCTAATATCATACTACCCTGCTGGAGTTGGAGAAGCTCTTGAATACACACATCTCTTAGCATAAATGGTGAGAACTCCTCTATGAAGAGGAACTAGAACTCTATCCATGAAAGATTCACCTCATCATGAGTCTGGATATCCAAAATCTACCATCACCCCACTGATCCATGTAGAAGGCTCACTTACAAGACCACTATCTAATCTACTAGTGTCATGAATAGACAGAAAACTTGGGTCACCACCTCAAGCCAGTATTTATCCACATGTGGCTCGGGATCACCTTGGAACCTGATGGGTCTCTATCACTGAAACTCATGAAGCGTGCTCAGCATTTGATCCTCATCCACTGGTACTATAGGTACCACGTGCTACTCTATAGGTGGTGGTACAGTTGGGGCACCACCTGGAGGTAACATCTGGGAAAATAGTCCATGTATCGATTCCTTATCACTAAGGGGGTCATCCTTATGATCAAGATGATAAATCCTAGCTGGTATGCTTCATGGAGGCATCCTGTAAGAAAAAAAAGATATACCACGATTAATGAGTATATATGGAGATCTAACTTAAGAAGGACATGGAAACTGAAACTCATTCCTATATGATGCATGTACCATTATTTTCCATGCAACCAGTGTTTTCATGTACTGAGTCAAAAAGAAGGTTATCAAGGTCCTAGTGTATGGATACGTCAGCCGCCTCACCAATACTGGAGTCCCTAGCTTAAAATCCAAACTCAAAACACTTAACGCTATTTCCCAAAAATAATATCACATACTCCTAGTCCAAAAGTAGAAACAACCACCTTTGATACCACTCTATCATGACCCGTCCCAGTGGGGACTGTGCCGCGACTCCCCAAGCCCACCTCCAATAGGCCAGGGGCTGGTGACTAGCATCGAGTAGTCATATCACTAACATAGGAGGCATTTTCTATGTACATGTATGCACACAAACACCTCCCAACCCACAAAATATTGAAATGTAAAAACCACTAAGTAAACAATGCATGCATACCACTATATCCCACAGCTAGAGTACAATGGAAAGTATTTAATGTAAACAGGGCCATAATACAATCCCACCCAAAAGAGTTTGTAACCATAAGTTTAACCTGTAAGGAAAATGTACTGGGACTATTGTCTATAGTCTTAGGAACACACCTCAACCTATCTTTTATCACAAAGCACCATATAGTCCTAGTCTTCTTAGGACTCTATAAAAAGTTCGATCTTCTGCACAAGACATGACATGTGTGTGAAAGTACCGTATAGGGGTGAGTATAACAATACTCAGTAGAACACCCTGAAACCACAAAGAAATATAACAAAGGAAAGAATAATCATATCTACATAGGTATATGTCTACAGCACATATAACAAGAATATCTAGATATATTAAACCAAGACACACAGTTTAGACGTAAGTCATAACCACTGTATACCGACCATAGGAGTTCAGATTGAATATTCCACAAAGAACTCATCTAGGAGAACACACTCCTAATTCTGATATCAATGATGACATATATATAAGAGGTACTACTCGTCAGATCTCTCCTTAATAAAGTTATGTTGATAGATCTGAAGAGAGATACAATACAGTAGATGAGGATTACATCTAGGGCCATGGGGTCATACCAACAACTCAATCTAGATTAACCTGCTAAGTAGAGGATCGATGCCTGCATAGTGTTGGTCATGTCGATGCTAAGATCTCTACTTAGGGATCAAAAAATGAATAGAGGATCCTACTCCATGCCTATTAGGGGATTCCAACAACTCTATCCAGGAAGTCCTACTGAAGGGATCGTATTATTATGAGTATGAAACGATTCATACCAACCTTCATGGAAACAAATAAGGGGATGAACCCTAATGAAACCTATCCAAGATACAAAGGAAATGTGGCTCAATCTTGGTAGGAAGAGGTACAATGAGTATATTAGGGTCACACGTCGTGTCCCTTGACCATGGGTACAACCCATATACAACAGACCATGTCATTAAACTGTGCCATGTAGAAGATGGGTACACAATGTGTAGAATGGGTCACACATTGTGTCCTTGCATCCAGGTTCCAACTATGTACTCCAGATGTGTACCCATACATGGCGTCAACCTGTGTATCTATTCCCATGTACTAGTACATAGGGTAGTCCTTGTAACCAATCCATGTAATGCCATGTGGGGGGGGTACACACCGTGTAGGCAACCCGTGAACTCCACCCCATGTTTTTGTAATTCCCATGTACATGTTGAGTTTTCCAACAATGAACACATGTCGTGTAGTCTAGACTACACACCATGTGTATCGGGTTTTCCAAAAAACGTCTTCTTCCTCCATACACCTCATCCAATCTTCCGGATCTCATTTTGGTGGTCTGTTTGGATTGAAACTCCATATCCAAGGTCATTTCACAACCCTAACACCAGATTTATGGGTTTCGAGCCTTCAATTGGCTTGAAAAAATGATTTCATATATCTCGACACAACTCACCCAAAGAATGGGTGCTCATGAATTGCTGCGATCTATCCAATTTCGTCGTCATCGCAACTTTTTTGATTCATACCGATGCAAGATGTCCAGTTTTATATTGTTTTACCAAGAATTGAATGAAAAATGATCGATTGTTCAAAGTTTGGGGAAGAACAAAGAATGTGCATGAAGAATGAAAAAAAAAATCGAGGGAGAAAAGTGCACAAGGAACAATCCTAAGGAATGAACCTTAGTTTTTGTTCATTTTGGACTCGATTCATTCTTGTAAGAAAAATAAACTAATCAAAACCAATATTCACAAGAATTATCACCCGTCAATCCCGCAAAATAATCCCATCCTACATAAACAATCGATCCGTGGGATAATATTTTCATGGATTAGTCCAAGTTTTTCATAAAAATAAATAATGGGAAAAGAAAATAAAAATTTCAAATCCTACCAAGATCTATATCACTTTCTGATGAAGATTGGTCACCATGTCATTACCATTGGTGAGATCTACCAAGATCGGTGTTCATCGATCTTTGATCTGAGGTTCCATTACCGCTTGTTCGAGAGGATTCTCCAGAGGTTTTCTCTCAGAATCTCTAGATAATTATAGGGTTATGAGACTAACCATGAATTTCTGAAAAGGTTTTTATTTAAGTAAAAAAATTCATTGCGTCGTTGCATCGATGAAATAAAATAAATTTTTCTTAATTCATTTTACTCATTTAAAATGCTCGTGACGACTTTCCACAAATGACCCACACCGACCAATATTAGGTTGTGATTAGGGTAAAGTAATTGTTTTAAATGAAATGGTTACCTTAGATTTCTGATCTGAGAAAATATTTAGAATTTATTCCACTTTTATAGGAAAATCGTGCGCACGTGATATTTATTATTTTAATATATATCAAACATTTATTTTGAGCGCATCGGGTCTTAGAATCGCACTTCGTCTCAGCACCTGGTATTAAAATTAATCTATATAATATTTAAAAATAATACATATAAAATTTGAGTCATTAAAGTTTTGACTTAGTTTGATCTAGATGTCGGTTGTGGTTTGGCCTTATGGTTACCCTGAGTGTGTGCTTGGAGGAAGCATGGGAACCCTTGGTGAACTTGCTGGTGTGGGAGACCTAGTGTAGAGCTTAGTTTTCTCCTTATACCTTGGATTTATATTTTTGAGTAAGAAAATCCTTAAGGTGGGGAGGAGTTAGTGACTCAGGTTTTTACCTGTAAGATTTTGTAATATTTCTATGAATATTTTCGAAGATAGGCGCTAAGTTGGCGTGATATTCTAGGTCCCTAAAATCCTCTATGGTTTGATATTAAAAATATAAAATATATTTTATCACATTGCATAGTTTCTTTATAAACTTGTTATAACTCTCATATATAGTCTCATATGGAAAATATAAGGTCGTAGTTAGGTTCGGAATGTGGCCTTTACCTTAAGCATGACATAAAGTTTGTCAGCGTCGGGTGGCAGGTCATAGGAGAGTTGGCATGGTGTTAAATGAAGGATATTTATTTAATAAAAATTTAATCAATATATCCTACCCCCTTGGTTCACATGGAAGATAGGAGTTGAAACCCTCTCCCCCTTCGAGTGACGGGCGATCTGAAAACCAAATCAAGGAAAATAGGTGTTGCGAGTCTTCAATATTGATGGTGATCGCTCTCATATCATGGTTCAGCGGCTTTGGATAGTGGATCTGAACCCAAAACTTAAAATTTTTTCCATGAGGTAGGTATATTTTAGTTTTAGGTCCTAATACCCTTTTCAAGAATCGTTTTAACATTGTAGATCACTTGGATGCTTATTAGGGACCCGGTGAGGATCGATTTGGAGGATTAATGGGAAACCATAGTGATTTGGGCATCTTGTAGGGAATTCCCATTCATAATTACCATCTAAATTATGTTTATTTTAGTGAAAATGTTGTGTGTTCTTCCCATTTGGGTAATTTGAATTTTTGGGGTTATACACCATGTTCTGAAGTTACACATTGTGTAGTGATCCCAAGTCATGTGGCCAAGGGACATGGCTAGGGTAGTCATGTGATGCTACATGTTCGTGTGGAAGTACATTTCCAAAGTACATGGGAACGGGGTGCCTAACATGGAAACAGGTAGATAACATGACCAAGGGGATGGATTGTTGGGACACACTGTGTACCATGGGATACACGCCATGTGTGAGTCACGGATGACCAAGTCATGTGAAGAAAAAACATGGTTGGGGCCCATGTGGGATAATCACGCTATGTATAGCCTATAAACACCATGTACACCCACATGGCCAACTAATCCATGACAAAAAGGACACATTCATATGTTCAGGTGGGGTCATATGCCAAGTGGGCTCCCTTACATGTCATGTAGTCCTTTTTAGAGATTCTTCTACCAAGTGTAACTTCTTTTTCGGGGCTCAGATTCAGGATTGTGAGTGTTGGTTCTGAGTATAGAGGAATCATTTTTGGTGGGTGATATATTACAATTTATTTTAATAACCATTTCCTGAAACCAAGAGTGAAGTTCTTGCATGTTAAATTTATAATTAATTTATTTAATATCTAAATAAATAAATACCTTGGCTTAGGAACATTCTTCATTGATGATTTTTGATCATTCGAAAAGGCCCTTCTGGATTGACATCATTTCACTTGAAATTATCTAAGGGTAGAATTCCTCTAGCGGTGATCCACACGTGCTTCAATGGTCTCTAAGAAACACCATTCATTCCCTGGGTGCTAGTGGGGTGAATCGAATGTCTTGCATTGTTTATTCTTGATCACTCATTATTTAGTCTTAAATAAATTCTCTATTGGGTTTATTTTTCTTGATAGGTAGATAGGATTATGATTTGAGAGAGAATTATTTGTGCACAAAAATTATCTATTCCCAAATTTGGAATTGGTTTCGAATGAATTACACAATAGACGTAGCTGTCTATTTATAAAGCTGGGATTTCAGTTATAAAATTTAATTTCATAAAGGCCATTAAATATAATTATGACCATTAATGAAATCTCATGCCACATAATAATAATAATAATAATAATAATATCATTTTGTTTTGTTCCAACTTGCGCAAAATGGTGAAATAATATTTACCAACTTGTAAATAATTATTTTATCATTAGACATGGTCTTGGTCTGTTTGAACTCCTCTTGTATTTAAGGTCCCAAATCTGTGTGGATCGAACCTTTGTGTGTTTTTGAAGATCAGAGTGCTTGGAGAAGGCTTGAAATAATTTTGGAGAAGTTTGGTTAAGTAGAAGCTGGGAAGGGGGGACTACACATTGTGTAACTGTATTACATGACGTGACATCCTATTTCACAGGCTGTTTCATGATGTGAAAGAGGGATTCACATCATGAAATGTTTTGGGGTTCGAAAAATAAAATAAAGCATTAAGGAAACATGTTTTTTGGAGAAACTCAACCTTGAGGAATTATATTATTTGAAAGGGGATTACACATCATGTAATTCCCTGATTTTGTATGTTTTAAGTGTTTTTCAGTCACTTGGTTTTTTTGAAAAACTTATAGCTATAGAATCTCTCCCTCAACCCCAGGTGACCTGATGACCATGACTTCTACATTTTGGGGATTCCTTTATCAAATAATGATCCCTAGATCCCTCCTTCAATCTGTAGCAATCTGCCTTCTATATAAGGTATGATATACCTCTATTATTGAGTTTTCTTTGATCTATTTCCTCATGTTTCTCTTTGACATGTTATGGAATGTGATATCCATGTTTCTAATGGATTTTTCTTGTTTTTTGGTTGGTGCGGTTGTGTTGTGGTGTCCTCAGGTGGATGTAGTTTTTGCAGGAGAGGTGATCATGATCTGTTGCTTTGATCTGTTCTCGTGTGAAGAACAACAAAAACCTTTTGAAGTAGGGGATTCAATGCTTATCTATTTATTTATGTGAAATTATAGAGTTATCATGATTTAGAACCTTGAATCGCAATAAAATTCACCTAATTAAATATATGAACCAGATTAAATAATTGGTATTGGTCGTATGTTATTTCTTTATACTGTGAAAACTGTTTGCCTCTTGATTTTCTAGATAGTGTGATATCTATGCCTTTATTGGTTAGAATCTTGTTCTTGATGTAAATTGGTAAAGAACTTAAAGTCGTAATTAATTGTTTAATTAATTAGCTAAAAGATAAATAGGCATGTTTAATGAATCTTGTTGTTGTTGTTGTAATTTGATTATAATCAAATTGATTCAAGTGATCATGTTTAATGGAATTGGATAATGAACCTGAAGCATGTTGATTCTTGTTGACAAAGTAACTAAAGGCATGTTAAATTAATTGTTGAATTAATTTGTGATAGATGGTAATAGATTGTTACTTAGGTTGCCCGTAGTTGGAACTTGTGAATAATGAATTGTTTAATTAAAGATGGAATAAAGAACTTATTATTTGATAAATGTAATGCCTTATGGGGTCTGAGTTACCCTCTTACTTGTAAAGTCCAAGTGCCTTGTGCTTTGAAGATGTGAGAGATCATTGTGTGTAAAGTATGAATGCATTTATTCAAGGCCGAGATCCAATTGCTATGTTTGTTTCTGCTACTTGTGATGTACTCTGCACACGATACTTGTGGTTATGGGGTCAAGGAGGTCTAGATGTGACATGAGCCTAGGATGGCTGATCCTAGAGGTATGTTGTGGTTATGGGGTCAAGGAGGCCCGAATGGGATATAAGTCTGGGATGGATGGTCCTGGAAGAATGTTATGGTATGTGGGAAGGTAATCCTAGTTTTTATGGCATCATTATATTCCTATAGTGGTGAGATGCATTAGTTTATGCATATTGGTGTTAGGGAGGACACCAGAGGTGATGGGATGGGTTGAGCTGGGCTTACCCATTGAGATGAAAGTGGATTTTTGTGGAATATGTTGTTTATTTATCTAATTTACTTTCTACACTACTTGAGGAATCTAGTATTGATTACCCTCCTTCTAAAAGAGATAAAGACACATGGGGTATGTCACTTGTTTTCCATGTTTATATTCTCGAGGATGGATGGGTTTATGTTGTTCCTATATGTTTCTAATACTCTATAGGTAGTTCACCTAATCACCATGTTGATACCCTTTGTGTTTGGTAGCTTATAATTCTTTTATATAATTCCTAGGAATATGGAAAAGTGATAATTCTGTTAATAAATGATTTAATAAATTTTTAACCTATTGGGTTGGAGCTTGATGGGGTGCAATGCTGAGGTTGTTTTTTTTGAGAAGTCGTGGACTCGTTTTGGTTATGCCCGGAGGGCATAGATCTTGTTTTGATGATAATATAATGAAATATGGGAAATAATAATGGTTAATGAATGTATAAATAATTAATTAACATAAATAGAAACTGATAAAAAGGGATAAAGTAATTTAATGCAACTCTTTAAATGGTTGTGTGCTTATAGGATATCTAGTCTTAGTAGTGGAATCTAAGATTCTTAGAAACGTTAGTTGTAGTTGAGTCTAAGACTAGGTTTTTCCCATAGTGTGGTTGTGAGATATATTATATTCTATAATTTTTGTGCTTCTATACACTAATCCACCCTATTGGTTAGGTCAACTAACACCTTGGGGATTCTGATCCCTAGGAGGTGTTTTCCCCAATATCTCGGTGGGAGGATGGATGGCTGACTACCCCCTTTGGCCCCACTCTCTTCTATTGGTAGTTAATTATGATGGTATGAAAGGCAGTTAGTTTTCCCCATATATGTGTTCAGAGGGCTGTAATGGTTTGTGGTTATTTCACACACATATATATTCTTGATATAGTTTCCTATGGACTACTATAGGTGTAATGTGTATAGGCTATGATGGCTTGAGAATTCTTACTTGGTTTATGGGTTGTAAAGGCATGAGGTATAATACCTGATGTATTGTACATGTTATGTGAGCTATGATGGCTCCCAGAAACTACCTAGTTACTTTTGGTTATGTGGTTGTGGTGGTGATTTGCATGAGGTGCATGTTGTGGTGCATGTTGTGGTGCTTCACCCAGGTGTCTACAAGGAAGCCTTTTGAGAGAGAGATTCTCAAGACGTGAGACATTGAGGAAAATTATAAAACTAGTAGGTAAGTGGTAGTGGGGTACCCTTGTTATTCTTTATTATATTATATACTCTTGTATATGATACTTGGTGAGAGTAGACATAGTAAGGTCATGAACTTAGTATGATTATTTAGGTGATGAGTTAGTTTTATTTGTTGTTCACTGTGATTTAGTATGATTTCTTTACTTTTTCAAGAGAGGATGTGGGTTGGATCCTACTAAGTATACTTTTATACTCACCCTATATTATATAAACTATTTTTCAGGTCACTTAGAGAAGGTTAGAGATCAGGCTGGTTAATACTAGCTTGGGGGGGTTGTAGGAGCTTTTTGGGTTTCATGGTCACTATCATTTTACTTTCTTTTGGTACTTTGAGTTTTCCATTTTAGTTGTAGTAGTTCTTGAATGACATTATATATGTTCACTTTGGTTTATTTTACTTTTTAGTCTGAATAGGATTTGGTTGGTGTCTATCTTATCTCTCTCTTTCGCATGTGTTATCTTAGAGGATAATGCCTCTCATATGTGTGTTTACTATACCCTTAGTGCTATTCTCCAACCCAAGGCCTACTGTAGGTGGGAATCAGGGGTCACTATCTTTATTCTCTCATTTCTGGGCTAGGATGGGTTCACTTTGTGGGTAGGGGGTCATGAAAAAGTGGTATCATAGGTCTGGTTGAGGGATAGGATGGAGTTTGGAGTTAGGCACAAGTGAGGTTGCATGGGTTGGTAGGGAAGTGGTGTCATCTAAGTTTAGAAATAATTGTGAACACTAGAGATTGACTGAGATAGAGGTATTTAGGGACCCTCTAATCCGATTCATGGACCTTTAAGTTAAAATGGATACTAAATGAGGTGATACTTATTACAAGGTAGATACCTAGAAAAAGATCATGCATCATTATTATTTGTGCCAGTTCTTGAATGAGTAAACCTTGGTATAGGTTAACCTAAAATGAATAAAAGAAAAAAATTAATTAATGTTAATTTTTTCATATTCTAGATCTAAGAGATCTAACTGTTTTTCCTTTTTTTAGTTATGGATCCAGTTTGACGTCCTCATTCAGTTCGCGCAAAAGATGTTTAGAAAGTTGCACCAGCAGATCACCACAGAGTAGAGGTTGAAGATGATGAAACTTAGGGGATGAAACTATAAGAGTTTTATTTCCAAAGTCTATAGAAGTTTTAGGTAACCGTTTCAGATGCAGTCATGGAATACGGGTTGGAGGAGGTTTAGATAGCCTTTAGTTCGATCTGTGCTTAGAAGGAGCACTGGGTATTGTTAGTTGTGAGGATGTTGTATGGGGAAGTGAGGAAATGGTGGTTCTTGTTCCTTGGGGATCATGAGGAGTTGGTATTCTCATGGGAGAAGTTCTGAGAGAAGTTCAAAGCTGAGTTTCTTTCTTCAACCGAGAAGGCGGCCATTCACTATGAGTTGTTTACCCTTTGGAATGGGAGATCCAAGAGTTTGGGTTCCATTTAAAAATCCATCTGTGATATGATTCGGACCTATTTCCATATGATGATGCTAGGGTGAGGCATTTTGCGGAGGCTTTGCATCCAGAGATCCAGTTCCAGGTCACCCCATTTATGCTGAAGACATATCATGAGGTTTTGGTGAGAGCAGAGGTCATCGAGAAGACATTAGCTAGAACTGGATCATCACGAGAGGGGAGTTGTCAGGATTCCTCATTAAGCAGAGCTGTGATCTGGGGTTCCTAGTTTTTAGGTAATAAGAGTTTTTGATCAACCGAGGGTAGGTCCCAACCCTCAGTATCTCATTTCTATAGGGGTGGTAGCTCTCAGGACTATACAAAGGGATCAGACACTTTTTTTCTTGTGGAGGTCAATGTCATCAGTAGAGAGAGTGACTGACCTTTCTGAGCAGTCAGAATGTGTCAGGTGTTCCTCTCTAGGTTCCTCCATTTAGGTAGTTCTAGCCGAGACTGCAGTAGTAGGTTTGTTTCCCTTGGACTTTGAGGATGACCTCCTTTGATGGGAGGTTCAAACATTCTGATCGGTTTCTAACGGGTTCGTTCATAGAACCGGAAACATCCAATGATTCCACATTCATTCGGACCTACTTTCCAAAGGTAGGTGCTCATTAGTTTGTGGACTGATGAGGCTTAGGAATTTGAATTGGTCGAGAGGATGGGAGGTCAGACTCATCACACCTTTTTGAGGGTAATTATTGTCTACTCCGTGACTCTATTTATATATTTAAGTTATGTTCTTGAATCCTTTTTACATTACCAAGTATAAAATTAGTTTTCCTTTAGATATGACAATCAATGATCGATACGTAGGAAATTTAGAGTATATATGTATTCGAGGTTCTTCACTGATAAAGAATCATCTGTATTTGTTAGAGATTCTTATTCAATGGTATCCTTTGATACGTAAAAGTCTCTTGGTCCTTATGATGACCATACTGGTTTTAAAGCCACTCAGTGGGGCACTTGAAGTTTATTGTCATTCAGAAGGACATGAATTATTTCAAAGTTGGGATCGAACCCGCAGATGGGATACCTACGTATCCTCTATTTATAAAAGGAATCAGAACCCACGTAGTTCAAGTAAGGGAGTATGATGTTTATGATTGATGGCTCAAAGAAGGATGTCATAATTACCTTTACACTCTAAGCTCACGTGAGTCATGCTCGGTGTGAGAAACAATAGGTATTGGTAAAAAATCATACAATTGTTCCATGAAAGATGCAATCATAAGAAATAATGTGGGGTTTATGTATGTATGACTGCCCAGATAAATGAAGATTAGGATTTACTTCAGGGAAGAAATCCAGGAACAGGGTCCATAAAGGTATATGTGCTTCATAGAGATTTTGAATACTCTAGCTTGGGTCTTACTCCTGAAAAGGAGGCCCAAATTAGGATAGTACTTATGATTGGATTTTACTCCTGAAAAGGAATCCCATATCAAAGGTAAATTAGGACTGGTTAAGAGAAATTAAGACTGGGGATTACTCCTAAAAAGGAGACCCAGGTTGAGAGACTTGAAAAATTAAGGGACTTGGGGCTTACTCCTGAAGAGGATGCCCATATTTGAGACTGGGGCTTACTCCTGAAAAGGAGGCCCAGGTTAAGAGAATTGTGGTTGGGACTTACTCCTAAGGAGGATGCCCAGATTTGAGAATTATGACTGGGGCTTATTCTTGAAAAGGAGGCCTAGGTTAATGAGGACTTGGGGCTTACTCCTAAGGAGGATGCCCAGATTTGAGAATTATGATTGGGGATTATTCCTAAAAAGGAGGCCCAGGTTAATGAGTACTTGGGGCTTACTCCTAAGGAGGATGCCTAGATTTGAGAATTATGACTGGGGATTATTCCTGAAAAGGAGGCCCAGGTTAATGAGGACTTGGGGCTTACTCCTAAGGAGGATGCCTAGATTTGAGAATTATGACTGGGGATTATTCCTGAAAAGCAGGCCCAAGTTAATGAGGACTTGGGGCTTACTCCTAAGGAGGATACCCAGATTTAAGAATTATGACTGGGGCTTATTCCTGAAAAGGAGGCCCAGTTTAATGAGGACTTGGGGCTTACTCCTAAGGAGGATGCCCAGATTTGAGAATTATGACTGGGGCTTATTCCTGAAAAGGAGGCCTAGACTTGATGATTTCTATCATCGTAAAGGATGAGGTTGAATGAATGAAATCTCATTCTTTAGTGACATGAAGATGTGTAAATCACTAGGTTTTGAGAGATATTCCACAGAGTTCCTTTCAGATAAGGAATTGAAATCAATAAATCATGTCATAAATGGATTTGAATAGTGTCTTGAAGATTGAATCTTGAGTAGGAGAGGTAGAATGGCTTAAGAGGGGTGAAATGGGAAAGAAGGGCACCCAAAAAGGCAGGGGCGCGCAAGTCTTGGAAGGCGTGCAGGTACTGCGTGGGCGCGCAAGTCCCGGTCGCGCAGGTATACCTATGCGACACATGGGTATTTGCGCGACAGTTAATCATCAGGGTAATACTTGAGCGACACTTGGTTAAAGCCTTTAGAATCCTCTTGAGGTTCTTTCAGAAGAGGGGTGCACGAGTTCTATTGAAGGAGTAAGGCGGCACGCAATTGTGGCCTTTTCCCTTAAGGGTTGTCCACTCAGGCATGCAAGTGTTGATGAGTTTGAACACTTAGGCCTTCCTCCCCCTCTTTATATCTTCTTTTATAGGTAAGAAATTACCTTATAAGTGTTTCGGAAGCTTTGAGAAGAGACTAGGGCGCTGGGAGCTCAAATCTGAGTTTCTAGAAAAAAAAATTCTTCTTTTCTATGGGGGGGCCACAGGGTCTATTTATAGGCAGGAGAAGACCTCGTGCAGTTATCACTTAGGTCGTACAAGTCACTTGTGCGACCATTATACAACGCGCAAGTCCACTTGCGCGACTACGAGGGAACTTGCGCGACCTATTGGCAATGTTCTCTTTGTTCATTCCTTTGTCAATTTTTGATGTTTTCTTCAAAGGATGAATCAATTTATGCTAAGTCATTTCCCTTTCTATTGCTTTGGACTCTGTGATAAAAGGAGTGTCAAAAAAAGTCCCCCCTCAGAGTTGGATCCGGAGAGAATAGAGGATTTGAATCTAAGGAAAAGAAGAAAACCAAAGGAAAGGGGGCGCGCATGTCTTGATGGCGCAGAGGGAGGTGCGCAAGTGCGTGTCGCGCAGGGCCTGGAACATAGGGGTACGGCGTGCAGGGTTCTGGCTGCGTCTATAAATAGAGGGCCTCACTTCCATACAAAGCATCCGGATTTCCAGATTTCAAACCTTCGAGCTCTCGCCGCGCAGGTCACCTTAGCCGCGCAAGTTTTCTCTGGTTCCTGCTGTTTCCTTGATGTCGCGCTGCTATCAAGGTATCTAGACCTGCGTGGTGATACTTGCGCGCCAAATACTTGTGTGGCACATCCATACTTGCGCGCCAAGTTTAGACTTGCACGCCTTAATGCCTTGGCCATTTTTCTGAATTTCTTCACAAATTTTATGAAAAAATAAACCCATTTAAGAGTTAGTTTATTCAACTTTTGTGTAGATTCAATGGCTCTCAGGAGAATCGGAATGGCTGATGAACTGGCTAGCAAGTGGATTGATGACATGATAAACATTTTTGGCCATGATTACTATGATATCTATGACAACACTCTCCAAGATTTGGATAAGTATTTGAAGAAATATCATCTTAATTTCCCACAAAGAATCTACTTGTCCCTGTATGGTTATAGTCATCTGCAAGGAATCAATGTTCCAAATGCAAATAACTATACACCTGAAATGCAGTTGCACTACTACTCCTCTATTTCAGTTATGTTGTGCATTAAGAGCAACAACAATGGTGTGAACTTTCAAATTCTTCCTCCATGTCATTTCCTTACAGATATGAAAATGGCAAACCCATGGGCTGAAATGTTTTCCGCTGCCGGTTGGTGGAGAGAAGACAAACATGGCATTAGAGCAATATCTGAAAATAGTATTCTCTCCAAATGGATCTTTACTTCCAATGCTCCATTCTCAAATCCATGTATCCATCTTCCAAGTCTCTTGGACAGAAACAGAGTCACTGTTTGATCAGCAGAAAATTTTCTCAAACCGCACTCAAGAACATTATTTTACAATTGTTCCAAGAATAGTTGGTATCATTACATCTATTATGGTATCCAGTTGAATGAATGAATTCCAAGTGGTTGCTGATGAAGCCCGGGATGCCATAAATCAATTGAAGACTTATATTGAAAATCTTTTGTAATTCCTGAAAAAAGAGAAGAGACTCCAATCTGTGGATGTCCTTCTAAATCTTGTGCATCAATGAAAAACACTTTCACCTTCAATCATTTGTGCAAGCATTTTCTTGCTACCTGCTTTAAATTTTACCTAATCCAATGGGCCTAGTAAGCATAGTTTGATTTTTACTATGATTAATGTAAATAACCCTACAAACTTTGAACCTTTTAATTGCTCAATATTACCTAAATCATACAAAATGTATGTTTAGTGAGCTGGAACTTGACTTTTATTTAGATTTCCCTTGTCTTTTGCGGATAGTTTAAAGTCATGCACATCGGACATAAAGAGGCTAATGTTTAAGGTCGAAATAGCTTTGACCTAAATGAATTAAAATTGACTCAATTCCTTAACAATTCGTCTGAAAACAAAGTACTATACTCAAGTATGAGGGAAAAAATGTAAACTATGACTTAAGAATATTTGAATCTGAGGAATGACATGAAAAAGAGCTAAAAGAAATTAGAAGAAGTAGTTCCCAAGAATGAAGTTACCATAATTTAACAAACCCGTTAGGGGGTAGAATTATGCAGGGCCACCTAAGGGCATTGGCTGTATAGTTAAATAAATAGTATCTTTTGGATAAAAAGTTTGTTATGTAGAATGTTTATGCAAGGCCGCCTATGGGAACGTGCTGCATAGTCAGGAAAAATAACTCTCAGAAATTTACTTTCCTAGTGCCAAAATCCAGTGAAAGTTTATGGAGATTCAAATTTTCCAAAGTATATAGTTTTCTGTATGAAAAGAGGTACATGAAATATGAAAAAGATATTTCCAAACAAGATTATCGAAGAACTGGATGGATATTACTCCTATGAAGGTCTAACCCAAACATAGGGAAGGAGAATATAAACCATATACTTGAATACTTTCAGATCATGAAAAAGGATATGGGACAAATATGTTAAGGATGGATATTTTTTCGGGTCCTTACATACTGTCATTTATAACAAATAAGGACAAAAGAGGCATTCTTCACAAGAATGAAGTTACCACTATCCGACAAACCCGTTAGGGGGTTTAATTATACAGGTCCACCTAAGGGCATTTGCTGCATAGTCAGATAATAGTATCTTTTGTCTAACAAGTTTGTTATGTAGACTGTTTATGCAAGGCTTCCTATAGGCATGTGCTGCATAGTCAGGAAAAAGAATTCTCAGAAGTTTGACATTTTTGTGACCTAGAAGTCGTGAAAAGGGTTTATGAAGATCTGAAAAAATTTAAGGTTAGGATTATGACACATAAAGATGGGTATTGTCCAATGTATGCAGATATACACGGATCAATGATAACCATAATCATGTTGTGGCTGGATCCTGAATTGAAATGTTGGACTTCACTACGTATCCCATAAGGATGGGAGTCAAGACATGCGTAGTTCTTAAACTACAGTTTAACGTCGTGTGGGACAAAAGGATTAGAGATCTTAGTTTAGGGTCATAGAGCTTGGACCATTGTAAGAAATACAAAGTGTGTGTTCTCATAGGGACTTTTCATCCAGGGAATTGAAAGTGGAATTTGGGGCTAGGCCCAAAGACTTGGGGCTGGATTCGAGGGACACTAGAACGTTCCTACGTATCCCATAAGGATGGGAATCAATCCCATGTAGTTCTAGAAATACCCTTTGTACAAATTTGGTTCGTACATGTGAAGGGTGAAAGGGGACTTTAGTACAATGATGGTTTAACCCAAGATAAAAGGTTTGGGCATTTCCATGTATGCACGTAGTCTTTGAAATGAAACATGATTGAAAATCAATGTGAATAATGGTTCCCTCTCAGGTGAGGGTATCAAAGAATATTATAGTTTATTGTCATACTGGAAAAAAGTGTTGTATAGTTTAACATCGTATAACAAGGACAAAAGTGAACCAATGTAAAGATATTGATTCTAGGGGCGGTTTCACGAATCAACATCTTATGAGATGGAGGTGAACCGATGTGAAGAGATTGATTTTGGGATTGAACCTTGGGAGGTTGCCTACGTACCCATCCTGGAAGGCAAGGATCAAAGTATACATAGTTCAATTAAAGAATGAATTAATGATCAAGTTGTTCTTGGGGACAATGACCTAAAAATTGATGTTTTTGGGACTTACACATGGTTAGTAGCCCAAAGAGAGTGTTATGGTTGAGGTTTGCTCTAAGCTCACGTGATTCATACTCGGTGTGAGAAACAAGAGGTAACAACAACCTTAACGATGCATAGTTTAATGTCATGTAGGACATATAAAGGGACTATGCAGTTTAAAGTCTTGCAGTTAGGACTATTGGTGCTGCACAGTTTAATGTCATGTAGCAGGTACAAAGTATATTTTAATGTTATGTAGGACATATCAAGGACTTTCTGTATAGTTTAGCGTCATGTAGTTAGGACGATGGGGACAATATAGTTTAACGTCATGTTGGACGAAAGGGGAACTATGCAGTTTAATGTCATGCAGTGAGGACAAAAGAGTACACCATTTAACGTCTTGTTGGATGCATTGGGGACTTTTTCCACAGTTTAACGTCATGTTGGACGAAAAAAGAACGATATAGTTTAGCGTCATGTTGGAAGAAAGTGCGAATAGTTCAAGGTCATATGCATGGACCGTGGATGGTGCAGTTTAATGTCATGCTGGACAAAAGTGTAGTTTAAGGTCATACAGGACCTTTGATAATTATGTAGTTTAATATCTTTCCGGACGTAAGGGACTTTTATACAGTTTAGCGTCATGTAGTTAGGACATCACAATTTAACGTCTTGCTGGACATAAGGGACTTTAAAATAGTTTAGGGTCATATGCATGGACCGTTGATGATGTAGTTTAAGGTCATACTGGACCATTGATGTAGTTTAAGGTCATACAGGACCTAGTTGCAGTTTAAGGTCATACTAGACCATTTAGGGAACTTTTTCACAGTTTAACGTCATGTGGGAAGAAAGTAATACAAATAGTTTAAGTTCATATGTATGGAACATTGCTGTATAGTTTAACGTCATATAGCAAGGACAATGGAGGTTTTGTGTTTATACAAAATACTTCTTCAAAAATCTGGCATTGGTTGGAGTAGTGATGAGTTCTCAATCCATCGAGATTAATGCATAAGCTCCATTGAAGTAGACCCTATGTATTGAATAAGGTCCTTCCCATTTTGGCTCAAGCTTGGGAGGTTTCTTTCCTGGTATCATTGGAGTTATGAGAACTAATAGCAATTATCCCTGAGTGAATGAACGAAGACAAACTTTTTTGTTAAAATCTCATGCTATTCGATTCTGATAGACTTCCAAGTGGTGAAAAGTGCACAATCTTTTCTCATCTAACTATTCCAATTCATTCAATTGCTTTTGAGATTGTTCATCTGTAGATGATTTATCACAAATGGAAACTCTGAGCGAGGGTAGTTGAACTTCAATGGGCAAGATGGCTTCCATTCCATATACCAATGAATATGGAGTTGACCGAGTTGCAGTGTGGGTGGTAGTCCGATAAGCCCATAAAGCATGAAAGATTTTATCAGGCCATGACCTCTTATCTTTATCTACCATCTTTTGCAGTATATTTGAAAGATTCTTGTTAAAGGATTCTATCTGGCCATTGGCCACTGCATGATACCGAGATGAATGGTTGGATTTTATGTTGTATTTTTTATACAACTTCTTCACTTCGGATGAACAGAAGTTGGTTCCATTGTCCGTCAATATGGTATGAGGGACACCAAATCTGGTAATTATGTTAGAATTGATGAAGCTGACAATGCATTTAGAACTGACTTCCTTGAGAGGTATTTCCTCTTCCCATTTGGAAAAGAAATCAGTAGCAGTAAGAATGTACTTAAACTGCTTGGCCGCAGCCGAAGGGTAAGGTCCCACCACATCCATTCCCCATGTGGAAAATGGTCATGAGTATTTAGATGTATGAAGCAACTCTGGAGGTTGATGAATGAATTTGGCATGTACTTGGCATGAATGACACTTCTTTGTGAAATCAACACAATCTTGTATCATTGAAGGCCAAAAGTATCCAAGCCTTCGAATCTGATCAGACAGTCTATGTCCAGACTGGTGGGAACCATATACTCCTGCATTCACTTCTTTCATGATAGCCATTGTCTCTTCACCATTAATGCATCTGAAGAGAACTCCATAAAAACCACGTTTGTAGAGAATTTTCTCTAGGTGATCTGGGCTATCATAAAGAGTAAAATTGACCACACGTCGCCGGATTTGTTCTTTATCAGCTCTATCAGGTGGAAGTGTTCCATTTTGAAGGTATTCCCTGATAGGTGACATCCATCCTGTAGTATGACCATACAGTTCAGGAATGGGACTAATTTCATTAATTTCCTCTGTTCTGATTCGAACATAAGGTGAAATTGCACGACGGTGGGAAATATTGATGGTTGTCTCGTCCCGATTTGGATCTTCCAGAGCTGTGGCTATATTAGCCAGTGCATCATCTTGAGCATTTTGTGATCTTGGGACATAAGAAAATGTTGGTTCCAAAGGGAATTCCTCCATTAACTCTCTGACGTAATCATACAAAGGGATTAGTTCTTATTTTCTGATGGAATAATCCCCATTGAATTGTTTGATTACCAGGTCTGAATCACCTTTCACCTTTAAGTGATTCACTTGTGCTTGAAGTGCTAATTCCAAGCCTACGATGAGAGCTTGGTATTATTCTTCATTATTGGTACCACCTTCTCACAATAATAAGGAATAAGGTAACACTTCCTTTTCTGGAGAAATGAGCACAATTCCTAAGCCAACTTTGTTGAATTTAGGATTTTCCATTTTCCTCCCTGTTGGACTTCTGGAAGCACCATCAAAATACATTTCCCATGCCTGAGGACTTTCTTGAATAGAGAAGAATTCCTCATCAGGGAGTTCAATATCTAAAGATGTGTCTTCCACTAAAGGGTGTTCATCCAAGATATCAGCTAGATCTTGGACCTTTACCGCCTTTTGAGACATATACTAAATGTCGAATTGCTGCAAAATAACTGCCCACCTTGCCAGACATCCTGTAAGCATTGGACGACTAAGGATGAATTTGAGCGGGTTATTGCGAGATACCAATTGGACCTCGTGATGTTGTAGGAAGTGTCTCAACTTCTGAACTGCAAAGATTAATGCCAGGAAGCACTTCTCAATACTTGAATATCGGTTTTCTGCTTCAAGCATAGTTCTACTGAGATAGTAGAGGTTGTTCTCATTCCCAGCATCATTCTTTTGAGCAAGAAAGGCACCCAATGATCGCTCTAGAGATATCACGTAGAGGATAAGTGGTCTTCCTTCAACAGGTGTCATGAGTACCGGTGGACTCAAGAGGTATTTCTTGAGAATATCGAATGCTTCTTGACATTCTTCAGTCCACTGGTAAGTGACTCCCTTCTTCATTAATTTGGCGAAGGGTAAACTTTTTCCTGCTAAATTGACGATGAAACGCCGAATATAGGCTAAGTGTCCTTGAAGTCCTCTTAATTCTTTCAAATTTTGAGGAGGTGACATACCAAGGATTGACTTGGTCTTCTCAGGATCGACTTCAATACCACGATGGCATACAACAAAGCCGAGAAATTTTCCTGAGGTTACCCCAAAAGCACATTTTAAGGGGTTCATATTCAAATTATGTTGTCGAAGCTTGCGGAATATGACTTCCAAATCAGCCAAGTGATTAGAAAGTTGTTTGGATTTAACTACCAAATCGTCTACATAGAATTCAGCAAACATCCCTAAGAAGGGTTTGAAGATACGATGCATGGCACGCTGATAAGTTGCACATGCATTCTTTAAGCCAAAGGGCATTACCCAGTAGGAAAACACACCCTGAGGGGATCTGAAGGCTGTAGATTCCTTGTCTTCTGGGGCCATTCGGATCTGATTATATCCGGAATATCCATCCATGAAGGAAAGTGCTTCATATCCAGTTGTTGCATCAATTAAAAGTTCTGTAATCGGAACTGGGAAATCATCCTTAGGAAAATGTCGATTAAGATCTCTGAAATCGATGCAAACTCTAATTTGTCAATTCTTCTTCTTTACAGGGACAATATTAGCCAACCACTTGGGATATTGAACTTCTTTGAAGAAGTTAGCTCTGATAAGATTATCCACTTCAGCTTCAATTTTGAAAGCATAAGTTGGGTGTGTTCTTCTCGCGGCTTGCTTAAATCCTCGATGTTCTTTTGATAAACCCAAATGATGAGTAGCAACATCATGATCAAGCCCGAGCATTTCTGTATAGTTCTAGGAAAATATATCTCTATTTTTATTTAGAAAATAAATATACATCTCTTGATCTTCAATATCCATGTTCGCACTGATTAAAGTTGGTCTTGGGTCTTCTTTTGTACCAAGATTTATTTCTCTGAGTTCATCCACAGTGGTAGAGATACCCTCTTCAAATGATGGAGGAGCATCTCTGATATTTTCCTCTTCTTCTTCATCATGTATTATTTCTTCCGTTTCTACTTGCATATTAAATGATAAAGTAAAATTTTCATGATCAGAATAGATTTCAAAATTTGCATATCTTGAAGAAGAAGCTTCCATTTCCGACCCGATTGATGATGAAGGGTCTTCTTTGGGTAATAAAGAGGAGATGATGGATTGAGAATCGACATCATTGTTCACCTCCGATGTTTCTATAACTTCTTCTGACCTAATTAGAGAAGCATAGACTTTTTGGATTTCATCAGATGAAATGAATACATCACCATTTGTGCTTTCATCACTGCTTGGTAGATTACCAATTTCTACCATGTTGTCTGGCTCGATTTCCGTAATTGACATTATGGATCTATCCATAAGAGTATTTTGATTTGGGTCTATCTTGTCAATTTGACTGATAGGAAACACATAATCTGTACTCACATTTGTAAATGGATTTACTGGAATTTTCTCCAAACCATATGGAGCATTAACTTTGGTAATCTCCTTTGTTGTGGATTTCTCCCTTCCCTTCATGTGATAGAATTTCGCCTCAATATATTGAGACTCACATGTCTTGAATGGGGACTTATCACCATACAATGTCCCAACTTGACCATCGAAACAATATTTGAGACATTGATGGTATGATGAAGGGATAGCCGCATGTTTATGTAGCCAAGGTCTTCCAAGAAAGATGTTGAAGGCTGAGTCTTGATCAACAACCATGAAATCTGAATTGGATACAAGATCTCCAAACTGAGTTCTGAGTGTAACTTCGCCCAGTGGTTCTTGTTAATTTTTATCATATCCTTGTAACATCATGGTAGAAAAAGATAAATCAGATTACGTGAGGCCCAATCGACGAAGTGTACGAATGGGCATGAGGTTGACTCCTGAACCATTGTCGATGAAAGTTCTTCGGACGTCTCCGCCATTGACCTTTCCAGACAAGTACAATGGTCTAATGTGTCCATGCACAACATCATCTTCATCTTCATCAGTAAAAGATATTATTCCATGGCATTCTGCAGGATTATTCTCTATGTGATAGACTTCAGCTGTAGCAATTTTAGTTTCAAACTCCTGAGGACTTGACAAATCCTCGATGAGTGCTTCCCGAAGATCTTTTTACAGATTCAGAGCATCCAGAATTGATAACTTGGCTGGTACTTGGGCCAAGTGTTTCAATATATCATACTTTTTATCCAGAGGTCTGCGTTTCCCAATAGGAATATGTGGTTTAGAAGGTACCTTGGAAGCAGATGCTTTGGAAGTTGATGCATCTTGTATCGGGATAGGAATTGGCAATATTACTGGTTTTGGAAGATTAGACCGATTAGATACATTTACTTACTGAGAGGAAGAAGATGGAACCTTCAACCGGTCTTCCAAAATAACTATGTCAGGACTGAATTTGTTATTGGTACAAGAACTTTCTTGTTCTTGCTGAGCTCGCTGAAGGGCTCTACCATGAGTTTCTGTTGCGTACATAGTTCTAGCAGGGGTATAATTGGAATAGTGGCTTCTGAAATATCCACGTCTTCCCATGTATCCTGAGCCCCTGGAACTTCCTCTGATTCCCTTGTTTGATACAGGGAATTTAGGCTCATTGAAATCGAAACTGCGACTGGCATATGGATCTGTTAATTGAATCATATTAACAGAACCAAAGATTAACTCTTCATCTGATGAAGACTCTGCCTGATTAGCCTATTTAGGCTGTGCCGTTTGGTGGAGCGGTGCCCGTGACTTTGAAGTAGATGGAATGAAGTCCTCCAGAGTCAAAGACAACTTAGGCTTTGACACATACTCATCTTCTTCTGATTCTTTTTATTTCTTTGAACCATGTCGTTTCTTTGAGGACTTTCCCTCTGACGAAGAGGGTTTTTCCGCAACATTCATGGCAGAAGACACAATTGGTTTCTTTAATTGTGTTCATAAAATAGCATGAGTTCAGTTGATTGTCTTTCTGACCATCCAATCATTATACTTCTGTGAATTTTTTCTTTTGACTTCTTGCCATTCATCTTCCTCCTCTAGAACTGTAGCAGTAACACATGCTACCTGAGCTGAAGAGCCTTTTAGTTTGACTTATCCCGAGTCGACCATCTTTTGAAGGAGGTCTTTGAAGACAAAACACTCCTGGATGGGATGCCCTAACATTTGATGAAAAGGGAAATAATTGGGACGATCTTCATCTCCTTTCTTGTTTGGCTTCTTGGGCATTGGCAATTGAACCAAATTGTTTTCCATAACTAAAATGAAATAACCAGAAACTTGTTCATTTTGGAAAGATTATGTTTCTCTCTTTAGATCCTCAAATTGTTTTTGCCTTTGATCTCTTTGATCATCTGGAAGAAATGGCCTTTGTTGTTGGCGCTTAAGAGGTGGAGCCCTTAGAGAAGATGAAGGTTTTGAGGTAGAAACAGGTATAGGTGCTTGTTTAAGCATAACTGTAGCAGTTTCTGCTTTACCCATTCTCTTTCCTGTAGCTGATGGAATTACACAAGATTTACCCTTAGCCTATATAAGGGAATCTTCAATCTGCTGAGTGATTGAAGTAAGTTCTTGAAACCCTCCTGTGTATTTCATAGGGATTAAAGGCATGCGTAATTCGTCACACAGATTTTCTACACAGATTAGAAACAATTCTTCTTGAGGGAGTACTAAGCTCAAGGAATATATTAATCCCTTCCAGTGAGAAATGAAATCAGAGACCCTTTCATTCTCTCTTTGCTTACAGTTTGTAAGATCTAAAACTGTTGTCTTTGGAAAAGTTGAGCTGAACTGAAGGAGGAATTTTTGGCGAAGATCCTCCCATCTAGTAATTGACTGGGATTGCAAGATTGTATACCAGACAAAAGCTGGTCCTTGAAAGGTTTGCACGAAGCATCTGAGTTTCACTGCTTCTTGCTACTCCGGATTCCCCATCATAGGATCGCAACAAGACATGTAATGTGTCAAATGCTGTTCAGGGTCTCCTGATCCATTGAAAATAGGGAATATAGGGTTCCCAAAACTGGATGGAGGAGAGATTGAATTTACCCATTCAGGGTAAACTTTCTTTTCTGGTTGAACTTGCGCATGTTTCCCTTCCATAGTTTCTAACCGAGCTGTTAATGACTCAATAGTAGTTATTAACTTTTGAGAAACATCCGGTTGAACTTGGACTTGGGTAGGTGCAATGACTGGAGCTTGGACAGATGTGGTGGTTGGTGCTGCAACTGATGGTAGCACTGCCAACTGTTGTTGCACTTGACCTATAGGATTAGACTTGTGATGGTGTACTAATAGAGGAGGATATTTTTTATCCATCTCAGTAGCTGCAACAAATTTATTTGGCTGACTGACTCTATCATGCTTAAGAAGAAGACTAATCTGAAGTAGTTCTGCATTCAAACTTCTTAATTCCTTCATTTCTTCCTCCTGTTGTGAAAACCTTTGCTCTAGTGAGAGCGATTGACCTTCTCCAGAGGAAGGATATGTAACCTGGTTCTTTCCCTTCCCTTTGTTGGATCCTTTTCGGGGAGGGGGAAGTGGGTTACTCGAAGGATTACCTAGGTTCTGAGTAATCCTTTGAATTTGTGTACGCACACCTTCTTCATTTTTGTCGGTGCGTACATCTTCTTGAGCAGGAACCTCTTCATCTGAGCCCCCTGAGTGAGCCTCATTTGGTGGATCAGCAACAATGGAATTGATGATATTGATTGATGCATAACTCATCACATCCCTTCTATCAGCATTTCTATGATATTGTCTTCTTCCATGTCTTTGATGAGACATTATCTTTTGTTTATTCAATCCCTCAGGAACTTCTTGACGAACCGTAATTTGGAGGGAATCTCCTGATAATTTGGATCTTCATTCCTCTTGAGGCTTCTTCCCCAATCGAGAAAAGACCGACTTTCTCTGAGTAGGGGATTGATGATTTGAAAAAGTCCCCAGTCCAGTGGACTGGGACTATTCCTTCTCAACTCCTCGAATCTTATTTGTTGATTCTGAGGGTTGGTTTAAAAGAGTCCCCAGTCTGGCGAGCTGGGGTGTCTCTTGACATGCTATATCTGAGACTTTCTTAAAAGCTCTCCTGATCTTGCAAACCTTAGTCTGGAAATTAGTTGGATGCATTAACCTATATCCACTTTTATCACTTGGTTCAAAAGACCGTTGGATAATTTCTGACACTTCTGTCACTTGATGATGTGCTTGCTCCATACGAGAGGCCTATTCAATATTCTCATTTGATTGATGTAGGAGTAATTCAACAACTTGTTCTCTGTATTCTTGATTTTGAGAGGAACTAATTGAGGCCTGTTCTTGGGCAAGCTTTTGATTACAAACAAATCCTGGTATTTGTGGCCGACCATGGGCAATAACATTTCATGAGACCATTTTCGGTGGGCTTTGCTGACTGGAGAGCACCGTGAAATGTAGTGCTCCATGAACACCCCATCCTCTGACATGAATACCAGATGGGGAATTGGCAATTAAATGATGCAATCTTCTTAGTGCGCCAAATCATGAACGTTGAAGGGATCTCTGCTGCTTTTGAGCCTTTAGATATCGAGAGACTGATAGAGATTCCAAATCAATCTGACGTTGTAACCCTTCTATTATCTTAAGATGATTTTCATATTCATCATAAGATAATACATTCTTTTTCAACTAACAAAGAGTTTTCCATATGTTGAGATGAATATCATGAATTCCATCTTCCGTCAACATTTCTGGAATGTCATACTAAGAGTCATCCAGAGGCCAAAACATGACTGGCACTTCACCTTTCGCCAGTTTTTTTCTCATGTTCAGCATTTCCTCTTTATCATTTGATGAAGATTCTTCTACCTGTTTTGACTAGAGCTAGTGCTTCCTTGTTACTTCATTGGATTCAACAGTATTGGTAGAGAAATCATTGATTAAACTAGAAGATGCATGAATTAGGGGTGGTTCGGAGAATGACCTACACCCTGGGTTATCTTCTGATTGAGAAAGTATTTCACCTGCTAGCGATGAAGCATCAGACATGACTGGTTTCACATTTGCAAGTGCCTCAAGATAAGAGGGCTTTCTCGGCACTACATTGTCCACTGGAGCATTTTCCGGGAAATGTACATCACTACTGTGGAGAGGACTTTCACAGAGAAATTCATCATCATGGGGAGGACCACCATGGTGGGTTACAGCAAAAGATGAGATCTCTTGCTCCTTGGTCTTCTGACCACACAGAGGGTTCCTCTGGCTCTCATCTGAAGATGAAACTTTGAGATCGACCGAATTTTCATGAAGAAAGCCTTCATGAGGAAGTTTCTGTTGAAGACCTTTGGAATTAATGTTCCCACTATTGGGAAATGAGGGAGTAGAATCTTGAATTTCGATAGATAATTGTCTGAGGGCTTCAAGAACTCCAGCATCGAGCAAGGCCTTGTTACAGATTGGCTCTTGATCTCCTGACTGTGTTGGGCGGGTCTTTTTCTTAGACGCCTTCTTACTCACTTTGGAAACCACTTGTTGACGAAAGTGGCTGCTCTGAGCAGGTGTATGTGCCTGATCAGGAAATATGGTCAGGTTAAGCTGACGATCTCCACTCAAATTAGGTGTATGTGCCTGACTTGGTTGTCCGTATGATATGGGGGAGTATGCCCCACAACCCTCTTGGACTAGAATAGATGTGTGTGTCTGTTCTGGAGTGAATTGTTGATGTTTCACTCCACTGGTAGGGATAGATTTATGAGTCTTTCCCTGAGATGCCACTGAAGTTGTTATAATATCCTGGAAGACATCCAGAATATGAGTAGGGATTTTCTTCTGCTCTTTCACCATTGATAGAATATGCTTGGTGACTTCAGCTTCCAGAATGGCAATATACGTCCATTCCGGTCTTGGAGTAGGTGTATGTGCCTGCTCCTGTCCTCCTTTTCCTATCAGTGAATCCCTACAGTACTCAAGTGTGGGGTCAGATAGTTGAGTCTGCCTCCTATTTATTGTCGGGGCTTTCCGACTAACTTCTCCGAATGCTACCAAGTGAGACTGTTGGTGGGCTTTATTAGTACTAGCAGGTGTATGTGCCTACTGATTACACTTCGCTGAACGTAGTTGACAAGATCCATCATGTGTAGTCAGACGAGCCTGCTAACTACCTGATGATGTATAAATAGGTGTATGTTCCTACCTATAGTACTCCACCGGAATTGCCTAGCGGGATTGGTGTGATGCTGCCAGACGATTCTGATGGACAGCGGAATTAAAACGGGCAGGTGTGTGTGCCTTCTCGTTGCTTGCCACCAAGTTAGGTTGGTGGAATTCTTCGGAGATGGCAGAGATGAGAACCTACTCACTATTAACCGGACTTCGCCTCTAGCGATTCGTCTTGCCTGCTCGGGTTTGAGGAACCTGATCCGAACGCCTGGAGTCGGTACCCTCATCATGTTGAGGGCGCACTGTCGCACGAGTCTGGCGGCGATTGTTGGTGGGAACCCTCAGGAAGGACTCCTGTTTGCTTGAATTAAGGCCCTGAGGGACCTGCTCATTCACCTCCCCAGAATAAGGGAGCGAATGGTGATTGTGTTCTGGGGATAACAACCTGAAACGGTTGGAGACGGTAGTCAGCACCGCCTTCTTCTTGATCACTGGTCGTCATTGTCCGAACGAATGGTGTGATTTGTTCACTTGGAGGGCTTTTCAGGAAGCCTCTAGAGTTGGTATGGTACCATGTTGACGGTACTCCTTAACTGGTGTGTTTGATACCCAGCATTGAAGACGCTGAGTAGGTGATATCATCCTTAGAGTAGACAATGATCCAGCAGGAGTAGCAGTAATAGCATTTATAGCAGCAGTATTCACAGGTGTGAACTTGAGAGCAGCCATTCTAGAAATGCAGAAGATCTTAGAAAAGAGTTCCTATTTGATGTAACAGATGTAATCAAGATAAATTCATCCACTACATCTTTTGGATGAGAACATATGTCATTGATTGTTTTTTTGGCCCTCTTATTGAGTTTTAAATAGGGGCCTAACAAATAGGTAAAACATCAGTTTAACTTGGTTAAGGATTCACGTCGGGTTCACCATTTTTGTTTCCCTCGGACTTCGGGGATGACCTCCTTTGATGGGAGGTTCAAACATTCTGATCGGTTTCTAAAGGGTTTTTTCGTAGAACCGGAAACATCCAATGATTCCACATCCATTCGGACCTACTTTCCAAAGGTAGGTGCTCATTAGTTTGTGGACCGATGAGGCTTAGGAATTTGCATTGGTCGAGAGGATGGGAGGTCGGACTCATCACACCTTTTTTAGGGGAATTATTGTCTACTCCAGGACTCTCTTTATAGATTTAAGTTATGTTCGTTAATCCTTTTTATATTACCAAGTATAAAATGATTTTTCCTTTAGATCTGACAATCAATGATCGATACGTAGGAAATTTATAGAATATATGTATTCGAGGTTCTTCACTGATAAATAATCATCTATATTTGTTAGATATTCTTATTCAATGGTATCCTTTGATACGTAAAAGTATCTTGGTCCTTATGATGACCATACTGGTTTTAAAGCCACTCAGTGGGGGCACTTGAAGTTTATTTTCATTCAGAAGGACATGAATTATATCAGAGTTGGGATCGAACCCACAGAAGGGCTACCTACGCATCCTCTCTTTATAAAAGGAATCAGAACCCATGTAGTTCAAGTAAGGGAGTATGATGTTTATGATTGATGGATCAAAGAAGGATGTCATAATTACCTTTACACTCTAAGCTCACGTGAGTCATGCTCGGTGTGAGAAACAAGAGGTATTGGTAAAAAATCAGACAATTGTGCCATGAAAGATGTAATCATAAGAAATAATGTGTGGTTTATGTATGTATGACTGCCCAGATAAATGAAGATTAGGATTTACTTCAGGGAAGAAATCCAGGAACAGGGTCCATAAAGGTATATGTGCTTCATGAATATTTTTAATACTCTAGATTGGGGCTTACTCCTAAAAAGGAGGCCCAAATTAGAAGATGACTTATGATTGGGTTTTACTCCTGAAAAGGAATCCCAAATCAAAGGTAAATTAGGACTGGTTAATAGAAATTAAGACTTGGGATTACTCCCGAAAAGGAGGCCCAGGTTGAGAGACTTGAAAAATTAAGGGACTTGGGGCTTACTCCTGAAGAGGATGCCCATATATGAGACTGGGGCTTACTCCTGAAAAGGAGGCCTAGGTTAAGAGAATTATGGTTGGGACTTAATCCTAAGGAGGATGCCCAGATTTGAGAATTATGACTGGGGCTTATTCCTGAAAAGGAGGCCCAGGTTAATGAGGACTTCGGGCTTACTCCTAATGAGGATGCCCAGATTTGAGAATTATGACTGGGGCTTATTCCTGAAAAGGAGACCCAGGTTAATGAGGACTTGGGGATTAATCCTAATGAGGATGCCCAGATTTGAGAATTATGAATGGGGCTTATTCCTGAAAAGGAGGCCCAGGTTAATGAGGACTTGGGCCTTACTCCTAAGGAGGATGCCCAGATTTGAGAATTATGACTGGGGATTATTCTTGAAAAGGAGGCCCTGGTTAATGAGGACTTGGGGCTTACTCCTAAGGAGGATGCCCGGATTTGAGAATTATGACTGGGGCTTATTCTTGAAAAGGAGGCCCAGAATTGATGAGTTCTCTCATTGTAAAGGATGAGGTTGAATGAATGAAATCTCAATCTTTAGTGACATGAAGATGTTTAAATCACTAGGTTTTGAGAGATATTCCACAGAGTTCCTTTTAGATAAGGAATCCAAATCAAGAAATCATGCAATAAATGGCTTTGAAGAGTGTCTTGAAGATTTAATCTTGAGTAGGAGAGGTGGAATGGCTTAATAGGGGTGAAATGGGCAAGAAGGGCACCCAAAAAGGCAGGGGCGCGCAAGTCCTGGAAGGCGCGGAGGTACTGCGTGGGCGCACAAGTCCCGGTCGCACAGGTATACCTACGCAACACATGGTTATTTGCGCGACAGTTAACCAGTAGAGTAATACTTGAGTGACTCTTGGTTAAAGCCTTTAGAATCCTCTTGAGTTTCTTTTAGAAGAGGGGCGCGCAAGTTCTATTGAAGGAGTAAGGCAGTCCGCAAGTGTGGCCTTTTCCCTTAAGGGTTGGACACTCAGGCGAACAAGTTTTTATGAGTTTCAACACTTAGGCCTTTCTCCCGCTCTTTAGATCTTCCGTTCTAGGTAATAAATTACCTTAGAAGTGTATAGGAAGCTTTGAGAAGAGACTAGGGCGCCGGGAGCTCAAATCTGAGTTTCTGGAAAAAAAATTATTCTTTTCTATGGGGGGCCCATAGGGTCTATTTATAGGCAGGATAAGACCCCATGCAGTTATCACTTAGGTCACTCAAGTCACTAGCACGACCATTATGCGTCGCGCAAGTCCACTTGTGCGACTATGAGGGAACTTGCGCGACCTATTGGCAATGTTCTCTTTGTTCATTCCTTTGTCGATTTTTGATGTTTTCTTCAAAGGCTGAATCAATTTGTGCTAAGTCATTTCCCTTTCTATTCCTTTGGAATCTGTGATGAAAGGATCGTCAACAAGGTTACACCAATTTTGGATTATCATGGAGCAAATAATATTCATGGAGGTGGTCTTTTTCAGGGTTAGGGAGTCCATGGAGCAGGTCGTGGTCAGCTTCATGCATTATCATTTTCAACGCCAGGTGATCCAGATGTCATTCGAGGAACCCTTTTCTTGTTTTCTACTTGGTTACATGCCTTGTTTAATTCAGGAGAGATGTACTCCTTCACATCACCTGCCCTTGTCCATGCTTTGGGACTTGAGGTAGAGAGGCTTCCAGTGCCCTTGGTGTTGACTATGCCAGTTTGAGGTTGAAATGACTTGTTTTAAGTATATAAAGACTGTGATATAGTGCTGGGAAAGCACCTATCTTGGGGATATTTACTATGTTTATGGATAAAACCATATTATGTAATCCATCTCATGGATTCATTGTATTCGTTTCAGGCTATCGTGGATTGCTTTTGTAGGCACGTGGTGTTCTTCGATGTTGATGGAGAGCCAACAGTTTTTTTTGTGAGAGAGAACCTCATATGTGTCATAGGCATGTTTTTTCCTTATCATCCTTGATGGATGAGTTAATGCTGAGTTCATTGGATTTTCAGTATTTGGTGTTTCACAGGATCGTAGAAGAGTACCCTGATGTCTTTCCAGAAGAGGTTGTGGCATTAACCCCTCGATGGGAGATCAAGTTCGGGATTGAGCTATAGCTATGCGTGTCTCCTATCTTTATGTCTCTATATATTATATAACCTTATGAGTTGTGCGATCTATGTATACAGCTCCATGGCTTGTTGTAGTTCTTTTTTGTTCGGCCAAGCGTGTCACCATGGGGTGCACCAGTTTTTTCGTGAAGAAGGCTGATGGAATTTTATAGTTATGGGTCAATTATCTTCACTTTAACTAAGTGAAAGTGAATAAACACTAACCTATTATGTAGTTTTATGATTTATTCAATAAAATGAAGGGTGCAAGTTGGTTCTCAACGACCACTTTGTGGCCTGGATATCATCAGATGCATCAAGTTGGTTATCAACGACCACTTTGTGGCCTGGATATCATCAGATGCATGTGAAGAATGAGGATATCTTGAAGACTTCATTTTGTTGTCATCATGGGAATTACGAGTTCATTGTGATGTCATTCGGTGTGATGAATGCTCCATTTGTGTTCATGGGGTTGACGAATGTTATGTTTTTTGAGTTCCTAGATAAGTTCTTGGTGGTTTTCATTAACGAAATCCTTGTGTACTCCGTGTCTGAGGAGGATCATGTAGAGCATATGCGTGTTGTTTTGGGGGTTCTTTGTCAACAACAGCTATTTGGGAAGTTGTTAAAGTGTGGGTTTTGGGCTCGAGGAGTCCGTTTCTTGGGGAATGTTATATCCCAATAGGGATAATTTGTGGATATGTCAAAGATAGAAGTATTGGAGTCTTTGGAAACCCCTAAGACAGTGGTAGAGGTGCAAAGTTTCCTTGGTCTTAGAGGCTATTATAGGAGTTTCGTAGATGATTTATCTTGGGTTGAAACTCCTCTGAAAATGTTGAACTGAAAATATCATGCATTCTTGTTGATTGATCAGTGTTGGAAAGCTTTTGAGTATCTAAAGGAGGAGTTGGTTAGTTCTCCAGTTCTTTGTCTTCCAGTAGAAGGAGTTTAGTTTAAGGTTTTATATGATTCTTCATGTCTAGGATTAGGTTGTGTTCTAATGCATCATAGATCAGTTGTTTCTTATCGGTCTTAGTAGTTGCATCATCATGAACATAACTATGGCACCCACGATCTCGAGTTGGAAGAAGTGGTGTTTTCCCTAAAGTTATAGAGACATTACCTCATTGGAGAGTGTTCTATGGTCTTCATTGATCATAAGAGCCTAAGGTACATTTTATCCTAGTGTGACTGAATTCAAGACAGCATCGGTGGATGGAGTTCTTATAGGATTACAACTTCAAAATTTCGTATACACCTAGAAAGGGGGATGTCATGGATAATGCGTTGAGCAGGAAGTCACGTAGTGATGTAGTGCGTGAAACGAGTGATTCCTAGAGAGTGATGAAATAACATTCAGCATTACATATAGACATGGGATAAGTTGGGGGTATAGGTTATCTTTTTCAGATGACTATGCAGTCATATCTGGTGCATCCGGTAGAAGAGTCTCAGTTGGTGGATATTGAGGTGGAGGTCTGGAGAGACCAAGTTGATTGTGGTGAGGACTCTAATGGTTGGTTTGAGGATAAAAAACACTAAGTGTTGTTTCAGGAAATTATTTTTGTTCCTTTGGCGTTGCATGAGATGGTTCTCAGAGAGTTCCACAGTTCGTTCTTAGCAGTACATCCTGGCATGAAAAAGATGTATCGATCTTTGAGAGGTAATTTTTTGTGGCTTGGGTTAAAGCATGTAGTTTCGGAGTTTGAGTCTCGATGTTTGGTCTGTCAGAAGGTGAAGGTAGAGCACCGTGTTCCCAGTGGTTTTCTCTTTCCATTAGATGTTCCTCAATGGAAATGGGAGGACATCTCGATTAATTTTGTTACCAGTGTTCCTCAATATTAGGGTGGCTATGAATCTATATGGGTGGTAGTGGACCATTTGATGAAATAATCCCACTTTATAATGATCAAAGAGTCAAGATCAATGTAGGTTCTATAGAGGTAGTATCTGGAGGATGTGGTAAGGCTCCATGGAGTCTTGAGGACGATCATTTCCACTCGAGATTCTCATTTTACCTCTAGGGTGTGGAGATGTCTCCAATATGATTTTAGTTCTCGTCTATGTTGTAGCACTAATTTTCATCCACAGATGGAAGGTCAGATAGAACAAACCATCCAGGCTCTTGAAGACATGTTACGCTCTTATGTCCTGAATTTTGCAGGTTCATGGATGAGGCACCTTCCCTTGGTAGAGTTTTCTTACAACAATATTTTTCATTATACCATCGGTATGGAACCATTTGAAGTCTTGTATGTCCAACCTTTCTGTTCTCTATTGTGTTGTACTGAGGTTAGAGCATCAATAATTCTTGGGCTACAACTGCTACAGAGTATGACAGAGATGGTTCAAGTGATTTTCAAGAGTATTAAGGCAGCATAGGATTGTCAGAAGTCATATATCGATCATAAGAGGAGACCTCTGGAGTTTGATGTTGGTGATCACATGTTTCTGAAGTTGACTCCCCGTCATGGGCAGTAAAGGTTTGGTCGTGGGAGTAATATTTCTCTCTATTTTTTAGGACTTTTGAGATGTTGGCTCATGTTGGATTTGTAGTGTACCAGATAGTGTTTCCCCCATAGATGATCTGGATACACAATGTTTTTCATGTGTCACAACTTTTTTGTTATCTTCATGATGACTATCGCGTCATCTATTGGGGTGAGATCGATATTGACGACGATGCAACCTTCTAGGAGTGTCCTGTAGAGATCCAGTACCACCAAGAGAAGGTGTTGATCTGGCATGTTATCCCCTTGGTTTTTGTCTTGTGGTGGCATGGTGGCTTGGAGGAGAGTACTTAGTAATGTGAGTCGTAGATACATGCTTGGTACCCCGAGTTTTTTTATGTTTATATCTTATATTGTAATGTTGTTCATTTGGTGGTTATAGACCCTTTCTATCTATGAGATGTATTTCTCTTGTTTTTTATTGTGGCTTTCTCTCTTTTGAGAGGTATATCCCCTGAGAGAGTGGTTAGGTTTTGGTGGTAGTTTTCGTGTGTTTTTGTGTTTTTTCCTTTGATGAAACGGTTGAGATCCTGTGGTGGAGAAAGATTTGAGAGGTATCTTGTGGGGTGGTTGTTTAGATGACCCATTTATTTTTTGTTTCATCTTTAGGTTGGTTTTGGATTCTTGAGGATGAGAATGTTTTTAGAGGTATTATATTTAATGTCCTAGATCCGCATGGATCGGCCCTTTGTGTGTTTTCGAAGATCAGAGTTCTCGGAGGAGGCTCGAAAGAAGTTTGGAGAAGTTTGGTTAAGTAAAGGTTGGGAACGGGGGATTACACATCGTGTAATTATATTACACAACATGACATCATGTTTCATGGGTTGTTTCATGACATGAAAGAAGTATTCATGGCGTGAAATGTTTTAGGGTTTGAAAAATAAAATAAATCATTGAGGTGATGCATCTTTAGGTGGAACTCGACCTCAAGGCATTACACGACGTGAAAGGGGATTACATACCGTGTAATTCCCTGATGTTGTATCTTTTAAGTGTTTTTCAGTTGCTCAATTTTTTTTAAAACCTACAGTTGCAGTGGATCTCCCTCGACCCCAGGAGACCCGATGACCCTCTCTTCATTGTTTTGGGGATTCCATCATCAAGGAACAATCCCAAGTTCCCTCCTTTGATCTGTAGTGATATGTCTTTGATATAAGGTATGATCCACCTCCCTTCTTGAGGTTTATTCAATCTGTTTCCTCCCATTTCTATTTTCCATGTGATGGTGCATGATCTCCATGTTTCTAATAGTTTTTTCTTGGTTTTTGGTTGGCACAGTTGTGTCGTGACGTCCTCAGGTTGATGCAGTTATTGTGAGAAAGGTGATTGTGATTCTTTTCTCTGATTCACTCTCGTGCGAAGAACTTCAATGACCTTTTGAAGTAGGGGATTTGATGATTTTATATTTATTTACATGAAATTTTATATTTATCATGATTTATCCCGTTTAATCACAATTAGATTGACCTAATTAAATATATGAACCAGATTAAATAATTTGCATTGATCGTATGTTGTTACTTTATACCATGATAATAGTTTACCTCTTGATTTGCTAGATAGTGTGATATTTATGCCTTGCTTGGTTAGAATCTTACTCTTGATGGAAATTGGTAAGGAATGTAAAACCAAAATTAATTGTTTAATTAATTGGATAAAAGATAAAGAGGCGTGTTTAATAAATCTGGTTCTTGTTGTTGTAATTTGATGATAATCAAATTGATTCAAGTGATCAAGTTTAATAGAATTGGTTAATTAACCTGAATAATATTTATGTTTGTTGATAAAGGAACTAAAGGATTGTTGAATTAATTGTTGAATTAATTTGTGATGGTTGGTGATAGCTTGTTTCTTGGGTTTCCCATAGTTGGAACCTGTGAATAATGAATCAGTTAATCCAAGATTGAATAAAGAACTAGTTTTTTGATAAATGTAATTCCTTATGGGGTTTGAGTTACCCACTTGCTTGTAAAGGCCAAGTGTATTATGCTTTGGATCTATGAGAGCTCATTGTGTGTAAAGGCTAAATGCCTTGCTTTGGGGCCAAGATCTTGTTTCTATGATTTTTCCTGCTGCTTGTGATGTTCTCTAGATACGAGACTTGTGGTTGTGGGGGTAGGGAGACCCGGATGTGACGTGAGCTTGGTATGGTTGAACCTAGAGGGATATTGTGGTATGTGGGGCATGGAGGCCCAGTTTTTGTGGCAATAATGATGCCTAGAGTGGCGAAATGCATCGGTTTAGGCATATGGATGTTGGGAAGGACACCGAAGGTGATGGAATGGGTTGAAGATGGGATTACTTGTTGAGATGAAAGTGGATTCTTGTGGAATCTATTGTTTATTTATTTTATTTTATTTCTCCACTTATTGAGGTAGATGGTATTTCTTACCCTCCTTATAAAATAGGAAAATATGCATAGTGTGTTCTATGTACTTTCTATATTTAGCTTCTCGAGGATGGATGGGTCTATTCTCTTGTTATATGTGGTAAAGACTCGATGGGTAGTTCACCTACTCACCATGTTGAGCCCCTTTGTGTTTGGTAGCTTAGAATGCTTTTCTAGAATGCCTAGGAATATGAAAAAGTGATAATGTTGTTAATAAATGGTTGAATAAATGTTTAACCCATGGGGTTGGAGCTTCCTGGGGTGCAATGCTGAGGTTGTGTTTCTAAGAAGTCATGAAATCAATTTGGTTATGTCTAGAGGGAATGGATCTTGTTGTGATGCTAACGTAATGAAATGTGGGAAATGATAATGGTTAATTAATGTCTAAATAATTAATTAAAATAAAGAGAAACTGATAAAAATGGATAAAGTAATTTAATGTAGCTCTTTAAATGGTTGTGTGATTATAGGATATCTAGTCTTAGTAGTGGAAGTTGGGAGTTCGAGGGATGTTAGCTGTAGTTGATTCTAAGACTAGTTTTTTTTTCATAGTGTGGTTGCGAGATATATTATATTCTATACTTTTTGTGTTTCTATACGCTACTCCACCCTATCAATTAGGGAAACTGACACCCTGAGGATTCTGAGCCATAGGGGGTGTTTTCCCCATCTTCCATGTGGAAGGATGGATGGATGACTACCCCCTTTGGCCCCACTCTCTTCTCTTAGTAGTTACTTGTGCTAGTATGCACGGCAGTTAGTTTTCCCCATATATGTGTGCAGAAGGATATAATAGCTTTTGTTTATTTAACACACATATATTTTTAATATAGTTTTCTATAGACTATTATAGGGGTAATGTGTATAGGTTGTGATGGCTTGAGGATCCTTACTCAGTGTATGGGTTGTAATGGCTTGAGGTATAAAACTCGATGTATGATACACGTTATGAGAGCTATGGTGTCTCTAGGAAACTAACTATCTACTTTTGGTTGGGTGGTTGTGGTGGTGAGTTGCACAAGGTTCATGTTATGGTTCTTCGCCCAGGTGTTTGTAGGCAAGCCATTTTTGAGAGAGATTCTCATGACGTGTGGCGTGGGGAAAAGAGGAAAAATGGTGGAGAAGTGGTAGCAGGGTACCCTTGATATTCTTTATTATATTATATAATCTTATATGTGAAACTTGGTGAGAGTATCCATAGTGAGGTTGAGAACTTAGTATGTATATTTAGGTGATGAGTTAGTTTCACTTGATGTTCACTGTAATTTAGCATGCTTTCATTACGTTTGTACGAGAGGGTTCTGGGGGGATCCTACTGAGTATACTGTTATACTCACCCTACATTATATAAACTGTTTTTACAGTCACTTGGAGAAGGTTGGAGATAAGGTTGGTTAATACTAGCTTGGGGGTTTTGTAGGAGTTGTTTGGGATTCATGGTGGCTACCATTTTACTTTCTTTTGGTACTTACAGTTTTCCCTTTCAGTTGTAGTAGTTCTTGCATGAAATCACATATGTGGACTTGGGTTTCTTTTACTTTTTATTCTGATCAGGATTTGGTTGGTGTCTATATTATCTCTCTCTTTTGCATGCGTTCTCTTAGATGGAAATTCCTCTCATCTGTGTGTTTACTATACACTTGATGCTAGTTGTCAACCCAGGGCCTACTAGAGGTGGGACTCGGGTTTCACTATCTTTCTTCTCCCATTTTCAGCCCAAGAGGGGTTCACTTTGTGTGTAGGGGGTCATGAAAATAATATTTTATCCAACCACAAAACTATATTAATAATATTTTCATAGCACTTCAAGGTTCTCATCATAGCGAGGAACTACTATGACCTTATCAATGCGACAAATGCTCTAGGAAATTATTACATTATGGTCATGCAGAACAATGAACAATATGTAATAAGATGTTAAATTTAATATTTAATACATCAAATATTCATGTAATCAAAGTACAAATAGTTAGTTCTAAGACAACAACTCTAACGAACTCCCACTTAAACTAGAGGAAACTGCCTACAACTTTTAGTCTGCTAGACCTCAAATGATATTCATGTTTCTACTAAGTCAAGTCTTTAGTCAAGGGGTCCACCATGTTGTCTTCTGTGAAAATACTGCTCACTACAACTTCACCTCTCTGAGAAAAATATCTCAAGAGATGATACTTCCAAAGTATTTTCTTCGTCCGCTGATGTGACCTTGGATCTTTTACGAGAGCCACTGCTGTAGTATTATCACAATATATTGTGATAGGATCTTTACTTCTAGGTACCACATTAATCTATTAGAAAAAATTTTGCATCCAAATTGATTCCTTAGATACCTCAGAATCTACAATATATCTGAAATCTACTATAGAATATATGACCATAACCTCCTTTGAGATCTTCTAGTACACTGCACCTCCATTCAAATTGAATATGTATCTCATTTTTGACTTCATGTAATCTTTATTAGTCTAGAAAATAGCATCTACATATCCTCTAATGACTAGTTCCTCATCTCCCAGGAACATGTCCTTAGTATGCCTCAAATAATTAAGGATAGTATTGACTAACATACAATGCTGGTCACCTGGATAAGCTTTATATCTACTTATCGCACTTAATACATAGGTGATATCTATCCTAGTATATATTATAACATACGTGACTAGACCAATCGCTAATGCATATGGAATCCTTTCCATTATATTTCTTTTCTCATGGGTTTGAGGACACATTTTCTTAGAAATATGAATGCCATGTAACACTGGAAACAATCCCTTATTAGATTGTTCCATACTGAATCTCTTCAGTATCTTTTCAATGTATATACTTTGACTTAGGTCTAGAAACCTCTTGGATCTATCATGATGAATCTTGATCCTGAGAATATATGTTTTCTGACTCAAGTCTTTCATGGAAAATCATTTTTTCAACCATTCCTTAATAGATTGTATGACTAATATTTCATTTCCAATAAGTAATATGTCATCAACATATACTATTAAGAAAATGACTACACTCCCACTAAACCATTTGTAGACACAAGGCTCACATTCATTCTTTATAAAACCAAATTCTATTATGGATTCATCAAAATGAATTTTCCATGACCTGGATGCTTTCTTTAATCCATAAATGTATTTTTTTTAACTTTTATATCTTATTTGAATACTTTGGAGTCGCAAACCATTTAGGTTGTGTCATGTAGACATATTTATAAAGGTTCTTATTAAGGAAGGTTGTTTTTACATTCATTTTAAAAATATCATATTCATGGTAAACCTCAATGGAAATTAGAATTCTGATGGATTTCAGCATTGAAACTAGTGAAAAGGTTTCATCGTAGTCAATACCTTAACACTGTTTAAACCCTTTTGAAAACAATCATGCCTTATAAGTACTAACTTGTCCTTCCATGTTTGGTTTCTTATTGAAAACCCATTTTTAACCAATGCTCTTTACATCCACTGGAGGATCTACCAAAATCCAGACTTGGTTTTGGTACATGGAATCCATTACAGAATTTATGGATTCTTTCCACTTGGAAACATCTGTGCCACTTACTATTTCCTTGTAGGTTAAAGGATTATTATTATCAACTAATAACGAGTTTCCATCCTCAGTAACTAGAAAACTATATCATTCTGGTTCTCTAACCTCTCTTTTACTCCTACGTAGTTCTTGTATCTTTGGAATAGTTTCTTCTTCCATGGGGCTTTATGGAATCTGATCATGTACCAAGTTTTGTGTGCCTTGAGCCTCGACTTCATTGAAGTTTATCTTCCCCCCACTATATATTTTGGAGATGTGATCCCTCTCAAGGAATATGATGTGTCTTTCCACTATAACCCTTTTGTCTAAGGGGTCGTATAGGTAATATCGCCTTGTTTCCATAGAGTATCATATAAAGGTATACTTTGTGCCTTAGGGTGCAAGTTTGTTACTTGAAGAGGCCTTAACAAACTCTTCTCTTCCCCCACACATGTAAATTCGATAAAATGGTTTTTCTTCCACTCCAAAATTCATATGGAATGTCATTTATCGATTTAGTTGGTACTTGGTTTAGTATGTGTTCCACTGTTTTTAACACATATCCCAAAAATGATAATGGAAGACTTTCATGACTTTTCATTGATCTCACCATATCCAACAAGGTGTGGTTCCTCCTTTCGCTTACACCATTCCACTGAGGCGTATAAGGAGGAGTGAGTTGAGATAGGATCCCAAACTCCCATAAGTAATCAGTGAAGTCTTAATTAATATATTATCCACCTTAGTCTGAGAAGAGTTTCTTAATCTTCCTACTAAGCTGGTTCTCAACGTCATTCTTGTATTCCTTGAATTTATCAAAAGAATCTAACTTATACCTCATTAAGTAAATATATCCATATCTACTAAAATCATTAGTAAAAGTTATGAAGTATGAGTACCCACCCCTTGCTTCAATAGGAAATGGTCCACACACATCAGTTTGAACTAATCCAAGAAGCTCTTTAGCCCTTTCACCTTTCCCACTAAATGGGGATTTGGTCATTTTTCCTTATAAACATGTGTGACATACACCAAATGTTTTTAGTTCAAAAGTATCTAAATATCCATCTTGATGTAATTTTGTCAAGCATTTTTCATCTATATGACCTATCTGGTGATGCCAAAGTTGGGTGTAGTATTAGTCATGTGAAGTAACTTCATTATCGATTGCCATTACTTGGTTCATGTAATCCAACATGTAAAGACCGTTATGTAAATGTTTCTTACCATAAAAAATGTTTTCTTTATAAAATAAGCACCATTTATTTCCAAATTTGAAAATGAATCCATCTGTATCTAGTCTGGATACAGAAATAATGTTTTTGGTAACCAAAGGAACATAATAACAACCCTTTAAAACCAAGATCATTTCGGTCGGCAATGTGAGGTGGTAGTCCCCGATAGATGTAGCAGCAAGTTTATCTCTTTTGGTTGATCATAGATCTACCTCCCCTAGGTCAATTTTTCTAAATCTACTTGGTTCTTGTATTTGAATACATATGTGAGCACCAAAAGTTGTATCTAATACCCAATTTGTAGAAATAGATAAATGTCGATCAATAAAAAAACTCACATGAAGCTTACCCTTTCTTCTTCAACTAAGTGTAGTTTTTCTTCCAGTGGCCCTTCTTTCCACATGAGAAACTGACAGTATCATGTTCCCTTGCTTCCCCTTTTATCTTCTTCTTCTTAGGAGGGCATGAAGAAGCTTTGTTCTTAAATATCTCTTCTTTCCCTTTCCATTTGTTCACCATAAGGTTAGAATGATTTTCATGCTTCATATCTTTATCTACTTGGCGAAGGAGGATTAGAAGATTTGGCATAGACTTATCAATGTTTTTTATATTAAGATTCACAACAAAACTGGAGAATCTCTAAGTAAGTGATGCCAGAATGGGATCAGTGCCTAATTATTTGGGGATTTTAAACCCTAGAACCTCTAGGATCTCAATATATCCAATGATCTTGACTACATGAGACCCAACTAGGGAACCCTCTCCAAGATTACTCTTAAAGAGAACCTTGTAAATCTTAAACTGTTCCTATCTAGCTCTCTCCTGGTAAAGACCGTAGAGGTTCTCAAGCATTCTATATGCATCCATGTTTTCATGAGACTTCATGATTTCACTATACATAGATGAAATCATCAAACATTGAACATCGACCACATCATTTATATTTTTTTCATAGACTATGAACTCTTCATCACTCACCTCTTGAGTAGGTGGATCAGGCATTGAGTATTCTAACATGTAAGATTTCCATTCATGGGTTAGAACAACCCGAAGGAATCTAAACCACTCCTGGAAGTTACTACTAGTTTGAATATTGTCTTTATCCAATATTGATTGTAGGGATACTAAGCTTGTCATTTTATTCTACAATTAAAAGAGCATATTATTAGTACTTTTATTGATTATAGATTTTGTGAGAAATAATTAATTAGTTTTATTAAATCTCCCAATATTTTATCAAGTTCCAATATCCCTCACCAATGAACTTGGAATGTCTAATTTCTAGGAAATTCTAGTGGCAAGGATCCATATTTCCCTTCACATAACTCCAACAAGGTTTGGTCAAGCTATTTTGAAGGTATTTAGGTAGGTAAGTCTTTTCCAACTGCAATATTGCTGCTCCTTGATCCATTGAGTGAACTCCCCAATCCAGAAATCCTGACTTGAATTTTCTCAACACTTGCCTCTAAATTAAACCCAGTCTAACAAGGGTTACTCCTCTTAATGTAAAATGGTTAATTCAACCCAAAAATTTCATAATAACTCCCCTTATAAAAGTAAGTATCCCAAAAAGGTTTGGTCAAACACATAGTTCTATTGAGTTTTGTTCCTAATCAAGTAGCAGAATGCTTAGTCTAAATTAATATTAGATTGAGGGATTTTATTTTATTATGCATTGTTTTTTATCTTGTTTTATCTTTTTAATGTCTTGTTAATATTTAAGTGTATGTTTACTTAATTAATTAACCATGTTTGGATAAAAAAATTACTCATAATCAATTTTATTCAAATTCTATATTTGCATATTAATTCATTAATTTATGTGATCGCAATCTTACATCAATAAATATAATTTTAATGTATTAAATAGAAAATAAATAATTAATTAAATGACCTGAACATGAGCTTATTTAATGGTTGATTTAATGATCAGACATTAAATCAACCTATGACCTAGGGTAAATAACTTCTTATGTCAGACTTGGTATAAGCTACATCATTCCACATGTCCACCTATGTATCACCGAGTTGGCGTTATTATGGTTCTGTATTGAACTATCTCCACACACCTTAGAATGCTCCATTAATTACAAATATTTATTACTCACACATAGGTGAGGGAAACCAAAGGATTGGTTAAAAGAAATTATATAAATATCCTTGGACATGCAGGTCCTACATAATAATTGAGGGAGGGATGACTCGCATGCCATCTTTTAATTTAATATTAAATAATTTCAAAATCATGCAATAAATTTAATTAAATAAATTCCAACACATACATGGGTCTTGGTCAAGATCATGAATGGTCACACATGCAACAAATACGCAAAATTAAACCACTGTCATTCATTTATTCATTATTTTATTATTTAAGATAAATGTGATTCATTAATTAATTATTTAATTAATTAATTCACTTTCATCTTAATGATAATATGATATTATTTAGAGATACCCATCATTAATGGAATTCATGGAAAATAAATGGCGGAACCAATAATGACATATTAAATATAATAAATTAATTGATCATTTTAAAATTCTTTAAAACCATTATTGAATTGTCAAACACAAAACAGTGTGCTAATCAATAAAATAAGGTTTTAATACTGAAATTTCAAATTTAATGTAATTTTAATTTTTTCTATTAATGGGAGTCTACACGGCATGTACATGAAGCTATACTTCATGTACCTCAGTTGTCGTATATCTGAGTCACATGTCTAAGGATTTAGTGTGTGGACTCGGCCAGACTACATGGTGTGTACATGCCAATTACACACCCTCTATCTGATTTCCATATGCCAGGTTGGCTTGGTCAACATGTGGTGTGTAATAAATACACCATATGTAATTAATTACTCATCGCATCTAGATATGTTGTGCATGGGTATACAATGTGTGCTCCAGTCACATATCGTGTAATCCAGTTTTACTAGCCAATTATTTGCACTTCCAATGGACTCTATGATCATTCTTCATTTGTTCTTAAACCGTTAAGAAAATGAAACACTAAACGAACGTGATTAATATATCGATAACATGTTAATTCAAATTGGATTAAAGAATGAATACCCTGAAATAAAATCTAACCACAATTTCACATAGATCAACAATCAAATAAATAATTATAAATTTAAATGTGACCCCTCTAATACCACTTGTTGATTCTGGGTGTAGCGGAAGCATGATTTGGTGGGTGATATATTAAAATTTATTTTAATAATTGTTTCCTGAAACCAAGATTGAGGATCTTACACATCATATTTATAATTAATATATTTAATATTTGAAGAAATAAATATTTGGGCTTAGTAACTTTCTTTGTGGATGATTTTTGATCGTCCTAAAAGGACCTTCTAGATTGCCTTCATTGTGTTTGTGAGGATCCAAGGGTATAATCTCTCTAGAGATGATCCACATGTGCTTTAATGGTCTCCGATCAACGTCACTCATTCTCTAGGTGCTAGTGCAGCGAATCAAATGTTTTGCGTTATTCGTTCTTGATCTCTTGTTCTTCAGTCCTGAAAAAAATTTCTCTTGGGTTTCTCGTTCTTGAGAGGGAGATATGAGGAGGAGTCGAGATAGAATTTGTTGTGCATAACAATTCTCTATTCCCAAACATTGAATTGGTTTTGAATGAATTACACAATATACTTAGTAGAATAGTTCTCCTGGGGTCAATACTCTCCTGTTTGACTAGGGTGTGGGTCCCCTGTATCGTTCAAGTAGATGGAGACGGAGCTCCCCTATCATTCTAGGGAGAGGACCCTCTATACTCATTGAGTTGATAGAGTAGTACTCCCCTGTTGGACTATGGTGTGGGTCCTCTATTCTTGGATTCAGTACTCCTGTATTGGATCAGGGTGCGGGTTTAAACAGTGGAAAAAAGGATATATACTCAGGGTTTACATCTATTGAGAAGTATTACTCAAAGTGGTAAAGTCGCAAATAGAATAATAGCCACACAGTAGAGATGCAATCAAGCACTCTTCGTTTCAAACTAGATATTTGTTCAGTTTAATTTGTGTGCTTATTAAATTCATGCAAGATCCTCGAACCTTATCAGGGCTTAGATCGTCAGAGACGATAAGTTTCGTCACTCTTGTAATGAAAATGTTTTTTAAGTCCCCAGCTCATTGGCTTCTGTTGTGCACCTTGATACCTTTAGGGATTAGTCTCACCATAATTTGATACACGGTGTGACCGATATGACTCAAAATATGTGGTTTCAGTTTAAAAATGATACTTTAGTTAAAACGAAACATGACATACTCAAAACTGAGCATACACAATCAGAATATTTTGATACTTTAGGATAACATTCCATAAGTCATTTTTGACATGTTGGAATTAGTCATAACCCAATTTGATACATGGTGTGACCGGTATGATTCAAAATGTGTGTTTTCAGTTTTAAAATGACATTTTAGTTAAAAATGCATGTTCGTCACTAAAAATCGAGAAAATGTACTCAAATTGTCTTGATACATTAGGATAATGATCCATAAGTCATTTGTGACAGACAATTAGCTTTTTATTATTTCCAAAAAACATACAACCAGAGACCACAATCATTCATGGGTGCTGAAAATGATGAAGCCCAAGGGCACCACTCTTAACAAATGACTGACGATCAATAGGTAAGGACCCAACCTTAGTGTAAAGAATGGTATTTTTGCCAGGACTCCCTTTACTTGCTAACGCGTCGGTTGCAAAATCCCCCTCCCTCCAATTGTGATTGACCTGAACCCCTTGCATGATAACCAATCTATATTTCAGAACCAAATAAGTTAGCTCCCAAGGCTACCTGACCTTCCCTTGAAGAAACCCCACAAGTAGAGCAGAATCATATTCAATTTCAGTGATCTAAATATTGATCCTACTACACAACATAATGCCTATAACCAGAGCTCTAGTCTTTGTTTCAATGGAATTCCTTGTCTCGTAAATTATTTTGTGACGTATAGAAATTAACCTCACATTAATCTGATGCGCGGTGTGCCTAGTATGACTCGAAGTGTATGTTTTTAGTTTAAAATTAACAAATTAGTTTAAAACACATGTCACGTAATTAAAATTGAGTAAATGCACTCAGATTGTCTCGATACTTTATGACAATAATCCATAAATCATTTGTGACATATAGAAATTAACCACACATTAATCTGACACTCAGTGTGACTGGTATGACTCTTAGTGTATGTTTTCAGTTTAAAGTGGCGTTTTATTAATATATTGTTTCATATTTATGTTTAATTTATTTTTTATAGTATTATTAACATAAGAACGTTTTTTATACAAGTGCACTCTTTTGCTCGAGCTGTAGTGGTTTGTTCGACAAATAATAACATGATCATAATCTTTTGATAAGGGGTCGGGGGCAAAAGACAATGAAACATTAATGTTTGTGAATTTATTGATGTTTGTGATAAATTGTACGTACCAATGTAATTGTACAAATCAATGTTTGAAATGTTTGTAATATAGTGTTTTTTTCTTATATTTGTGATGTAAATTTAATTGTAATTAAATTTTGTATTTATTATTGCAGTGTGGTGTAATTTTAGTACCGCATTGGTGTAAAATGACTTTTATCAGAGCTAGGCTGACTGGCTGAATGGCCCGAAGTCCTTAGATTTTTATTTATTTTTTGGATCATCCCCCTTTTTAACTAGGTTGAGAGAGAACTCTTACATGACCCGTGGACCCATGGGCACAAGATCCAGTACATGACCCGAAGGCCCAAAAAACTCAGCTACACTGGAACTACTCATTCCCAACATCTGTGTCATTGAAGGTGCCTAGCTCCGCACATCGCATGACCTCATGCAGAGCTGTACGGTGCCTCGTACTGATAGCAATTGTCTTACCCTCTCGTCCTTTCAATCTAATTACCTCTATTATGGTGGGTGGACTAGTGATGATAAAGGATCCCCTTGATCGACGCTTTTTTTAGCGTTGATGAAGAGCCCTTTTATCGGTGTTATTTTTAACATTGATAAAAGACGTTGCCTTTTAAAGATGATTACAACATCAATGGTTTTTTAAAGTTGGGGAAATGTATTTCTAGGGGTGTTCTCATATCTTTAGTAGTGATGTGTAATTATGGTTATACATATAATTTTTATGTAAATATAAATTAATACATATAAACACAATTTACGTATAAAAAAACAGATTCCTACGTGGCGGCGGCGAGCTCGCGCGGGCGCAGGTGCACCCGCAGTCCGTTTTTCATGAACAGCGTCAACGACATCTTCTGCTCGACCCGGTGACCGGAAACCAGTTCCAGCCGGTAACGCAGCAGTACGGCCGCCGCCACGGACTTCATCTGCAGGTACGCCAGATCCTTCCCGAGGCACGTCCTGGGCCCCGCGTTGAAGGCCACGAACCGGTACCCGTCTTTCGGCGGTTCGAACCGCTCGCCGCCGGCGGACAGCCACCTCTCCGGCCGGAACTCCAGGCAGTCATCTCCCCATATCCCCTTCATCCTCCCCATCGAGTATATGGAGTACGTCACAGTCGACCCCGCCGGCACAAACGTCCCGTCCGGCAGCACGTCGTCGGACACCGCGAACTTGAAGTCCTCCGGGACCGACGGGTACAGACGCAGCGTCTCCGCCAGCGCCGCCTTCAGGTAAACCAGCCGCTCCGCCTCGTCGAAGGTCAGCGGCTCCGCCGCCCACCTCCCAAAATCGCGGCCGCGCGTGTCCCCCAGGACGGCGGAGAGCTCGTCGACAATCCGGCGCTCAACGCGGGGGTGGTTCATGACGAGCCAGAAGAACCAGGTGAGGGCCACCGACGAGGTGTCACGGCCGGCGAGGAGGAAGTTGAGGGCCACGCGCGGGAGTACGTCCCCCGGGAAGAGCTCTCCGTCCCTCCGGTTGATGAACCGGGACAGAAGGTCATCCGACGGCGCCGCCCTGCGGGCGGCGATGGCGTCCGAGAGGTAGCTGTCCACCACCCTGATGCTCCGCCGCAGCCGCCTTTCCGCTCCGATCTGAAACAGCTTCTGGAGCCGCCACAGGAAGGTGGGGTAGAGGAGGCGCTGCAGCGTGGCCTCGGTGGCGGAGTCGAAGGCCGCGCAAAAAGGGTTTTCCGGTAGGCCGGGCGACAGCGTCTCCGGATCCTTACCAAAGGTGAGGCCGCAGATGTTGTCGAAGGTGAGACGCAGCAGCAGGTCCTGCAAATCCACCGCCGCCCCACCTCCGGCGGCGTCGTCCAGAACGCGCCAGAGGCGCGTCCGGATGGTCCGGCCGACCCACCGGCCCATTGCCTGGCGGAGAGTTCGGGTGGTGAACTCGAGCGCCGCCGTCTTCCGCTGGACCAGCCACGCGTCGCCGTCGGCGTTGAAGATGCCCTGGCCCAGCAGGTCGTGGAAGGCGGCCTGCCACGTGGGGCCCTTGGGGTAGTTGTCGAAGCGGGCGCGGAGGACGTGCTCGACGTTCTTAGGGTGGCACGTCACGGTGTAGAAGCAGCGGCGCCGCGCGAGGAAGGGGAGGGTGAGGGTGGAGGTCTGGTAGGTGGCGGCGGCGCCCGTCGCCCGGGCAAGGTTCCCGTGGATCCAGTCGTGGATGCGGCGGCGGTTGAGGAACAGGAAAGGCAGGCTGCCGAGGATGGGTACCACCTTGGGACCGGAGAGGTTCCGGAGGAGGAAGAAGAACCAGAGGAGGTAAGCTGTGGCGGCGAGTGCCACGCAGAAGGGAAGGGAGAGGGGTTCCATGAATGAATAAACAGAGCTTAGGATCTGCCCTGTTTATATACATTGAAACAGAGAGGGTGGGGCCTTGAGTAGGGTAAAGGAATTAGGATGGGGTTGTTGAGAATTATATATGTGGGGGTTGCGGGTGAAGAAGCTTGCGCTCCCACACGAAAGACATGGGAGGGGGGAAGTGGAAAGCGGCGGGGGGCGGGGGTTGAAGATGGTTCACCCGCCGTGACTATACGTTTGATTTCACCCATACGGCTGCACTAGGCTGACTATTGGTTTGTTGGGTGGTTTGGAGATCCAAACCCTCCTCAATTTGATATATACATATTCAAATTAAATAATCACATAATCAACTTTACATTTATAATAGGTGGAAGATTAAAACATTGGGCCCCCCTATCAATCATACATGGAGATTGTCGACCAACATAATGTGAAACAAGTGAAAACACTGGATGAACCTCACTCAAATCCCTTTGATAATGTGAAACACAACACCACCCCCTTTTTAATGATATCAGACATAGTCAATAAATGATTACAAAGAATAATATCATCCAAATTCTCCCTCTTTTTAAATAACCTCCAGAAAGGAACAACTTAATTCTCTTTTTTTTAAGGAGAACCGGATGGAATGAAAGAAAAATAATGAAATGATGACTCATGCCCAATTTTCTAATAATACATTGCCCAAAATGATAACGCACACCTCACACCACCCAAAAAATGATACACATCCCAATGAATGCACATGAAAGTCCCTTCCCCCACACTCAAACTTGAATAATCCATACAAAAATACTAAAAGGGTGGGAAGGTAAGGAAAAATCGGCTTGTAATGTGTCTTAAATCTATAAGGCAATTCATGACTTCTATGGGCTAACGAAGGATAAATGTAAGGGTGGGTCTCAAGTAAATATGTGGCTAGCCAATGTAGTGCCTCAATCATTTTAAATGTGTTTTTGTATAGTCATAACTTTGACAAGTTTCAATACAAGTTCTGGTATGTAGCATGTCCCAAGATCACTCAAGAAACATGCTCAAGATAAAATAGGAAAAATTTTGTCTAGAAATCCTCTCGGGAATGAGAATATAACATTGGACAATCAATCATGGCATTACTAATAATAACAAATCAATTCACATGAACTTTTGAAATTCAAAGCATAAAAGATGACAAAGAAATTTCATTTACATGAATCAGTTAATTCCTTCAAATCATGAGTCATCATTTCAATATCTATGCTTCATATTTAAAAATTCAATTCTACATTTCAATCATTTAATCATATAAACATTGAAATCTAAAACATGACATCACTAGGTTCCTAAGAAACTCATGTCTCCTAGATAAGTCGAGTAAAACATGAATTCAAGTGTGGACATTCAATTTTATCTTTAAAGCTCAAAACATGTTTTGGACCAAAATGTGAAGAGTTTAAAAGATAAATCACTAAAATTGAACTCCCTTTACCCATGAAACTTAGCCCTTCCCCTTCACTGTTTGGGGCTGTCATCCACCATTATGAACCTATAAAAGAAAACAACTCAATTAAGCACAAGGATCATATCATTTATGCTAAAAAATAGGGAGGGAGATGCATGCTAGACTACATATAAGAAAATAAATTGAAATCTAATTTCCTAAAAAGCAAGTAAAGATAAATATTGGTACGATCCCCAAGTGGACCCTGAATTTTTACTACCTCCAGAGGGCAGTACCAGTTGTTATCCAAAATCAGAGGGTGGATGAAACTTCTTTGATTTGAACCACCACATGTGGCTTTTCCTATCTTTTGCTTCATCCTTATTCTTGAAGGAATATCCATGGATGAAGTACACCATATCCTTCCCCTTCGCAATGTGGTACAACTTGCATGGCAGGGGTTGGATGAAGTATGGATCATCATCTTCCTTGGTTGCTACTTGTGCAACCTTCTTCTCTTCTTGTACTCCCTATAATGAATCTTTAATGTATTTAGGGAGCATCAAGTGTTCCTCAACAGGTGCATATTCTTTTTAATCTTCTTTTAAGGCAATGTAAGGATTGACCGAATCTGAAAATTAAAAATTATAAGGAGTGATGCTCAAATCAGATTGAATGAAATCAGAAAAGGTAGAGTTCATGGAAGGATCATCTCCCTGAGTTGGTTTTGGTTCAATCACTTCTTCAGTTGAAAGTGCCTCTTGGAGTTGATTATTACTGGATGGAGGTAGGTAGTCAGACTCCTCCATCTTGACTTAAAATTCCACCAATTGGGTGGTGTCTTCTTTTAGCGGTGCTGACTCTTCTTCTTTGCAAGGCTTGAGGAGATCAAGCAATTCCTCACATTCATTCCAGAATTCATCTAATTCTTATTGATCTCCAACATGTAGCTCAGCAATGAAGTCAACTTATTTTTCATCTATCTCAAGTAGAATTTGTTGAGTGAGGAAGAATGAGTCTTCCGGTACCTCTACATTTACCTCCTCTGGTTCTTCAACAACGAGTGGTGAAATTTCTTCCACCACTATCTCAGGTTTTTCTCTAGCTCAAGGTCAGGTTACTCCATCCTTGCACGAACATAGTCAAATTTCCATTCTATTTTCCTCCCCAAATCATCCAAAGTATTACTAATCCTTTCAACCCGGTCATTTAGATCATGATAATCAATTTCTGGTTCTTGATATATCTCCTGCGAGTAATCTTTCCATGCATAAAAAATTGAGTTTGAATACATCATGGGAAAAGATTTTTTTTTAGATTTTTCTTAATGAAAAAAATAAAATATTTACAAAAATGTGAATTTTGAAAAAGTGATTGAAATAACTACTTAGCTCCCCGGCAACAGTGCACGTTTTGATGCACGCCTGTCATAGGGCGTGGCAAAAGCAAATTTATATTCCTAATGTAGCACAGTGGCTGACCAGGGTCGTCTCACTTGAGGGGTGTTTGTAGTCGGTTCAATCACTGATTCTAGTTCCCCTATTCTAATTATTTTTGTTTGTTTTTATAATTTACTAAAAATGATGGTTTTAAGGGTTTTGGAAAATAGTGAAATTAAAATAATGAAATGAAAACTTTAAATCTAAATGTAGACGCAGATGCAGACAAAATGAAATTAGGGAAGAAAGGTCTTGGTCCTAGGGTTGGATTAAATAGGTTCATTTATTATTATTTTTAAATTTGATTTGATAATTCATTTAGTGAAACCTCATTAATGAATTAATTTCCCTTTATTTTTTTGAGTGTGTGACTTAGCATGTCTCCGACACACCAAACCACACCTCCTCCAATAGTCAACTAGGACAACACCTCAACCGAAAATGCTATCTCAAAAAGACCTGGCTCCACCGTATGTCGTTTTATCCCTTATAGAAACCCCAACTCCACCATATGAAGGGTTTTCCTAAGAGAAGGGAGGAAAAAAGAATGAATCAACGGAAAGGAATGGATTTTGAAATAGTGTCTTGGTGGATGACCGCCGCACCCGTGCAATACTCCTCAATCCACCACAAATAAATTTAAAACATTTTAAATTAAAGCACAATAATGAAGAACACCATGAGTCCTCTCCCAGGTCCAATCCTCAAGTTAGTCACTTTCCATGGTGAAGTTCATATAAATCATGATGGAAAGATGGAAGAGAGAAAATGAGATTGAGATTGGAAGAGAAAATGGGTGGAAGAAGAAAATGGGAAACACTTTAATAAAAAAATGCATTGCAATGGAAATGAAAAATAAAATAAAAATAAAATAAATAAAGAAGGAAAATATAAATTGCCCTTGGAATCCTCTCCTTGGTGCCCGAATGGTTTTGGAAAGGATTGGAATGAATTGAGAGGTAGGAGATCCTTTCCTTTTATAGGCAAATTTCTATCCTCCAGAAGTTCTCGCGTTTTTGACCCATTAATTGGCAGAATAATGCATGGACCCCTTCATAAAATTTGTTCATTAATGTGTTGGTCATTCATCCTACAAAATTCAGCTCATTTTTCTACCAATTGTAGGAGGTATGATTTTTTCTTTGGAGGTTTCTGTTTCCGGACGAAGGATCCAGGCAGCTTCCTTCAAATATATGTCATTCAATGGCTGCCTTAATGGATTAAAAACTCCATGTAATTTATTTTATGAACGTCCCATTTAGTCCTATTTCATCCCCAAGTGGAATAAACTCATTTTAAGGTGTAGAGCCCGAGAAGGATGTCCGTTACAGTTGTGGGGTCCACACTGTCCGCCCAGAAAAATCTTCAACTTCATTGATTTTTTACGGCCTCTTGAAGATCGATTCATCCCATGGTCCAGAAAAAAAAAATTAATTAAAAAAAATATGGATTCTAAAAAAGTTTTAATCACAATGTTTGGAATTATATTTTTTAATAAATAACCAAAATACCCTTGATGCAAAAATCTGTCTAAAATCCAGAATTAGGCATTTTCACCATTTTTCTCAATACACATCATAAATCCAAAATTGATTCATATAAGCTCAAATTGATTATTTGGTATGATTAAAACAATTTAAATTCATACAAAAAATATGGAAAATATTATCTCTATCAATTCCCCCACACTTAAACTATGCTTGTCCTCAAGCATAAAATCTCAACAAGGAATTCAAAGGGCACCAATGTTACCAATATTCAAATTTCAATAAAATCAAACAATTATAAATTTCCAATCAAATTTCCAAATTCCACAAAAAATATCAATTTAATTTCCCATTTTTCAAATAAACAATCAATTCATGCATTTTACTTTTCCCCTTTGAAAAATGATGGAGCTTCTCCTTTCATTCATTCAAGATTCTCAATTTATTATTATTAAACATGCCAAATCATGATCTACCTATATTTTGAATCTTTTCTATCATCCCTCATGATACAATTAATAGCGGAGTTATTCTCATATCTTGAGAATATTCTCCTTATCCATAGGCTTGTAAAGTAACTACTTTCTCCACTTTGTAAAGACAAAATGCACATAAAATCATGAGGACTTGCAATAAAGGTTCAAATGAATCTATGGATTATGGTTGGTGGGTAAATGATTGAAATAATTTAAGGCCAGAAGTAGGAGGTTTGACTTTTAAGTACAATGCATGATTAATCAAGTGAAAACACAGGATGAACCTCACTCAAATCCCTTTGATAATGTGAAACAAAACACCCCCCCTTTTAATGATATGATACATTAGTCAATAAATGATTACAAAGAATGATATCATACAAGTTATCCCTCTTTTTAAATAAGCTCCAGAAAGGCACAACTTAATTTCCTCCTTTTTTTAAGGAGAACCGGATGAAATGAAAGAAATATAATGAAATGATGACTCATGCCCAATTTTCTAATAATACATTGCCCAAAATGATAGAACACACCTCACACCACCCAAAAAAGGATACACATCCCAATGAATGCACATGAAAGGCCCTTCCCCCACACTCAAACTTGAATAATCCATGCAAAAACATTAAAAGAGTGGGAAGGTAAGGAGAAATCGGCTTGTAATGTGTCTTAAACCTATAAGTCAATTCATGGATTCTATGGGATAATGAAGGATAAATGTAAGGGTGGGTCTTAGGTAAATTTATGGCTATACAATGTAGTGCCTCAATCATTTCAAATGTGTTTTTGTACAGTCATATCTTTAACAAGTTTCAATACAAGTTCTGGTAGGTGGCATGTCCCAAGATCACTCAAGAAATACGATCAAGATAAAATAGGAAATATTTTGTCAAGAAATCCTCTCGGGAATGGGAATATAAAATTGGAAAATCAATCATGGAATGACTAATAATAAAAAATCAATTCACATGAACTTCTGAAATTCAAAGCATAAAAGATGGTAGAAAAATTTTATTTACATGAATCAGTTAATTCCTTCAAATCATGAGTCATCATTTCAATATCTAAGGTTCATATTTAAAAATTCAATTATACATTTCAATCATTTAATCATATAAACATTGAGATCTAAAACATGGAATCATTGGGTGCCTAAGAAACTCATGTATCCTAGATAAGTCGAGTAAAACATGAATTCAAGTGTGGGCATGAAATTTTATCTTTAAAGCTCAAAACATGTTTTGGACCAAAATGTGGAGAGTTTAAAACATAAATCACTAAAATTGAAATCCCTTTTTCAATGAAACTTAGCCCTTCCCCTTCACTGTCTGGGGATGCCTTCCACCATTATGAACCTATAAAAGAAAACAACTCAATTAAGCACAAGGATCATATCATTTATGCAAAAAAATAGGTAGGGGGATGCATGCTAGACTACATATAAGAAAATAAATTGACATCTAATTTCCTTAAAAGCAAGTAAAGATAAATCTTGGTGTGATCCCCCAAGTGGGCCCTGAATTTTTACTGCCTCCAGAGGGCAGTACCAGTTGTTATCCAAAATCAGAGGGTGGATGAAACTTCTTTGATTTGAACCACCAGATGTGGATTTTCCCATCTTTTGCTTCATCCTTGTTCTTGAAAGAAGATCCATGGATGCAGTACAACATATCCTCCCCCTTCGCAACATAGTACAACTTGCATGGTGGGAGTTGGATGAAGTATGGATCATCCTCTTCCTTGGTTGCTACTTGTACAACATTCTTCTTCTCTTCTTGTACTCCCTCTAATGAATCTTCAATGTATTTAGGGATCATTAAGTGTTCCTCAATAGGTGCATATTATTTTTCATATTATTTTAAGGTAATGTAAGGATTGACCAAATCTGAAAATTCAAAATTATAAGGAGTGATGCTCAAATCGAATTGAATGAAATCAGAAAAGGTAGAGTTCATAGAAGGATCATCTCCCTGAGTTGGTTCTGGTTCAATAAATTCTTTAGTTGAAAGTGCCTCTTAGAATTGATTATCACTGGATGGAGGTAGGCAGTCGGGATCCTCGATCTTGACTTAAAATTCCACCAATTGGGTGGTGTCTTCTTTCAGCAGTGCTGGATCTTCTTCTTTGCAAGGCTTTGGGAGATCAAGAAGTTCCTCACATTCATTCCAGAATTCATCCAATTTTTTTTGATCTCCAAAATGTAGCTCAGCAAGGAAGTCAACTTCTTTTTCATCGATCTCGGGTAGAATTTGTTGAGTGAGGATGAATGAGTCTTCAGGTACCTCTACATTTACCTCCTAT